>CM055128.1:180743652-181343652 GCA_029206835.1 Rana muscosa
AGCCGAGGGTCATCCTCACTGTTCTCCTATCCTCACTGTTCTCCTATCCTCACTGTTCTCCTATCCTCACTGTTCTCCTATCCTCACTGTTCTCCTATCCTCACTGTTCTCCTATCCTCACTGTTCTCCTATCCTCACTGTTCCCTAGCTCGCTATTTTACATTGTAAATAGTACCTGTAAAGAAGTTGCGGCTGCGGCGTCCATCGTTCAAATTCCGCGGTCTCTTCCTGTTCCTTCCGTGATAGGTGATTCTCATCAGACACTCTCCGCCTATCACGATCATTCTCTCATCCTCAGTTTCCCAGCAGACACTGTGTTGGGTGTTCCGCCAATCAGACGTCTGCTGGGAAACTGAGGATGAGAGAATGATCGTGATAGGCGGAGAGTGTCTGATGAGAATCTCCTATCACGGAAGGAACAGGAAGAGACCGCGGAATTCGAACGATGGACGCCGCAGCCGCAACTTCTTTACAGGTACTATTTTCAATGTAAAATTTTTTGCTGACTCGAGTTTAAGCCGAGGGGGGACTTTCAGCCCCAAAAAAAAGGGCTGTAAATCTCGGCTTATACTCGAGTATATACGGTAATAAAAAAAGAGTAAAGTTAGCCCAGAGTTACAGAGGTCTAGGGCTAGAATTATTGCTCTCACTCTAACGATCATGATGATACCTCATATGTGGTTTGAACACAGTTTTTCAAATGCATTCGCTTCTGCACGCGAGCTCAGCTGCATGGAGCGGGTTAAATTTTTTTTATATATATATATATATATATATATATATATATATATATATATATATATATATATATATATATATATATATATATAATCTCTATAATTTTTTTTTTTTTTTTTTTTTTTTTTGTGACTGCGACATTATGGCGGACACATCGGACACTTTTGACACATTTTTGGGACCATTGTCATTTTTACAGCTATCAGTGCTCTAAAAATGACACTGGTAGTGAAGGGGTTAAGTGTGCCTAAGGGAGTGATTACTACTGTGTGTGGGGGCGTGGCTACGAGTGACACGTCGCTGATCTCCGCTCTGATTACATCGAGCGGAAATCAGTGACCGTGTCAGGCGAGCGGGGAGATGTTGTGTTTACACTAACATCTCCCCGCTCCATGCCTCCGTGAGATGATTGCGGGGATTCCCGCGGCAATCGAGTCCGTGGGACCCGCGGTCCGACTCACGGGGATAGTGGCAGGGTCGCGAGCGCGCCACCACACGGCAGGCAGTTAAAGAGGACGTACAGGTACGTGATTGTGCCATTCTGCCGACGTATATATGCCGTGGCCAGTCGTTAAGTGCTTAATTAGGAAAATCCCGGCTAATGGAGTATTTCAATTGTAAACCTGAACTATATCTCCTGTGTTTTTCATGATTTCTCTTTTTTTTATTACTCTGATTTTCTTTCTTCTGTGTCCAGATATCCTTCCACATAATCTGGCAGCACCATGTCAGCTAAAGCCATTTCAGAGCAGACCGGGAAAGAATTCCTGTACAAGTACATCTGTACTACAGCTGCCATTCAAAACCGCTTCAAGTATGCCCAAGTGACCTATGACACGGACTGGGACCAGCTGGTGCAAGACCATCCATGGCTGTTGACAGAGGTAAGAAAAAAAGATTATTGTTATTACTAAACGGTAGAAGCCATTTTTGGCAATTTTGTAACATTCATATTTATTCATCACTTGGATTTGTTTACTTTAACACCTTCCTTACTGGGCACATATACCCCCTTCCTGCCCAGGCGAAATTTCAGCTTTCGGCACTGCGTCGCTTTATCTGACAATTGCGCGGTCGTGCGACGTGGCTCCCAAACAAAATTGACGTCCTTTTTTTCCCACAAATAGAGCTTTCTTTTGGTGGTATTTGATCACCTCTGTGGTTTTTATTTTTTGCGTTATAATCCAAAAAAGAGTGACAATTTTGAAAACAAAAACGCTATTTTTTTTTTTTGATTTTTTTGCTATAATAAATATCCCAATTTTTTTTTTAAAAAACTATTTTTTTTTTCTCAGTTTAGGCCGATACGTATTCTTCTTCTACATATTTTTGGTTAAAAAAAAATCGCAATAAGCGTATAGTGATTGGTTTGCGCAAATGTTATAGCGCCTACAAAATAGGGGATAGCATTCTGACATTTTTTTTCATTATATTTTTTTATTTTTTACTAGTAATGGCAGCGATCAGCGATTTTTTTTTTTTTTTTTTTTTTTTTTTTTTTTATCATGACTGCGATATTGCGGCAGACACTTTTGACACATTTTTAGGACCATTCACATTTGTACAGCGATTAGTGCTATAAAAATGCACTGATTACTGTATAAATGTGACTGGCAGGGAAGGGGTTAACACTAGGGGGCGAGGAAGGGGTTAAATGTGTGCCCTATGAGTGATTGCTACTGTGGGGGGAGGGGACTGACTGGGGGAGGTGACCGATCTGTGTCCCTATGTAGGGACACAGCATCGGTCTCCTCTCCCTGACAGGACATGTATCTGTGTGTTTACACACACAGATCCATGTCCTTGTCTGTGTACAGGCCGATCGCAGGTGCCTGGCGGACATCGCGGCCGCCAGGCACGCGCAACGGCATCTCAGTGATGCGCCGAGCACGTGCTCGCGCGCCCCCCAGTGGCCGAAGGAGCGGCGGCCGTATAATGACGGCCTCCCGGCATTTATGAACCACTTTGCGGCCGTCATTAGTCGTATGCCGGGCGCAAAGTGGTTAAAGCTGAATTCCAGGTATATTTAATTTTTTGCATTGTTCATATTCTATATCTGGCTGAACCCTGAGGAAGCAGATCACTGTAGTAGGACCTGCTACCACAGTAATCCTTGCTGTTTTCCAGGTCTCATGCCAAGTGGTTGCCTTGCTGCATACTGAATGTACAGGGTCGTTCACATGGCACAAGCACTATTCTGAGATAATAATAATAATAATATTATTATTATTATTGAGGTATTCTCTGATTGGGTGGGGTGGTGACATCACAATTTCCAGTCTTCCAATCATAGAAAATCCTCCATTGAGGAAAAATACAAGGTATCTTCTGAATGGTGTCTTTGCAGAGCGTGCGACTCACCGTGTTCGTTATACAGCAGGGGCGTCTCCTGACAAAGGACGTGGAAGACCGCAAGGGTAACTAAAGCGGTGGCTGCTAGCCATATATGGATCTAAATGCAGCTGGTTCAGCAGGCACTGCCCAAATTTTGATCCATGTTTGGGCACAGAGGTTGGATCTTCCCCACTCAATCAGTGCTTCAGGCTATAGCTGGCAATGCTGATCAATGTATTCTGATGGTGGGGAAATCTCCCTGCTGTCAAAATACAATAGGTCAGTGGGGGGGGAGATTCCCCCATCTACATCGTGTGTGTGTGTGTGTGTGTGTGTGTGTGTGTGTGTGTGTGTGTGTTGTGTGTTTTTTTTTTTTTCCCCCCCAACCCGCTGCTTGAACAATAATATTTACTAATTTATGGGCTGCTCCAGCAGAAAAAAAAAACGGAGCGTGTGTATGTCACAAAAGGGGCATACTATTCGGCTCTGATTCAGCAGGGAATTTGTTCATGGATCTCCTGCTGATCAGAACAGGCCAGGCCCATGTGAAAGGCCTTCGATTGGGAGCACATACTGCAGATAGTTTCAACCTGCTAGGAGAGAAACAGCAACAAACGAAAAAGGTTGTCTAACCTGTCTAGTTTCTATTTTAAACCTCTGACGGTTGTATTAGCAGGTTGCTTTAAAAAAAATTGGGTCTTTAACCAGCTGAAAAATATATCTAAATAAGAAGACTGTCATCTGTTGTCTATGGACACTTAAAGTGGTTGTAAACCTAGTTACACCACTTTTACTTACAGGTAAGCCTATAATAAGGCTTACCTGTAGGTAGTGGAATTATCTCCTAAACCTGCACGGTTTAGGAGATATGTTGCCATATACACTTGTACCAACGTCATCGGCACATGCGCACTGAAGACGGGGCATGTGCCGTGACTGCCGGCTCCCGCACACATGGGTGGGAGTGATGTCACATGACTGCGGCCAGTCACAGAGCCGGAGTCCACGGCCCCGGAATGAAGATGGTTGCGGCCACCAGCGTGGATATCACAGGCTTCAATTGCAGATAAATGTAACATAACGGGCTAGTATGCGTACTAGCCCATTATGCTTTTACTTTGCAGGGAACAAAAGAGGAAGTAAAACCCATTAGGGTTTACTTCCTCTTTAAAGGCCACCGCCTATACATGCCTATACATTTCTTCCATCATCGGATTTTCCCGCGGGACGCGTGCAGATTTGGACGTGACCTTTTACAGATATGTACTTTTAACATGCGAGTTGTTATACCATTTTTTAAACTGTTTGCCCATTGCTGCACTTAGATGGCGCTTCCCTGTCTTTCTATACTGGGTTCACACAGGAGCGGTTGGGGAAACCGCATGCGATTCAGACAGTAATCGCTTTCTTGTTCAAATCCTATGCGGTTCTTTGCAGTGCAAATTGAGCCCATTCATTTTCTACAGCCTCAAATTGCACCGCAAAGGTATCCGTACTCTGTATCAGTAAGTACTTGACCGATTAGTATTAATACTCTTACTTGCCAGTTAAAAAATTGGTATCAGTGCAACCTACCGTCAATGGATTCCCACTATGTGTAAAGCTTCTTCTTTCTTATTTCTTATTTCTTCTCCTTCTTCTGTAGAACAGACCACTCTACACATGGAATGAAAGTCAGCTGGTTCCTGTTGAACTGCCTGATTTTTCGGCCCCTGTGTACAAGGCTTAAGACCCCTTTCACACCAAAGGCATTTTTCAGGCTCGTTTGGCTGTACTTCTGTGTCTCACAGGAGTGCAGATTGTTTTGCATATGGTCGGGATCTGCCCACATGCCTGGACCGGCACCTGGCTCAACCTCTCAGTAAGAGCCTGAGCTGGCCACTCCTGCCCCCTCCACAGCTCAGCACTCCAGTGAATGCAGGGGGGTTTTGGAAGGCAGAGCAGTCACAGCTCTCTGCTCAGAGGGCACATGAGGACTGAGTGATCAGCCGTGAACGAAGAGAATATTTGGACAGCCGTACTCCAGAGAAAAATTCCTTAAATAGCGTTTATTGGTAAAATAGGATAAAACACTACATGCCACAGCAAGAAAAAATCAGGGCAAACAGCTGCGTTTTTAAAGCGTCGCCTGTGTGCCCTGATTTTTTTTTCTTGCTGTGGCATGTAGCATTTTATCCTATTTTACCAATAAAGGCTATTTTAATTTAATTGAATTTTTCCCTGGAGTGCGGCTGTCCAAATATTCTTTGTTCTTTGCTATATGCATTGCCAGCACCCTTGGTCTCTAGGAGGAGACTGATTACCCAAGCATATCCATCTGGAGCGGTAACTTCCCTTTTCCCCATGAGTGATCAGCGGTCTTTGATCGCTCGGTTTTCTGCCTTACAGCAGGCAGGGGACAGATGCAACATCAGACCGATCCTGCATCCACCTAGGTAAGTATGATATAAAGATAAAAAATCCAACACGTCTCTCTTTTAAGTAGGTTAAGCTAAAGGGACAGCAGAGGAGTAATCAGGTAGGCATTGAAACCACATCCTGAACTGTCTATAAAAAGAGTTTAGTTTGAGCTGGTAGTATGTGGTATCTTCTCTTCCAAAGAATAATTTTTAACAGGATTGTATTATTATTTTTATTTTTTTAGAATGTGTTTGTTCAATAATTTTAATAAAAAAAATAAAAAAAAACTCCAGCTGAGCCAGTCCACGCAGGGGAGGTCACTAGTAGAAACACATGTACCCTTACGACTATCACACTGTACCTAACATAGTAAACAGGATTCTATCTTTAACCCCCTCCTTTCAATATGTTCATTGCATTCCCTCTCTAGTAGCACCTGTGGCAAGCAGACTGATTCCTCACATTGCACATTTGAAATAATGGCCTTTCTTCCATTCTTTTCTGCTCACCCTTGCCTCCCCCACCTACACTTATTGGCAACCTTGGCAGTACAAGCTGTGTTCTTGTCCTTTTTTTCACTGTACACAAAAATCCTGTGCCAAGGCACTAGAACTGTATGCAAGGCGCACAATCTGAATAAGAACGTCCTCGGAGCCATCCACTTAGTGCTGATGAATGAGGAGTTGCAGCCATTAAATCTTTCTTTTATCTGCAGAATATCTATTTACAGTCTGGCTGGAGGCCAAATCATTGAGAAATATTTAATCATCCAAATGTTAATCTAGTTAATGCAGTGCGGCAGGGAGAGCTGGAAATCTGCACAGAGAGAAACTGTTATGATGCATAGTAATTTCTGCATGAATAAGAAAGGTTGGTGTCTTGACGTCTCCACCCTGCTCTGCAATGCGTTTCTAAGTTTTTCTACTTTTGTGACGGGGAATAGATTTAATGTTTATGACGAAGTAAGTATATAAGTCTGAAAAACTAGTATTCAGAAGTTCTGATCGTATATATATATATATATATATATATATATATATATATATATATATATATATATATATATTTTTTTATCAAGATACCAAGGTTGATGATGAGATTGAGGCTCTGCTGAAGGGTATGTGTAATGTGGTAATCCATGTTGTCCTTTCCAAGATGCAACCTTCTGAAACTTCCATTTTGTGTGCCTTATGTAAGAGAGCAGTCAATGGTAGTATATTTTTTTTTTTTTTTTTTTTATTAGCTAGCTGGCTGATCAAAAAAAGAAATAAAAAAAATACTCCATTGTCATCTTATTTCTGTTCAAGTAATGCACAGGGCAGTGTTTTTTTTTTTTCCAACCTTTTTTCAGTCAAGGCACCCTTTTAAAATTCAGCACAATCTTGAGGCACCCCATTCTAAAATATAAAACACTAAACTAATAGATTTATATATTGCAGCAGTATCCACACACATAGGACACCCAACATTAAAGGTGATTTATTCCTCCACCTTTGCACATTGGTACTGACTACTATTCCAAACTTTCTCTTCTCCTCCTTTGTTTCTTCCCCTCACTCTGTTAATGTGATCCCAGTGCTGACAGAGAGCAGCAGGGAAGGGGCAAACAAGAATGACGTTAGGCGCCCAACATCCTCATTATCAACCAATGGCATCATCCGTTAGGATGCCAGAAGTTGGCCTGCATGGTGCTAAAGTTTGTAATTCTGCACAACAAAAACTTTTGTGGCTTTGTGAAAGACTTGATCCACCCACTAGTTTGACAATTTTTGGGGCAGTTTTAGGCACCTGTAAAGAACCCAGATGGCACCTTAGGGTGCCATGGAACCCTGGTTTAAAAGGGCTGGCATAATACAACACAAAAAAATTAATGTTGCCTTTTATAGGCATTTCCTTGCCCTGAATGTGGCTCCTCTCCTGGAGAAAGAGTTTCTTTATCCATGACCTTTGTACATTTTCCCCCAATTTTTTTTTTTGGACAATTGAACAATTTTTAGGCTTTTTGCAAGGCACCCCAGGGTGCCATGGCACCCTAGTTGAAAAAATGCTGGCACAAGGAATGGAAGCGGACTGCTGTGCTTGTACACTGTATTTCAGAGTGAAAGAACATCACAGAGGTAAATGCAATTAACACACTATTTCTACCTCTCCTTTCCAAAGATCCTTTCCAAATGTACAAAATGGCTCTTACCTTAAAGTGTTAGTTCACCTTTGCAGAAAATATGTGAAGGTAAACTAACACTGGACACCTTCCACAGCCCCTGGTCCTTCCTGTATTTGCCTATTGGTTTGCTGAGCTGTCAGCACCTTGCAGCTGGTCCAGCGATCTCATGATCTGAAACACACGCTCTTCTCCCTCTTCTCCATGCTGCGCTACCAGGATGGACCAGATCACTTCCCTTTGATGGTGCTGGCCAATCGGAATCAATCTCGTCCATCCCAGAAGCGCAGCATGGAGAATAACGGGTAATTCATATCCCCAGACCGTTGGACCAGCTGGGGGGTGCTGATAGCTCTGCAAATCCTGAGGTAAGTACTGCTGGGAAGGTGGAGGGCTTGTCCAGTGTGTTCACCTTTTTTCTGTAAAGGTGAACTAACCCTTCAATATGACTTTGTAATTGATTATTCATATACACTGCTCAAAAAATTAAAGGAACACTTTGAAAGCACATTAGATCTCAGTGGGTCAAAATATCATGCTGAATATCTATACTGATATGGACTGGTTAATGTTGGGAATGAAAGGATGCCACATCGTTTGATGAAAATGATCAACCTACAGAGGGCTGAATTCAAAGACACCCCAAAAGTCAAAGTGGAAAAAATAATGCAGGCTAATCCATTTTTCTAAAATTTCATTGCAGCAACTTAAAATGGTACTTTGTATGGCCCCCACTGGCTTGTATGCATGCCTGACAGTGTCGGGGCATGCTCCTAATGAGACGATGGATGATGTCCTGGGGTATTTCCTCCCAGATTTGGCTCAGGGCATCACTGAGTTCCTGCACAGACTGAGGTGCAGCCTGGCGGCGTCGGATAGATCGAAAAATGTCTGAGGTGTTCTATTGGATTTAGGTCAGGTGAGCTTGGGAGCCATTTAGTGGTATGAATTCCTTCATCCTTCAGGAACTGGCTGCATACTCTCACCACATGAGGCCGGGCATTGTCGCACACCAGGAGGAACCCAGAAAAAACTGCACCAGCGTAGGGTCTGACAATGGGTCAAAGGATTTCATCCAGATACCTAATGGCAGTCAGGGTGCCATTGTCTAGCTTGTAGAGGTCTGTGCGTTCCTCCATAGATATGCCTCCCTAGACCATCAATGACCCACCACCAACCTAGTCATGCTGATTTATGTTACAGGCAGCATAATGTTCTCCAGACCCCTTCACGTCTGTCACATGTGCTCAGGGTGAACCTGCTCTCATTTGTGAAAAGTACAAGGCACCAGTGGTGGACCTGCTAATTTTGGTGTTCAATGGCAAATGTCAATCAAGCTCCACGGGGCCGGTCAGTGAGCACAAGGCCCACTAGAGGGCGTCGGGAAACCTGCGTTACATCAGAGGGGGGCAGGGTGACCCGCACGTCACTGGGAAAGCCCCGGTTTCCCCTTGCGTCAGAGGGGGACGCGGTCACGTGACGGGTGGCCTCGTCCTCAGCTACATACGAGACCTGTCGAGCTACCGCAACGTTATTCCCGGGGTGTCTCCGGTGGAGAAAGGATGCTGTTCCTCGCTACGCTGGACATCTCATCGCTGGAGCCTGGACCTGGAGAGGAGATCATCCATCGCAGGATACCGACAGTGTTGGATTGGAGACCGAGAGTCGATTACCACCGCTGAAATCCTTTTTTTTTATTTTTTTTATAAAGGACTGTCTGTGTGTTTTTGTTTGTTTTATTTTTTTTTACACTTTCTTTGTGAAATGGTAGGGGTACAATGTACCCCTTACCAATTCATTTAGGGGGGGTCCCCTTTGTTAAAGGGGTTTTCCGGATTCCGATAAGCCCCCCCTGCCCGCAGACCCCCACAACCACCGGTCAAGGGTTGTGGGGATGAGGCCCTTGTCCCCATCAACATGGGGACATGGTGCTTTGAGGGGTCACAGACCCCCAAAGCATCCTCCCCATGTTGAGGGCATGTGGCCTGGTACGGTTCAGGAGGGGGGGTGGGCGCTCTCTCGTCCTTCCCTCTTTTCCTGCGGCCTGCCAGGTTGCGTACTCGGATAAAGGGTCTGGTATGGATTTTTGGGGGGTACTCCATGCCATTTTTTTTTTAATTGGCGCGGAGTTCCCCTTAAAATCCATACCAGACCTGAAGGGTCTGGTATGGATATTTGGGGCAAACCCCCACGCATTCTTTCTTTTTTTTTTTTTTTTTATCTATGCCTTGCAATGACTTTTCTCTGTATTGCCGGGAGCCGACAATTCATTATAGCCGCGAGTACTTTTAAATGACTTTTTTTTTTTCCTTCAGAAATTACATTTTGTGCAGGGACAGTTCTAAGCACGGGAAACAAGCACTGCTTTACAGGCATACTATACACACCCCCTAGGTACGAAATTTAAAGGAATATTTCACTTTTATTTCACTTTAAGCATTATTAAAATCACTGCTCCCGAAAAAACTGCAGTTTTTTTAAAACTTTTTTTTTTTTTGCATTGATGCATGTCCCCTGGGGCAGGACACGGGTCCCCAAACACTTTTTATGACAATAACTTGCATATAAGCCTTTAAAATTGGCACTTTAGATTTCTCCCATAGACTTTTGAGAACACCCCAAATTGTTCGGCGAACAGGCAATGTTCGAATGACTCGAACTCTAAGCTCATCCCTAGCCAAGAACATACAGTGGATATAAGGAGACTACACACCCCTGTTTAAACTGACAGGTTTCTGTGATGTAAAAAAATGAGACAGATAAATAATTTCAGACCATTTTCCCACCTTTTTTTAATGTGATCTATAAACTGTACAAATCAATTGAACAACAAACTGAAATCTTTTAGGTGGAGGGAAGTAAAAAAATATATATATATATACGGTTGCATAAGTGTGCACACCCTTAAACTAATACTTTGTTGAAGCACCTTTTTGATTTTATTACGGCACTGTCTTTTTGGGTATGAGTCTACCAGCATGGCACATGTTGACTTTGCAAAAACACTCCAAATCTGTCAGATTGCAAGGGCATCTCCTGTGCACAGCCCTCTTCAGATCACCGCACCGATTTTCGGATTCAGGTCTTGGCTCTGGCTGGGCCATTCCAAAACTTTAATCATCTTCTGGTTAAGCCATTCCATTGTTGCATTGGATTATGCTTTGGGTCGTTGTCATGCTGAAAGATGAAGTTCCTCTTCATGTTCAGCTTTCTAGCAGAAGCCTGAAGGTTTTGTGCCAGTATTGACTGGTATTTGGAACTATTCATAATTCCCTCCTACCGTGATTAAGGCCCCTGTTCCAACTGAAGAAAAACAGCCCCAATGCATGATGCTGCCACCACCATGCTTCACGGTGGGTATGGTTCTTTTGGTGATGTGCAGTATTGTTTTTTGCTCCAAACATATCTTTTGGAATTATGGCCAAAACGTTAAACCTTGGTTTCGTCAGACCATAACACATTTTCCCACATGCTTTTGGGAGACTTCAGATGTGTTTTTACCCAGGCTTGGATGTTTTTCTTCAGAAAAGGCTTCCATCTTGCCACTCTACCCCATAGCCCAGACAGATGAAGAATACGAGAGATTGCTGTCGCATGTATCACACAGCCAGTACTTGCCAGATATTCCTGCAGCCCCTTTAATGTTGCTGTAGGCCTCTTGACAGTCTCCCTGACAATTTTTCTTCTTGTCTTTTAATCAATTTTGGAGGGACTTCCAGTTTTTGTCCAGTCACTGTTGTGCCATAATTTCTCCACTTGATGAGTGTCTTCACTGCGTTCCATGGTATATCTAATGCCTTGGAAATTCTTTTGTACCCTTCTCCTGACTGATACCTTTTTAACAATGAGATCCTTCTGATGCTTTGGAAGCGCTCTGCTGACCATGGCTTTTGCTGTAGGATGCGACCAGGAAAATGCCAGGAAAGACCTATTAGAACAGCTGAACTTTATTTGGGGTTAAAAAGAGGCACTTTAAATGATGGCAGGTGTGTACTGACTCCTATTTAACATGAGTTTGCATGTGCTTAATTCTGAACACCGCTACATCCCAGTTATAAGAGGGTGTGCACACTTATGCAACCCAATTTATTATAAATTATAATTATACTTAACATGTATGGTTCAGAATCAAACAAACCATGAATAGTCTTTATATATTTCCTGGGAGATATTGTGGATAAATATTACTGTCCCATCTGAAGTAATCCAAACCACATTCTCAGTGTCCAAGTGGTGGTCCATCATTTAGAGAATGATCTGCTCTCTCTCCCTGGGCCATAGTCGGTGGGTAAGAGGCTTGCTCCTAGCCCTCTCCAGAAGCCCCTATCTTGGTTGGGTCTGTCACAGTGCCCATTAGCTCGGCCTCGCTTGTGCCCATTAGCGCAGCCTCGCTTGTGCCCATTAGCGCAGCCTCTCCAGTGCAGCCATGGGGAGAGGAGAACCGCCGGTTTACACAGAGCAGGGAACTCCAGCTCACCTGGAGCTTGCAGTCACACAAAGTCATCGCCTCCTGGACCGGCTCCTGTGATGGACCTCACACGTCCCAGCATTGGACCATTGTGATGTCCATCATAGGAGCCGGTCCAGGAGGTGGGACTTCACGGCGCCGGGTAAGCGGGAGACCCCCACTCATGTGTCATCTGGTGATGCTCCTTCCCTTCTGCACCCCCAGAATCGTCCCTGCAAAGCGGTCTAAGGCAGTTCGGACTCGGGGCTAATAATTCTGAATGAGAAATACGAGACCCGGGGCTTTTTGAGGGCCAACTTGGGGCTATGGCCCTGGTCAGCCCCCCCCCCCTCTTCCAACGCCATTGCTTCTGGCAATGGTATGTATTGATGTGCCATCCTGGAGGGGTTGGAATGCCTGTGCAACCTCTGTAGGGTCCAAGTATCGTCTTGTGCTACCAGTAGTGACACTGATCCTAACCAAATGCAAAACTAGTTAAAAACGGTCAGTAAAGATGAGCAGCGAAAAAATACAAAAATACAAATTACAGTGGCCTCCACCTGTAAAACCATTCCTGTTTTTGGAGGTCGTCTCATTGTTGTCCATCTAGTGCACCTGTTGTTAACCACTTCCCGCCCAGTCAATGGCATATTGACGTCCGGGAAGTGGTTGTGTTATCCACACTGGACGTCATATGACGTCCTGCAGGATAACAGCCGCCGCGCGCCCGGGGGGGCGCGCATCGCGGCGATCGGTGGAGCGGTGTGTCAGTCTGACACACCGCTACACTGATCTCAGTAAAGAGCCTCCGGCGGAGGCTTTTTACCACCTGATCAGCCGTGTCCAATCACGGCTGATCAGGATGTAAACAGGAAGAGCCGTTGATCGGCTCTTCCTCACTCGCGTCTGACAGACGCGAGTAGAGGAGAGCCGATCGGCGGCTCTCCTGACGGGGGGTTCGCGCTGATTGTTTATCAGCGCAGCCCCCCCCTCGGATACCGACACTGGACCACCAGGGAAGCCCCTCAGGACCACCAGGGAAAGCCCCAAGCATGTGGATGGCCATCCACATGTAGTAAAACAAAAAATAAAAAAAAACATAACAAAAATATGCCAATCGGTGCCCACAAATGGGCACTGACTGGCACTACCACAATGTGTGGTGGCTGGCATTGCTGGGCATCAGTGTCCATCAGTGCCACCTACTAGTGTCCATCAGTGCCACCTACTAGTGTCCATCAGTGCCACCTACTAGTGTCCATCAGTGCCACCTACTAGTGTCCATCAGTGCCACCTACTAGTGTCCATCAGTGCCACCTACTAGTGTCCATAAGTGCCGCCTTGTCAGTGCCGCCTTGTCAGTGCCGCCTTGTCAGTGCCGCCTTGTCAGTGCCGCCTTATCAGTGCCCGTCAGTGCCGCCTTATCAGTGCCCGTCCATTGAAGTAGAAAAGGTACTTTACAAAAAAAATTTACAGAAACAAAGAAAAACATCGTTTTTTTTCCAAAATTTTCGCTCTTTTTTCATTTGTTGTGCAAAAAATAAAAATCGCAGAGGCGATCAAATACCACCGAAAGAAAGCTCTATTTGTGGGAACAAAATGATAAAAAAAATTGTTTGGGTACAGTGTAGCATGACCGCGCAATTGTCATTCAAATTGCGACAGCGCTGAAAGCTCAAAATTGGCTTGGGCAGGAAGCTGTATAAGTGCATGGTATTGAAGTGGTTAATCAGTTTCAGCTGCTTTGGTGTTAGTTAAATTAACAACCCCCTCTGCTACTTACCGTATATACTCGAGTATAAGCCGAGATTTTCAGCCTTTTTTTTGGGGCTGAAAGTCCCCCCCTCGGCTTATACTCGAGTCATAGAAATTTTTTACATTGTAAATATTACCTGTAAAGAAGCCGCGGCATCCATCGTTCGAATTCCGCGGCGTCCATCGTTCGAATTCCGCGGTCTCTTCCTGTTCCTTCCTTGATAGGCGAGTCTCCGCAGACACTCTCCGCCTATCACGAACGTTCTCTCATCCTCAGTTTTCCAGCAGACGTCTGTGATTGGCGGAACACCCAACACAGTGTCTGCTGGGAAAACTAAGGATGAGAGAATGATCGTGATAGGCGGAGAGTGTCTGCTGAGACTCGCCTATCAAGTAAGGAACAGGAAGAGACCGCGGAATTCGAACGATGGACGCCGCAGCCGCAACTTCTTTACAGGTAATATTTACAATGTAAAAATTTCTATTTACAGGGAACAGCGAGCTAGGGAACAGTGGGGCATCGGCTTATACTCGCGTCAGTAAGGTTTTCCAGTTTTTTTGGGCAACATTAGGTACCTCGGCTTATACTCGAGTCAGCTTATACTCGAGTATATACGGTATCTGACCAGATCAATATTCCAGGAGTTTAATTGACTTGATGCTATACTCTGATTAAAAAGTGTTCCTTTAATTTTTTAGTCCCATTTTCAGCAGCTAATTTTCTTAATGGTCAACTTGGCTCTTGCTTAAGCGATCACTTAAATCCTAATTGGTTATCAAAAAACATTTGTGATTGTATTGGCACAGCTGTAAGCTCTCTCTTTTTTTATAAAAAAAAAACCAAAAAAAAAAACAACAAATTACTAAGTCTCTGACCTCCTGTGCTTACCCTCTGCAGAACAGCCACATCACTGGCTGGCCATAGGCTGCTCAAATTTCGGTTGATTCTACAGAATGGGGCGTAATTTGAGCCCTGGGTAGCCCTACAAGCTGGATTGAAATGGTTTCAAAAACTGAATACGGCTGGCCATACATTATACACTTTTTTTTTTTTTTTTTTGTCCAATTTTCCTTTTAGGTCTACCCAAAATGATATGATACAAGGTCAAACTTTAGACACTATGCAATCTGTCAGGCCCTTGCACTATATAGTTAAAGGTAAATCTACCGGAAATTGAATGAGAAAATTGTATAATGCATGGCCAGCTTAAAGCTGGCCATACATTTTATACAATTTTCTTATTCAATTTCCTTTTAGCACAGTGGTTCTCAACCTTTTATAGTGCCGTGACCCCTTGATAGGGGTCCCCACAACTTGGGAAATTTTAACAGTAAAATTATTTTTGTAGTGTGGGTTGTCGGCCCCCAAGACAAGTAATTTGCACCCTTAATCCAAGGACATTTAGCGCTCCCCGTGTCCCTTCCACTCGTACAGTATTAAAACCCCTTATGGTACATTTTAGGATGTACTATTCTTTCTCTTTGTTCTCCTTTTTTATCTCTCTATCCTAATTTCTTCTTTTTTTTTTTCCCCCATCCCTCCCTCTAGCCATTTTTCTTGTTCTTTCTCTTATTCTTTCTCTCCCTTTTTTTTTTTTTCTTTTTTCTTTGTTCCTCGTCTCTTTTTTTCTCTCCCTTCCATGTATTCTCTATTTTTATTCCTTCTCTTACTCCTTGGTGGGGGGGAATGGGATGAGTGGCAGTGCTGGGGGAGTTCTGATCAGCCAACTTAGGTGCTCTTGATCAAGGTCATCTGCTGATCTGAGAACTGTAGTGAGGACTTTTATTTTCAACCCTTTCACACCGAGGAGTTTTTCAGGCGTTTTGCGCTAAAAATAGCGCATAAATAACGCCTGAAAAACTCCTGCCCCAGTATGCTCAATGTGAAAGCCTGAGGGCTTTCACACTGAGGCGATGTGCTGACGTGAGGAGAAAAAATCTCCTGCAAGCCGCATCTTTGGAGTGGTGAAAGAGCGGTGTGTGTATACCGCTCCTTCCTATTGAAATGAATGGGACACCGCGGTAATACCGCGGCTGTAGCCACGGTTTGCGGGTGGTATTAACCCTATTTCGGCCGCTAGCGGGGGTTAAAACCGCACCGCTAGCGGCCGAATACCTCCGCAATTCCGACGGTATAGCGCCGCTAAAAATAGCGGCGCTATACCGCCACCGCCCCAGTGTGAAACCAGCTGTAGTCTTACTCACTGTCTCCGGCTTCACTGTGTCTTCGACTTCGTGGTGTCTCGCAGCAGTGACACCTATGCTGAAATCAGGGGATAGGGTCTCCTTCAGCCCCCCCACTTCAAATTCCTCACCAGTCAGCTGATCTCTAGTCTCTGCCCCCCAGCCATGCCATGAACTGAATGGGCGGCTGCAAAGAGACTAAATGGGCGGCCGCGGGCTACAGAAACAGCCCCAGCTGGGTAGCCGCGAAAAGGCTGGCAGAGCGGTGTGGGCTTTAGGAACCGCCCAGGATTTGGTGACCCCTGGTAAATCGTCATTCGACCCCCAGGTTGAGAACCACTGCTTTAGATTTACCTTCAACTATGTAATGGGAGGGCCTGCCTGGTAGCATACATATTGAAAGTATTTAGGTTTGACTTCATATTATAATCGTAAATCTAAAGGAAAATTGTAGAATGTATGGGCAGCCTTAGTTGGGAGGAAAATTATCAGATGTAGTCACTGTTTGGCAGCACCATTGCAATTGGGCAGTTATGGGTGTTTCAGCTGTCTAAATATAACAAGCCGGCAATGGCGATTTCTCCAGTCACGCTGCTAGTATGGATGGGAGAAACCATTGATTTTCTCTACTTTACTTTATCCCATGAGCCATGCTATCTAAAAGGCTTCATAAATCATTGTTCTTTTTAAAACACCAAGTTCATTAGTAGCACTCCTTTCCTCCTAGAACTCTCATGCATGAAAGCATTTCACAGTTTTGTTTCCAAATATAACACTTCAAGTAATTTCTCTCTCGATATTTTGCACTTTAAAATGCTGAAACCCTTTTGTCCTCTGGCTCTCTCTCTGTAGTACTTCTTTCTGGATGTCAAGCCTCTTTTGAGGCTGGGTTCACACATATGCGGCCACGGTTTCAGTGCGGCATCCGGTGCGTTTGTTACCAGTTTAGGTGTGAATTTTTACCTGAAATCGCACCTGAACTGGACTCAAAAACACACAGGACTCTTTTTAAAACCACACTGCGGCCGCCCGGCGCATGTGAACCAGCTCCATTAAAGACCGGTCTCCATTGAAAGCTGACCGGTTCACATATTTGTGAATTGGATGCAGTTAAAAGTGCATTCCAATTCGCATATGTGAACCGAGCCTTAATATCTTTGCCCATCAGAGTCGTGTGTTCACATTGCTCAGCGGTAGAGATGAGGTTAGGCATCCTCTGAACTCAAGAGATTATTTTGTAGTGTTTTCTTATCTCTCCAAAGCACAGAGTCCTGTGGCTTTCTCCTGCTCCATAGCTCTGTTACCAGCCTGATAACTTCTGACAAGTTCTCAGACACAGGAGATAAAAGCAGCCTGAAATTTGTGTTGTGGGAGGTTGCTATAAATAGATTAGCAGACAGCTTGCCTTCTCACAGCAGAGCTCTGCAAATTACCTCCTTCCTTTGCCTATGTGGAGGGTAGGTGTATGCCTTTCCTCCAATCGGCTGTCTTGGCTGTATACCATTAATTCACTCCCAGTGCTGAACAGGAAAAGCCCCAAGGGATTCCCTTAATTTGCAGGGATTTCCTCTCATTTCACATTTTGGCTATGGGACAGGAAGTAAAGGTCAATTTCTCCAATGGGAGATGGCAAAAAAGACAAAAAAAACTGGTGGGTGTTTATAATCCCCCCCTTAGGCCCCTTTCACACGGGTGATCTGACCAGGTCTAATAGTATGGTCCATGTATTATGAAACTAAATATTTACACCGGCTACCTCCAATCCGATCCAGTGCGCCCAAAAAAATATATCCTTTCCTCTGTTAGGGGTGCGCATCTTCACTGGTGTCACGATTCGATTCGATTCTGCGATGCATCACGATTACTACCAAAGTGCCCATGGTTTTCAACTTTTTTTTCTAAATTTCTAAACAAACATAATGACATATGGACCAAAAAACAATAAAATGACCGTTACCGACCGTGAACTGCAATCCGTGCGCACTTCGCAGCAATGCATGGCATGCGTGAACAAACCGCTACAAAACACGTGTGTCCCATCAATGCAGCCTCACTGCCCATCAATGCAGCCTACCTCACTGTGCCTGTCCATGCCGCGTCACTGTGCCTGTCCATGCCGCGTCACTGTGCCTGTCCATGCCGCGTCACTGTGCCTGTCCATGCCGCTTTACCGTGTCCATCAATAAGCATCACTATGCCCATCAATGCAGTGTACTATGCCCTCACTGTGTCAGTACCTATTTTACACAGCGGTCTCCCTGCTGTATCACGGAGTCTAAAATGTACTTCAGCCGCGCTGTGATAAAAGTCCCGCCGCCTCCTAGGCCAGTGTGTGTGTGTGTGTGTGTGTGTGTGTGTGTGTGTGTGTGTGTGTGTCAGAACACTGATCTAATGGCAGGAAATAGACAGTGTTCTGTCTATCACACACACTGGTCTAGGAGGAGGCGGTACCTTTGTCACAGTGGGGCTGAAGTACATTTTAGACTGTGTGATACAGCAGGGAGACAGCTGTGTGTAATGAAGTGAGGGAGCGACACAGGGCGGCAGGGGATGACGTCAGTGGGAGGCGAGAAAAGGCGGTACGCTTTCTTCGGCTGCTTCTGGTTCCTTTTGGCTCCGGACTCTTGAGGCAGCAGCACGGCGCGAGGATGACGTCATCATTAATCGATTATTGAAAGTCGTAACATCGATGCCGCATCGTGGACGAACCGAATCCCGATGCATCGATGTTGCGATTAATTTCGACACCCCTACTCTGTCTAGGCGGATCAGATTGAAGGGCAGTCAGGTGTAAATGGACAGCTGGTCTGTGTAGAGCTGACCGCCTATACAGCAGAGCAGGCTGTGTCAGTGTCCGCTCTGCATAAACGGAGCGGACACGGACCTGTCCTCTGCCCTGCTTAACATGGGGGGTCAGTGGACAGATCCCCTGCTGAGCAGAGAGGATTCCGCCCTGTGTGAAAGGGGCCTAACTGTCCATAATGGGGCGGGGGGGGGGGGGGGCGGGGAGAAAGTTTAGCCTATAGCTCTTTTAAATAAAAATTCTATTTAATTTCTAAGGGTTACAGCTTATGTGCCGAACACTAATTTATCATAATTAATTGCACAATTGTTCTGGTCTAATATCTCAACCATTCCTAATGCTTTAGGAATTTAAAATCTAAGAGGAAAAGTTATTCTGTGAGGAACACCAAAGGGTAGGTCCACAGAAACCGTTTATTAGATATGGGAATCGGTGGTCTAAATCACTCGTTGGGGTCTTGTGTTTCTTGAGCACTTATCTTATGTTACAAGATTTCTGTTGGAGTCTCTATCCATGACACTTTACCCTGGACTTATTTTAGTCCTCAAATTTCTCCAAGGGAAGTCCATCAGTGAATGAGAGTCGCATGTGATGGTGGACACAGGTGATTGGACCTAGGAAATACTGCGGTATAAGCTAGTAAGAGAAATTGTTGTATTTACTAAAATACTCAATAAAAAAAAAAAAAAAAAAACATGGTATGATTTAGTCTGCTGTAAAATTTTGCCCAAACCTGATATATTTTAATGGACCTAACCCTTTAGCTTTTTCAGCTTTCTTATTGCTGTGCTAGATCTAAAGTAAACCTTTTTGCTCATTACTTTGTACTTCTTTTCAGCCTCTGGTGGTGAAACCTGACCAACTTATCAAACGTCGTGGGAAGCTGGGACTTGTAGGAGTTAACTTAAATTTGGACCAAGTAAAGAGTTGGCTGAAGCAACGTTTGGGACATGAAACTACAGTAAGTGTCTATATGTCTGTACAGATTTGCTAGCTATGAGATAATTTGCATGAGGCATGCATTTGGTCTCGCTCTCGTAAGTTCACCTTTTCGCAGAAAATTAAAAGGTGATCTAACACCCCACACGCCTGGTCCTTGCTGCACTTACCTCCTTGGGTGATTAGCTGTAAGTGCCCACGCAGCCAGTGCAGAGGTTTGTGGATTTGGAAGCCCTGTTCGTCTTCCCTTTCTTTCCTTGGAGCCATATATGCATAGGTTTCTGTTTTAGCCTTGGGACAGAACAAGAGAATAATTTATTTGCTTTGTAAATACCTTGTAATTTATCTTTTATTTCATACATCCGGTGTATTTCTCCCACGGGAGTTGACGTGTTTCCTGTCTTCCCCAAGCACCGCACTGTCTCATGGGAGCTAGGCGTCATGCTCCCCAAGACTCCGTGCGGTACGGCACCCAGCAAAATCTTGCGTGATTTTTAAAAAGTTGCCATCACAACAGGGCCGGGAACTCTCAACGTCGCCGCCCGTTGTGATGGCAACCCTCAGTGTTGATGGCGCGCAGCGCCGTCAACACTGAGCATGCGCGGGATCGAGCCGAGAATGCTGGGAAGGCAGCATTCACTGCATTTAGGAAGTAGGTGCTTGTGGGCTTCAATTGCCCACAAGCAAAATGGAAATGTCCCTCTGCAGTTTTTATAAAGAATCCTTCTGTCAGATAAAGGAATGCGGAGGTTTTGCAAAGTCTAAACAGTGAGTAATCATTTTCTTATGCCCATTATAAATTCAATGGGCAAAAAAAAAAAAAAATCGCCGCAGAAACACTGCTTTAAGGTGAAAAACCTGGAGACTTTGCAACCCTTTTTAGTTTAAAAATTTTCCCTGTCAAACTGTATATACTAGAGTATAAGCCGAGTTTTTCAGCACATTTTTTTTTTTTTTTTGTGCTGAAAATGCCCCCCTCAGCTTATACTCGAGTCCTGTGTCATCTTCAACTTTGTGCGCCTGATCCCGGCCTGCCCTAGGTCCCCTGGACCCCAAACTTGGCACACATGTAGCACCAATCTTCATCTACAAGTGTGCAAAGTTTGTCCAGGGGACCTATGGCCGGGGAGCACCGATTTTTTTTTTTCAAATCCGGGCACCCCTTCCATAGACTCCCATGTTAAACGTCAGTCTAGTCACACAGCGCCGGAGATCAGGTAGGGAGATTGGCCACAGTGAGGCATGCAGATGGACACCCTAGGCTAATGCCGCGTACACACGATCAATTTTCCCGTCGGGAAAAATGACATTTCTTCCTTTGGACGAGAAAAACGATAGTCTGTGGGCTTTTTGCCATTTTTCCCGACGGGAAAAACGTCATTAATCACGACAAGAAAAATTAGAACATGCTCTAATTTTTCCCGTCGTTTTTTTCCGCTGCAGTTTTCCCGTAGGGAAACACTGCCGGGGAGCCCACACACGGTTGTTTTTTTCGACCAAAAAAAAAAATGCCATTTAAAACGGCCGTGTGTGGGGGGGAACAAGCTGTTCCTCGTTTTTCACGTCGATTTTCTCGACCGGTGTTTTCACCGTCGAAAAAATCGATCGTGTGTACGCGGCATTATACTCGAGTCAATCATTTTTCCCAGTTTTTTTTTTTTTGTGGTAAAATTGGATGCCTCGGCTTATATTCGGGTCGGCTTATACTCGAGTATATACATGACTCAAAAAAATCTGCCATATACGGCTGCACTCACATGGCCGTAACCGTTGTAAAAATGTCACTGATCATAAGGCAAGGGGCAAAAGCTCCTGCATAAATGATCAGTAAATCTATCCTTTTTTTTTTTTTTTTTTTTTTAACCACTCAAGCCCCGGACCAATACGCAGCATAAAGACCTGGCCCCTTTTTGCGATTCGCCACTGCATCGCTTTAACTGACAATTGCGCGGTCGTGCGACGTGGCTCCCAAACAAAATTGACGTCCTTTTTTTTTCCCACAAATTGAGCTTTCTTTTGGTGGTATTTGATCACCTCTGCGTTTTTTTTATTTTTTGCGCTATAAACAAAAATAGAGCAACAATTTAAAAAAAAAATGCAATATTTTTTTACTTTTTGCTTTTAATAAATATCCCCCAAAAATATATATATATAAAAAAAAAAAAACATTTTCTTTCCCCTCAGTTTAGGCCGATACGTATTCTTCTACATATTTTTGGTAAAAAATCGCAATCGGCTTTTGGTTTGCGCAAAAGTTATAGCGTTTACAAAATAGGGGGTAGTTTTATGCCATTTTTATTTAATTTTTTTTTTTTTTTACTAGTAACAGCGGCGATCGGGTTTTTTTTTTTTTTTTCCGTGACTGCAACATTATGGCGGACACTTGACACATTTTTGGGACCATTGTCATTTTTACAGCGATCAGTGCAATAAAAATGCACTGGTTACTGTAAAAATTACACTGGCAGTGAATGGGTTAACCACTAGGGGCGCTGAAGGGGTTAAGTGTGCCTAGGGGAGTTATTACTACTGTGTGGGGGCGTGGCTACGAGTGACACGTGACCGATCTCCGCTCTGATAACACAGAGCGGAGATCGGTGACATTGTCAGTAGGGGAGTGATGAGATGTGTTTACACTAACATCTCCCCGCTCCATGCCTCCGTGAGACGATCGCGGGGATCCCCGCGGCGATAGAGTCTGGGAAAGGCAGGGGGGGTCGCGAGCGACGTCGGGCAGTTGAAGGAGACGTACAGGTACGTGATTGTGCCTGTACGAGCCATTCTGCCGACGTATATCTACAGTGGCTGGTCCTTAAGTGGTTAATACGTAAAAATTGTGCCGTTCTTCTTTAGTACGTGTATAGACATGTACTCAGCAGCTGATTTTTGGATTTTGTGTTGCGGATCTGAATGCATTGCCTGTTTGCACACCTGTATAAATGTCTCCATTCGAATCAATGCAGCTGTAAACATTTTTAGAATCTTGTGAATGAGGCCCAAAAAGGTTGCTGTCAGGACAAATTGTAAGAAGAGCAATGGTTTTGTTAATTGACAGTTTTACTCCTATTTAGCAGCTGGACAGAATGTCGGCTATCAGCCTTGAGCTCAGCCACTCTGTTGTGATTTAGGAGAGAATACAGCTAAATAACAGTGCACACGGTGCACTTTTTTTTTTTTTTATATATATGTTTTGGATAGAGTAGGAAAAAGTTAAAACCCCTGTCAGTTTTTGCTGCCTTTGTTCCACTGGGGAAATTTCCCTTCATTTTCTGTAGGCACAACAGGAAGTGAGGAAATAACCCCCTTGGTTCTCACTGGAGCGGGTGTCCCCATTGGAAGATTTCCCTTCTATTCCTCTGACGGTCACCAGGACAACAGAGAGTGTAATCCTCCTTAATGAGGAGACTCGGGCCACAATACAAACTTGACCCAACACCTTAGGCCCCTTTCACACGGACGGTCCGTTCAGGTCCGCCTGTCAGTGTTTTTATTTTTATTTTTTTTAGGTGGACCTGAACGGACGCTCTATGTAGCCCTATGGAGCCACGGATGTCAGCGGTGACATGTCCGCTGACATCCGACCCGCTCCGCTCCGCCAAAGTGTGACAGAGGAAAACCCTATTACTCTTTCGTCCATGGACCGACACAGCTTCTCTATTGACAAAGTGGGTATTATCCGTTAATTAGGAGTGACTAGGCAGAAAAACTTGTAAAAAGTGTTGCATCACACCTTCTACAGTACCGCCCAGGGGGCGGACCCTCTGGGTATACCCTCTCAGTCTGCACATCGCAGATCAGTTTTTTTCTGTCTAGCAAGGAGTAGGACATGGCTCCCTTCGGGCCCATTGGTCCGGGGAAAAGATATATATATATATATATATATATATATATATATATATATATATATATATATATATTTTTTTTGCTACATTTGTTGTTTTCTTCGATCAACTGCCGACTGGGTGACAGGCTGGATCCTCGATCCTTGTAGTCTCCCCAGTTTCGGCCATTGAGCGTGTGCCGACCCTAGCTACGTGCTGGGTTTTCCACGACATGCCCGTCGCTCCACGGGTGGCCGGTGAGCCTACGCTCCGGGGCCTGCATCGGACCGCTCAGCTTCGGCTGACCTTACGGCCGAGTCGCAGCAGCCTGGCCGGTGAGCTTACGCTCCAAGGCTTGCATCGGACCGCTCAGCTTCGGCTGACCTTACGGCCGAGTCGCAGCAGCCTGTCCGGTGAGCGTCATGCTCCAGGGCATACATATGATCGTCCCTTCTGGGTCCAATCACAGCATGCCTGGCCAACAGTCACCTTCCGTGCGCGGACGATGATCTGTTTGGAATGTCTTCCAGCAGAATACATGCAGGATAGGTAAGTAAAACTCCCCTGCCTCGGCTGGGTGATTTAGCTGGACATTCCTGGAGAGATCAAGTAAGTGGTTGTGGCCCCTTTCTTCCCTCTCTCCCTGCCTTTCCCTCCTACCTGGGCTTCTAGCTAAAGGTTGCTGGGTGCTGGGGGTCACCTAGGGGGTCCCACTGGAGCGGGGCTGGCTGTAACTAACATTTAAAAGAAATGTCATTTTTTGCTTACCTGTGTTTCTGTGTCTCCATGCTGTCGGCGGCCATTTTGAGGTGGTCCATGCCAAGTTTGGCCTCTTGTAACTGCCTGGCGGCCATCTTCCTGTGGTTCGGCCACACCCACTGGCCCCTATCAGGTGATCGGCGGCCATGTTTGTCCACCCGGTATGCAGATATTGCCGTTCGGCGGCCATCTTTTTGTGGGCTATGGCTGCCTGACCTCTATCTTCTGTCGGCGGCCATTTTCTTAGAGCCCACGTTATCTTCCATACAGACGTTTTTGGCAACCATTTTGCGAGAGCCTCCGGCCTCTAGGGTGCATTACACTGGCGCGAAAATTCACACAGGAAGTGCTGATAAAAGAAGCAGACTGACACAGCAGCAGTGGGACAGCATCACAGGCGCAGCATAGCAGTACCTATCCAGGGTGGTGAGTCCTCTGGGTAACCCAGCATCTCTGCAGCACAGGAGGGTGGCCTATTGATATCTTGCCTGGAGCCCTGTGAGTGTCAGCGTGTGGTCAGCATGGCATCTGAGCCAGAGGTCTTCTCCCCTGAAACACCAGATTTAGCAGCTGGTGTCCCTGAGGTGTCTATGGACGCTATGTCGGCAATCCTAGAGGCGTTTGCTGCCAGGGTGGAAGCAGCACACGGGAATACAGGGGGTAATAAACGCCCCCATCCCCTGCAATCTTCTGGGGATATTTCTGATGCAGAACCAGGTCCAGCTACGGCTCATGGCCCAGATTCTGATGCATCAGAGACTGCAGACCGTGACCGATCGGACAGTGAGGAGGACTCCAAGTCCAGGTCAGTACGCGAGACGGCTTTGGTATCTGACCTTATTACTGCAGTGCGGGATACACTAAAGTTGGAAAGGACTGAAGAAGTAGCAGATACTCCAGTCCCCTTTGGGTTTCGTAAACCTGCCCGCACTGCTAAGGTGTTCCCTTGTGTGTCTTATTTTGACAAACTCTTATACAAGGAATGGGAGAACCCACTGAGGGTCTTTACAGCCCCAAAGAGGTTTGCAGTACGGTACCCCTTTGAGGAGAGTTTTCTGAAGATATGGACCTCTCCCCCTATAGTGGACCCTTCGGTGTCCAGACTTAATAGAGCCACCACTATTCCAGTAGAAGGGGCTCCTGTTTTCAAGGACCCTGTGGATAAGAAGGCTGAAGCACTCGCTCGCTACCTATACTCAGTGGTAGGCTCTGCAGTACGCCCGGCATTGGCGGGGGCCCTAGTGTCTCAGACACTTACTGAATGGGCAAAATTGCTACTCCAGGGGTTAAAGGAGCGAGATGCTCCTCCTAATGAGATAACTTTGGCCGACCAGTTGGTCCAGGGCCTTAAGTTTGTCTGCGAGTCAGACATGGATACTATTCCCCTGCTGTCAAGAGCTTCGGTTTATGCAGTAGCAATACGCCGCCTGATCTGGCTAAAGGGCTGGTCTGCGGACCAGACTTCCAAGAAAGCCCTATTGGATCTGCCTTTTAAGGGCGACAGACTTTTTGGGGCTTCTCTGGATGACATCATCAAGGATGCTACAGGAGGTAAAAGCACTTTGCTTCCCCAAACTAGCAAGGGTAAGGGACCACGCCAAGGGCAAGGGCCCTCCTTTACTGCACGTAAGCGTTTTTTTCGCCCCCTTAAGGCGACAGGGAAAAGACCCCAGGCCGATAAAGCGCCTGCCCAAGGACAAAAGCGTCCTTGGTCCCGCAGACCCAACAAGCCTGCGGACAAATCTGCGTCCACATGAAGGTCCGCCCCCACCCAGCTCTCGGGTGGGGGGACGTCTTCGCAAATTCGCGACTCAGTGGACTGCTCTAGTCTCCGACAGGTGGGTTTGCGAAGTAATCTCCTCAGGCTACAAGATAGAATTTCTCTCTTGTCCACCAGACAGATTCATCACCTCCAATCTCCAGCTACTACCGACCCGTCGGGAGGCCCTGTATGGGGCGGTCCAGGGTCTACTGGAACGCGGGGTAGTTATTCCAGTTCCAGAACAGGAACGGGGTCGGGGTTTTTACTCAAATTTGTTCATTGTGCCAAAGAAGGAGGGGGTTCGTCCAATCTTGGATCTCAGAGCCCTCAATTGCTTTGTGAAGGTACAAAGATTTCGGATGGAGTCGGTTCGATCCGTAGTCACGGCTCTCCATCCGGGGGACTTTCTGGCCTCCTTGGACATCAAGGACGCATACCTGCATGTCCCCATATACTCCAGACACCAGAGGTTTCTGCGATTTGCTATCGGGAAGAACCACTACCAGTTTGTGGCCCTCCCGTTTGGCCTTGCCTCAGCACCCAGGACGTTCACCAAGGTGCTCGCTCCGATTCTGGCACTTCTAAGACAGCGGGGTATCGCTATCACAGGTTACTTGGACGACCTTCTGCTGAAGGCCCCTTCAAGCTCAGAATTAGAGGTAAGCGTGTCCATTACCTGTCAGACTCTTCGAGACTGTGGTTGGATACTAAACACGCAAAAGTCAGTATTGGTGCCCACTCAACGCCTAGTGTACCTGGGGTTGATTCTGGATTCCTCAGAGGCAAAGGTATTCCTCCCGGTGGAGAAGTTGCAGACCCTCCGGGCTGCAGTACGGCTGCTGACTTCCAGGAATTGGTCGTCACTCCGTTTTTGCATGCGAGTGTTGGGCCTCATGGTAGCCTCCTTCGAGGCGGTCCCATATGCTCAATACCACACTCGAGTGTTACAGAAGGAAGTTCTGTCCAGATGGAACAGATGCCCTTCATCTCTGGATTATCAAATCCGAGTGAGCCACCTAGTCAGGAGATCCCTGGTATGGTGGCTGACAGCACCGGCTCTAATGGCCGGGAAGTCATTTCTTCCGGTTTACTGGATAGTGATCACGACGGACGCCAGCCTTACAGGTTGGGGGGGGGGGAGTCTGGGGTGTCCAGTCGGCGCAAGGTCGCTGGACCCCAGAGGAAGCCCTCCTGCCGATCAATGTCCTGGAGATCCGGGCGATCAAGCTGTGCCTCTTCAAATGGTCTCAGAGACTGCAAGGGCGTCCAGTCAGGATCCAGTCAGACAACGCCACAGCAGTGGCATATGTCAATCATCAAGGAGGAACAAGAAGCTCAGCTGCAGCATCGGAGATCGCTCGCATCCTGAAGTGGGCAGAGAGGAGCGTACCGGCACTGTCGGCCGTGTACATTCCGGGTGTGGAAAACTGGCAGGCGGACTACCTGAGCCGCCAGATGCCGGACCAGGGAGAATGGTCCTTACACCCGGAGGTGTTCCAACTCCTCTGCCAAAGATGGGGCACACCAGACGTAGATCTTCTGGCTTCCCGACTCAATCGGAAGGTATTGAGGTTTGTGGCCCGGTCAAGAGACCCATGGGCAGACGCAACGGACGCGTTGGTAGCATCGTGGGGTCAGTATCGGCTAATCTATGCCTTCCCTCCCCTTAAGGCTTCTTCCTCTTCTGCTCCGCAGAGTGGAGGCAGAGGGAATTCCAATGATCCTAATCGCTCCAGATTGGCCTCAGCATCCTTGGTACGCCGATCTAGTACGTCTGGTAGCAGACGTCCCCTGGCGCCTACCACTACGGAAGGACCTGCTATCGCAAGGTCCCATATTCCATCCTGCTTTACAGTCATTGGCTTTAACGGCATGGCTGTTGAGAACCAGGTACTGAGAGATCGGGGCCTGTCAGACTCAGTAATCTCTACTGTGAGAAGTGCTCGGAAACCGTCCTCTAGGAAGGTCTATCACCACACTTGGAGGGCCTACATCTCCATGTGTGAGGAAATGAAATGGCATCCATGTACCTATTTGGTTTCCAGAATCCTGCTGTTTTTACAGCATGGGGTAGACCAAAGGCTTGCCCTAAGTACGATTAAGGGACAGATATCTGCCCTGGCTGTCTTTTTTCAGCGACCCCTGGCGACTCACTCTCTCGTGAGTACATTTGTGCAGGGGGTTCGACATGTGGCCCCTCCGGTCCGGCCCCCGTTACCTCCGTGGGACTTGAACCTGGTCCTCTCGGTGCTTCAGAAGGCACCGTTTGAGAATATTAGAGATATTCCCCTGTTGACACTTTCTCAGAAGGTGGTCTTTTTGGTGGCTGTTACGTCAGTTAGACGAGTCTCTGAGCTGGCAGCCCTGTCCTGCAAGGCTCCCTATTTGATTTTCCACAAGGATAAGGTGGTGCTGCGGCCGCAGCCTTCCTTTCTTCCGAAAGTCGTTTCGGCTTTTCATCTCAACGAAGACATTGTACTTCCATCCTTGTGTCCTCAGCCGTCGAATCCTAAGGAGTCGGCGTTGCATTCCTTGGACGTGGTCCGAGCTTTGAGAGTATACATATCTGCTACTTCCCTGTTCCGGAAGTCAGACTCACTGTTTGTTTCGGTGGCTGGTCCCAAGAAGGGCCAAGCAGTCTCATCGGCCACCATCTCTAGGTGGATCCGACAGATAGTAATCCAGGCTTACGCCTTAAAGGGTCAGGCGCCCCCCTTTCCTGTCACGGCGCATTCGACCAGGGCAATAGGTGCCTCTTGGGCTTTCCGACATCAAGCGTCTGTTTTCCAACTATGTAAAGCGGTGACTTGGTCGTCCGCTCACACTTTCACAAAATTCTACAAAGTTGATGTAGGTGCATCTTCGGATGCCTCTTTCGGCCGCAAGGTTTTGCAGGCGGCTGTTTAGAGTTGCAACTCCTCCGTTGGAGGAGTGCTGTTTTGTGTTTTGGGGTGAAGTTTGTTTTTATGCTGTTACCACCCCTCGTTTTTTCTCTGACACTGCTTTGGGACGTCCCACTTTGTCAATAGAGAAGCTGTGTCGGTCCATGGACGAAAGAGTAAATAGGATTTTTTGCTCACCGTAAAATCCTTTTCTCTGAGTCCATGGACCGACACAGCACCCACCCCTCCTTTTAAGTTTGTACTGCTTTTTGACGAACTGATCCGCGATGTGCAGACTGAGAGGGTATACCCAGAGGGTCCGCCCCCTGGGCGGTACTGTAGAAGGTGTGATGCAACACTTTTTACAAGTTTTTCTGCCTAGTCACTCCTAATTAACGGATAATACCCACTTTGTCAATAGAGAAGCTGTGTCGGTCCATGGACTCAGAGAAAAGGATTTTACGGTGAGCAAAAAATCCTATTTTTTCCATCCGTCGGCAGGGCGGAGCGGATCGGATGAACACTGACAAATGGTCCGTGTTCATCCGATTTCCCCCCCCCCCCATAGGGGAGAGTGGCGGTCTGACAGGGCGGTCCCTGTACAGTGTGCGGGGACCGCCCAGTCATTCGCCGGCTCAGCGGGGATCAACGGAGCGATCCCTGCGGAGCTTCACGGTGCGGATCGTCACGGATCCGTCCCGTCCCGTGTGAAAGAGCCCTTACTACTCCATCCATAACAAAAACAAAAAATAAAATTGTCTTTACATACACAGTGAGTGGAGACTCAGATTCTTAGAGATGCCTATTCCTGATGGATTTTCCAATATTCTTTTATATATTTTGTCTGGTCACTTTCCATTGCTTTCTACTCCCCTTCTTCTTTTTTTTTTTTTTTTATATTCCAAATCTAGTGCTAGTTATTATTTAACCGTTAACAGATTAACGGTTAAAGGAAAACTTTCTAGCTAGTTGGCAAACAGCAAATGTAAAAATGGAGTATATTTACATATATAATGTAGATTTATCCTTCCCATAATTTTTATTTTCATAGGATGAGTATTTTATGGAAATGCACTGTGCCGCTTGGTTGCCTATAGCATATCTATATACAGTTCACATAAACTTTGATGTTTTTCCACTCTGAACACCCATATTAATATGTGTCTGTAATACGTGGGTCTGCTTGTTTTGAGCTGTCAAAGCATCCAATTAACAGGATGTATTCTCGCTTTGTGATTTGGTGTTGGAAGATTGATTGGCTGCCTGCTGTCAGAACATGGTGTGTGATTTAGTGCTCTTGACTAGATAAACAAAACGGTGACCCGAACTGAATTTTAAATGAAAGACCCTTCTCTGTGTAGAAAAAAATTCAACCAATAAATTTCTCCAAAGTTTGTATTAAGCTTAATTTACAGAACATTGCAGTACCATTGTTCTCTGAGCTGTCACTGCGGACTGCTGATCATAGGTGGGTGAGGCTTTCCCCACCCCGCAGCTGCACCCGTATGAGAGGCGTATACGCATGACTGTGGGGTGTGGAACGTCTTGGCTGTAAGGGAGTGGGGGGTGGGTGGTGGGGGGGTTGGACTAGTATCTGAATGCACCTGAACTCATCCCTGCAAGGCTTTTATCTGCATTGAAGTGACGTTTACTAACTTAAAGATATTGCATGTAAAAGCACAGAAGAGTATTTGCAATGCTTACTTGCAGCATTTTTTAATTTCCCTAAACAATTTTAATAACTTGCACTGTGTCTCTGAACTTGCTAGCAAATTTGACTAGTCAGTTCCCAGGCACTGCCCCCTCCATCTTTGCATGTCATAGCACTCTCCTCTTCTGGGATTGTGTAATTACGGTCTGTGCTGGCCCATCTCCTCTGCCCCGCCTCTCACCTCCCTCCATAACCTTTTATTAATTGGCCTAGGGAGGGGCAGAGGGTAGAGCGATATATTGTCACTGGAGAGACGGCTTTGAGTCTGCTGGGGCTGCTGACATCCACATCCAAGATGATGGCGCACAGCAGCCATCTTAGAACTTTTAGATGTGTGCACAAGGGAGGCTTTTACAGGTAAATAACAGGCATTAAGTACATTTAAATGAAAGATTGAACTGTTTACCCCATCCTCCAGGTCGTTTATGAACAAATTATACAGGACTGGTCCCAGCACGGAACCCTGGGGGACCCCACTACCCACCCCTGACCATTCCAATTTTACCCCCTTTTATTACCACCCTCTGAACTCGCCCCTGTAGCCAGTTTTCAATCCATGTACTCACCCTATGGTCCATGCCAACGGACCTTGCTTTGTACAGTAAACGTTTATGGGGAACTGTGTCAAATGCTTTTGCAAAGTCCAGAAACACCACGTCTACGGGCCTTCCTTTATCTAGATGGCAGCTCACCTTCTCATAGAAGACTAATCGATTGGTTTGGCAAGAACAATTCTTCATGAATCAATGCTGAATACTGCTAATGATAAAGTTTTTTCATTACTAAAAATTGTATATAGTCCCTTATCCCCTCGAAGAGCTTGCATACTATTGATGTTGGGCTAACTGGTCTGTAATTCCCTGGGATGTATTTTGGCCCTTTTTTTAAATATTGGTGCTACGTTGGCTTTTCTCCAATCACCTGGTACCATTCCGGTCAGTAGACTGTCAGTAAAAATTAGGAACAATGGTCTGTCAATTACTTGACTGAGTTCCCTAAGGTACTCTTGGGTGCAAGCCATCTGGTCCCTGTGATTTATTAATGTTAAGTTTCCCAAGTCTAATTCTATCCTCTGTTAGCCATGAGGGTGCTTCCTGTGATGTGTCATGAAGACAAACACTGAAGTTTTGGTTACTGAAGCCCCCTAATTCCTTAGTGAAGACTGAGGAGAAGAAGAATTTCAATACATTTGCCATCTCCCCATCCTTTGTAACCAGATGTCCTTCCTTCCAATATGGTCTCCTCCCTTTTTTACTGTTTATATACTTAAAGAATTCCTTGGGATTTTTTTTGCTCTCCTCCGCTATGTGTCTTTCGTGTTCTATCTTAGCCGCCATAATTGCACCCTTACATTTCTTGTTGCATTTTTTTGTGAAGTCTGAATGCTGATGATGATCCCTCAGCCTTGTATTTTTTGAAGGCCTTTTCCTTTGCTTTTATATGCATTATTACATTAGAGTTAAGCCATCCAGGACTTTTGTTTGCTCATTTAAATGTATTTCCCAATGGGATGCACTGGCTAATGCCCTTATTTAATATGCTCTTAAAGCAAACCCATCTCTCCTTTTTTTGTGTTTTTTTTGTTTCTAAGATTTTATCCCAGTTTATATCATCTTCTAGCAAGCTTAGATTCCCCATTAACACAGAGAGTGTCCCTCCCATGGAGCCATTGTGTTCTCCCAGTGGGGACGGGAGAACACAGTGATTACTGCTAGCGACTTTAACAGCTGCTTACATTAATTGCATGTAAAATCCAACAAAGTCAATCGATCAACTTGAGTACATTCAGCCTGCCCATACATGGCTAGTATGTTGGCTGGTCCCTACAGAACTTACGGGAGCCTAGTTTGGCTAAAGCCCTGGCCATTTTATTGTTTGCACCATGAAGTGCACCATGAAGTGCCTGTAGTCCAGTGTAGCTTTCCTTCATATGTGAAAAATCAACATGAATTGGATGGTAAATCGGCCCTTTTAAGGCTGTGAAATGGAAGTGACGTCAGATGTTGCTCTGGTCCTCCATGGGCATAGTCGAGTGGGGGCTATCTTGCCCTCACTTGACTTTCTGCCCATACCTCCAGCAGATCGGGTCATTTCTGCCTTAACTGGCCTCTCTGTAAATGGGGGGAAATGACCAGGAAGCAGTGGGAGGGGGTACACCTCTCCCGCCGCCTCTAAAAGTGATCTTGTGTCGAATGCGCCACTGAGACCACTTTTATTTTGTAAACAAGCATCCACAGAACAAGATGATACTGGGGTTATGGCAGCTAGCCCTATTAAATTAATGACGGAAATGTACTGTGAGCAGTCGTCAAGTGGTAAAGGGTCACCCCAAAATTGTTTCGGTTTATACAAAACGTAGAAATCATCACTGCTTCTCTTTCCCTCATTAAAATGATGCTAAACTCTATCCAAGTAAGTGTTTGTTACCCCAACATTTAATATTCTTGATAGGTTTTAAACACATCTTCCACTTATTTTTGGATATGTAAACGAAATTATAATTTTTTTTGTCTTCTCTTGTAACTAGTTTTGTGATTGTCTACTATTGAATGATTACTTATTTTATTAAATTTTTGTATGATTTTACTTTTTTTTTTTTTTTTTTTTTTTTACATGTTCGAAATAGACTAAAACTAACTGTTCTCTTTATATTGACTCCTTTGTGTGAAATACCTGGTGTTCCTGCAAGTCCCCCTGCTTTTCTATTTCAAAACTGGCCACACTAAGCAGGAGAATGCACGTTTTTTCAGTGTGGTCAGTTTTGTGGCTCTGCTGGGAGAACAACCTGCCTGTCCTCCAATGGTCAGACTTGTGTTGACATAACCCCTCCATAGCCATTCACTGGGAAGACCAGAGTACTGCTGTTTTTCCACCCCCACCTCTCCAAGCCCCTTGTGTAGAACAGATTATATGATCATCTATTAAAAAAAAAAAAAAAAAAAGTAAAGAAGAATATATATTGACAGCAAACAAATCAGATTTCTTGTATATTACAGTGAATTATAATCTCATGTACTAGGTCACTAAACTGCCAGCAGTGTCCAGGAAACATTGGACTCAGTTTGTTGCATGTAATTCTGGATTTGGAATGGCAGCCTCTTGTCTCATAATTCTGTGTTGTACAACTTCAGTTTGTTGGATATCATGTTAAGAGCTGAAATTACCTCTAAGTAGAATGTTGCTTGTTTGTTGCACAGGATATTCATTATTTTCCTACTCTTAATTTGCAGATAGCCAAAGCAAGAGGAATTTTGAAGAATTTCTTGATTGAGCCATTTGTTCCTCATGGACAGGTAAGCTTAATATTGAAGAAAGTGCAGAATGTGTTTTTTGTTTTTTGTTTTTTTTGTTTTTTATTATGTGAAGTTTATTGGCCAGGTCGGCAGAGACTAAGACCCCTTTCACACTGGGGCCGTTAGCGGTAAAGCGCAGTTTTACCGCTGTTATAGTGGCACCCCAGAAGGGGTTAAAAAGGGGTTAAAAGTGCCCGCTTAGCGCTGCTCTCAAATAGCTTTACTCTTTCGTCCATGGACCGACACAGCTTCTCTATTGACAAAGTGGGTATTATCCGTTAATTAGGAGTGACTAGGCAGAAAAACTTGTAAAAAGTGTTGCATCACACCTTCTACAGTACCGCCCAGGGGGCGGACCCCCTCTGGGTATAACCTCTCAGTCTGCATCTCGCAGATCAGTTTTTTTTTCTGTCTAGCAAGGAGTAGGACATGGCTCCCTTTGGGCCCATTGGTCCGGGGGAAAAAGAGATAGAGAGATATATATATATATATATATATATATATATATATATATATATATATATATATATATATATATATATATATATATATATATATATATATATATAATATTTTTTTTTTGCTACATTTTTGTTTCCTGCGATCTTCGATCAACTGTCGACTGGGTGACAGGCTGGATCCTCGATCCTTGTAGTCTCCCCAGTTTCGGCCATCGAGCGTGTGCCGACCCTAGCTACGCGCTGGGTTTTCCACGACATGCCCGTCGCTCCACGGGTGGCTGGTGAGCCTACGCTCCAGGGCCTGCATCGGACCGCTCAGCTTCGCCTGACCTTACGGCCGAGTCGCAGCAGCCTGTCCGGTGAGCGTCACGCTCCAGGGCATACATATGATCGTCCCTTTTGGGTCCAATCACAGCATGCCTGGCCAACAGTCACCTTCCGTGCGCGGACGATGATCTGTTTGGAATGTCTTCCAGCATAATACATGCAGGATAGGTAAGTAAAACTCCCCTGCCTCGGCTGGGTGATTTAGCTGGACATTCCTGGAGATCAAGTAAGTGGTTGTGGCCCCTTTCTTCCCTCTCTCCCTGCCTTTCCCTCCTCCCTGGACTTCTAGCTAAAGGTTGCTGGGGGTCACCTAAGGGGTTCCACTGGAGCGGGGCTGGCTGTAACATTTAAAAGAAATGTCATTTCTGCTTTGTGTGTGTGTGTGTGTGTGTGCTTCCTCCTCCATGCTGTCGGTGGCCATTTTGAGGTGGTCCATGCCGAGTTCGGCCTCTTGTGACTGCCCGGCGGCCATCTTCCTGTGGTTCGGCCACACACCCACTGACCCCTATCAGCTGATCGGCGGCCATGTTTGTCCACCCTGTATGTATATATTGCCATTCGGCGGCCATCTTTTTGTGGGCTACGGCTGCTTGACCTCTATCTTCGGCTCGGCGGCCATTTTCTTAGAGCCCACATTATCTTCCATACAGACGTTTTTGGCAGCCATTTTGCGAGAGCCTCCGGCCTCTAGGGTGCATTACACTGGCGCGAAAATTCACACAGGAAGTGCTGATAAAAGAAGCAGACTGACACAGCAGCAGTGGGACAGCATCACAGGCGCAGCACACGGCAGCATAGCAGTACCGGTCCAGGGTGGCGAGTCCTCTGGGTAACTCGGCATCTCTGCAGCGCAGGAGGGTGGCCTATTGATATCTTGCCTGGAGCCCTGTGGGGGTCAGCGTGTGGTCAGCATGGCATCTGAACCAGATGTCTTCTCCCATGAAACACCAGATTTAGCAGCTGGTGCCCCTGAGGTGTCTATGAACGCTATGACGGCAATCCTAGAGGCGTTTGCTGCCAGGGTGGAAGCAGCACGCGGGAATACAGGGGGTAGTAAACGCCCCGTCCCCTGCAAGCTTCTGGGGATAATTCTGATGCAGAACCAGGTCCAGCTACGGCTCCGGGCCCAGATTCTGACGCATCAGAGACTGCAGACCGTGACCGGACAGTGAGGATGACTCCAAGTCCAGGTCAGTATGCGAGACAACTTGGTATCTGACCTTATTACTGCAGTGCGGGATACGCTAAAGTTGGAAAATACTGCAGAAGCAGCAGAGACTCCGGTCCACTTGGGTTTCATAGACCTGCCCGCACTGCTAAGGTGTTCCCTTGTGTGTCTTTTGAAAAACTCTTCTACAAGGAATGGGAGAACCCACTGAGGGTCTTTACAGCCCCAAAGAGGTTTGCGGTACAGTACCCCTTTGAGGAGAGTTTTCTGAAGAGCTGGACCTCTCCCCCTATAGTGGACCCTCCGGTGTCCAGACTTAATAGAGCCACCACAATTCCTGTAGAAGGGGCTCCTGTTTTCAAGGACCCTGTGGATAAGAAGGCTGAAGCACGCGCTTGCTACCTATACTCAGTGGTAGGCTCGGCAGTACGCCCGGCATTGGCGGGGGCCCTAGTGTCTCAGACACTTACTGAATGGGCAAGATTGCTACTCCATGGGTTAAGAAGTGAGATGCTCCTCCTGATGAGATAACATTGGCTGACCAGTTGGTCCAGGGCCCTAGGTTTGTCTGTGAGTCAGACATGGATACTATTCCCCTGCTGTCTAAAGCTTCGGTTTATGCAGTAGCAATACGCTGCCTGATCTGGCTAAAGGGCTGGTCTGCGGACCAGACCTCCAAGAAAGCCCTGTTGGATCTGCCTTTTAAGGGCGACAGACTTTTTGGGGCCTCTATGGATGACATCATCAAGGATGCCACAGGAGGTAAAAGCACTTTGCTTCCTCAAACTAGCAAGGGTAGGGGCCACGCCAAGGGCAAGGGCCCTCCTTTACTGCACGCAAGCGTTTTTTTCGTCCCCCCTAGGGCGACAGGGAAAAGACCCCAGACCGATAAGGCGCCTGCCCAAGGACAAAAGCGTCCTTGGTTCCACAGACCCAACAAGCCTGCGGACTAATCTGCGTCCGCATGAAGGTCCGCCCCCACCCAGCTCTCGGGTGGGGGGACGTCTTCGCAAATTTGCGACTCAGTGGACAGCTCTAGTCTCCGACAGGTGGGTTTGTGAAGTAATCTCCTCAGGCTACAAGATAGAATTTCTCTCTTGTCCACCGGACAGATTCATCACCTCCAATCTCCAGCTACTACCGACCCGTCGGGAGGCCCTGTATGGGGCGGTCCAGGGTCTACTGGAACGCAAGGTAGTTATTCCAGTTCCAGAACAGGAACGAGGTCAGGGTTTTTACTCAAATCTGTTCATTGTGCCGAAGAAGGATGGGGTTCATCCAATCTTGGATCTCGGAGCCCTCAATTGCTTTGTGAAGGTACAAAGATTTCGGATGGAGTCGGTTCGATCTGTAGTCACGGCTCTCCATCTGGGGGACTTTCTGGCCTCCTTGGACATCAAGGACGCATACCTGCATGTCCCCCATATACTCTCTGTGATTTGCTGTCGGGAAGAACCACTACCAGTTTGTGGCCCTCCCGTTTGGCCTTGCCTCAGCACCCAGGACGTTCACCAAGGTGCTCGCTCCGATTCTGGCACTGCTAAGACAGCGGGGTATCGCTATCATGGGCTACTTGGACAACCTTCTACTGAAGGCGCCTTCAAGCTCAGAATTTAGAGGTAAGCGTGTCCATTACCTGTCAGACTCTTTGAGACTGTGGTTAGATACTAAACACGCAAAGGTCAGTATGGTGCCCACTCAACGCCTAGTGTACCTGGGGTTGATTCTGGATTCCTCAGAGGCAAAGGTATTCCTCCCTGTGGAGAAGTTGCAGACCCTTCGGGGCTGCAGTACGGCAGCTGACTTCCAGGAATTGGTCGTCACTCCGTTTTGGCATGCGAGTGTTGGGCCTCAGGGTAGCCTCCTTCGAGGCGGTCCCATATGCTCAATACCACACTCGAGTGTTGCAGAAGGAAGTTCTGTCCAGATGGAACAGATGCCCTTCATCTCTGGATTATCAAATCCGAGTGAGCCACCTAGTCAGGAGATCCCTGGTATGGTGGCTGACAGCACCGGCTCTAATGGCCGGGAAGTCATTTCTTCCGGTTTACTGGATAGTGATCACGACGGACACCAGCCTTACAGGTTGGGGGGGAGTCTGGGGTGTTCAGTCGGCGCAAGGTCGCTGGACCCCAGAGGAAGCCCTCCTGCCGATCAATGTCCTGGAAATCCAGGCGATCAGGCTGTGCCTCTTCAAATGGTCTCAGAGGCTGCAAGGGTGTCCAGTCAGGATCCAGTCAGACAACGCCACAGCAGTGGCATATGTCAATCATCAAGGAGGAACAAGAAGTTCAGCTGCAGCATCGGAGGTTGCTTGCATCCTGAAGTGGGCAGAGAGGAGCGTACCGGCATTGTCGGCCGGGTACATTCCGGGTGTGGAAAACTGGCAGGCGGACTACCTGAGCCGCCAGATGCTGGACCAGGGAGAATGGTCCTTACACCCGGAGGTGTTCCAACTCCTCTGCCAAAGATGGGGCACGCCAGACGTAGATCTTCTGGCTTCCCGACTCAATCGGAAGGTATTGAGGTTTGTGGCTCGGTCAAGAGACCCATGGGCAGACGCAACGGACGCGTTGGTGGCATCGTGGGGTCAGTATCGGCTAATCTATGCCTTCCCTCCCTTAAGGCTTCTTGCTCTTCTGCTCCGCAGAGTGGAGGCAGAGGTAATTCCAATGATCCTAATCGCTCCAGATTGGCCTCAGCGTCCTTGGTACGCCGATCTAGTACGTCTGGTAGCAGACGTCCCCTGGCGCCTACCACTACGGAAGGACCTGCTATCGCAAGGTCCCATACTCCATCCTGCTTTACAGTCATTGGCTTTAACGGCATGGCTGTTGAGAACCAGGTACTGAGAGACCGGGGCCTATCAGATTCAGTAATCTCTACTATGAGAAGTGCTCTGAAACCGTCCTCTAGGAAGGTTTATCACCGCACTTGGAAGGCCTACATCTCCAGGTGTGAGGAAATGAAATGGCATCCGCGTACCTATTTGGTTTTCAGAATCCTGCTGTTTTTACAGCATGGGGTGGACCAAAGGCTTGCCTTAAGTACGATTTAAGGGACAGATATCTGCCCTGGCTGTCTTTTTTTTTTTTTTTCAGCGACCCCTGGCGACTCACTCTCTCGTGAGTACATTTGTGCAGGGGGTTTGACATGTGGCCCCTCCGGTCCGTCCCCCACTACCTCCGTGGGACTTGAACCTGGTCCTCTCAGTGCTTCAGAAGGCACCGTTTTGAGAATATTAGAGATATTCCCCTGTTGACACTTTCTCAGAAGGTGGTCTTTTTGGTGGCTGTTATGTCAGTTAGACGAGTCTCTGAGCTGGCAGCCTTGTCCTGCAAGGCTCCCTATTTGGCTTTCCACAAGGATAAGGTGGTGCTGCGGTCGCAGCCTTCCTTTCTTCCAAAGGTCATTTCGGCTTTTCATCTCAACGAAGACATTGTACTTCCATCCTTGTGTCCTCACCCGTCGAATCCTAAGGAGTCGGTGTTGCATTCCTTGGACGTGGTCCGAGCTTTGAGAGTATACCTATCTGCTACTTCCCTGTTCCGGAAGTCAGACTCCGTTTGTTTCGGTGGCTGGTCCCAAGAAGGGCCAAGCGGTCTCGTCGGCCACCATCTCTAGGTGGATCCGACAGATAGTAATCCAGGCTTACGCCTTAAAGGGTCAAGCGCCCCCCTTTCCGGTCACGGCGCATTCGGCCAGGGCAAGAGAAGGTGTGATGCAACACTTTTTTTACAAGTTTTTCTTCCTAGTCACTCCTAATTAACGGATAATACCCACTTTGTCAATAGAGAAGCTGTGTCGGTCCATGGACTCAGAGAAAAGGATTTTACGGTGAGTAAAAAATCCTATTTTTTCTTGTCATCCATGGACTGACACAGCGTGTCTTATACACCTTTACACGTGGGTTATGTCCCTGCTTGCAGGAGAAGACCTAGGCAGAATGTGAGATGTTATAAATGCATTCTAAACAGCCAGAGCTGAACAGCCCTGCCCAGGGGGGCGGTCCCTCCGGACATAACCCTCCCACTGCAGTCAGCAGACCTCAGTTTTTTTCTGCCTAGCAGAAGGAGAAGACGTGGCTCTCTCAGGAGGCAGTCTCCTGACCTATTTTTATTCCTTTTGGAATTTTTTTCCTATTTTATTCTTTTGAGATCTTCTATCAACTGTCGGCTGGGCAACAGGTTGGGTACAAGATATCCTCGTCTTCCCTGTCCGACCATCGAGCGTGCTGATCCTCGCCTTGTGTGCGTGAGACTCAGTTCACGACATGCCCCACGACTCCAGGGGTGGCCAGTGGGCTTCCAGCTCCGCGGTCCTCTCAAGATAGAACAGTCCGGCTGTATCTTTCGCGGTGGACCGGGCCGACAGCTACTCAGTACCGCACTGTGATAGTTCTGTCAGAAACGCACCAGCGGGTCCCTCAGGGGACGTGTAAGTAGTGTCTCCTGGCTGCAGGTGAGTACATGCTGTGTGTTTCTTGTGTGGGGGATTTCCCTGTCTCCCCCTGTGTTTTTTAATGTCACTCTCTGTTCACTAGTGCTGGCGCTGTACTGTGTGGGGTGCCTGGGGGCCATACTGTCCTGGGGGGGGCTCATGCTGCTACTGCATTCGCTGGGGCTGTTTTTGTTTTTGGATGTGAGGGGCCTGGGCGCCGTTCGGCGCCATGTTTAGTGTGTGTGCTGATTTTACATTGGCGGCCATCTTGCCGTGGCCCGCCGGAGCACATTGCGGTGGCCATTTTCTTGTAGCCGCACGTTTTTCTAGCACTAGTTTGGCCTCTAGCGCCGCTGGGAACGGCGCGAATCTCCTCACACTCTCTCCTCTCAGCTCACTCACGCTGAGCAGCGCGGCGCAGTGAGACAGAGCAGCGGAACCGAGCGGTCCTGGTCAGGTTGGTGGGTTCCCTGGGCATTCCCCTACTTCAGTCAGCACAGCCTGTGGGTGGTCTCAGAGAGGGACATTATGGAGTCAGAGTCACCAGCTTCCCCTCACATGCCAGAGGCAGCAGCCAGTGCTCCAGCACCTGCGGTCCCTATGGACCAGTTGTCGGCAGTCCTGGAATCATTTCTGACCAGGATGGAAGCTGTGTGTGTGAGCACAAGGGAGCAAAAAAGCGCCCTCTCCCCACTTTATCTCCACAAGGGGAGTGCTCTGATTCAGATATGGGCCTAGCTATTGCTGCTCAGGACCCTAGCTCTGAATATTTGGATGGTTTTGAACAGGACATTCCTTGTGAGGAAGACTCCAGTTCTGAGTCAGTAAATGACAGGGCGCTTGTTAGTGAACTCATTGATGCTGTGAGGGACACTCTCAAGCTAAATGCTGCGACCGCAGAACCTCAGGCGGATACAGTTTCCTTTTGGTTCTTTAAAGACCAAGCCTTCTAAAAAGGTTTTTCCATATGTACCTTTCTTTGACCAGCTCATTGACCAGGTCTGGGAAAAGCCGCAGAAGACTTTCATGGTCCCGCGGCGTTTGTCTATTAGATACCCCTTTGAAGACGCCCTGCTTAAAAAGTGGGCTTCTCCCCCGGTGGTCGACCCTCCAGTCGCCCGTTTAAACAAGGCCACCACTCTCCCGATGGAGGGGACTCCTGCGTTTAAGGACCCCACTGACAGGAGGTCAGAAGTGGTGAGTAGAGCCATGTTCGCCTTGTTGGGATCCGCCCTACGGCCCGTAGTAGCGGCAACCCTTGTGTCTCAGACACTCACGGAATGGGAAAAAATTTTGCACCAAACTGTGCAGGAGTATAACCTTCCTCCAGACACTATTGCTCTGGCCCACCAGATGGTGCAGGGTCTGATATATGTGTGCGACGCCACGTTGGACGCGGCCCCTTTAATATCCAGGGCCTCTGTCTCGGCGGTGGTATTGCGTCGTCTCATCTGGTTGAAATGCTGGTCTGCTGACCTAGCCTCTAAGAAGCTCCTGACGGATCTACCTTTTAAGGGTGGTAGACTTTTTGGTGCTGCTCTGGATGACATCATCAAGGATGTCACGGGAGGTAAAAGCACTCTCCTTCCTCAAACTATCAAGGGTAAGGAGGCCCGACGTAAACCGGGTCCTTCCTTTCCAGCAAAAAAGGTGTTTTTTTCGTCCGTCAGAGTCCACGGGTAAGCCATCCCAGACTGACAACAGTGCGGCTGGCGGGCACAAGCACCCCTGGGTGCGTAAGCCGAACAAGCCGGCTCCCAAGCCCGCCTCCGCGTGAAGTCTTGCCCCCGCCCGTCTCTGGGGTGGGGGGACGACTTCGCAGGTTCACGGATCGGTGGACCTCCCGGATCTCCGACCGGTGGGTGTGCGAGGTGGTCACCTCAGGATACAGAATAGAGTTCCGCTCCTGGCCCCCAGACAGATTCTTTCCCTCAAATCTCCCTCTCCTTCCTGCCCGTCGGGCAGCCCTCTTGGGGGCTGTACAGGATTTGATCGGGTCCGGAGTAATTGTGCCGGTTCCGTCCCAGGAGAGGTTTCAGGGGTTCTACTCGAATCTGTTTGTTCCAAAAAAGGACGGGGTTCGGCCAATCCTGGGCCTCAAGGCCCTGAATGTCTTCGTGAAGGTGCAAAAATTCCGCATGGAATCCATTCGCACGGTGATCGCTACACTCCATCAAGGGGATTTTCTGGCATCCTTGGACATCAAGGACGCCTACTTGCATGTTCCGATCTGCGCAAGCCACCAGAAGTTTCTGCGCTTTGCGGTCGGCGAAGTCCACTATCAATTTGTGGCTCTTCCCTTCGGCCTAGCCTCGGCACCGAGGGTGTTCACCAAGGTGCTTGCTCCGGTCCTAGCTTTGCTGAGACAGCGAGGCATTGCTATCGTGGGCTATCTGGACGATTTTCTTCTAAGAGCAGACAGTGGCTCAGAATTGGAAGAAAGTGTGACTATCGTCAGTCAGACCCTCAGGGAGTTTGGGTGGCTCCTGAACGTTCAGAAGTCGGTTCTAGTCCCGACTCAGCGTCTGGAGTATCTAGGTCTGATTCTGGACTCCTTGGAGGCAAGAGTCTTCCTACCTCCAGACAAACTACTGACACTTCGGTCTGCAGTACGGGTGCTGACGTCCCGAAAATGGTCGTCAATCCGCTTTTGCATGAGAGTCCTGGGACTCATGGTGGCCTCCTTCGAGGCCGTTCCTTATGCCCAAGCGCACACCAGGGCTTTACAAAAAGAGATCTTGTCCACTTGGGACAAATCCCCGTTGTCCTTTGGATCTTCAGATCCAGGTGAGTCACCTGGTCAGGGCGTCCCTGACGTGGTGGTTGAGGTCCCCGGCTCTTCGGTCCGGGAAGTCGTTCCTCCCCATCCAATGGACGGTGATCACGACGGACGCCAGCCTGACGGGCTGGGGGGGAGTCTGGGGAGTCCTGTTGGCCCAATGGCTTTGGACTCCGGACGAAGCCCTCTTACCGATCAATGTGCTGGAGATACGGGCAATCAGACTGTGCCTCTCCTCATGGTCGGAGAAACTACAGGGTCACTCCATCAGGATCCAATCGGACAACGCCACAGCAGTGGCGTATGTCAACCATCAAGGGGGGACTCGGAGCTCAGCTGCGGCTTCCGAGGTCGCCCGCATCCTGAGGTGGGCCGAAAGAAGCGTGCCGGCTCTGTCGAGGGTCTACATTCCGGGCGTAGACAATTGGCAGGCGGACTATCTAAGTCGCCAGACGCTGGACCAGGGAGAGTGGTCCTTGCACCCGGAGGTCTTTCAACTCCTTTGCAGACGGTGGGGCACGCCGGATGTGGACCTGATGGTCTCTCGACTCAATCGCAAGGTGTCGAGGTTTGTGGCCAGATCCAGGGATCCCTGGGCAGATGCCTCGGATGCGTTGGTGGCCCCATGGGGTCAGTATCACCTGATATACGTTTATCCTCCGCTGCAGTTGCTCCCTCACCTGCTCCGCAGGGTAGCGACCGAGGGAATTCCGGTGATCCTCATTGCTCCGGATTGGCCTCGGCGTCACTGGTACGCCGATCTGGTACGTCTCGTCGCAGATGTTCCCTGGCGGTTACCAATACGGGGGGACCTTCTGTCTCAAGGTCCTATATTTCATCCTGCTTTACAGTCTCTGGCTTTAACGGCATGGTTATTGAAAGCCAGGTGCTGAGAGACCGAGGTCTCTCGGATTCGGTCATTTCGACCATGTTAAGGGCACGGAAGTCTTCCTCCAGAAAGATCTATCACCGTACTTGGAGAGCTTACATCGCCATGTGCGAAGAGCTGGACTGGCGCCCACGAACGTATTCCGTTCCCAGAATCCTGCATTTTCTGCAGCGTGGCGTGACCCAAAAGCTCGCTTTGAGTACCATTAAGGGTCAGATTTCGGCCTTGGCCATCTTCTTTCAGCGACCGCTGGCGGGTCATCCCTTGGTTAGCACCTTTGTGCAGGGGGTTCGCCATGTGCTCCCCCCTGTCAAGCCTCCTCTCCCCCCGTGGGATCTGAATTTGGTGCTCTCGGTCCTCCAGGAACCTCCCTTTGAAAATATTAGAGATATTCCCCTCTTGACTTTGTCTCAGAAGGTGGCCTTCTTGGTGGCCATTACTTCCATTAGACGAGTGTCTGAATTGGCGGCCTTGTCCTGCAAGTCGCCCTTTTTGGTCATCCATAAGGATAAGGCGGTGTTACGTCCGCGACCTTCTTTTCTGCCAAAGGTGGTCTCGGCCTTCCACTTAAACGAGGACATTGTCCTCCCGTCCTTGTGTCCTCACCCATCGCATCCCAGAGAGTTTACGCTTCACACTTTGGATGTGGTACGAGCCTTGCGGGTGTACCTGTCTGCTACTGCTTCTATTCGGAAGTCTGACTCACTATTTGTGGCTGTCTCTGGTCCAAAACAGGGCCAAGCGGTTTTGTCTGCCACCATTTCTAGGTGGATCAGACAAACCGTCATTCAAGCTTATGCTCTCAAGGGGCGGGCGCCTCCCTTTCCGGTTACGGCACATTCCACCAGGGCAGTTGGTGCTTCCTGGGCTTTCCGACATCAAGCGTCGGTTGCACAAGTGTGCAAGGCGGCGACCTGGTCGTCTGTTCATACCTTTTCTAAGTTTTATAAGGTTGATGTGGCTGCATCTTCGGATGCTTCCTTCGGCCGCAAGGTGTTGCAGGCCGCTGTTTGATGTTGCAACTCCTCCGTTGAGGAGCTCTGCCTTGTTTGGAGTGAAGTTTTTGGTTTTCCATTTATACTGCTCCCATCCCTCTTGACACTGCTTTGGGACATCCCACGTGTAAAGGTGTATAAGACACGCTGTGTCAGTCCATGGATGACAAGAGAAAATAGGATTTTTGTACTCGCCGTAAAATCCGTTTCTCTGGCATCCATGGACTGACACAGCACCCACCCTTCTTTTTGAGTTTGTACTGCTTTGTTACGAACTGAGGTCTGCTGACTGCAGTGGGAGGGTTATGTCCGGAGGGACCGCCCCCCTGGGCGGGGCTGTTCAGCTCTGGCTGTTTAGAATGTATGTATAACATCTCACATTCTGCCTAGGTCTTCTCCTGCAAGCAGGGACATAACCCACGTGTAAAGGTGTATACAAGACACGCTGTGTCAGTCCATGGATGCCAGAGAAACGGATTTTACGGTGAGTACAAAAATCCTATTTTTACGGTGCTTTGAAAGCGGAGCCTATTCATTTCATTGGGCATGGGCGGTGGAGGATCAGTGTATATCTGCTCCTGCACTGCCCCAAGGATGCTTTTTTTTTTTTTTTTTTTTTTTTTTTTTTTTTTTTTTGCTGTCCTGCAAGCGCACCGCCCCAATGTGAAAGCATTTGGCCTTTCACACTGGGGTGGCTTGAGAGGCACTTTTCAGGTGCTTTACAGGCGCTATTTTTAGGGAAAAAACGCCTGAAAAGGCCCCCAGTGTGAAAGGAGTAGTAAACTAAGATTTCCCCATCCACGATATACAGTGTGGATGGATGAATCTCCTGCTGCAGCTATTGCATTTTATTCACTTGGGGGCCTTGAACTCCTGCTGTAGCTTGTCATGTTGTTTTTGTTAAAAAAATAAAATCTTTATGCCAATTAAAGTCTCATTGACTTCAGACCATTGTAAATCAGAAGGTCTGATTCCCCAAAACCCCTTTTAAAGCAGCGCAATTTGATTTATGCATACAACACCCACTGTAATTTAAAGCTCAACCCCTGGGATAATTGGAAATGATCCTTTGCAGTGGGGCGGCATCTGCACTACAAGGATATATATACCGTATATACTCGAGTATAAGCCAAATTTTTCAGCACATTTTTTTTTGTGCTGAAAATGCCCCCCTTGGCTTATACTCGAGTCACCTTTTTGCGCCTGATCTCCCGGACTTTGGGGACCCGGTACCGGCTATCCCTAAGTCCCCTGGACCCAAAACCTGGCACACACATAGCCCCACTCTTCCTCTACAAGTATGCAAAGTTTGTTGTCTGGAGAACCTATGGCCGGGGAGCACCGATTTTTCAAAGCCGGGCCCCTTCCATATACTCCCATGTTAAACGTAAGTCTAGGCATGGGCACAGTGAGTCATGCAGATAGACACCCTAGGCTTATACTCGAGTCAATAAGTTTTCCCTTTTTTTTTTTTTTTGTGGTAAAATTAGGTGCCTCGGCTTATATTCGGGTCGGCTTATATTCCAGTGTATACGGTAACTTGTTTTGTCAGGGGGCGGGGAAAAACTGTTTCACTTACTTGATCCTCCATTCTCCCAAAAGATGGCTCTCCCCCACGCTCTGCCAGTGAACTGACCCTAGGCGTCATCACGTCCAATGTAGGGCCGTGGACCGGTGGCATGGGAGGGAGAAGATGGTGTGGGGACTGGTCTAGCTGCAGGGAGGAACAGATGATTTGGCTAGTAAATCTTCCTTTTTGTTTTTTTGTTTGTTCCCCTAGACCTAAATGAGCAACTAACCAGCACTGCCCCACTGCATGTGGTAATTAAGTTGCCTGCAAATATTTCTGCACTGGACCATAATGCTGCTACTTGGCATGTAGTCTCATGCCAGATCGTGTATGGAAATCTGGGATTCCTAACCCTAACTGATTTACATGTCTATTGTCGCCTGAGTGGAACGATCAGCTTTTGACTGTTCATAATTGTACCGTCCCCCAGTTCTATGTTTTCTTTAAGGCTCCTTTCACACCTGAGCAATCTGAATCGCTGCAAATCACAGGACGTTTGTGCGATGCCATTTCTTCTTAATGGCACCCCAATCACAGCGATTTGCGGCAAATCACAGCGTGCCAAGCTGTCGCTTAAAAGAAGCTCCTGCTTAGATCGCGGCAATATCGTGCTGCGATTGGGGTTCCGATTAAGAAGTACTGGCATCGCACAAGCATCCCATGATTGCTGTGATTTTCGAATCGCAACCAGAATTGTGACGAAACCACCCGCGCTTCGGAAGACTCCGGTGTGAATGGAGCCTAAAATAAACCTTGATCCATTTGTTTGATAGATTAAAAAGGACCTGCAGTCTGCTCACATCATTTGTAATAGAAACATCTTTGCCATTTTGAAGCTTCCCTCCAACCACTTTGCATATTTTATATATACTGTGATTCTGTACTTGCCAAATATGCTGCAGAAATCTCTCTCCACTGAGTCTGGCTGCAATCATTTTAACTGTGGGCAGCTGAAGCTGTTGCCTGTTCACTTCCTGGATTTACACAGACACATACCTCCAGCTCTGCAGCTCTCATTGGCCCTCTTATGACCCCCCCCCCTTTCCTGGCAAACTCTGAGTAAGAGAGAGAGCTGTGCATGATGTCATAAGCCTAGGCTTTTTACCAGACAAGAAACAGGAAGTGGGCTGTATAGGGTATTTACTAGCAGAAAAAAAAAAAAAGGTTTTACTATCCAAAGTTAAAACAAGGGCATAATATTTAATAGATGGAAAGATGAAAAAATGACTGAAGTTCCACTTTAATATCTGCCTGACCATGTTTACCCTGGAGGCTGATTTTTTATTAATACCTCATTGCTTTTCTGCAGGAAGAGGAGTTCTATGTTTGTATCTATGCAGCTCGGGAAGGGGATTATGTGTTGTTCCACCATGAAGGCGGTGTGGATGTTGGCGATGTGGACGCAAAGGCTCAGAAGTTCCTGGTTGGTGTTGGAGAACGTTTGACAGAGCAAGATGTGAGGAATCACTTGCTGGTCCATGCAGCGCCAGATAAGAAAGAGTGAGTAAAAGAAGACTTCTGGGTAGTATTGGGTATTTACGTTTTAAAATTCAACATATATACCGTACTTTACATTTCTTGCTGCATTTACCTTAAAGTGGTATTAATCCCAAGAATGAAAATCAATAATATTGCAGGTTATCAGTTCTTGGATGTTGTGGCTGCATTATTTAAAAAAATGTTTCTATAAAATTTTTTTTATCGCTTTACTTTCACCAGATGATGCAGCCATTCTTTTAGCACACCAAGCTGTCCAGCAAAGGTGGCAGCTAAATTGTTGACAGACTATTTACCACTGACGGGTTTTATTTATATAAAACCTTTTTCCCAAATGGGGGGGGGGGGGGGGGAGAAGCAACAAAAAAAACATTTGCTGCAACTTCTTAAACCGTGTTCAACTTTAATTTTCTAGTCCGGTCAATCTAAATGTGCTAGTGCATCCAACACTTGACAATGCTTTTGTCCAAAGGAGTCTCTGTTGCACCTTAATAGGGTGGAGCCATACTAGGACAACAAGTGTGCTACTGGCAGGATCACCAGGTGAAAATGAAGGGAAAAAAGCTATAATATCCATTTTTAAAATTTTTGATGTTTAATACTGCTTTAGGTTCATTTTTAATGGTCCTTTAAAATGTTTACTATTCTGCTCCATTCTTAATATTGTATAGGATATAGAGATTTGGGGGGAAAAAACATTTAAAGGAGTTGTAAAGCAGAATTTTTTTTTTTTTTATCTTAATCCATTCTAAGCATTAAGATAAAAAAAACCTTCTGTGTGTAGCAACCTCCCCAGCACCCCCTAAGCCATCCAGGACACTCCGGCTGAGACAGAGCAGCAGCGCCATTGGCTCCTGCGGCTGTCAATCAAAGTCAGCCAGCCAATCAGGGGAGGGAGCGGGCCAGGTTTGGGCTCTATGTCTGAATGGATACACGGAGCTCTGACTCGGCTTGGGTGCCCTCTGTAACAAGCTGCTGGCTGATGGGGCACTCAAAAGAGGGAGATGATAGGAGCAGCAAAGAGGGACCCGAGAAGAGAAGGATCCGGGCTGCAGAACCAACTGCACAAAGGAGACAAGTTTAAAAAAATAAATAAAAATGTTTTATTTTTTTTAATAACTAACGAGCCTTTATCCACTTGCCGACCAGCTCATGTACATATACGTTGGCACTTTAAAGATGGATATCTCGGTAACGGCAGCAGCTGCTGCCACAACCGAGATATCCATCTTTTCTGTGAGCGGTTCTGTTTACGATAATGGAGGTCTCTGCAGCGGATTCGCCACAAGATCACCGTTGGCGGCGGGAGAGGGCGCGCCCTCCGCCGCTTACTGGAGCCGTCGGTAGCGGCAGAGGTGATCGGGGCCTTGTCCCTCTGTGGTATGGATACGAGTGAGGGGAAGATGGCCCCCACCTGTCTCCATACCATAGCAGGGCGGAAGCGACGTCAAAATGTCAGCTCCGCTCACAGGACTTAAAGGGACATTTTCTTTTTTTTTGTAATTTTTTTTTTTCAAATGGCAATTTATTTTTATTTTTTTTATTGCATTTTAGTCTAAATATGAGATCTGAGGACTTTTTGACCCCAGATCTCATATTTAAGAGGACCTGTCATGCTTTTTTCTATTACAAGGGATGTTTACATTCCTTGTAATAGGAATAAAAGTGACCCATTTTTTTAAAAAAACTGTGTAAAAATAATATAAATAAGAAAACAAAAAATGTGTTTTTTTCTAAAGCACCCCGTCCCGACTAGCTTGCGAACGCATACATACAGAAGCGAACGCATACATGAGTAGCGCATACATGAGTAGCGCCCGCATATAAAAACGGTGTTCAAACCAAGTGAGGTATTGACGCAATAATTCTAGCCCTAGACCTCCTCTGTAACTCAAGATGCAACCTATAGAATTTTTTTAAACGTCGCCTATGGAGATTTTTAAGGGTAAAAGTTTGACGCCATTCCACGAGCGGGCGCAAATACGGTGTGACAAAAAGTATTGCAATGACTGCTATTTTATTCTCTAGGGCAGGGATATGCAATTAGTGGACCTCCAGCTGTTGCAAAACTACAAGTCCCATCATGCCTCTGCCTCTGGGTGTCATGCTTGTGGCTGTCAGTCTTGCTATGCCTCATGGGATTTGTAGTTCTGCAACAGCTGGAGGTCCGCTAATTGCATATCCCTGCTCTAAGGTGTTAGAAAAAAAACAATATATAATGTTTGGGGGTTCAAAGTAATTTTCTAGCAAAAAAAACTGTTTTAAACTTGTAAACACCGAGTCTGAAAAACAGGCAAGGTCCTTAAGTGGCTAAGAGAAGATGCTAGCCTCAAAAGGAGTTTTTTCAAGCAGTTGACAATTCATATATCCGCATGGTTAGGAGCAAGGGTCCGGACTTGTATGGGGAGAATCAGGTAAGTGTAAATCTCCCTTAATTTCTCCCCTAGACAAAAATGAGCACTTAAACCTTGCAATATGGGCACAGCTCAGCTTTAAAATGGTTCTAAAGCCTTAATGATTTATTTATTTTGTAACCTTTTTAATACAATCTCTGCATTAAGTTTAAAAAAAAAAAAGTTCTGTGCTGAAGGAGCCCCCCCCCGCACTTCATACTGTACTTGCCTGTGTCCAATCTCAGTCCAGCACTGTGCCTGAGAGCCACAGCTCTCTAAGCTCTCCCCCTCCTCACATTCAGTATTCGCTGCTGCTGCCAATCAAATCTTTTGATGAGGTAGCAGGGGGCAAAGCCCTGCTGTCTGTGTCATATGACACAGGCAGCGGGGTTCGGGAGCAAGCCTGCACAAGTACCCCCCCCCTATAGCATGTGGTCCTCTGGGAGGAGGGCGGGTACTCGGACAAAGGGAGGAGCCAGGAGTGCTTTTCAGGAGATCCCAGAACAGGAGGGATTGGGGCTGCTCTGTACACAAGTATAACGGATTTGTTAGTTTATAAAAATGGTCTACATTTACATTTGAAATTAGAAGGCTGACATGTCACTGCTGAGAGGGGCAGTAGTGTAAGCAGAGATCCTGAGAGCAGGCTTTGAGGGACTTCAGTGATTTTGCTGTGAACTTTGATGAATTGTTTCACATACAAGGGTTATTGCATACTTTGCTATTGCTCATTTACTGTTTGCTAAGAATAATTGACTTACTACTTAGATGTCCAAAGCCTGGCCACTGCTTCCATTAAAAAGATAGATAGGTGTGGATTATTAGTAATATTTCAGTGATGATTTGAAAGCAAGTAGTAATAAAATGACCTGAGCTTTTTTTTTATTACTGTAGTTTATTAATTTCTACTTTTGGAAATGTGTTAAATTTCCGTATTGTGTAATGTATTTCTGACCAATTTGTTTTATGTTTTGCAGTGTCCTTGCCAGCTTCGTAACTGGACTCTTCAACCTGTATGAGGACCTGTTCTTCACCTACCTGGAGATCAACCCATTGGGTATGTGCTTTAATTACAGGAACTTGGTAGCTGATAGTCGGGTGCCAGATAAGTTCCAAACTTTCCCAGTTTTCACACCACCATCCCTGCGCATTGTTTGAGCAACATCAGTTCAGAGAATGGAGGATAGTCTCTCAATTCACTGCATAAAGGAGAAGGATAGCCAATCTTTCAGATTGGTGCAAATGGATACATTAATTGTGTCTTTTCAGCATCAATCTCAGACGTTAAGGGCTCATTCACATGTGTATTATTTATTTAAAAAAATAAGTGACGAAATGCAGGTTCAGGCTGGCAGTGCTAGCAGAGGCTGCTGCGTAAAATATGTGCCGAAAGTAATCACGCTTGGGTGCCTTTTTAGATGCTTACAATTCTTCTTTCATTCCATTGAATGACTACATATGTATGATCCAGGGGTGGGGGGCAACAGGGCAATTTCGCCCCCCGCCTGGCCTCCTCTTCAGATCAGGGCCAGCCTGTCAGAGCCAGGGGGCAGAATATTGGGTGTCAGCTGACTGTGAAGGGGGAGGAGCTGCAGGAGATCCCTTCGGCTTCATGCGATCAGAGGAGCTAGCGTGTGTTCCAATTACCAGATATAGCAGTCAAGATGTGGCAGCTGAAGACTCTACCTCTACGCATTTCGCAGACCTGGCGTTGTCTGGAAGTGTTTTCTGCCTGTGTGAATGAGCCCCTAAAGTGAACCTGTACATTGCCAAAACTGCCTTTTTATGTGCTCTATGGTTGGACCAACTAAGCTCCAAGTCTATCTGACTAGAGAACTGGGAGCACTTTCCTCATTTTGAATTACAGTACTTTGGCCTGTTGATTTCCTGCCAAGGCACTAATCTTGCAGATTCCCCTAAACCAGGAGGTACCTGGTATTCGGTTTTGTAGCCACTGAGCAAACAGAAGGTAACTATTAGCAGGAAGGGTCTTTTTTTCGTTTACCAGTTATAGGAAAAGTATGGGTTCACCTGCGCCAGACTGTGGACTAACTAAGCAGTAAAACGACCTTACAAGTCATTACTCACCTCTCTAGCTGATGTTCATGGGAAGTTATTCATTCTCTAAGATCCTCAAAGATCACAACAAAGACTGAAGTCGGGCTTCAGTTGGTTTCTTACCAGACATTACAATCTGATTGTATAATCTCCTTTTATATCTACCAACTAGTATGTAGTGCAAGATCCTACCTGTATAAATACTGTAGTTTTAGGTAGGTCCTCATATTTGCACATTTAATTTTACAGAGTTTGTATAGTCATACTGTAACGTATATAGTGAGCCTTACAGTTTACCAGCATCTGCGGTCGTGAACTTTGAATATGGTATTTTTCCACAATGTTAATACATGCAGAGATGAATGAGGGGGGTTTACGGTGCTTTAACGGCTTGTTCCGAATCTATAAAACTTTAGTCTACATAATCTGGGCACAGGTTCAAGTTGAGGTCTGCAGTTTATCTCTGTGCTCCCTCTAGTGGCCTGACAGTCTCCAGAAATGTAAGCATACTCTTCCACAGAGCAGTGTTCTGTCAAGTAGTAGGTGAAAGCCGTTAGAATATGCATGCCAGCTAAATTTGTATTTCTTTCTCGTACATCACGGGACACAGAGCGACATAGTCATTACTAATGGGTTATATAGATACCGTCAGGTGCTGGCACTGGCAACTTCCAAAACTGGAAGTACCCTCCCCTATATAAGCCCCTCCCATCCGGGAGCACCTCAGTTTTTTGCCAGTGTCTAAGGTGTTGGCCAAGAAGAAACATGTGTTTTTCACTGAGCTTGCGTACAGGTTCTTTTGGGCCTCAGTAAGCTATTCCGGATCCGACCAAAAAAGCTTCATAGCTAAACGGTCGGTACCCGGGCCTTGCAGAGAAGAGCAAGGTTTTGCCTGTAATGCTTCTCTTAGGAGAGCTGGACCCTGGGATCCAGAGCTCTGGTCATACCCACGACCAAGATGTTTTCTGTGCAGGGTGCTATACAGGTCCAGGGGAGTGGAATCCTTGGGAACCCGGTCCCTGAAGGTTTGATTACAATGCCTGCCGTGATAGGTGAAGTTTGGGCTTTTGTGGACCAAACAAAGTCCTGCGGCGGGGAACAGGTAAGTGGGGGCCCCCAGGAACTTGGTTCTATTGGGGGACCCCCAAGCCTAATTTGTCTTTCTGTCTGTTACCTAATGGTATTCCCGCAAAATTCTGTGCATGCCTGTAACTACTAAAAAAATGTAATAATTTTTAATGGTGGTCAAGAAAAAAAAATAAAATTTTTTATATATATATATTAGACTGCGGTACCTGTGTTTGTCCACTAGAGGCCGCTGTGGAATGTTTTCTTGTCATGTGGACTAGCTTCTTCTCAGCAGAGCAAAGTCCAGGCAGATGGTGAGTTCTCTTATAGGAAACTGCTTCCTCTGCCATGTTGCAGTGCTCGTCCATCCCCCGGCCTGCGGCAAAGAGGGGCCCTGGCTCCTGTCCCTTGTTACCATATTTGAAATTAGCGCCGAAGGCGCACGTGCCCGCGCCTCTATATATAGAGGTGAGACGGGAAAGGGGGCGGAGCCTGGGGGATGACGCTCTGTGCGCGCCGCAGCGCTTCTGCGCATGTGCGGGCGTCCCAGCAGTTTAAAAAAACCACAATATTGTAGTGAGCTGGCTATGAAGTACAGAGACAGAGCTGGCAACATTTAAAGGCATACAGCAAGCGGTTGATACAGGCATCCCCTAGAAAGGCACATTAGTAGACACCAACTGTGATATAGCAGCAATTGTGCTAGACTATTCTCAGTAAAAGTGGTGTATTACGGCTGGAATACCTCAGCTTTAGGCTTAGGAATATGCCGTCCAGAAGCTCCGGAACTGAATCTTCCAGGAAGCGAAGGGGGTCTCATCGGGCTCGGAGGATCTTGGGCATACTCCTGCTGCACCAGTCTCCCCTGAAGTTCAGAGGTAAGTGACCGTAGAGACCCCGCAGGGGTACTTGGTACTGTGGCTGTCCTCAGTTCACCTGCTCCTGTGTATGTAACAGAGGAGGTTTTTTCCTCAGCTCTGGGAGGATTAGAGAGAGATTGTCAACATTTATCGCTGCCTCCCTGTCAGGGAAAGCACGCCCGATCTCCGTCTCCTCCTTCAGAATGCCTGTTAGCAGAGCAACAGTCCCATACAGGGATCGACCTGCCTGAAGGGGATCAGGATAAGGTTGATTCTGTTATAGAGGAATCAACAGTGGGGGAACCTTTTCTCAGCATCTCAAGCTGAAAGATTATGGGTTCAGTCTCTGACTAACATGGTCCGATCAGCATTTAAAAATGCACCTTGCGGAACCATCAACCACTACTGTATCCTCGTTGGGGTCGCTAGAAGCCCCCAGACTGTTTGTTCTTTTCCACTTCACCCTTTACTGAAAGGGCTCATTTACCAGGATTGGGAACGTCCTGAGAAAATATTTATTCCCCCAAGAGATTTCCGGTGGTCTATCCCATGGAGGATAAGTTCATCAAAAAAAAAAATAAAAAAAAAATGGAAGGTCCCTACAATGGACGCAGCCATCTCTTGTATGTATAAATCACTGACATGTCCAGTGGATAATGTCCAAATGTTCAAGAACCCAATAGATAAAAGATTGGAGTCCTTATGAAAATCTGCTTGGTGATACAACCAGCAGTAGCAGCTATTGGGGTCTGCTAAGCAGTGAAGGATCAGTTGAAACAGGTCTTGAGGGACTTGACAGATCAGCAGGCTTTGCCCTAGCTGATCTACCTAGAGCCTTAGGCTTTGCGGTTGACGCCATAGAGGATTCAGTCCATCAGGCCTCCCGCCTTACGCTGTCTATAGTACATATGCGTAGGCTCCTATGGCTCAAAAACTGGTCTGCTGAAGCTCCCTGTAAAGAATGGCTGGTTAGCGTCCCATTTCATGGTGAACGCTTATTCAGGGAAAACCTGGACAAATATCCAGAAAATTTCCAGCGGTAAAAATACGCTCTTGCCGGTTAAAAGCAGAGTTAGAGGTCCCTCTTTAAGAGGCCTGCTTCTCCAGTCCCTGGGGCATCGGCTGTGTAACAGTTCCGACGGCCTCCTCGGTCAAATCCCGGGGGTAAAAAACAGGGACAGTAGCAGGGTAATGAGAAACCCTGGGTCAGGGGAGGTACAAAACCTCCCCCAAAGTTAAATTCATGAAGCCCCCACTCAGTCGGGTGGGGGGAGGACTCCAGTTGTTCGCAAGAGACCTGGCGGGACACGATCAAGACAGATAGGTGCTCTCCGCAGTAGGTTTGGGATACAGTTTGGAGTTAAAAGACTCTCCTCCTTCCCATTTTTGAGGTCAAACGTGCCAAGGGATCCCCGGAAGAGAGAGTCCCTCCTGTTGGCACTAGAACAACTATTGCTCCAAGGAGTAATTATGGAGGTTCCCCTGGAAGAATGAGGGTTCGGGTTTTACTCAAACCTCTTTACAGTCCCGAAGCAAACGCGGACGGGAGGCCCATATTAATTCTAAAAGGGCTATACAAATTCCTGTATATCAGGACTTTCCGATGGAGTCGATCCGATCGGTGGCCACTGCCCTACAAGGGGAGGATTGGTTAGCCACGATCGACATCAAAGATGCTTATTTGCACATTCCCATCTTTCCAGTCCACCAAAAATTTCTACGCTTTGCAGTAGAAGGGCGCCATTTTCAGTTCAGAGCCTTACCCTTCGGTTTGGCCACAGCACCACGAGTGTTTACAAAAATTCTGGCCCTTTATTGGCCAATCTAAGAACACAAGGTGTAATGATAATGGCATATCTGGATGACTTGTTGCTGATAGACCACTCAGTGAAAAAACTAGACGTGGTCGTTCACAAGACGATCAAGTATCTGGAATCTCACGGTTGGATTATCAACCGAGACAAGTCAGCCCTAAAAACCAGTCAAAAGTCTGGAATACTTGGGGCTAAGGTTGGATTCAGGCCAGAGAAAAATATTCTTGCCTCGAGGAAAGGTGTTGTCTTTGAAAGATTTGATCCACTTAGTGGGTACAAAAAAGACAGCCGTCCATACGCCTGTATATGAGGCTGCTGGGAAAAATGGTGGCATCATTCGAAGCAGTACCCTACGGTCAATTCCATTTAAGGAATTTGCAAGGGGCCATACTGTCAGCCTGGAACAAAAAAGTTCAGGCCCTAGACTTACAATGTCCTTGTCCCCTTCCGTTCGCAAGAGCCTCCGTTGGTGGTTGGTTCCCCAGAATCTGGAAAAAAGGAAATCCTTCAGTCCGATTTCTTGGAAGGTGGTCACTACAGATGCCAGCCTTATAGGCTGGGGAGCAGTACTGGAGCAATAGTCTCTCCAGGGCAGATGGTCGGATGCAGAAAAGGCCCTGCCCATCAATCTCTTAGAGATACGAGCAGCCCGGTATGCCCTAGTAGCATGGACATCCAAACTCCAAGGGTCCCCTGTCAGAATGCAATCAGACAATGCCACAGCAGTGGCATATATCAATCATCAGGGGGGCACCAGGAGTCGTGCAGCCCAGAGGGAAGTAAATTACATCCTGAAATGGGCAGAAAAATATGTCCCAGCCATATCTGCGGTATTCATTCCAGGAGTGGAGAATTGGAAGGCGGACTTTCTAAGTCGCCAGCAATTAGGCCCAGAGGAAGGGTCCCTTCACCCCGAGGTTTTCTGGACAATATGTCAGCGGTGGGGAACATCGGATGTAGATCTTCTAGCATCCAGATTCAACGCAAAGGGGGACAGGTTTGTCTCTCGGACAAGGGATCCCCTAGCTTGCGGCTCGGATGCCCTAGTGTTCCCTTGGGATCAGTTCAAGCTGATATATGCATTCACACCGCCACAATGGTTACCTCGATTACTCCGCAGAATCAGGGTAGAAAAGAAACCGGTGATTCCGGTGGCTCCAGCGTGGCCCCGAAGAGCGTGGTACGCGGAGATTGTAAAATTTCAGTGGGGAGTCCTTGGACTCTCCCACGTCGTCCGGCTTTCGCAAGGACCGATATACCACCCTTCCTTACCAGCCCTAGGTTTGACGGCCTGGCTATTGAAGCCCACATTCTAAAAAAGAGAGGGCTCTCTAATGCTGTGGTATCTACCATGATCAATGCCAGGAAGCCGGTATCCAGGCAGATCTACTATAGAATCTGGAAGGCGTACATCGCGTGGTGTGAGGCCAAGAAATGGCATCCACATAAGTACGTAATAGGTAGGATTCTGGACTTCCTACAGTGGGCTGTAGATAGGAAGCTTGCCTTGAGTACTATCAAGGGTCAGATTTCGGCCTTGTCAATATTTTTTCAAAGGCCCTTGGCTTCGCATTCACTAGTCAAAGCCTTTATACAAGGAGTGATGCGTATTAGTCCTCCGGTTAATATTCCCATATGTCCATGGGATCTAAACTTGGTTCTGTCGGTTCTACAGAAACAACCATTTGAACCATTACAGCATATTTCCTTGGTGCTTCTCACCAGGAAATTGATTTTTCTAGTAGCCATTTGTTCGGCTAAAAGAGTATCGGAATTAGCAGCTATGTCCTGTAAGGAGCCATATCTGGTTATCCATAAGGACCGAGTAGTGTTACGTCCTCATCCAGCCTTTCTTCCTAAGGTGGTATCGAGGTTTCATTTGAACCAAGATGTGGTTCTTCCTTCTTTTTTCCCCAAACCTACTTCGGTAGAGGAAAAGTTATTGCATTCTTTGGATGTAGTAAGAGCAGTTAAAGCTTATCTAAAAGCCACTGCTCAGATTCGCAGAACGGATACTTTGTTTATTCTGCCGGAAGGCCCCAGAAAGGGTCAGGCAGCGTCAAAATCTACTTTAGCCAAGTGGATTCGACAGGTCATTATGCAAGCTTATGGCTTGAGAAGGAGACCGCCTCCATTCAAAGTTAGAGCGCACTCCACGAGAGCAGTTGGAACTTCATGGGCAGTGCATCACGAGGCCTCCCTGGCTCAAATCTGTAAGGCCGCAACGTGGTCTTCAGTTCACACGTTTACTAGGTTCTACCAGGTGGACGTTAGAAGTCAGGAGGATGTCGCCTTTGGGCGCAGTGTGTTGCAGACCGCAAAAGATCCTCATGTCTGATAGCGCTCAGCTTATATATGGTGTATCCCCCCCCTCATTGGGCATTGCTTTAGGACATCCCATTAGTAATGACTGTCGCTCTGTGTCCCGTGATGTACGAGAAAGAAAATAGGATTTTTATAACAGCCTACCTGTAAAATCCTTTTCTTAGGAGTACATCACGGGACACAGAGCTCCCGCCCCTCTTTGGGGACACTTATTGCTTTGCTACAAAACTGAGGTGCTCCCGGATGGGAGGGGCTTATATAGGGGAGGGTACTTCCGGTTTTGGAAGTTGCCAGTGCCAGCACCTGACGGTATCTATATAACCCATTAGTAATGACTATGTCGCTCTGTGTCCCGTGATGTACTCCTAAGAAAAGGATTTTACAGGTAAGCTGTTATAAAAATCCTATTATCTGGATTTTCTTGGTCTTTTTAGACCACATGCACACAGGCAGGAAAATGTTGCTTTCAGGCCTCGTACACACGACCGATTTTCTCGGCAAGAACCAGCAAGAAACTTGCTGGCAGAGAGGTCTTGCCGAGTAAATCGGTCGTGTGTACGCGGCTATCGGGTTTCTCGTTGAGAAAACCGACAAGAAACCTCGACGAGAAAATAGAGAACCTGCTCTCTATTTTCTCGTCGAGATTCTCCTTGGCATGTTTCTCGACGAGAAAAGTGAGTGTGTGTACACTTGCCTGTCCTCCCGGAAGCCCGCGCATGTTCGAAATGAATTCGACGCATGCGCGGTAGCTTCATAGGCATACGTAGGGTATACCAAGATGGCGGCGACGGCATCGAATGTGACGAGCGCATGCTCGACGTAGTCGATGACGTCACCGCGTACGCTCCTTTCAAAGAACCGCGGGTTCTTTGAAACGAGCGTGTGTACACTCGGCCGGGACAAGTTTCTTGTTCAAGAATCTCGTCGAAAAAAACGACATGTTTTTTTCAACGAGAATCTCGGCCGTGTGTACGAGGCCTTAGAGTCATTTTTCTTTTTTCAATCTGAGAGACGTGTAATGCGTATGTACGCATGAATGCACGTATACACGTAATTTCAGGCTAATGGCATCAACTCGTGTAAATACGCCTTGTACTGAGCATTTTTTAACGCTTGCTTTTCTGCTAGCTCCTGGCAGAAATATAAAGCATAAATGGGTATATTTTAATATACCAGTGTGCATCCTTAATACCAAGCTCCATTGAGGGCAGCCTGAACTGTGGGCTTGTATAGATACTTAAGCAAACACTGAGCTAATACATTCTTATCTAAACACATCAAAATTAACAAGAAAATTTGATTTTATGTTTGTTTCCCTCTCTAGTTGTGACCAAGGATGGCGTGTATGTTTTGGATATGGCAGCTAAGATAGATGCAACTGCTGACTACATATGCAAAGCTAAATGGGGTGATGTGGACTTCCCACCTCCCTTTGGAAGAGAAGCTTATCCAGAGGTGAGAGCTGGTCCAGAGAATGTAAACAATATGCCGTGTGGCAGAGCAAATGGGGGTGCTTAAAAAGTGCAGTAATGCACAGAAATCAATTACACCCCTTTCACACTGGGGCGGTTTGCAGGCGCTATTGTGCTAAAAATAGCGCCTGCAAACCGAGCCTAAACAGCGGCTGCTGTCCAATGTGAAAGCCCCGAGGGCTTTCACACTGGAGCGGTGCGCTAACAGGACGTGAAAAAAAGTCCTGCTAGCCGCATCTTTGGAGCGGTGAGAGGAGCGGTGTGTTTACCGCTCCTACACCTCTCCTTCCCATTGAAATGAATGGGACACCGCGGTAATACTGCCCGCAAACCGCGGCTGGTATTAACCCTTTTTCGGACACTAGCGGGGGTTAAAACAGCACCGCTAGCGGCCGAATACCTCAGCAATCCCGACGATATAGCGGCGCTATACCGCCACCGCCCCAGTGTGAAACCAGCCTTAGAGTTTGATTTAATGTAGTTGGATTAATGAAAATTACTACAGCTTGGTTTCCCTAGGCCAGCTTTGCAGTGCACATCAGTATGGCTTTCTGCAGCACTTAAGTAAATTAACTTGGTGAAAAGGGTGGACATAGTTCAATGTTCCATATGTTGTAGTGTCAATAACATCTGTTTTTTTTTATTAAAACTCCCTCATTTTGCACCCAGCTTCATTGCCAATATCTAGTTCTCTTCTCCCAATCTCCAGTGTCTTGTACAAATACAAGTCCATAAAAGCTATTTTATCATGTGGAAGCTGTCACTGGTAGTCAATACTAAAGTAACTATATTTTCCCACAAGTTTGTTTCACAGGAATTCTTAAGGTGGGTACACACTATAAGAAAATCAAGCAAATGATTGTCCAGTGTTCCTTGATGTTTCACAGCAAGTCCAAACCAAGGAAGGAAATAATGTATGAAAATTCTCGTACAAAACTTTAAAAAAAAATAAAAAAATTCTGATCATGTGTAGTGTTTCGTATAGCATTTTGTTTCTTACAAAAATCAGCCGTAAAACAGTACACATTAAATATGTAAAAAAGAGGACCAATAGGGGGGGGGGTTCCACATCCAAATAAACTGTAATTGAGAAAGAAGGGACTCTGAGGACGGACTTTAGAGGTACCGAAAAAGGAATCACCGTAATTAGAAAAAATATATAATTTTAATGAACATAATTGTAAAATTTAACAAACTTTAAAAACAGACATTGGACTCTCCATGAGAGCCATACAATAAATACAAATCCCTAATATTGTTTAGACAAATATAAAGTCTATGTTTCTCGTTTCGATTCTTCAGGACTTATTTGTCAAATAAAGGGATTCTGTGTCAGAAAAAGGAAATAATCAGTTTTATACATAGACAGTGGACATGTAAAAAACTGATTATTTTTTCTTACACAGAATCCCTTTATTTGACAAGTCCTGAAGAAGCGAAAAGCGAAACATAGACTTTATATTTGTCTAAACAATATTAGGGATTTGTATTTATTGTACGGCTCTCATGGAGAGTCCAATGTCTGTATTGTTTGTTAAATTTTACAATCATGTTTATTAAAATTATATATTTTTTTTTCTGGTACCTCTAAAGTCCACCCAGTACACATTAAATGGAAATCGTTCATTCTGATAACATATGTGAACAATTTTGGAGTTTATCTCTTCGGAAATTTTCCTTTTGGAAAGTCTGAATCAGATGTCGAAAGTTGTGTATACACTATACGAAAATCAAATAATCAAACCTCAGACAGAATTTTATTTTATTTTTTTTTCATTTTTTTTTTTTTTTTTTTTCCTGATTTTCTCATAGTTTGTGACAGGAAAATCGGTGGTATACTTGCAAAGCTTGGGGAAAAAAGACAAAGATATATTGTATGAAACTATATGATTTTTAAAATTAGGGCTTCATTGGATTTGATTGACAGCAGTGGGAGCCAATCGCTGCGCTGCTATCAATCTATCCAATGAGGAACCGAGGCACCAGCTGGAGCTGGTATGCTCATCCCGTCGCTGGAGAGACTGAGTTCAGGTAAGTAAAAGAGGGCTCTGGGGGGAAGCTGCATCACAGGAGGTTTTTCACCTTAATGCATAGAATGCATTAGCATGAAAAACCTTGAGGGTTTACAACCCCTTTTAAGAATAGAATGGATTTCCTTTCAATCATATTATCATATTACTGTTGGCATGTCTGATGTAAAAAAGTACTTGTGACCTGGACTTTTGCTACATAAGGGACCCGTTGATACACACATATACCTGAAGCCATGCTTCATTCATATGTTTCCTGCACAATGCAAATGCAGAAGCCAAAAGCGTGGAACCATGTCTCTCAGAACATCTGAAACTTTATAAATGTGTCCCCATTTCATGGCCTTTGGTGATAGAAGTAATGACTGACTAGAGAAGAACATCGTTTTAAAAACTAAACTAAAACTTTTTTAGATTTTTTTATTTTTTTAATTTTTTATTTTATTTTAGATATCTTTTTTCATTTGGGTAAAGAAACCCCAGAATGGGGGAGTGTGGGGGATTTTCTGGGCGCTAGTTGATATTATTTAAACCAAGTCAAAGATATTGGTTAAATATATATTTTATTACACATTGGCAACAAAGAAAGGGGGGAAAAAAGGGGTATACAAAGATACATTTCTTCCATATAGAGAATTCCACATTTGCTGTTCTACATGTTTTGCCTGTTTAGGCTTCCTTAGGAACACGTATGGATTCTCTTATCTAATAGATAGGTATAAACAGATAAGTACATATTTATCAAAACATCATTATATAAGAAAAGAGATGTCTAATCACAATGAACATCTTATAGCAGTACCTGAGTAATTACAGAAACCCTCAAATATATTACTCTTGGGTCCTCTTGTGGGATACTCAAGAGATGATCAGCATGAATTGACGTCCGAGCAACTCGTCAAACGCAGGGGAAAACGCATGACACCCAATTGCGAACCAGATGGGCCTTCCAAGATAGGGGATGTTGTTCTCAATGTAAAAAATTCTTACTCTTTCGTCCATGGACCGACACAGCTTCTCTATTGACAAAGTGGGTATCATCTGTTAATTAGGAGTGACTAGGCAGAAAAACTTGTAAAAAGTGTTGCATCACACCTTCTACAGTCCCGCCCAGGGGGCGGACCCCCGGTCATATCCTCTCAGTCTGCATCTCGCAGATCAGTTTTTTTCTGTCTAGCAAGGAGTAGGACATGGCTCCCTTTGGGCCCATTGGTCCGGGGGGAAAAAAGAGATAGATAGATAGATAGATAGATAGATATTTGCTTGCTACATTTGTTGTTTCCTGTGATCTTCGATCAACTGCCGACTGGGTGACAGGCTGGTTCCTCGATCCTTGTAGTCTCCCCAGTTTCGGCCATCGAGCGTGTGCCGACCCTAGCTACGCGCTGGGTTTTCCACGACATGCCCGTCGCTCCACGGGTGGCCGGTGAGCCCACGCTCTAGGGCCTGCATCGGACCGCTCGGCTTCGGCTGACCTTACGGCCGAGTCGCAGCAGCCTGGCCGGTGAGCTTACGCTCCAAGGCTTGCATCGGACCGCTCAGCTTCGGCTGACCTTACGGCCGAGTCGCAGCAGCCTGTCCGGTGAGTGTCACGCTCCAGGGCATACATATGATCGTCCCTTTTGGGTCCAATCACAGCATGAATGGCCAACAGTCACCTTCCGTGCGCGGACAATGATCTGTTTGGAATGTCTTCCAGCATAATACATGCAGGATAGGTAAGTAAAACTCCCCTGCCTCGGCTGGGTGATTTAGCTGGACATTCCTGGAGAGATCAAGTAAGTGGTTGTGGCCCCTTTTTTCCCTCTCTCCCTGCCTTTCCCTCCTTCCTGGGCTTCTAGCTAAAGGTTGCTGGGTGCTGGGGGTCACCTAAGGGGTTCCACTGGAGCGGGGCTGGCTGTAACTAACATTTAAAAAAAAAAAAATGTCATTTCTGCTTACACGTGTGTGTGTGTGTGCGTGTGTGTGCGTGTGTGCTTCCTCCTCCATGCTGTCGGCGGCCATTTTGAGGTGGTCCATGCCGAGTTCGGCCTCTTGTGACTGCCCGGCAGCCATCTTCCTGTGGTTCGGCCACACCCACTGGCCCCTATCAGCTGATCGACGGCCATGTTTGTCCACCCTGTATGTATATATTGCCGTTCGGCGGCCATCTTTTTGTGGGCTACGGCTGCTTGACCTCTATCTTCGGCTCGGCGGCCATTTTCTTAGAGCCCACATTATCTTCCATACAGAAGTTTTTGGCAACCATTCTGCGAAAAGCCTCCGGCCTCTAGGGTGCATTACACTGGCGCGAAAATTCACACAGGAAGTGCTGATAAAAGAAGCAGACTCACACAGCAGTGGGACAGCATCACAGGCGCAGCACGCGGCAGCATAGTAGTACCGGTCCAGGGTGGTGAGTCCTCTGGGTAACTCAGCATCTCTGCAGCGCAGGAGGGTGGCCTATTGATATCTTGCCTAGAGCCCTGTGGGGGTCAGCGTGTGGTCAGCATGGCATCTGAACCAGATGTCTTCTCCCCTGAAACACCAGATTTAGCAGCTGGTGCCCCTGAGGTGTCTATGAACGCTATGACGGCAATCCTAGAGGCGTTTGCTGCCAGGGTGGAAGCAGCACACGGGAATACAGGGGGTAGTAAACGCCCCGTCCCCTGCAAGCTTCTGGGGATAATTCTGATGCAGAACCAGGTCCAGCTATGGCTCAGGGCCCAGATTCTGACGCATCAGAGACTGCAGACCGTGACCGGACAGTGAGGATGACTCCAAGTCCAGGTCAGTACGCGAGACGGCTTTGGTATCTGACCTTATTACTGCAGTGCGGGATACGCTAAAGTTGGAAAACACTGCAGAAGCAGCAGAGACTCCACTTGGGTTTCATAGACCTGCCCGCACTGCTAAGGTGTTCCCTTGTGTGTCTTTTGAGAAACTCTTATACAAGGAATGGGAGAACCCACTGAGGGTCTTTACAGCCGCAAAGAGGTTTGCGGTACGGTACCCCTTTGAGGAGAGTTTTCTGAAGAAATGGACCTCTCCCCCTATAGTGGACCCTCCGGTGTCCAGACTTAATAGAGCCACCACAATTCCTGTAGAAGGGGCTCCTGGTTTCAAGGACCCTGTGGATAAGAAGGCTGAAGCACTCGCTTGCTACCTATATTCAGTGGTAGGCTCGGCAGTACGCCAGGCATTGGCGGGGGCCCTAGTGTCTCACACACTTACTGAATGGGCAAGATTGCTACTCCAGGGGTTAAGGAGCGAGATGCTCCTCCTGATGAGATAACATTGGCCGACCTGTTGGTCCAGGGCCTTAGGTTTGTCTGCGAGTCAGACATGGATACTATTCCCCTGCTGTCTAAAGCTTTGGTTTATGCAGTAGCAATACGCCGCCTGATCTGGCTAAAAGGCTGGTCTGCGGACCAGACTTCCAAGAAAGCCCTGTTGGATCTGCCTTTTAAGGGCGACAGACTTTTTGGGGCTTCTCTGGATGACAACATCAAGGATGCCACAGGAGGTAAAAGCACTTTGCTTCCCCAAATTAGCAAGGGTAAGGGGCCACGCCAAGGGCAAGGGCCCTTCTTTACTGCACGCAAGCGTTTTTTTCGTCCCCCTAGGGCGACAGGGAAAAGACCCCAGACCGATAAGGCGCCTGCCCAAGGACAAAAGCGTCCTTGGTTCCACAGACCCAACAAGCCTGCGGACTAATCTGCGTCCGCATGAAGGTCCACCCCCACCCAGCTCTCGGGTGGGGGGACGTCTTCGCAAATTCGCGACTCAGTGGACAGCTCTAATCTCCGACAGGTGGGTTTGCGAAGTAATCTCCTCAGGCTACAAGATAGAATTTCTCTCTTGTCCACCGGACAGATTCAACACCTCCAATCTCCAGCTACTACTGACCCGTCAGAATTAGAGGTAAGCGTGTCCATTACCTGTCAGACTCTTCGAGACTGTGGTTGGATACTAAACACGCAAAAGTCAGTATTGGTGCCCACTCAACGCCTAGTATACCTGGGGTTGATTCTGGATTCCTCAGAGGCAATGGTATTCCTCCCTGTGGAGAAGTTGCAGACCCTCCGGGCTGCAGTATGGCAGCTGACTTCCAGGAATTGGTCGTCACTCCGTTTTTGCATGCGAGTGTTGGGCCTCATGGTAGCCTCCTTCGAGGCGGTCCCATATGCTCAATACCACACTCGAGTGTTACAGAAGGAAGTTCTGTCCAGATGGAACAGATGCCCTTCATCTCTGGATTATCAAATCCGAGTGAGCCACCTAGTCAGGAGATCCCTGGTATGGTGGCTGACAGCACCGGCTCTAATGGCCGGGAAGTAATTTCTTCCGGTTTACTGGATAGTGATCACGACGGACGCCAGCCTTACAGGTTGGGGGGGAGTCTGGGGTGTTCAGTCGGCGCAAGGTCGCTGGACCCCAGAGAAAGCTCTCCTGCCGATCAATGTCCTGGAAATCCGGGCGATCAGGCTGTGCCTCTTTAAAGGGTCTCAGAGGCTGCAAGGGCGTCCAGTCAGGATCCAGTCAGACAACGCCACAACGGTGGCATATGTCAATCATCAAGGAGGAACAAGAAGCTCAGCTGCAGCATCGGAGGTTGCTCGCATCCTGAAGTGGGCAGAGAAGAGCGTACCGGCACTGTCGGCGGTGTACATTCCGGGTGTGGAAAACTGGCAGGCGGACTACCTGAGCCGCCAGATGCTGGACCAGGGAGAATGGTCCTTACACCCGGAGGTGTTCCAACTCCTCTGCCAAAGATGGGGCACACCAGACGTAGATCTTCTGGCTTCCCGACGCAATCGGAAGTGTAACGGCACCCCAAATATAAAGGGGGGTTAACGCCATTTAGAATATTCCCTCTCTGAACACACAACCACTATCGACCCTCCACAGCCAGGCGACCACTTCCCATAAGATTAATCCTTCCAGAAGAAACGAGACTTACTCTGTCTCTTCCAGGATACGAGACAACGCTCTGTATTTCAAGTTCCAAAACAGGGAATGACTTTATTTTCAAAACACATGGTAACACAATTCTCTTTAAAACCCTTCCCTCCCATCCTTGGGGAACAGGGCAGGTTAAACTGTCCAATGACAATGGTGATACAGGTCAGGTGTGTTCAAACTTCTCCTTCAGTAAACAGTCTTAGCAGGAGGGGTGATTCCCCCCCCCCCCTCCTCACAGAAGACACTTCAACATCCCATAATATGCAGCCAGATGGTCGACCAGCTCCAATCCACATCGTCACAGTAGCAGACTTAATTCATAATAGACAATAGAATGCAAATCCCCTTAACTCCTCACAGCAATGATTACACAACTTCCCCCCCCCCCCTCACAGTACACATCCAATCAAGATACAATGTATGTGCAGCATTGAATATGGCTATCATAGACCATATTGGGGTTTTCATTCACCCTGTGCCCCTAATAGAGACACAGGGTGGTTGACACATAAGAGGCATTGGGGGAGCTGAAGCAAGGGTATCTCATACTTTCTAAGCGATTCTGAGTTCCCCGGGCCTTCCCGTTACAGGAAGGTATTGAGGTTTGTGGCCCGGTCAAGAGACCCATGGGCAGACGCAACGGACGCATTAGTGGTATCGTGGGGTCAGTATCGGCTAATCTATGCCTTCCCTCCCTTAAGGCTTCTTCCTCTTCTGCTCCGCAGAGTGGAGGCAGAGGGAATTCCAATGATCCTAATCACTCCAGATTGGCCTCAGCGTCCTTGGTACGCCGATCTAGTACGTCTGGTAGCAGACGTCCCCTGGCGCCTACCACTACGGAAGGACCTGCTATCGCAAGGTCCTATACTCCATCCTGCTTTACAGTCATTGGCTTTAACGGCATGGCTGTTGAGAACCAGGTACTGAGAGACCGGGGCCTGTCAGACTCAGTAATCTCTACGATGAGAAGTGCTCGAAAACCGTCCTCTAGGAAGGTTTATCACCGCACTTGGAAGGCCTACATCTCCATGTGTGAGGAAATGAAATGGCATCTGCGTACCCATTTGGTTTCCAGAATCCTGCTGTTTTTACAGCATGGGGTGAACCAAAGGCTTGCCCTAAGTACGATTTAAGGGACAGATATCTGCCCTGGCTGTCTTTTTTTCAGCGACCCCTGGCAACTCACTCTCTCGTGAGTACATTTGTGCAGGGGGTTCGACATGTGGCCCCTCCGGTCTGTCCCCCGTTACCTCCGTGGGACTTGAACCTGGTCCTCTCGGTGCTTCAGAGGCGCCGTTTGAGAATATTAGAGATATATTCCCCTGTTGACACTTTCTCAGAAGGTGGTCTTTCTGGTGGCTGTTAAGTCAGTTAGACGAGTCTCTGAGCTGGCAGCCTTGTCCTGCAAGGCTCCCTATTTGGTTTTCCACAAGGATAAGGTGGTGCTGCGGCCGCAGCCTTCCTTTCAAAGGTCGTTTCGGCTTTTCATCTCAATGAAGACATTGTACTTCCATCCTTGTGTCCTCAGCCGTCGAATCCTAATGAGTCGGCGTTGCATTCCTTGGACGTTGTCCGAGCTTTGTGAGTATACCTATCTGCTACTTCCCTGTTCCGGAAGTCAGACTCACTGTTTGTTTCGGTGGCTGGTCCCAAGAAGGGCCAAGCAGTCTCGTCGGCCACCATCTCTAGGTGGATCCGACAGAGTAATCCAGGCTTACGCCTTAAAGGGTCAAGCGCCCCCCTTTCCTGTCACTGTGCATTCGACCAGGGCAAGAGGTGCCTCTTGGGCTTTCTGACATCAAGCGTCTGTTTCCCAATTATGTAAAGCGGCGACTTGGTCGTCCGCTCACACTTTCACAAAATTCTACAAGGTTGATGTAGGTGCATCTTCGGATGCCACTTTTTTTGGCCGCAAGGTTTTACAGGCGGCTGTTTAGAGTTGCAGCTCCTCCGTTGGAGGAGTGCTATTTTGTGTTTGGGGTGAAGTTTATTTTTATGCTGTTACCACCCCTCGTTTTTTCTCTGACACTGCTTTGGGACGTCCCACTTTGTCAATAGAGAAGCTGTGTCGGTCCATGGACGAAAGAGTAAATAGGATTTTTTACTCACCGGAAAATCCTTTTTCTCTGAGTCCATAGACCGACACAGCACCCACCCCTCCTTTTTAAGTTTGTACTGCTTTTTGACGACCTGATCTGCGAGATGCAGACTGAGAGGATATGCCCGGGGGTCCGCCCCCTGGGCGGGACTGTAGAAGGTGTGATGCAACACTTTTTACACGTTTTTCTGCCTAGTCACTCCTAATTAACGGATGATACCCACTTTGTCAATAGAGAAGCTGTGTCGGTCCATGGACTCAGAGAAAAGGATTTTACGGTGAGTAAAAAATCCTATTTTTTCCAAAATAATCTATTTCCTGTGAAGTGGCAAATACATCGGTATAACCTATGGTTTAACCAGTATATATTACTGTATGCCAATACGGTTTTGACCGTGTATAAAAGAAAATAACAAGTATGCTTATCTGGGAGCCCAAGTTGTCCTGGATATCATTGATTGCAGACAGCAAAGGTGTGTTAATAGGTTAGACGGGTATATCTACCAATCTAGTCAAGGAGACAGATTAAAGATAACCCAGTATAAATATGTGTAGAAAATAAAGTAATCCATTACAGGTATAGTTTATAAATCTTCAATAGATTGTGATTGCTTGAAAATGCTAGCCATTGATTGATTATTGTAGTTTTATGTATAATTACCTACTTTGTATAAGTCTATTGTTTGACTCAAGGTTTGCACCTCCATACAAGTCAGTACAAAGCCATGGTGGATCAAGGTTTCTGTGAACAAACAGGTATTGGCACGGTACGGTCATAAATGGCGCCCAATACTGGTTCCATATTTGCATGTGTCCAAAACAAAGATGAAGGGTCAAAAAGGAACTTCAGAGTATTAATACCTGTCTGCAATTCCAGGGACGGTGTGGCTTCCGGAAGGTCCGTGGCTGGCTGCTGTGCCGCCACGTGGGTCTATTTGTATTCCCCCCTCATATGCGTCGCAGGCGGCGCAGCGTTTGACGTCAGCGGTGCATCTGCGGACATCAGTGCTTGGCAACGGATGTGGGGAGGTGTTGATCTTCCTCCCACAGCCGGGCAGAGATAGAGTGGGGTGTGGAAGGGGAGGACCTAGTTCCCTCCACCAAGTGTGCGCTTCTGGGTTGCCATGGCGATGACATGTGAGACAACCAGCAGGCACCACAGAGTGGACACTCAGCGCAGTGCTTGCCTCTGGGAACGCCACTGAGACTCGGACACACAACACTCCTGTTTGCACGGGGGTTCAGCAGGGGAAGATGAGCCAACCATGCCGATGTGTGCAACTGGGCGTCCGCAGTGGGAACCTATACTGGTGGGGGGATGGGCGATCCCGGACCTGCATCGGAGGGGTGCTCTGGATGAATAAACAAAGAAAAGAAGAAAAAATGTGTAAGAGAAACCCCTCGATTACCTGTCAATGTAAAGACAAACCAAATCAATGAATTACTGCATGCGATCACAGTCGCATGCCACAGGGTTTCATAAATTCTCAGGTGCTGCGTACAATCAATCAATAAATGCTCTTTCAGTAAAACACATTATTGTATATTACATACTGATTTAGTAAGTGTAAAAACATTTCTGAACATAAAGATCTAAGGCAAGCATAAGAGAGAAAAATGCAGCAACATATCAGGTGCCACAGTTCCTCTCTGTACAGTGGCAACCAAGCGGCGAGAAAATAAACGCCCAGTGCACCTGACACACAGGTGTTTGGCAAGATATGGCAGAGGAGGAGGCACCTGAATGGAGCATGGCAGGGAAGAGGGAACAAGTAAATATGAATAAAGAACGATGTTAGTTAATACTGAATTTAAATGTCTATAGGAATGGTTTATAGCTAATCCCCTCATTCAGGCCTGCATATCTTGTGGCTTGCAAACCGTTAATACATTTGGCTTCAATTTGAAGGAGTTGTCTATCTGCATCTCCCTCTCTCTTGTGTGGGGGGGATGTGTTCTAGGGCATAAAACCCAATATGGTATAGACCCATGTGTCGGCTGATGGGTGTTTCCATCTTCAATTTGGATACTGCTAACACATGGTCACGAATTTTACAAAAGAAATTGCGTTTGGTTTTACCTACGTAAATTGCGCCACCGCAACGTTTCATGAGGTAAACAATTCCAATTGACTGGCACGTAACCTTGTGTTTTTAGGTGCCCAAATGGCACCATTTGGGAGATTGATGTTAGAACCTTGCAGAATGTAACAACAATAATTGCAGCTACCTCAAGGATAGGTGCCTGGTCCGTCTAACTGATTAGAACCACTTGTGGTGTAGTGGCTGGACACCATAGTGTCTTTAATGGAGTGTGACTGTTTGAAAGTAATTTCGGGGAAGCTTTTAACGTACCGTATATATTCGAGTATAAGCTGACCCGAATATAAGCCGAGGCACCTAATTTTACCACAAAAAACTGGGAAAACGTATTGACTTGAGTATAAGCCTAGGGTGTCCATCTGCATGCCTCACTGTGCCTCACTTTGCCTCACTGTGCTCATGTGCATGCCTCACTGTGCCCATGACTAGACTTGCGTTTTAACATGGGAGTCTATGGAAGGTGTTCCCGGCTTTGAAAATCGGTGCTCCCCGGCCGTAGGTCCCCCGGACAACAAACTTGCACACTTGTAGAGAACGAGTTGGGCTACATGTGTGCCAAGTTTGGGGTTCAGGGGACCTACGGCCGGCCAGTACCGGGTCCCCAAAGTCCGGGAGATCAGGCGCAAAAAGGTGACTCGAGTATAAGCCGAGGGGGGCATTTTCAGCACAAAAAAATGTGCTGAAAAACTCAGCTTATACTCGAGTATATATGGTACTTGTTGATTTTATCATCAGCTGTAAGAAGATACCAGAATTTCTCAAATCGCCTTTCAGGACAACCTTGGAGAGAGCGTAGCTCCGCCTCTTTAACAGGAAACACTTTCAGCCTTTAAATCCCTCCCCTTCCACCATGGCCTCAGTTATTGTGTTTCCTCCGCCATGGTGGAAGCAACAGGTGGGAACCAGGGTGCTACGCTCTTTCCAAGGGGGAAGCAGTAAGGCTTACCTTTCTTTTTTTCTGCCTGGTGTGCAGCTTTTATTTGGTACTTGTACCAGTGACCATCCCAGCACCCCCTCCACCGCAAGCGGGGGGTGTTCCGGAGTCCCCAGTCTCGCCTGTTCAGGGGAGTAAAGGACCCACAGGAGACGCAGCATCTTGTGCCCGGAATCCGCGGTAAGGCTCCAGGAGCCGAGCGGTTGCCGCTGCAGGTCAGCGGCGCGAATCGCATGACGGTTCCGGGTCCTGGCTGGCGGGTGACGTCAGTTCCAGCGGTGCGGTTTCCTGTGGGGGCGTGGCGCTAGTGGTTCCCAGCGCTTGGAACGCAGAGACTAGGGGGCGGGTCTATCGACCGGCGCTTCCGTTTCCGGCCCACGTGGATGACGCGGGACCCGGGAAAATTTAAAACACACACTGTGTGTATAACCCAGCTGCGCTCTCGACAAGATGGAAGAGAGACAGACAGCGATGGCGGAAGCAGGCGCCCTAAGCTCCGGTCAGGCTCAGGTAAGAGGGGTACAATGGTGCCTTTTATTCTTATCCAAATGAGTCTTTTTTGCTGTGTTGTTTTGTTTGTTTCCTCCCTTAAGGGAGCCTGCTGCTGTACGGTCGGTGGTTACTTCTCTCTGACCTGCTACAGCTTGGACATTGGTGGTTGTTTTCACTGGGACACTTCTTTTCTATCTTTGGTGGTGGCCTAAATGACACGAATTGGTTAGGTGTGGCTAGGACATTAGGTGAATTTCTATTGTTTATCTTGTTTCAGGAGAAAGCTGTAGCAAAAACCAAACATGTAAACCCACCAAGCCAGAGGAAGTGTCCCTCCTGCAAAAATCCTTTAAGGGATTCATGGCAAAAAGCTATGTGCAGGTCTTGCATTAAGGACTTAGTGGAAGAGGAAACATCCCAGCAATTCAAGGATTTATTTTCCTCAGTAAGAGAGCTTACAAGTTCTCTTGGTTCGGTTAAATCTCTGCTAAGTCCAGCAGTCTTAACTGAACCCCAGCAACCACCGTCCAGCCCAAGAGCCTCCACCTCTAGACCAGCAGAGAGTGTGGACTCTGGGGACGAAGGGGCAAGTACTCTCCCCTCTCTCAAGGACTCAGATGAGGAGGAAGAGGAAGATGACGGCAAAACCTCCAGATATAAATTATCTTTGGAAGATGTGGATGATCTCTTAAAAGCAATCTACACTACCCTGGATATTCAGGAGGAAAAGGTACATCTTTCAGTACATGATAAAATGTACCAGGGTCTGGATGATTCCAAGCAAAGAGTGTTCCCAGTCCATAGGGTCATATCGGACACTATCAAAAAGGAATGGAAGGACCCTGAAAAAGGTCCCTTCCTATCAAAGACCCTCAAAAAGCGTTTTCCTTTTGAAAACAAGGACTCAGAGGTCTGGAATAAAAAACCAAGAGTGGACGCTGCCTTCTCGCAAGTCTCTCGTCGTACGGATCTCGCTTTTGAGGACATGGGAGTGTTGAAGGATGCGATGGATAAAAGGGCAGACTCCCTGCTGAAAAAAGCATGGGACTCCACGTCAGCCAGCCTCAAACCAGCTATGGCTTCCACAGTGGTGGCAAGAAACCTGGAGTGTTGGATAGAGAAATTGATGAACCATGTAGAGGCAGGTACTCCAAGGAAAGACCTGTTGGAATCCTTCCCTCTAATTTTGAAAGCGGTAAAATACATGGCAGATGCATCCGCTGAATCAATCAAAATGGCTGCTAGATCAGCAGCATTAGTGAATTCAGTTAGGCGTGCAGTCTGGCTAAAGACATGGTCGGGTGACACAGCCTCAAAAATTAAACTCTGTGGCCTACCCTTCTCGGGGGATTTGCGGTTTGGTCCAGAGCTAGAAACTGTGCTGGATAGAACAGCTGACAAGAAGAAGGCTTTCCCTTCTAAAAAGAAGCAACCGTTTAAAAAGAATTTTCGTTCTGTTCAGCAATCCTTCAAAAAAGATGACAACAAAAAGCCTTGGTTTTCCCAAAAAGGTAGAGGAAGGGGTGGAGTGCTCTTTAGATTCCCTACAGACCAAGCTTCTAAAAACAAATGACAGCATTACTCCAGTGGGGGGAAGACTGTCAGCTTTTTTCCCTCAATGGAACCAAGTATCCAAAAGTCCCTTTGTGAGGAACATCATTTCACAGGGATACAGTCTAGAATTCTCGGAATGCCCCCCAAGCAGGTTTTATGTCACAGCCCTACCACGGGATCAGGAAAAAGCTTCCGCTATGATGACCCTCTTGCAGGATCTGATACAACAGGAAGTGATTGTTCCAGTCCCAAAACATCAGGAGGGCCAGGGGTTTTATTCCCATATATTCTTGGTAAAAAAACCTTCAGGCAAGTACCGACTGATTCTGAATCTGAAGATCTTAAACAAATCAGTAAGGTACAAGCACTTTCGTATGGACACAATCCACTCCATTACAAAGCTGTTGACTCCAGGTTGCTTCATGGCGTCCCTGGACTTGAGGGACGCCTATCTACATGTGCCGATAGCTCTGGCTTCCCAAAGATTTCTCCGCCTAGCCATCGATCTGGGGACGTCAATATGGCATCTCCAATTCACAGCCCTACCATTCGGGCTTTCATCCTCGCCCAGGATTTTCACAAAAGTCATGGCAGAAGCCCTAGAGCCTCTGAAACTGAGGGGGATCTCGGTCATTCCATATTTGGACGACCTACTGTTTTTTGCAGATTCCAGGGATCAGCTTGTGACAAACCTGCAAGTGTCACGGACTCATCTCAAGAATTTAGGTTGGCTCCTAAATCTGGACAAATCAAACTTAGATCCAACTCAGGAGATGAGGTTTCTGGGCTACACCATAAACTCAGTTCTTCAAAAGGTCTTTCTCCCCCAAGAAAAGATAGAGAAGATTTACTCTGCAGTGGGTCAGATTCAGACAAATCTCCCAACATCTGTCCGATTGGCTATGGCAGTATTAGGCCTCCTCACGGCCTCAATCCCAGCCGTACAATGGGCAAGGCTACACTCCAGACCCCTCCAGAGGAACATTTTACAAGTTTGGTCACACCAGGAGTCACTGGAAAAGTGCTTCAAACTAAAATCAAACGTAAAAAGAGCACTCTGGTGGTGGAGAAACCCAAACAACCTGACAAAGGGTCTCTCGTGGGTGTTTCCACTGGACAAACGTCTGACAACAGACGCAAGTGCTTGGGGTTGGGGAGCTCATCTGGAAGGGCAAACCGCTCAAGGAACTTTGGTCCAAGTGGGAAGCAAAGAAGTCATCAAATTGGCGGGAGTTAAAAGCCATATTTCTGGGCCTCCTTACCTTTCAGCAGACAGTCAAAGGACGTCATGTTCAAATTCTGTCAGACAACACAACAGCGATAGCTTATGTACAAAAGCAAGGGGGAACCAGGAGCCCAGGTCTCATGGAGTTAGCCAGTCAGTTGTTGTCCTGGGCAGAGCTAAACGTGACCTCCTTATCAGCGGTTCATTTAAAGGGATCCCAGAATCTGTTGGCAGATCTGCTAAGCAGAAGGAGTGTGGTGGAAGCAGAATGGAGTCTGAGCCAGGAGATTTTCTCCATGATCTCCAAAGAGTGGGGGAAACCCCAGGTAGATCTATTTGCCAACCAGCAAAACACGAAAGTCAGAATTCTTTTCTCTCCACAGAGGGGATCAGGCAGTTGGAATAGATGCTCTAGCACACCCATGGCATTACCAGCTGTGTTACGCCTTTCCCCCATTTCCCCTAATCCCATTGGTATTAAAGTTCAGGGAAGAGAACACCAGTCTTATCCTGATTGCTCCATATTGGCCAAAAAGACCTTGGTTTGCGACACTTCTAAACCTAGCCGCAAATCCTCCTTGGAGGCTACCACTCAGGAAGGACTTGCTATCACAGGGTTCTGTGAACCATCCGGAAGCAGACAGACTACATCTGACTGCTTGGCTTCTGAAGAAGACCTCCTAAAAGCCAAAGGACTTTCAGATAAGGTAGTAAGGACCCTACTGTCCAGTAGAAAGGAGGTAACTAGGGCCATCTACCTTAAAGTATGGAAAAGATTCAATTCTTGGTGTTCTTCCAGAAACTTTATAGTCAAGAGTGTCGTTTCAGTTTTAGAGTTTCTCCATGAAGGAATGGAGAAAGGATTGGCAGCCAGCACCTTGAAAACCCAAGTTGCGGCTCTTTCAGTTTACTTTGAAAAAGCTTTGTCCAAAGAAACTTTAATTTCCAGATTTTTTAGGGCCTTGGCTCGGAACAGACCCATAGTCCTTAAAGTTTTTCCCAGTTGGGATCTATCTGTTGTTTTACAGGGTCTCACGGGAGCTCCGTTTGAACCCCTTCAAGAGACTTCCTTAAGAAGTTTAGTTTTCAAAACAATTTTTTTAGTTGCCATTACATCGGCAAGGAGAGTCAGTGAACTCCAGGCTCTGGCGGTTACAGAACCTTTTTTGAGGGTCTTTCCAGACCGAGTGATCCTTCAGACGGATCCAGCCTTCCTACCAAAAGTATCTTCAACCTTCCATAGGTCACAAGAGATAACCCTGCCTACCTTTTCCTCAGTCCCTAACAATGCAGGAGAGGAAGCTTTCCATACGCTGGATGTGAGAAGATGTCTGCTCCAGTTTCTAGCAGTTACCAAAGAGTTTAGAAAAACAAATGCCCTCTTTGTAGTATTTTCAGGTCCCCGCAAAGGGGAGAAAGCTTCCAAAAGTACATTAGGCAGATGGCTTAGACAAGCAATTACAGAAGCTTACCAAGCTAAAGGAGAAATACCTCCCTCAGGTATTGCTGCTCATTCAACAAGGTCAACAGCAGTTTCCTGGGCCGAGAGGGCCGGTGCTACGCCTGATCAGATTTGCAAGGCTGCCACTTGGTCCAACTACTCAACTTTTCTCCGGCACTATAGGTTGGACTTGCTGTCTGCCGCAGATCAAGCCTTCGGCAGGAAGGTACTGCAGGCAGTAGTCCCACCCTAGGGTAAGTTACTCGGTTATCCTCTCCAAGGTTGTCCTGAAAGGCGATTTGAGAAAAACTTAGTTAGACTTACCGGTGACGGTATTTCTAAGAGCCTTTCAGGACAACCGCTATTTCCCTCCCTAATATATCTTAGAAGTATTGATTAAGTGTCTATCATGGTCGTTGTGGTTGTTCTGTGCTTTTTTCTTCCAGTTTGTCGGAAACCACAATAACTGAGGCCATGGTGGAAGAGGAGGGATTTAAAGGCTGAAAGTGTTTCCTGTTAAAGAGGCGGAGCTACGCTCTCTCCAAGGTTGTCCTGAAAGGCTCTTAGAAATACCGTCACCGGTAAGTCTAACTAAGTTTTTTTTATGTATCTTACAAACTTTTTCATGTTGTCCATTGTATCTGGTCACTATTCTGGTTGAGTCAAGTTTATTATCTTTCTTTGCCTTGTAGATCAATGTATTTCTATCTAAAGGATCTTACTTTTTTAAATGGCTTTTGGTGTAGCCCCTTGTTTTTAAACATTTCATATAGCGGATTTGCCTCCCTTTTTTTTAAAGTCTTCTTCTTTCGTGCAATTGCATTTCAATCTGAGATATTGGCTATACGGGATGCTGTTGATTAATGGTTTCGGATGCGAACTCGTGGCATGTAACAATGTGTTACCTGCAGTTGGTTTCCTATATAAGGTTGAACCAAGATTACCGGTCTCATTCATGAATATCTCTACATCCAGGAAGGTGATCCTCTCCTGGCTGAAGTTATAGGTAAACCTTAGATTGTAGCTATTGTTTTGTAAATTGTCTAGAAAATGTATTCGCTCTTTCTTTGATCCTGCCCAGACCACGAGGACATTTTATTTTTTTGCTAAACAAATGAAAAGACAAAAAAACTTGTGGTGGTAAAATACCACCAACAGAAAGCTCTAGCTGTCTTAAAAAAAAAAAAAAAAAAGGTTCATATGGGTACAATGTTGCATGACTGTGCAATTGTCATTCAAAGTGTGACAGTGCTAAAAGCTGAAAATTGGCCTGGGCAGGAAGGGGGTGAAAATGGGCAGTATTGAAATCGTAACATTCATTTTTAATATCTGTTTATTTTAGAAAAATTATGAAAAACATAAATAGCACATAAACAATGTATAAAATCTTTTACAAGTATGAATACAAACCAGTGTTACCCGTAGAACAACAGAGACGGAAAACGCAAAAAATTTGAAGTATAACAAACAGTAGCCTGGGTCCAGGTAGTCCATTACAAAATAGGCATCAATTTAGGGTTTTAAAAGAGAAAGTGTGTGGGGGGGTGGAGAGGAATAAAGAGAAAGGAGGAGTGATGTTTTCATGCATTCATAAAGCGTTCTCAGTATACTGCAGTCATTCCATTCGCTCAGAGATTCTCCAACCCCCATCTTCTTGCTGAAACTCAATTTCTTTGTTTTAATAAATCACCCTAACAAGGTTTTCCTTGGAGATCAGAACTCTTCAAGTTCGCCTCAAGGTGATTTATGAGTAGAATGTAGTAGAATGAACTCTTCTATAAATTGTTTATAATGTGATGAAGTCCACATACAAGTCATTTGCAGCCCATACGTAAATCAAATGATACCAAAACTCAAAGTCTGTGAAATGTGTCTTCCAGATATGATTTATAGTTGGAGCTGAAGGCTGTGTTATTCACCTGAAAGCATTTTTCTCATTCATGGGTGTGTTTCAGCTTCGCCTGGATTGCAGATCAATACCAATTTGCAGCTGCATAATAGGTATCCGGCAACAAACCAAACATGACAGTTTTATAGGACATGAGTTGGTATGCATATGATACCACATTATGTGATTAAAAGGGTTTGTCCATCAACAACTAGCATTTCAGTTTTTCATTGATGCTAGACAGTTAAACTATCTGACAATTCTGTATGTCTAAAACCATTAGGAGGGCTTTACATGCCACTTACCGTATATACTCGAGTATAAGCCGAGTTTTTAAGCACAATTTTTTTTGTGCTGAAAATGCCCCCCTCGGCTTATACTCGAGTCACCTTTTTGCGCCTGATCTCCCGAACTTTGGGGAGCCGGTACCGGCCAGTTGTAGGTCCCCTGGACCCCAAACTTGGCACACATGTAGCCCCGCTCTTCCTCTACAAATGTGCAAAGTTTCTTGTCCGGGGGACCTACGGCCTGGGGAGCACCGATTTTTCAAAACCGGGCACTCCTTCCATAGACTCCCATGTTAAACGGTTATTTCTCTGGTGACTTTAGGGACCCGGTACCGGCCGGTCGTAGGTCCTCTGGACCCCAAACTTGGCACACATGTAGCCCCACTCTTTTTCTATAGGTTTGCAAAGTTTCTTGTCTGGGGGACCTACGGCTGGGGAGCACAGATTTTTCAAACCAGGCACCCCTTCCATAGACTCCCATGTTAAACGTCAGTCTAGTCATGGACACAGTGAGGCACACCCTAGGCTTATACTCGAGTCAATAAGTTTTCCCAGTTTTTGTGGTAAAATTAGGTGCCTCGGCTTATATTTGGGTCGGCTTATACTCAAGTATATACGGTACGTTTTTTTATATATTTATTGTGGAGAGTGCAACAGGAGATGCTGAAACACATGGTGGTTGGGAACAAACAAAACTCCTGGACAGGCAGGAAGAGAGTCGGAATCATGGCAGTTGTCAAAGTCTGAACAGTGGCGGCCCATCCATAAGGGGTGCCACCAACCTAATCCATGTGCCCGGCCCCTAATCTACATGCAGGGCGCCGGACGCATTGGATTTCAATGGGCTTTTTTTTGAAGCACATGATTAGAGCCTGAGGCTCTAATTGGCTTTAAAAAAAAGGTGGGCTCATGGACGCAGAGCACTGTGCCCTGAGCCCACCCAGTTGTGTGAAGATGGCAAATTAATATTAGCTATTTTCTTCCTGATTCTCCTCCTGGCCAATCAGGAAGCGGGTCCTGAGATCTGATTGACTGGGAGTCCCGGGCAATCGGGTCTCAGGTCCCACTTCCTGTTTGGCCGGGAGGAGAAGCAACGGCCCCCGAGCGAGGAGTAGCTGGAGCGAGGAGCAGCAGCCCTACCCCGGATCCTCCTCATCTGCCTCCTAACGTAAGGAGGCCTCTAAACCGCGGCCTTCCCGTCAGTCTCCAATGGGAGTCACTGCCTACCTGTCCATCTCCTGTGGGAAGAAGGGGGAAATCTGGTTGGTTTGCCCCCCCCCCCCCAAAAAAAAAAAATTCCGAGCGCAAGCCACCACTGAGTCTAAATGTGTCAGCGATGCAATATTGAAATAGTGCAACTTTCTTACTAGTAAAAAAAAAAAAAGGAAGACTGATGCTTGTTCCTGTTGAATGCGATGTGGGTCAGGAGTATGAAAATTCCTCTTTGCAACATTACACAGAAATGTTGCAATTAGTGTGACATATAAATGAAAAATTGTATATATTTTGGCACATAGAATTTAGTAAATTAGTGCGCTAAAGCAGTAGGTGGCACAGGATTTTGCAACAATTTGACACCTTTTTGGGACAATTTTGCAATTACATTTTCCTGTTACAATTTCTCACTCTGCTCCACTAAAACTATATCATTTGCTTGTGTGTGTTTTTTTTTTTTTTTTTTATACATTTCTTCAGTTACTTCCTGGTTTCCAAGGCTAGGCAACCGAATCATACATCCTAGGAGTCTTCAGGAAGGGGGGGGGGGAGTTTCTCAGCAAAGTACACCCTCCTGTGTGCATGCCTGAGCTAAGGGCAGATGGATTCCTGGAAGTAAATGCTACATGAACCATCTGCCTTTACCCAAGATGGCCGTTACCATAGATGCTAGGGGAGTGTTTTTTAAAGTGATTTCTCAGCAAAATGAAGACATAGATGTATGAGGGAGTTTGCTTTGTAATATTACAAATTAAATGGCGTTTTTGGTTTGTATTGCTCAGGTGCAGTGTAGTTCCACTTTAAGAACATGCTATAATTGCTATCACAGTATGAGCCCTATTTGAAAATGTTTAATTTTTCTAAACTGTTGTTATGGTTTGTTAATCAGGGTTAGGATTAGGATTTATCTCACTTAAACATCTATTCCTTTCTATTGCAGGAGGCCTATATTGCAGACTTGGATGCCAAGAGTGGTGCAAGTTTAAAACTTACCATCCTAAACCCACGTGGCAGGATCTGGACTATGGTTGCTGGTGGAGGAGCATCTGTTGTTTACAGGTTTGCAGACGAGTATTCTATATACATGTCTTTTCTAAATAGGAAACCTTTTTAGATGCTCATATGATTGTATAAATCTGTTAAAAAATAAAATTTATAAGAATTCTGTCCGTATTTATGGGTTGGGTAAGGTAAGTTTCTGTTCCCTCTCTCCCTCTCTCCCTACCGAAATCATCACCATTTATATGTAGAAGCCACTAGAGACTGTGGAAATGCTTTGTCGCTCACACTAGCATACTGCTAGAATGGAAAATTCCCTGCAGCAAGTGACTTGACAAGCTTGTCTGTGAAGCTTGGGAAGTGTGTAGGCTAAGGCTAGATACACGTGTTCATTTTTAATTTTTTTTCGTTCAACCCAGCGGGTTGAACAAAAAGAAACTGAGGTCACTGCATTGGCTAAACAATGTTATTACTGCGATCACCCCTGCTGAGCTATTTTCTGACAGGTGGACTGCCCGCCGCCAGATGAAATTCATTAGTGCTGCTGGTTGGATGCTGGATTTCCACCATGCCCGTTCGAGAGAAGCCGGGCATGAGATCGATCAGTTTCTGTCGGACAGGCAGCTGTACACAGCTGAATATTCGGATCATGTGTACCCAGCCTAAGTGGAACACCAAACTATCACACTCCTTCCAAACTGAAAAGATCAGTTTTTTGGGTAGACTTGCCCAATTTGTGGCCTTTGATCAGTTGTATACCAAGTTCCTGAGCAGCCAAGAATGTTGAAACTAAATTCCTGCAGGAGCCAAACGGTGGGGTTCACAGCCAGCACCACTATTTGCCAAAGGCTTAGTAGATGGATAGCACGTCAGCCTAGCAACACTAGGGTACTCAGTCCCAGACAGCATACTCTTTGCATGGAGTTTGCATGTTCTCTCTGTGCTTGCATGGGTTCCCTCTGAGTACAACAATGCAAAGACATGCTAATATGTTTATTGGCTCTAGTATGCCTAGTATGTCTGTGTTTGTGTTGCATGCAGGGATTAAAGTGTACATTATGTGAAATGCTGCACAAATTACTGGCGCTGTATAAATGCCTATAATAAACTTTACAGAATGATCCACTTATTGGGCTACATCACAGGCTTGCAAAAGCGCTTTTTTTTTTTTTTGAAAGACCTGACTTGCAGTTCATGTTTATACATTGTGTATTTTGTAAGCCTGTGGTCAAGAACTATAAAGGCAGTTAAGTCTCAATTCTGAATTGTTTATTGCTAGTATGTGATTAGCAAGTCAGAGAGTAATATACAGGCTGAAGTAGCACAGTATTTAAACAAGAGTTAGGCAGGCCATACACAGTGCAAATTTCTTTCCTGCCACCACGGGTTGCAGGATAGAAATTCGCACAATTCCCCCATCAACACAGACCGTGCTGACAGGGGAATCAGCCATTGTCTTTTCTGGGCAGGGGAAAATGTCCCCACTGGGAGAAGGCAGTGATTATCGCTAGCCACTATAGCAGCCGCTAGCGATCATCGCAAGAGAATCTGGCAGGCTGGTTGTACCCAAGTTGATCCATTGATCAACTTGGCACATTCATCTTGCCCATTAACGGTTCAAATCTTGTCTGGTTCCTGCTGAGCCAGCCAAGAGGCAAACTGTGTATGGCTGGCCTAAGTATTGCACTCTTTTCTTTTCAGATAAACTCTTTAGTCACCACATTGGTATTGTTATGTATTTTTCTTTTAATCAGTGACTAGAAGGTTGTTCTTTTTTCATAGTGACACCATTTGTGACCTGGGCGGAGTAGATGAGCTGGCCAACTATGGGGAGTATTCTGGAGCACCCAGTGAGCAGCAGACCTATGACTACGCCAAGACAATCCTCTCCCTTATGACAAGGGAAAAACATCTTCATGGTAACTCCTAAAACTTAAAAACATAGACAAGTGGCAAAAAATACCAAGTAGTCAATTGAGTCTGCCCTTCTTTCTTCTTCCCTTTTTTCCTCCTCGAAAAATGTAAATGGACACATTTTTGCAGGTTAAAAAAAGGACTGTATTTTTCCACAGAAGCCTGCAAAGACTTGCACCAACAATTTATGGATCATGGGTGCAATGCCAGGCACCTGCAAAACTTTCCACCAGCTCTCTGCTCGTACCCCAGTACAGCATTTAGCTAGAGAGCTGGAGGAAGTGTCGGTGGACTACAAGTGTGCTGATTACCCCACTTGTGTTCCGTTAATAACTACAAGTCTGTCTGCCATGGTGGCAGAGGGGATGTACAGTTTATTCATTCACAGATCTCTGTGGGTGGAGCCTGGCACAGCTGCACCAATTTTAAAAGTGATAGTGGCTGCGGGGTAGATGAACCCCACACACTGTGAGCAACCTAAATATAGGTGTTGCATGTTACTAAAGATGGAGTTGGCCTTTAAACTTTTTAACTGTTCATATTATAGGCATCTTGACTTAAATAGACTTCTTAAGGTGGGCATAGAGGGCTTGAATTTTGGTTGATTCCTGCCTAATTGTCCAAAATTCGAGCTGAGCATGGCCGTGCAAGCACCACTCAGCTTGACAAAAGTATAAGGCGCTGAGTGGAAAATTATTGGCCGAACAGATGCAAACTGCTGTTTGACAATTCCATTGTATTCAGACAGCCACAGGCTCTGAAATTCGAACTATCTATGCCCAGCCTTAGACATGTATAGTTTTGCCTGTAAATAGACTAACCAAAGCTGTAAATTTGGAGTGGATTGAAATTTGTATGTTGCAAACTGTCACCAATTTTATCCTTCTTCTTTTTTTTTTTTTTTTCCTTTTCATTGTTTTAACCTGCAACTAAAATGACACCTCTTTTGAGTTTGATTTTCTGTAGATGATTCGTTGAAATTCAGGACTTGGTGAACTCTAATTATTTTAGTTTCTGAGAGTGAATGTACATTTTAGCAAATGATTCTGCTTCCTCATATTGATTCATTCTTGTAATTGTGCTGGTTTTTCTCTCTAGGTAAAATTCTGATTATAGGGGGCAGTATTGCAAACTTCACTAATGTTGCTGCGACCTTTAAGGTGAGGTGTGGGAGGTGAGATTTACCAAAAAAATTAGACAGCCAAATTTTGACTTAAACCTATATTGTTTTATTTTTTTGGTACCTTTAGGGTATTGTTAGAGCTATTAAGGATTTCCAGGGACCATTGAAGGAACATGAAGTCACAATATTTGTGAGGCGAGGAGGACCAAACTATCAGGAGGGACTTCGTGTCATGGGTGAAGTAGGTAAGTGGGCAATATTCTACCTAGAATACCACCAGTACCCTTAGAGTCTGTGCCTGTTTTCTTTACAGACTAATTGAAGCAAGCACAAGTCACCTCCTCCAGTAAAAAGTATTTAAAGCTTGGCCATACACTGATAGAAATTTGGCTTCATTTCTCCTGTTGCTAATATATTTTTCCTTTTATTTTTTTTTCTCCCACAGGAAAAACTACAGGCATTCCCATCCATGTGTTTGGCACAGAGACTCACATGACCGCCATTGTGGGCATGGCACTGGGCCACCGACCAATACCAAACCATCCTCCCACTGCAGCACATACTGCAAACTTTTTGCTGAATGCCAGTGGCAGCTCTTCAGTAAGTGAGGGAAACTTCTTCTACATACACAGTTTGATACACCTGCAGAGGGCTGTTGGCTTTGTGAAAAATATGGCTAAGGCTGGCCATTCTGTACATCAAGCAATTTTCTTTCCTTCAATTATGGGTCTTACTTTCCTTCAACCATTCAACCATGGGTCTTACAGCCAGCTTCAGTAATCATACTAGATGGCTCAATTTCAGTACAACCAGCCTGCCCATAGATAGATCATCTATGGCCGACTTAAAGGGTAAGTTCACCTTTACAGAAAATACTGTGAACTTACACAGGACGCTTGCCTAATCACCCCCACGAAATCCCCCCCCCCCAAACTGACTTGGAGCACGGTGATATCCCGTTTTGAGCCCTGGTATAGACGTGTATAGGCGCATTCTAATTGGTTGGCGCCATCACATGGGTGGCGCAGACCAATCAGAAGCCGCGTAGCCCGTCCTTTCATCAGCGGGCGAGAACAGGAGAGAAAGCCAAGGGGATTTCTAAGCCTGGGACCCATGACTCGGCTATACCAGGGCTCATAACTGGTTATCGCCGCGCTCCAGGTCAGCAGGACTGGGGGGGGGGGGGGGTTTGAGAAGGGGATCCTGTGTAAGTTCACCTTACAGATTTTTCTGTAAAGATGAACTTGCACTTTAAGAACTTGTTCACATCTGTGTGCGGACTTGCGATTTTTTGCAGTTGATATACAGAGAACAGTTGTGTCCTGTTCACACTTGCCTGACGAAGAGGTCCTGTGTGGCTCAGAAACCTTGCACTCTAATACTGTGATGTGATCTTTATTCAATGAAATTCTTTGGACAGTATTTGAAGATCTGTGTTGTGCTACCAAATATGTACACTGTTCACACTTAAGCACAGCCTTTGAGTAAGCTGAAGTGCAGAAATTTGCAAACGGTCAGCATTTTTCCATCCCACACTGCAGCTTACCCACAGTTCCATTTCTCCCTTCATTTCAATGCACCACAGCCGAGCTACAGTGCATAGAAATTAATTGACTTTCACTTGTGACATTTCAGTGAATGATCAAGGAAAAAAGTAAACTGTATTCCATGCTTTACAAAAAACACCAGCCAAAATGCACACTTCCTGCTCACTAAAATGCAGTGTTTTCCCATGCACAGAGTATGAACAAAGCCCTAAGGCCTTTGGCACACGGTACTGATGTTTGAGAATCAGCATTTTTAGATGTATTATCTAGCATTTGTAAGGCTTTTTTTTTTTTTTTTTCTTTTTTTTTTTTTTGCGGTTTCAGATTTGCTCACATTGGCGCAAAATACTGACTGTTTTTTTTTTTTTTTTTACTGATCTGAACAACGTTTGTTTACACGCCTGTGTGTACGAGGACATTGTAAACTATGGGCCACGTTTTAGATCAGTTAAAAAAAAAAAAATGGTATGCCTGAAAACAGCAGTTTCCTCAGGTAGTAGTGTGCAAGAGGCTTAAAAGTTTCTATGTACCAGTACACAGATGAAATCCGTGTTACTCTTTCGTCCATGGACCGAGACAGCCTCTCTATTTACAAAGTGGGTATTATCCGTTAATTAGGAGTGACTAGGCAGAAAACTTGTAAAAAGTGTTGCATCACACCCTCTACAGTACCGCCCATGGGGCGGACCCTCTGGGTATATCACCTCAGTCTGCATCTTGCAGATCAGTTTTTTTCTGTCTAGCAAGGAGTAGGACATGGCTCCCTTCGGGCCCATTGGTCCGGGGGAATAATATATATTTTTTTGCTACATTTTTTGTTTCCTGCGATCTGCGATCAACTGCCGACTGGATGACAGGCTGGATCCTCGATCCTTGTAGTCTCCCCAGTTTCGGCCATCGAGCGTGTGCCGACCCTAGCTACGCACTGGGTTTTCCACGACATGCCCGTTGCTCCACGGGTGGCCGGTGAGCCTACGCTCCAGGGCCTGCATTGGACCGCTCAGCTTCGGCTGACCTTACGGCCGAGTCGCAGCAGCCTGTCCGGTGAGCGTCACGCTCCAGGGCATACATATGATCGTCCCTTTTGGGTCCAATCACAGCATGCCTGGCCAACAGTCACCTTCCGTGCACGGAAGATGATCTTTTTGGAATGTCTTCCAGCATAATACATGCAGGATAGGTAAGTAAAATCCCCTGCCTCAGCTGGGTGATTTGGCTGGACATTCCTGGAGAGATCAAGTAAGTGGTTGTGGCCCCTTTCTTCCCTCTCTCCCTGCCTTTCCCTCCTCCCTGGGCTTCTAGCTAAGGGTTGCTGGGTGCTGGGGGTCACCTAAGGGGTTTCACTGGAGCGGGGCTGGCTGTAACTAACATTTAAAAGAAATGTCATTTCTGCTTACCTGTTTGTGCTTCCTCCTCCATGCTGTCGGCGGCCATTTTGTGGTGGTCCATGCCGGGTTTGGCCTCTAGTGACTGCCCGGCGGCCATCTTCCTGTGGTTTCGGCGCCATTTTCTTGTAGTCAACACCCACTGGCCTCTATCAACTGATCGGCGGCCATGTTTGTCCCCCCTGTATGTATATATTGCTGTTCGGCGGCCATCTTTTTGTGGGCTACGGCTGCTTGGCCTCTATCTTCGGCTCGGCGGCCATTTTCTTAGAGCCCACATTATCTTCCATACAGACAATTTTGGCGGCCATTTTGCGAGAGTGTCCGGCCTCTAGGGTGCATTACACTGGCGTGAAAATTCGCACAGGAAGGGCTGATAAAAGAAGCAGACTGACACAGCAGCAGTGGGACGGCAGCATAGCAGTACCAGTCCAGGGTGGTGAGTCCTCTGGGTAACCCAGCATCTCTGCAGCGCAGGAGGGTGGCCTATTGATATCTTGCCTGGAGCCCCGTGGGTGTCAGCGTGTGGTCAGCATGGCATCTGAGCCAGATGTCTTCTCCCCTGAAGATTTAGCAGCTGGTGCCCCTGAGGTGTCTATGAACGCTATGTCGGCAATCCTAGAGGCGTTTGCTGCCAGGGTGGAAGCAGCACACGGGAATACAGGGGGTAGTAAATGCCCCCGTCCCCTGCAATCTTCCGGGGATAATTCTGATGCAGAACCAGGTCCAGCTACGGCTCATGGCCCAGATTCGGACGCATCAGAGACTGCAGACCGTGACCGATCGGACAGTGAGGATGACTCCAAGTCCAGGTCAGTACGCGAGCCGGCTTTGGTATCTTACCTTATTACTGTAGTGCGGGATACGCTAAAGTTGGAAAATACTGCAGAAGCAGCAGAAACTCCAGTCCACTTTTGGGTTTTGTAAACCTGCCTGCACTGCTAAGGTGTTCCCTTGTGTGTCTTATTTTGACAAACTCTTATACAAGGAATGGGAGAACCCACTGAGGGTCTTTACAGCCCCAAAGAGGTTTGCAGTATGGTACCCCTTTTGAGGAGAGTTTTCTGAAGAAATGGACCTCTCCCCCTATAGTGGACCCTCCGGTGCCCAGACTTAATAGAGCCACCACTATTCCAGTAGAAGGGGCTCCTGTTTTCAAGGACCCTGTGGATAAGAAGGCTGAAGCACTCGCTCGCTACCTATACTCTGTGGTAGGCTCGGCAGTACGCCCGGCATTGGCGGGGGCCCTAGTGTCTCAGACACTTACTGAATGGGCAAAATTGCTACTCCAGGGGTTAAAGGAGCGAGATGCTCCTCCTAATGAGATAACTTTGGCCGACCAGTTGGTCCAGGGCCTTAAGTTTGTCTGCGAGTCAGACATGGATACTATTCCCCTGCTGTCAAAAGCTTCGGTTTATGCAGTAGCAATACGCCGCCTGATCTGGCTAAAGGGCTGGTCTGCGGACCAGACTTCCAAGAAAGCCCTGTTGGATCTACCTTTTAAGGGCGACAGACTTTTTGGAGCTTCTCTGGATGACATCATCAAGGATGCCACAGGAGGTAAAAGCACTTTGCTTCCCCAAACGAGCAAGGGTAAGGGGCCACGCCAGGGGCAAGGGCCCTCCTTTACTGCACGCAGGCGGTTTTTCGTCCCCCTAGGGCGACAGGGAAAAGACCCCAGGCCGACAAGGTGCCTGCCCAAGGACAAAAGTATCATTGGTCCCGCAGACCCAACAAGCCTGCGGACAAATCTGCGTCCGCATGAAGGTCCGCCCCCACCCAGCTCTCGGGTGGGGGGACGTCTTCGCAAATTCGCGACTCAGTGGACAGCTCTAGTCTCCGACAGGTGGGTTTGCGAAGTAATCTCCTCAGGCTACAAGATAGAATTTCTCTCTTGTCCACCGGACAGATTCATCACCTCCAATCTCCAGCTACTACCGACCCGTCAGGAGGCCCTGTATGGGGCGGTCCAGGGTCTACTGGAACGTGGGGTAGTTATTCCAGAACAGGAACGGGGTAACGGTTTTTACTCAAATCTGTTCATTGTGCCGAAGGAGGGGGTTCGTCCAACCTTGGATCTCAGAGCCCTCAATTGCTTTGTGAAGGTACAAAGATTTCGGATGGAGTCGGTTCGATCTGTAGTAACGGCTCTCCATCCGGGGGACTTTCTGGCCTCCTTGGACATCAAGGACGCATACCTGCATGTCCCCATATACACCAGACAACAGAGGTTTCTGCGATTTTGCTATCGGGAAGAACCACTACCAGTTTGTGGCCTTCCCGTTTGGCCTTGCCTCAGCACCCAGGACGTTCACCAAGGTGCTCGCTCCGATTCTGGCACTTCTAAGACAGCGGGGTATCGCTTTAATGGGCTACTTGGACGACCTTCTACTGAAGGCCCCTTCAAGCTCAGAATTAGAGGTAAGCGTGTCTATTACCTGTCAGACTCTTCGAGACTGTGGTTGGATACTAAACACGCAAAAGTCAGTATTGGTGCCCACTCAACGCCTAGTGGACCTGGGGTTGATTCTGGATTCCTCAGAGGCAAAGGTATTCCTCCCTGTGGAGAAGTTGCAGACCCTCCAGGCTGCAGTACGGCAGCTGACTTCCAGGAATTGGTCGTCACTCAGTTTTTGCATGCGAGTGTTGGGCCTCATGGTAGCCTCCTTCGAGGCGGTCCCATATGCTCAATACCACACAAGTGTTACAGAAGAAAGTTCTGTCCAGATGGAACAGATGCCCTTTATCTCTGGATTATCAAATCCGAGTGAGCCACCTAGTCAGGAGATCCCTGGTATGGTGGCTGACAGCACCGGCTCTAATGGCCGGGAAGTAATTTCTTCCGGTTTACTGGATAGTGATCACGACGGACGCCAGCCTTACAGGTTGGGGGGGGAGTCTGGGGTGTTCAGTCGGCGCAAGGTCTCTGGACCCCAGAGGAAGCCCTCCTGCCGATCAATGTCCTGGAAATCCGGGCGATCAGGCTGTGCCTCTTCAAATGGTCTCAGAGGCTGCAAGGGCGTCCAGTCAGGATCCAGTCAGACAACGCCACAGCAGTGGCATATGTCAATCATCAAGGAGGAACAAGAAGCTCAGCTGCAGCATCGGAGGTCGCTCGCATCCTGAAGTGGGCAGAGAGGAGCGTATCGGCACTGTCGGCTGCGTACATTCCGGGTGTGGAAAACTGGCAGGCGGACTACCTGAGCCGCCAGATGCTGGACCAGGGAGAATGGTCCTTACACCCGGAGGTGTTCCAACTCCTCTGCCAAAGATGGGGCACACCAGACGTAGATCTTCTGGCTTCCCGACTCAATCGGAAGGTATTGAGGTTTGTGGCCCGATCAAGAGACCCATGGGCAGACGCAACGGACGCGTTGGTGGCATCGCGGGTCAGTATCGGCTAATCTATGCCTTCCCTCCCTTGAGGCTTCTTCCTCTTCTGCTCCGCAGAGTGGAGGCAGAGGGAATTCCAATGATCCTAATCGCTCCAGATTGGCCTCAGCGTCCTTGGTACGCCAAGCTATTACGTCTGGTAGCAGACGTCCCCTGGTGCCTACCACTACGGAAAGACCTGCTATCGCAAGGTCCCATACTCCATCCTGCTTTACAGTCATTGGCTTTAACGGCATGGCTGTTGAGAACCAGGTACTGAGAGACCGGGGCCTATCAGATTCAGTAATCTCTACCATGAGAAGTGCTCGGAAACCGTCCTCTAGGAAGGTTTATCACCGCACTTGGAAGGCCTACATCTCCATGTGTGAGGAAATGAAATGGCATCCGCGTACTTATTTGGTTTCCAGAATCCTGCTGTTTTTACAGCATGGTGTGGACCAAAGGCTTGCCCTAAGTATGATTAAGGGACAGATATCTGCCCTGGCTTTCTTTTTTCAGCGACCCCTGGCGACTCACTCTCTCGTGAGTACATTTGTGCAGGGGTTTCGACATGTGGCCCCTCCGGTCCGTCCCCCACTACCTCCGTGGGACTTGAACCTGGTCCTCTCGGTGCTTCAGAAGGCACCGTTTGAGAATATTAGAGATATTCCCCCGTTGACACTTTCTCAGAAGGTGGTCTTTGTGGTGGCTGTTGCGTCAGTTAGACGAGTCTCTGAGCTGGCAGCCTTGTCCTGCAAGGCTCCCTATTTGATTTTCCACAAGGATAAGGTGGTGCTGCGGCCGCAGCCTTCCTTTCTTCCGAAGGTCGTTTCGGCTTTTCATCTCAATGAAGACATTGTACTTCCATCCTTGTGTCCTTACCCGTCGAATCCTAAGGAGTCGGCGTTGCATTCCTTGGACGTTGTCCGAGCTTTGAGAGTATACCTATCTGCTACTTCCCTGTTCCGGAAGTCAGACTCACTGTTTGTTTCGGTGGCTGGTCCAAAGAAGGGCCAAGCAGTCTCGTCGGCCACCATCTCTAGGTGGATCCGACAGATAGTAATCCAGGCTTACGCCTTAAAGGGTCAAGCGCCCCCCTTTCCGGTCACGGCGCATTCGACCAGGGCAATAGGTGCCTCTTGGACTTTCTGACATCAAGCGCCTGTTTCCCAATTATGTAAAGCGGCGACTTGGTCGTCCGCTCACACTTTCACAAAATTCTACAAAGTTGATGTAGGTGCATCTTCGGATGCCTCTTTCGGCCGCAAGATTTTGCAAGCGGCTGTTTAGAGTTGCAACTCCTCCGTTGGAGGAGTGCTGTTTTGTGTTTGGGGTGAAGTTTATTTTTATGCTGTTACCACCCCTCGTTTTTTCTCTGACACTGCTTTGGGACGTCCCACTTTGTCAATAGAGAGGCTGTGTCGGTCCATGGACGAAAGAGTAAATAGGATTTTTGTACTCCACCGTAATATCCTTTTTTCTGAGTCCATGGACCGACACAGCACCCACCCCTCCTTTTTTAAGTTTGTACTGCTTTTTGACGAACTGATCTGTGAGATGCAGACTGAGGTGATATACCCAGAGGGTCTGCCCCCTGGGCGGTACTGTAGAGGGTGTGATGCAACACTTTTTACAAGTTTTCTGCCTAGTCACTCCTGATTAACGGATAATACCCACTTTGTCAATAGAGAAGCTGTGTCGGTCCATGGACTCAGAGAAAAGGATTTTACGGTGAGTACAAAAATCCTATTTTTACATATTAGATGCATACATTTGCTTAAATATTTTGGAAGTCAAATCTATTTTGGGCTCTGACCACTGCCTTACATCTCAGGTTCCATTAAAAGGTAGGTTAATTTCATGAAAAAATATGGAAAGGTAAACTAACTCCAAATATCCTGGCCTCCCCTCTGGAACCCACTACACATAGTGACCGTGAAGTTCTGCGTTTCTTGTGTAGCAGTCCATACACCAAAATTCACAGCCCTGGATTGAGTATACATCCTAATACTTGCAATGGCAAGATTTCATTGGTCAATGCAATCATGTGACCATGCTGACCAGTGAGAAGTGCATCTGAGACCTTTTCTTGGTAAGGTGTTCCAGAAAAAGCGCTTCTCATTGGTCAGTGTGGTTGTGCACTTGAACACTTGCCATTATGATGGACCCTCAATCTGGAGGGGTGTACTGCAGTGTATGGTACATGGACTGCTATAACTGACAGCACAGGGCATCACTGCCACTATTGTCAGCAGGGTTTGGCTGGGTGGCCAGGATATTTGGCATTGTTATTTTTATTTTTTTTGAAAGGCCCTGGTTTGAGGATCGAGCCCGCATGATTAGTCTCATAAGAAAACAAACTTTTAATATCACTTGGGTCAGCTTAGATTTTCTGTTCAGAAAGTAGATGGTTGAAAACTGACATAGGTTGTCGCACATGTTAATAGAACTAAACTGGACTCTTCATAAATGTTTAGAAGTGCATTTACAAGTTCCAAGACTAAAATGTTATTGTAGCCCAAAAAAGTCATATGTGCCTATGTTTCTGCTCTTTTATAAATGACTTGAGCACTCTGCAATTTACTTATGTTTTTTTATGTTCAACACCAATTCAAATTATGTTTTTGTGATGTGAATAGTATTATTTATAGTTAAGGTGCTATGTGTCATGCTTAGATGGATATTGAGGGTTGATTTACTAAATATACTGTGCACTTGCTCCAGGGCTTACCAATTGAGGTAAAGCTTCTCTTTGCCAAGATCACCCAATCCCATGCAAGAAAAAAAAAAAAAGCATTTTTGCTTGCACATGATTGGATGATTGAAATCAGCAGAGCTTCCCCTCCACTCTAGAGCAACTGCACTTGCAGTGCACAGTATATTTGCCTTTAGTAAATTATTCTCCCTGTCTGGGGAAAAGGGCATTTGTCTGGACTCTCCCTAAGCAGCTGTTGATGTTGTCTAGGTATTTTTCTGAAAGCTAATATTTTTCCTGTAGACTCCTGCACCCAGCAGAACAGCATCATTCTCCGAAACCAGACAAGAGGACATCACTCCAGCTAAAAAGGCTAAGCCAACACTACCTAGTGGTAATTTAGTCTTCTAATACAATTTCTGTGTCTTCAAATTCTTTATTTCTCCATTTCATTTACAGTAGCTATAATCTTTATAAGGTTAGGTTTACATCTGCTGGCCACATTTCTTTGAAATATTTCAATTTTTTATGGCACTGGTGAAGCTGGCACAACCTTTAGTATCCCAACAAACTGTTGGATACTGTGTGCTATTTCTACATGCCACCTCCATTAGATAAATGATTCTGTCTGGAAAGCTTAGATTAACACTGGCCATTCACTGATCGAGATTCGGCTGGTTATGCAGGGAACGGCCAAATTCTGATCGGTGTGTGGCTGTCCACACCTGACAGAAGTTTATTTATTGTTCTACTTCTGTCAAAGGGACATGCTGGAAAATGTTTGTCCATCAGCAGCTGCAGCCAGGTGGTTGCAGCCACTGATCAGTGTATTCCAACAGCAGCCAGTCCCACTGTCAGAATACAGTATCCCAGCGTGAGGAGATTCCTTCATCCTAGTTGTTTATGGCTGGCTTTACTGTTACAATTCTGGAGAGAAAAGAAGGAAAACCTCTTGTGATTGGTCATAGCAGTGCCTAAGTTGTCATGCCATGCTGGGTAGATACAAAAAGTGGAGCTCAGGCAATGAAAATGCTAATTGCCTGGCCATCTCTGGTTTGCGTGCTTTGAAGCACATTATTGGCATTTAGCCTTTAGCTTATTCTAGATATTCAAGCCATTTGGCTTGGATTAACCGACACATAACGAACATTACTTCAAGAAGAGGTCAATAATAATACCCTCCATTTCTCAGAGTGTAGGTTTCATTAAATTGGAACCCAAAAGGGAAGTTCTGCTTTTATGCCCTACCCCCCCCCCTTTCTAACCATTGGATGTTTTTTTGGGGGGGGGGCGTGCAGGCTTTGCCCCCCCCCCCTTTGCTTTCAGTCTTCTGGGATACGCCAAAGATCCCAGAAGGCTGCAGGACTATTTACAAAGCGCAGTGAGAAGCTGGCTGTGAAGCCACAAGGAGTCACAGCTGGCTTCCCACACTAAAGAGGCAAGTGCCGGGGACCTGAAGACCAGTGAAGAACCGGCTCAGATGAAGACGGTGCTTGATCCTTGGACAGGTAAGTGTCCATTTATTAAAAGTCAGCTGCTACAGTATTTGTAGCGGCTGACTTAATGTTTTGTTCCTAGGGTGAGACCCTCTTTAAATAAATAACTTGATGCGCTTATAGGAAAGCATATGATACATTTTACAGGGCCTTTATTTTGCATCACTTTTGAAGTTTCAATTTTCGGAGTGCACCCTAACTGTCTCATTTTAACAGATACAGCGGCCATACATGGACCAGCTAAAGGTAGGCTGGTAGCTGAGAGCTGGTTGTTTGCTGTGCTCTGTCTGCACTGTGGTCTTTACAGTCCTAGTGTGTGTATTCCGCTGCCTTGTCCCCACCCATCTCCACCTGTATGCAAAATCTAGATTACCATTACTGTATGTGCAAAAATACGATTTTTGTACGTAACCTATAACCACCTTCTTGAAGTCTTTTGAGGGACACAAGAAGATAGTAATTCTTAGACTGTTGGGTATTATGCAGCGTCTGAAGGCAGCTTCATATATCCTTACTCTTTGTATTTATTCAATCTTCCCATTTCCCACAACAGACAATAAAGAACAAAGTATTTTAGTGCTGTCCACCAGTAGTTCTGTTATTGTGGGACTGATCTCCTTTGTTGTAATATTAAGTAATATTTCATCTTTTTACATAGTTGCCGTTTGTTTATATTTTGCAAGTGTCTGGATTGTGAAACCAACTACAAACGTTCAGTACTATGCCCAGGGCCAATCACATTTTTTTTTCTGCATATAGTAGTTCTTTAAATGCTTATGTTAGACCAGGGCTCAACATTTCAAGTCCTGAGCTACTAGCTGGGCCTTAAGGGTTACTCACCACCGGTTGCCCCACCCCTAATTCCACCCCTCAACACACGCCCTCATAAATTATCTCATGTAATGACACAAATGTTTTATGTAGAATTAAGTTACAAAAATAAAGTGCCCATCAATGCAGCCTTACCTGTGCCCATCAATGCCGCTTTAACAGTGCAGGGCAAGAGAGGAGAGGAAGAGGATTGTCGACCGGATCATCACAGAGCGGGAAACATCGCTGTAACCGCTTTCATTTGAATTGCCAACTGTTCCCCGCGCTCGCCGTCACAGCCCTGCCTCCTGGCCCGGGTACTTTGATATATGTCCCACATCCTGGCATTGGACCGGTGTTCTGTCTATCAAAGTACCCAGGCCAGGGGGCACGGCTGTATGTGACGGTGAGCGTGGGGAACACTTGGCAATTCAAATGAGAGCTGTTACAGCGATATTCCCCGCTCTGTGGGCGATTGCTGGGAGAAGGGCTCCCATTCAACCCTGCCTGCCGGCGGTGCTCACCCCGCCCCCCCCCCCCCCCCAAATCCAAGGCAGCCCCACACGAGGCAGCAATTTTCAACTCACAAAATACGAGTAAGCGAGTGGAAATTTTGAGGGCTGTGCTAGACTGTCCAGAGTATTTTTTAAGGTTGAAGAAGTATTTATTTGTTTTAACAAAGTTAGAAAATGACAAACCTTTACTCATAAGAATGAGTGCAATGGTACAAAAATATAGGTATAGAAAAATATGTTTGTGTATAAAGAGATGGAGTAAGGTATTGCGCTTATAGCTTTTATAGAGGAGTATTAAAGTACAATATGTGTTAACCTATACTCAACATGTGTATCATAATATATCTGGCATGATCTGGAGGGCAAAAAGGAATAAGGGGAAAGGTTTAGTAAACAAAAAAAGGAAAGAAGATCGTTGAAAAAAGAAAAGGGTATAGGAGAATATAGTAGACAAGTCCACTGTGGGAATAAAACTACAGAGCATGCAAGAGGGAGAAAAAGGTGGCTCTATTGACTGACTCTATTCATCAGTTTTTCGGAAGAGAAGTAATGCATCCATATAAACTAAGTACCTGTATTTTTACATTTCTCCCATTTATCGGTCTCCCTAGCCTGCATCTCCTCCATAAGCATAATATTATTGATTTCGTTCACCCAGGAGGATATGGGTGGGGCGACAGTATTCTTCCAAAATTTGGAGGTTGTCTGGCTGCAGAGAGGAAGAATTTAAGTAAGCTGGACTTTTGGGATTTAATCGTGCTCGGGAGAATAGACAGTAAAGCTATAGAGGGGGAGGGCTTGAGAAGTTTATCATAAACTTCCGTAAAAATCTGGAAGATCTGCTTCCAGAAGGGGCGGATCGTGTCACAATCCCACCATAATATGGAGATACGTTCCTCTCTTCATATAACATCACCAACACGTGTCCGCGGCTGACGGAAAGATCCGGTTGATAGTGACCGTGTCACGATGCCATCTGGATATTAGTTTGTAATTTTTCTCCTGAGTATAGTCTGATATGAAAGATTTGTAAATAAAAAGGAATGCCTTACGCCAATCTCCCATGGAGACCTCGAATCCCAGCTCCCTGGACCAAAGTTTAGTAAAGGTTGTGGGTGTGAGCCAGTATTTTTTAAATTGCTGATAGTGTGACGGGGAACCTCAGATGGGAGACACATACTTTCAAAACGTAACGGGGGCTTATGAATTTGATTTGAGGCAAAAAAAAAAATTACAATAAGAGGATAAATGGAATTTTGTTAACCAATTTATCGTAGAGGGGGCAGCTGCTGGGTGTACTATGTAAGATCCAAGGGACTCCTGTACGAATGAACGCGCTGTGGGCCAGGTGGATCTATCATAAGAACCAAAAGTCGACACCCCTATACTCTCGGGGAGGGCATGTTAAATAACGTGGTCAATGGGCTTGGGTCAGAGGATAGTGGGTATCAATTGCTCCTGCGGTACCAGATTTGAAGAGCTGCTACTGTAAGAGGGGAAAGCGTTGCTAGAGAATTGTATGTGGACTCGTAGCCCCTTAGTAGGGCTCAGAGGTCTACAGGAGACATGTCCTGCTCCACTAAAGTAGAGGCTTGGTTCCTAGGACATGGAAAACACTCCAGAAGACGTGAGACCACTGCAGATGTGTGGTATATCTCAAAATTCAGGAGCCCCACTCCACCGTCAGATTTGGGGTAACAGAGGAGCTTATATTTCAGTCTGGAATGGCCACCACGCCAAACGAACCTGATCGCCAAAGAACGAAGGGTGTGAAAAAAGGTGGAAGGAAGTGCTATGTGTAAAGCCTGAAATGGGTGCAATAATTTAGGGAGTATATACATTTTTCAGATATTCGACCGAACCAAGAGGATTAAAGCTCATGCCGTGCTTCGGTCAACTGTCTGATTTTCGTGAGGAGCAGGCTATAGTTAAGAATATATAGGTCTGGGATATGAGCCGGGATGGCGGTGCCCAGTTAGGTAATTGCTCTGGGCTGCCAGTGGAACTGAAAATTCGAATGGAGAGAGTGGGAGATGATGAGGAAACGTTTAGAGCTTCCATTTTAGAGAGATTAGGCTTGAAATTAATGAGTAAACCAAATCTATGACTTTCGGTCAGTATGGTGGCAATGCTGATGTGTGGTTGGGTAACATATAGAAGGTCATCCGTATATAGAGACAGTTTACAATGTGCCAATGACGTTTATCTACAATGAATGGAGGGATTAGATCTAATGGCCTGGGCCAAATGTTCTCTGACAATGGCGAACACAAGGGGTGATAAGGGGCAACCCTGTCAGGTACCATTGGCAATAGAGAACTTCTCCAGATGGGTACCATTGACCATTACTGTAGCGGAAGGTGAAGAATCGGGACATGATGCGGAAAAGCATCCTAGAGCCCAATCCTAGCTGAATGAGTGCTTGTCTAAGAAAGGACCAATTGACCCCTATTGAAGGCCTTCTCGGCGTCGCAGGAGAGAAGGCAACCTGGAAGGTGACTATGTTGAGCGAAGGAGATAATATGCAATGATTTAGTAGTGTTGTGCCTGGCTTCACGCCCTGGGACAAACCCCACCTGATCCTTGTGAATAACTGAGAGTAAAGGGGACAAACGGTTGGCCATAATTTTCGGCAAAAAGTTTCAAATCTATATTTAACTATGATATTGGTCTATAATTGCTACAGATAGAGGGATCCTTACCCGGTTTTGGGATTACTGCTATTTGGGCTTGCAAGAGGAGGGGGGAAGGAGGGTGCGTCTCGTCAATGGAATCAAATGTCAACTGCAAGAGTGGTGTCAAGAGAGGCACAAAAGTTTTATAGAAACAGGAGGTGAACCCGTCCGGGCCTGGGCTCTTACCGTTCTTGAGGCCTTTTAATAAACTGTAAAAACTCTGTGGTCGTTATAGGAGAGTCTAGTTCCTCTGCATCAAGAGTGGAGTTAGTAGGTAAGGCCCTTTCCTGAATATAAGTGTGCATGTCTGGGGTGTTGATTGAGGAGAAGGACGACATCGGGGGGAGGCAAGTTGTATAGAGGAGCAGTATTGGCGTAATTCTATATGCTATATTGGAATACCGCTTAACATTGGAGGATAAAATCAAAGAGGACGACGTACGGTCTTGTCTAGGATGGAGTACACGCGCAAAATATTCACTACATTTATGAGAGAGAGAGGGAGGGGGACCAATGTTGGCGTATCAAGAGTGCGTTTAAGGACTCATGTACACTGCTGCTGGTGAACGGACATTTAGGAGCAGTTGGGCATTTTTTTTCAGCTGCCCCTTAACTCTGTTATCTTATCAGTACATGTACACAGGGTCGCTTCTAGGAAGTTGAGTTTAGAAGCTTTTTTTTTTTTGGAATGCAGAAAAATGGGTTTAGACGGATGTTCAGAGGCATTTGAAATGCCAAATGCCTGTAACAGTTTGTTGAAATGCAGTAACTCGCGCTCGCGTTTAGCAGCGTTTCGGTTTCCGGGTTTTTTTTTTTTTTTAACAAACGTGGCTAAATGGCCGTTTTTAGACGCGGGTTTCTAGCTGTCAAGTTAAAATGTTCAGGAGAGGATAAACAACATCCGTGTACATAAAGCCTATGGATGTTTTCCAATGTGATTATTTTAGAGAGAAAACGAGTGATATCCGGTGTGCGTTCCCTATTAGACAGGAGCCATGTTGGATAAATATACCCCTAAGGATGCATTTCAGTGCTTCCCATTTAGTCAAAGGGTTGGTGATGTCTCGGGGCGTGATCACTAATGAAGTCTCTAATGGCTTGTGTAATCGCTTGGGAGCAAACTGAATCCGATAAGAGATCATCATTCAGTCTCCAAGAAGAACCTTTCCCACGTGAGGGTATGTGTCCTAAACTAAAATGCACAGGGCATGGTCAGACCAAAGTCTAATCCTAATAGATGCAGTAGGTGTATAATCTAGGAGAGACTGAGAGACCATCATATAATCGACGAGTATGCAGAGGAAAAATGTGTCCCTGAGGGATTTAGCACCCGCCTCACACCTACCAGTGAAAATTTGGAAAAAAAGAAAACAAATCTTGGTCAGGGAGGCAGGGGATGTTGAGGACTTACCCCAAATAAGAGTCAAGGCGTGGAACCAAGGCAATATTGATGTCCCCTCCAAAAATTACATTTTTGTAGCCAAAGGACTCTAAACGGGACATCACCGAAGAGAGGAAGCGTAGTTGGTCCTGGTTGGAAGAATACACATTAACAATAGTAAAGACTGATTGCATATAAGCACATTTCATGAGGATATACCTGCCTAGAGGGTCAATAAAGGAGTCTATAATGTCAGGTGTAAAGGAACGATGACAGGCTATGGAGACCCCCCTAGATCTGGCAGAGGGATTGGTACTATGAAACCAAGTGGGATATTGTTTATGAAGTAAGCGGGGGATCGTATCAAAACGGAAATGGGTCTCTTGCAGTAAAAGAATTTGGGTACGAAGCTTATGAAAATGATACAAGATCTGGCTTCGTTTTTTCAGGTGTAATGAAGCCTCTGCAGTTCAAGGAGCATACTTTCAGGGAAATTGGGGCAGCCATTTAATAAATAAGATGGGATGAACTAGGAGATGCTGATTCAGAGAACTCGTATTTATATAAGAGTACCAGAGGAGCCAAAATTAAGGTAGAAGAGAGAGGGAAAGGGGACAGAAAAAATATATAAGGCAACAATACAGGCCACAGAGGGGTCAGTCAATCTGCAACACATTGATCTATGGAAAACATCAGAGCACATTACCTTGATCTGCTGCAGTGGGTTACAGACCAGCTGAGCTATTATTAAAATGGCTATCAAGTATATGAGGCGGCGCTGCCCTCCAGTGGTGAATAGTAAAAACAAAAAATAGAACTGTGGCCAAAAAGGCCAAATGTGTAACACTATGTTGTGTGTGTGTGTGTGTGTATATATGACCAGAACCACTATGGGCACTGAAAACCCTAAAGCAGCCTTTCTCAACCTTTTCAACACAGAGGAACCCTTGAAATGGTTCTCCAGTCTCGGGGAACCCCTGCTAAAAATTACAGATCTACAATTCATGAAACCTTAGTGTGATGGTCAGTGGGAAGGATGGTCCTTACACTTGTGGTCATTGTAAAGAATTACCTCCTTACAGATAGCTAAAAAGATCAATGGTGTCAGTAGGAAATTATCTGAGAGGCAGAAATTGCCCAATGCTGATGGAACCCCTAGCAACCTCCTGGAGGAACCCTAGGGTTCCTCCAGAACACTGGTTGAGAATCAATGCCCTAAAGCATGGTCAGCGCAGAGTGGCCCACACAAACCAGGCATTTAAACAACAACAAAAAAATCATAAACTGGTAGCTTGGAGCCCATTTAAATAAAATAGAGGACAAAGTCCATCTGTGACAATGACCCATGTACAGTAAGGGCTCAGAACCAGCGACCACACATCTGCATGTAAGGTAGGTAAAAATAAAAGGGGAGATGAAAAGTGAGAACTCAACATGGATATGAGGGATCAACATGGTAATATCTTGAGTGCTAAAATGCTGAAACTTATGAAGTAAAGTTATTAGAACATGTATAAGCTGTAAAGCGCAAAATAACCAGTACTAAAATACTGGAAAGATGATTGCCAGCAAGTACAGTCTAGAGCTTCATCCTGCAGGGGATTTTGAGGCATTGGATCTGGAGCACTTCTTCTTAGAGCGCGGTTGCCATCCAGTAGATAAAGGGAGACCAGGGGCAGCAGCTTTCACAGGCCAGTCTGCAATTTGAGGGTGCTCGAATGTTCCAAGGAAAGTGGGAAGATCCCTGAGAGTGTGGAAGACCGCAGATTTGCCCTCATGCGATGCGACTAGTTGTAACGAAAATCCCCAGTGGTATTTAATTTGTTTAGCTTGGAGGGCACCCGTGAGTGGTTTAAAAGCTCGGCGCTTATCCAGGGTCAGCTTGGACAGACAGGTCAGGTAGTAATGAGACCCATGTGCCATTCAAAAGGATGGAATCTTTCTTGCGAGCTGCTTGCATGATTTCAGCTTTAACTGCATAAAAATGAACTTCGCAAACAACATCCCTGGGGAAAGCAGGGTTGGAAATCTTAGGGCCTGAGACCCTGTGGATGCGATCTAATTCCAGGGTGGCATCTTCAGGCTTTTGGAGGAGTTGGTTAAACATTAGCGTGGCTACAGAGGCTAGATCTTTTGGTCTCTATAGTCCCGGGTAGACCACGTATGCGTATATTACGCCTGCTCCGATTCTCTTGGTCATCTTGATGATAAGAGTTGCTGGATTTGTATTGTGTGTTCTTGGAGAATAGTCTCATGAACATTAATCTGTGATACTGAGCCTTCCACAGATTGTTCAATATCTTCCAACCTGCCAGTAAAATCCCTGCGGAGGTCAGAGATTTCCTGTTTGTAGGAGTGTTCCAGCCTTTTTACGTAGGCCTCAAAGTCATGGCGGGTCAGGAGGGCCTTAATGTAGGCCTCCATGTCCCAATTTACATTGGAGCGTTGCAATTCTGGAGAGGGGCAGCCTGAGTGGACCGAACCACAGTCCGACTCTTGCGGGGAGTGGGTGCGATGCAGAGTCCTCACCTGTGATACTGTGAGGAGGAGCGGGTCAACGATATCTTGGACGAGGTGGAGCCGCTGCGGTGTGGCTCAGATCGGGTAAAGAAACTCCTGATCTCACCCTCTTTCAGCGGTCAGGGAGTCCCGCGACCCTCTCCGCTGCCTTTCCTCCCCATCGTGAGGTGATTAGAGGTCTTTTTGGGCGCTGGGGGCTATGTAACCTGGGATGTGCGGGAGCCGAGGAGACCAAACCTACTGCTCCATGTGCTAGGCCATGCCCCCCCCAGAGTATTTTAGTACAGCTCCAGGATGCCATAAAAAAAAGTGTAGTCAGGAAAAGCTCTGTTGTCTTTTGTGTAAGTGGGTACCTGCCATGGTATATGTATACGTTGCTAAAACTAAGCCTTTGGAAAAGAGTTCATGTGATGATAATGAAGTCTTACCATTACCAAACTTTTGTGGAAGGACTATTTATCCAAAAATTTCAAGTCTGCAACAAAAATGGTCATATTTAAATTTCATGTCTGTAGTGGGCTGACACAATTTGACTCAAAGCAGCAATCATTAAATTGTCTCATAAAACCTCCTGGTATTGTGCCGATAATACTGAATATTTGCCCAAGTTCTTTTACTCGGGCAAAAGCTCCGATGCTTTATCCGATACCTGGGCAGTCGGGGGGTGATCGGTGGGGGAGTTGCAACCACTGATTCCCCTGTATAGATTTCAAAAAAGCAGCTGAAAGCCGCAGGAGGGAGAGGAGGAGAAGCGGCTGTCAGCTGCGTTTATTGAAATCTATACAGGGAGATTGGTGCTTGTAACTCCCCACTGCCGCACCGATCACTCCTGACTGTCCTCGTATTCTCCTCCAGTCCCCCTCTGTGTGCTCCGCTCCGGGCCCCCTTTTGTCCTTGATCTGTCAGGATGGTCGAGCGTAGGAAGGAGCCGGTAAATATGTAATTTACCGGCTCCTTCCTTTTCCGAATAAACAGTCAGTGATCACTGACTCTATCCATTCATAACTGAGCATTGTAAACTGTGTTTACGATGCTGCAGTTTATGAATGGAGAGATGCCTCTGACTTCTGTCCATTCACATCCAGTGCAGCTGAAGCTGCAGAGAAAAGGGACTGGGGAATCTCTGTCCTCAGTCCCTTTCTCTGTCTCAGAGGGGAGATGTCAGGGGTCTGTTAAGACCTCTGATATCTCACCAAAGCCCCCCAACAGGGCTGATAAAAAAATTAAATAAGAATTGTAATAAATATTTAAAAGGTTAAATTGTAAAAATGGTAAAATAAAAAACACACTTCCCCTCCGAGCATTGTAAAAAACAAAACAAAAAAAATGTACTTTTTTTATAATTTATTAAAAAAAAACTGACATGCGTCATCAGTGCTGAATATTAGTGCCACTGTCACATGACCTAAAAAAAAAAAAATGTATCGGTATCGGCGAGTACTTGAAAATAAAGTATTGGTACTTGTACGCGGTCTTAAAAAAGTGGCATTGGTGCAATCCTACTTCTCATACAGCTGTTTTGCTTTGTGCAGTTTCCCTTTAAAAACAACCATTCTGCAATATGACTGCGTGGTTGTAGTATATATATTTTTTTGTCTTATTGGCAGTAGCACACCACATTTAAATGTACTCGGCCTTTTTTTTTCTTTTTTTTTTTTTTTTTTTTTTTTTTGCACAAAAGAACCAAATAAGCGTTTTTCTGTGTTTCCCAACTTCAGTGCAATAATAATGTGAAATCTGCTTGAAGACAGAGGATGGATGTTCCATAAGCATCATGAAGGCTTAACTGTGAACTGTATACCATAGCAAGTCCTTAGGTGGTTAAAAATGCACTTACTAAATGTTTTGTTTCACATGTGCACCATATAATGATTTTTTCAGTAGATAATCTGAGGTTTTCCTTTTTTTTTTTTTTTTTTGCTTCCAGATTTTGTTTTTCAATCCATTTTCCCCCAGTGGATAGCAGGTCACCCATTGCCTCTTTATACTCAAGTGCTAGTTAAAAAAAATAAAATAATTCAGAGTTCTACTGTTAATCTCCCTCCCTCCTCCCTCTGAACAAAGGATATATTAATTTGCAACTTAACAGACAAAGTATTTCTTTCAAACTTCAGTTATGTGGCATACATGATAGTGGAGAAACGGTGAGGAAAATGGATTGTCCTTCTGAAATTCTGTAGACGCATACCTTTTGTTGGGTGCCCATGTTCTTTGGATCTCTGTGTGCTTATTGTCCTTGCCACCTCTCTGCTTGGATTCATTCCTGTGTCTGTTGCCCCTCATTATCCCTTTTACCACTCTTCTCTCACTAATCAGTATTTTATCCATTGCAGCAAAGGCCACTACGCTATTTAGCCGTCACACCAAATCTATTGTATGGGGTATGCAGACCCGGGCTGTGCAAGGCATGCTGGATTTTGACTATGTCTGTTCGCGCTCTGAACCTTCGGTGGCTGCTATGGTTTACCCTTTCACGTAAGTTCCACGTTACAACCTCATAAAGATGCATCTATGGTTATTTGTGCATTCTTGATATTTAAATGCTTAGCTGAATTGGAAATCTGACAATAGTTTAATTTTAGTTTTTAATAGAGTGGAGAAGGGTTAGAACCTCTACCAGATTTTAAGATGGGAAGAGGGCTGATTATTTTCAACAAGGACACAGATTGCAGTAGGAGCACAATTTTTGCATTTTACAAAAAGGTTGACAACCAGGCAAGTTTTGGGCCTTAAGCACACAGATGGAGTGTCTTGTTACTGCCAAATCCCAACATTTTTGGGTGCCTAGGAGGCATAGGTGCAGCATCCAGCCTGGCTGCCTGTGTTCCATCAGATTAGGTGACCCGTCAGAATTGGTAACGAAAGTGACGTTTCGTCGCCATCTTGCTACACCCCGCACTCCACCACAGTAAAGATACACTGAGAAGGCGGTAAGCGGACATCTTGTTATACCCATCTTAGTTTTGCATTTTACACTTCTTTTTAACAGTAAACCGAGTTGATATAGTGAAATACAGTACTTGCAACTCCGTGTATATGCTTACATGTTGAATTTTAATAGCCGCGAACTTTAAATGAACAGGCTTTGCCGATGCTTTTAAAATTCAACATGTAAACAGACGGAGTTTTAAGTACTGTATTTCACTATATCAGCTCAGTCTACTGTTAAAAAAAGTGTAAAATGCAAGACTCCACTACAAAAGCGGAGAAATCTCTCCGTTGGACAAGTAATACATTTTATACTCAAACAGGTAAAATAGGTAGAATGTTGGCATCCAAATTGTCTCCTAAAACGAGAGTTTATTCCATATCTAAGATCCGCATTGCTGGACAGGACCCCACGGCTAACCCTGAAAAGATACTAAAGGCTTTTCAGACATTTTATTCCGAACTCTATAGCGACCCTTCAAATATACCCATGAACTCGGTATCCTCATACCTTGATGGCCTCCCTATTCCATCCTTGAATATGGAACATAGAGATATCCTAGAAGCTCCCTTCTCTGTTGAAGAGGTTACAGCAGTAATTCAAGATCTCAGGGCGGGATCAGCCCCGGGACCTGATGGATTATCAGCTCCCTACTACAAAGCCTTCAAGGACACCCTTACCCCATATTTAACAAAAAATTTTAATTTTACTACAAGGGGTTCCCAATTAGGTACACAACTTAATACAGCCTACATTACTGTTATACCCAAACCGGATAAAAACCCAGAAGAAGTTTCCAATTATCGCCCTATTTCTTTGATAAATAATGATTTGAAAATTCTCACTAAAATTTTAGCGAATCGCCTCTCCTCTTTTATTGCTAAATATATTCACAAGGATCAGGTAGGATTTATGCCAGGAAGACAAGGCCCAGATCAAGTGAGAAGAGTGATTTGATATTATCTCCCTTTTGCAGTCCAACTGGGACGGAGGTCAAAAACAACAGGGTTTCCTGTTAGCACTTGATCTGGAGAAGGCCTTCGACTCTGTATCCTGGCAATACTTTTTTTCCCCCTATTAGAACGATGGGGTTTTGGCCCACGTTTTATGGGAGTTATTAGAGCTCTGTATTCTCAACCTAAAGCTCAAATTCGTATACAGGGATATTATTCCTCTCCGATAAATATAGCCAGGGGTACAAGACAAGGTTGTCCACTATCCCCTATTGTCTTTGCTATGGCCATTGAAAGCTTGGCCATAGCCATTAGACAAAATTCTGACATTAAAGGCGTAACCTGTGGGAATCAGATGCATAAATGTGGACTTTTCGCAGATGATTTGCTTCTCTTTCTTACCTCTCCCATTACCTCCCTCCCGAATCTTTATAAAGTAATTTCTGATTTTTCTAATATTTCAGGACTCAGGGTCAATTTTGCCAAGTCACAGGCACTAAATATTTCCCTCCCGTTACCCATAGTTTCCCTCATCAAACAGTCTTTCAAATTTGAATGGAATTCTTCTCATATTAAATATCTGGGAATCTTTCTGACTGCTCGAACAGAATCTCTTTACACAAGTAACTATCCTCCCCTATTCCATAAAATTATTACAGATCTTAAAAATTGGGACAAATTCGAACTATCTTGGTTGGGCAGGATTAATTCAGTGAAAATGACATTACTCCCTAGAATTTTATATCTATTTCGTTCCCTCCCCATTCCCATCAGGAAAGATCAGATAAATTCCTTACAAAGTAAAATTCTCACATTCGTATGGGGCAAATCTAGTTACAGAGTTCCCCAAAACACCCTCTATTTAAATAGGAAGAAGGGAGGGGTGGGTTTGCCTAACTTATATAATTATTTTTTAGCTGCCAGACTAGCACAATTATCTATATTTTATTCCATGAATGAAAAACCGGACTGGGTGCTGATAGAAGAACAAGCGGTACCACAATTATCCTTAGTACCTGCTTTGGTGCCCACAAAGACAGAGACCACCTATTTTATCCCCTTCCTTATCTCAATCATTTGCCCTTTGGGACAGACTCCGTCCTCTTCCCACTCTAGTGTCTGTAACACAACCACTAGCACACATTTTTAATAATCCAAAATTCTTTCCCGGTATGGATACCGAGGCCTTCAGTTGGTGGACAAACAAAGGTCTATATAGGATAGGACAATACTTTACAAATCGGGGTCCTATTACCATGCCCCATTGTCTAAATAAATTTGACCTCCCTGACTCTGAAAAATTTAGATTTGAACAGATTTCACAATTCTTGAATGATATTTGGACGGAGAAACCTCTTCCTCCCAAATTTACGGACTATGAGATCTGGTGCGGATCGGCCGTGGGACAAAGGGGGGGGGGCATTTCTGTCATCTACTCTTCACTTACTTGTACAGCTACTAAAACCTCATACATGAAAGCATGGGAAGATGACCTCCAGCTAAATTGGGATCTAGGATCCTGGCAAAAGGCCAACTTTCGCTCATTCCAAAGTATTTTGAACACCTCCCTCATGGAAGCTAACTTAACCACTTAAGCCCCGGACCATTTCGGGCCATTAGGACCAAGCCTGTTTTTGGGATTCGGCACTGCGCTGCTTTAACTGTAAATTGTGCGGACATGCAATGTTGTACCCAAATGAAATTTGCGTCCTTTTCTTCCCACAAATAGAGCTTTCTTTTAATGGTATTTGATTGCCTCTGCGATTTTTATTTTTTGCGATATAAATGGAAAAAGAACGAAAATTTTGAAAAAAAAAGATATTTTCTACTTTTTGTTATAAGAAAAATCGAATAAACTCAATTTTAGTCATACATTTAGGCCAAAATGTATTCAGCCACATGTCTTTAGTAAAAAAAATGACAATAAGCGTATATTTATTGGTTTGCGCAAAAGTTATAGCGTTTACAAACTAGGGTACATTTTCTGAAATTTACACAGCTTTAAATTTATGACTGCCTATCTCATTTCTTGAGGTGCTAAAATGGCAGGGCAGTACAAAACCCCCCCAAATGACCCCATTTTGGAAAGTAGACACCCCAGGGAAATTGCTGAGAGGCATGTTGAGCCCATTGAATATTTTTTTTTTTTGTCCCAAGTGATTGAATAATGACAAAAAAAAAAAAAAAAAAATTACAAAAAGTTGTCACTAAATGATATATTGCTCACACATGCCATGGTTATATGTGGAATTGCACCCCAAAATACATTCTGCTGCTTCTCCTGAGTACGGGGATACCACATGTGTGGGACTTTTTAGGAGCCTAGCCACGTACGGGACCCCGGAAACCAAGCACCGCCTTCAGGATTTCTAAGGGCGCAAATTTTTGATTTCACTCCTCACTACCTATCACAGTTTCGAAGGCCATAAAATGCCAAAATAGCACAAAACCCCCCCAAATGACCCCATTTTGGAAAGTAGACACCCCAAGCTATTTACTGAGAGGCATGTTCAGTCCATGGAATATTTTATATTTTGCCACAAGTTGCGGGAATATGACAAACTTTTTTTTTTTTTGCACAAAGTTGTCACTAAATGATATATTGCTCACACATGCCATGGGCATATGTGAAATTACACCCCAAAATACATTCTGCTGCCTCTCCTGAGTACGGGGATACCACATGTGTGGGACTTATTGGGAGCCTAGCCGCGTACGGGACCCCAAAAACCAAGCACCGCCTTCAAGGTTTCTAAGGGCATAAATTTTTGATTTCACTCCTCACTACCTATCACAGTTTTGAAGGCCATAAAATGCCAAGATGGCACAAAACCCCCCCAAATGACCCCATTTTGGAAAGTAGACACCCCAAGCTATTTGCTGAGAGGCATGTTGACCCCATTGAATATTTTTTTTTTTTGTCCCAAATGATTGAATAATGACAAAAAGAAAAAAAAAAATGTACAAAAAGTTGTCACTAAATGATATATTGCTCACACATGCCATGGTTATATGTGGAATTGCACCCCAAAATACATTCTGCTGCTTTTCCTGAGTATGGGGATACCACATGTGTGGGACTTTTTGGGAGCCTAGCCGCGTACAGGGCCCCAAAAACCAAGCACTGCGAACGCTGCAGTTATGTGTGTTGTGTTTGGTAAGTGACAGTGATCGATCGATACTGCACTTGGGTGGGCTGGGCTGGGCTGGGCTGGGCGGAGGGGCTAAACGCAGGCGCTAGCAGGTATCTGGGCTGATCCCGCTAACACTGCGTTTTTGGGAACCCTAAACCGCTGGGGATGCTAGTATAGATCTGATCAGATCTGATCAGATACTATACCACTAAGGGGGGTGTATGCTTTGCGCGTGGGTGTTAGCGTTACTGTCACTAACCTAACACTGCCTGGGGCGACGCAGACCCTCTCTGGCGCTAAAACCTAATTGATCTCACCCGCCGGGCGATCAGGGGGGTTAAACCTTTATTGGGTTATATACGGCGGGTGCCCTGATGCTATAAAAAGCAAACTAATCAACCAGCGTCACCCGTAACCTTTATATGGTGATCACTGGTGAAAGGGTTAACTAGGGGCAATCAGGGGGTTAAAATCTTTATTAGGTTAAATATGGGGGTACCTGACACTATATAAAAACCTGACGGGTAACCTAAATAACTAAATAACTTACTGGCTAACCAGTGACACCAGTGACGCTTATACGGCGATCACTGGTGAAAGGGTTAACTCTAGGGGCAATCAGGGGGTTAAAATAATATATGGGGGTACCTGACACTAATAAAAACCTGCGGCGAACCTAAAAAAAAATAACTGCCTATCTAAAACACCAGCGACACGAATACAGCGATCGGAAAAACAATCGCTTAGTGACGCTGAAGTTAGGAGGTGAAAGGGTTACCTGGGGGGTGATCAAGGGGTTAAACCTTTATTAGGGGGGGTTAGGGGGCTACCCTGGACCTAAAGGGGCCTAATCCTAACTGCCCTGCAACTTTTTACAATCACAGATGACACTAAATGCAGTGATCAGTAAAATAAATGATCACTGCAATCAGTGACACTGTGATTGGGGGCTTTGGGGTGACCTGGGGGGTGATCTGGGGGTGACTGGGGGGTGATTTGTGTGCCTATGTGTACCTACGTGTCAGTGGACTGTTAGTGCACTAACCTGCTTCCTCTCTGCTCGGTGCCGGGAACGGAAAGACCGCGGCGAGGGAGATGACATCACTTCCTCCAGCCTTGTTTACATCACATGGCGGAGGAAGCATTTTCATTGGCCGGGAGCGATCGCGAGGGGGGGGGGGCGGAATCGAGCGCCCCCCCCCTCATGCCTGATCGCTCCCGAACACTTAACGGACGCTCACTGCAGTGAAGGGGGGTCCGGATGGACCCCCCAACTGCACAAAGGCGATCACGTAGATCTACGTGATTCTGCCTGTCCGTGCCATTCTGCCGACGTAAATCGGCGGTGGGCGGTCGTTAAGTGGTTAAAAGTTGTCATGAGATGGTATATGACTCCCATCAGGCTTGCATCCATCTACCCAGAATCGGATCCCAACTGCTTTAGAGGCTGCCATTTATTGGGCTCGATGGTGCATATCTGGTGGGAATGTCCTAGGATCAGGCCGATCTGGCAGAAAATTTTTAATCTCATATTTAAGGTCACTTCGTGTTCAATACCTAGGTCGGCTTCTGTTGCTCTTCTCAATGACAATATTCCCAACGTTTCTAAACCAACTAGAAAACTGATTCACTTTATACTTCTGGGGACTAAAATTATTATTGCTAGATCTTGGAGGAAGCCCAGGGTATCCATTAAGGCTATACACAATAAGATCTCTTGGATTATGGCTCAAAAGAAGATGGTTAGCATATCAACTAATTTAATCCCTAAATTTGAGGCAATATGGGAACCTTGGGCAGTTTTCTGTGGCGTTTCTTTGAAGGTCAGGCATGACCCTGACCGCTCTAATTCCTAAAGGGCCTCATGTTCGGCATGTGATTTCTTCTTATTTCTTTCTTCTTCTATTCTATTCTATCTTTTCTTGGTTCTTTTATCTTTTGTTTTATTTATTTTTATTTTATTTTTGTTTCGATACTTAAACATGATTCAAAGATTTGATATCATTATTTACTGTGTTCTTATTGCGGTATTTCCGAGTCTTAAATTTGATGGGCGTTATTGTATATGAGTGTAGTACTGTTCTTCATTAAGATTCCGAGTTCCTTTTTATTGGTTTCATATGAGGATGGCGGGCTGGGGGGGGGGGCCTGACCTGGGCGCAGGATGATCCCGTTAGGGGCGTCCGGGTGGGGTGTGACTTCCTTGAATGCCTATTTTTCATTTTTTTTTTTTTAATCTCTTGATGAGAACATTGTGACATAAACAATTGGAAATAACCCTTTGTCATGTTTAAACAACAATTTTTTAAGATTTTCTGTACATGTCTTGAATTGAAAAATAAAAATTTATTGAAAAGAAAAATGCAAGACTCCGGTGGGTGTAAGAAGATGTCCGCTTACCTCCTCAGTGTATCTTTACTATGGTAGAGTGTGAGGTGTAGCAAGATGGCCGCGACGAAACGTCACTTCTGTTACCAATTCTGATGGGTCACAATATCTGACAGAACACCTGCAGCTTGCCAAACTCTAGAATAGAGGGAAATACACAATGACTGGACGTTGTGCTGGGTGGTTCTGGCATTTAAGGCTATATGCATTTAGGGACTGCTGAGTACAGTGTCCAGCTGCTGTGTATTTTAGCCTGTCAGATTTTGATAGGCTGCTGGCAGGAGGGCTGGATACTGCACATGTACCAAACTACCTATATGCAAGTAATTCTGCTATTGTCCCCAAGACAGGAAGTGAGGTTTTTGTAGACATTCTCATCTGTTGCGGTTCATGTATAGTGAGAGATGATTATTGTTGGGGGGGGGGGGGGGGTGGCCTGAACGGTATAAGATTTGCTGATTTACTGTGAATTTCACTGATCTGTAACTGGCGTTTTCCAAATTTATTGGCATATTGTGATAAACCTGCAAAGGATTTTATTCCTTTATCCCAATAAACTGCTGGTTGATTCATTCTTCCTTATTAGAACTGCAGAGTACTTTGCTCCTAAAGCATGCACAAGCAGATCAGCTTTTTAGGTTCATTGTAACCCTACTCCAGCTAAAACAGTTTGTGGAAGTTTGACTGCTCCCACCAACTGATGTAATGGTCATTGGCCAAGATATGAACATTTCAATTATATTGATGTTCTTAAACTGTGAGTAAAGTTTAAAACAAGTCCTCACAACCTCTTTAGCTAGAGGCTCTATGGAGCAGTTCATCCTTAAAGTGGTTGTAAACCTCAGACACGAAATATGAACAAAACATATCCCTCTATAGTATGTGCTTCTCATTCTGGAGCACTAATGCCATGTACAGATGATCGAGTTTTACGGCGGTGAAAACACTGCCATAAAACCCGATGGGAAAAACGAGGACTGGCTTGGTCCCCTACACACGGCCGGTTTTCATGACAGGTTTTCTCTTGGTCAAGAAAACCGGCTGTGTAGGCTCCCTAGCAGTGTTTCCCTATGGGAAAACTGCAGCGTAAAAAAATGTTGCGATTCGCAATGAGAAAAATTATAGCATGTTCTAATTTTTCTTGTCGTGATTCTTGACGTTTTTCTCGTCGGGATAAATGCTGGAAAGCCTACGCACAGCCGTTTTTCTCGTCCAAGAGAAAAATTGTAATTTTTCCCCGACGAGAAAAGTGATTGTGTGTACGCGGCATAAGTGTCATTTCTGTCCACTCTCCCATTCCTCTGCTATCTGCATTAGTCACTTCTGATGAGTTTTCCTGACACCGAGAAAAAAGGGGACAGGGGGGAGGGAGCTCCCGCTGATTTGACAGCCTCAGCTCTGCTCCTGTGTGTTGTGTGAAGGAGGGTTTGTCCCTTCGCTCCAATCAGCTCTCAGGGCTTCACTAATGAAACTTCAGCTTTCCGCCCCTTCTTTTCAGAGCTTGGAGATCCTGTGTAAATTCTGCACTTTGAATGAATGTAGGGGAAAGAAGGCTGTAGACAAACAGGTACTACTTATGTAGGAGGATTTGTTTCATCTCTGTGCATCGCCTGAGGCCAGTCACTTCACTGGGTATATGTGAGGGTTTACAACCATTTTAAAATTCACAGTAGATGAAGTTAAAGATGAACTGCAGTCTGCTCACTTAATTTGTAATAAAAACCTCTGCCATTCTGAAGCCTCCCTCCAACCACTTTGCATATTATTTTATATATACTGGTATTCTGTACTTGTCAAATATGCTGCAGAAATCTCCCTTCACTGAGTCTGGCTGCATCCATTTTAACTGTGGGCAGCTGAAGCTGCTGCCTGTTCACTTCCTGGATTTACACAGACACACACCTCCAGCTTTGCAGCTCTCATTGGCCCTCTTATGACTCATCCCCTTTCCCTTCCTGGCAAACTCTCACAAGAGAGAGAGGGAGCTGTGCATGATGTCATAAGCCTAGGCTTTTTGCCAGACAAGAACCAGGAAGTGGGCTGTATAAGGAATTTACTGGCAAAAAAAAATAAAAACATACTATCCAAAATTAAAACAACAAGGGCAATAGATGGAAAGATGAAAAAATGACACCAGTTCCGCTTTAAGTATTTAAAGTTGGATGTTGGAAATGGATTGATGGCATCAATGGCAACTAGGACACTATTATATTCCCATTATCTGTCCTAGTACGCAGCTAGAAACCAGTTGATAGAGCAAGAACTTCACCATCTTTTCCTGGCCTGGTGTTTGAATACCAAGGCTGAGATCTCCAAACAAATGGACAACACAATCTTCACAAGCACACCTTAATACTGAAATAACTTTGTCCTTTATTCACAAAGGACAATATATTCCTTAATTCCCCTTTGGGATCAATAAAGCATTGTGATTCTGAAGAAAAGTTACTCCAGGCTTGTTAAAAGACATCAGTGTTCAAACCAAACTCTTTGGTAAATGATATTTCCCAGGTAAATTATAGTTGTTTTATATCTTCCTACCTCTATGAAGCAGACACATTATAAAGCTGTGGCTTCAAAACAGGGAGGGGGCTTTGTCTATGTTGCTGCAATGAATGGTCAGAGAGAGTTAATCCATTTTTGCTATATAATGGCAATATATGGGGGGGGGGCTGTCTTTTTATTAATATATAGAGCATTTGCTTTCATTTACTCCACTTTTTTCATCTGCGTAACTGCTGAAACTTGTGCATCTTTCTTTTTACCAGTGGGGATCATAAGCAGAAGTTTTACTGGGGTCACAAAGAAATCTTGATACCAGTCTTCAAGAATATGGCGGATGCTATGAGGAAACACCCAGAAGTGGATGTGCTCATCAACTTTGCCTCTCTCAGATCGGCATATGACAGCAGTGTGGAGACCATGAATTATCCTCAGGTTACTGGCAGTCTTGCTTGTTTTCTCTTGGCTAGTCATATAATGTTTACTCATCTTCTCGCAGTTTGTAGCATGTTATAAACATGCTTTGCTCTTGTCTAGTCCATATAATGGTTTACTCCTCATCTTCTCGCAGTTTGTAGACCTGTTATAAACATGCTTTGTTCTTGTCTAGTCCATATAATGGTTTACTCCTCATCTTCTCGCAGTTTGTAGCATGTTATAAACATGCTTTGCTCTTGTTTCTAGTCCATATAATGGTTTACTCCTCATCTTCTCGCAGTTTGTAGACCTGTTATAAACATGCTTTGCTCTTGTCTAGTCCATATAATGGTTTACTCCTCATCTTCTCGCAGTTTTTAGACCTGTTATAAACATGCTTTGCTCTTGTCTAGTCCATATAATGGTTTACTCCTCATCTTCTCGCAGTTTGTAGAGCTGTTATAAATATGCTTTGCGAGGAAGATGAGGAGTAAACCATTATATGGACTAGCCAAGAGCAGTTTGTAGACCTGTTATAAGCATGCTTTGCTCTTGCAGTTGATTTGCGATAACGTGGGAAACTCAAAACAGAAAACCTGGCGAAAGTGATCTTGAGGAACTTTTTTTGTATTTGTAGATTTATATTGACCGCTATCCTTTAAAATGTGATATTTAATTTTGTCTTTAGATCCGAACCATTGCAATCATTGCAGAAGGAATTCCAGAAGCTTTAACCAGGAAGCTCATCAAAACTGCTGATGAGAAAGGAGTCACTATTATTGGGCCTGCAACAGTAAGTATTGGTTTGTCTGTAAATGGGTAGGTGTGAGGCCTAAGGCAGCCCATAGGTGATTTGATTTTCTTTGCTTCCACCACAGGGCTGCGGGGATCCTTGCGCGGCCAGCAGAACACAATAATTGCTGCAAATGGCTATGAAAACAGAGAGTAGCAGTTGTATCCTGTAAAGAATGCTGCTCCATCCCTGATACACTAGACAAAAGATATCTCCAATGGGACTTTGCAATAGAAACCACACAATTGGAAGTTGGTATATAAAAAATAGAAATACTTTTCATTGGACAACAGGTTTATTTCATAATTTCACTTATCCCTGCAGTATATGTACATTGTAGGTATGGTTTAAGATCAGGACGTGAAGTGCCTAGATCAGCCAATTTTTTAAACCTGTTGTCCAATAAAAGTCTTTCTATTTTTTTATATACCAACTTGTAATTGTGTGCTTTCTATTGCTACAACAAAGCCCCATGGGAGATATCTTTTGTCTGCTGCTAATGGCTATAGCCGCTGTCAGTAAACATGTGTAAAAAACCCAAGACTGGTAGTACCTAAGTCGATCGATGGATCAACTTGGTTACAGTGAGCCTGCCCATAAATGGATCGAATCTCGGCCAGTCTCTGCTAAAACAGCCGAATTTCAATCTATTTTGAGCTTTAGCTTTGTACCAGTAGAGAAAACGAATCCCGCTTCCCAAATTCTCTAAGTTTTTATGTTGACAACATCTAGAATGCCATGAATGCCCACTTTAGTATCTAATTAGAAGATATTCTTTGTGTAGTAGGCAACTCGCTTAGGTTTTATTTCTTCCTTCTGGCTGTAGAAAACATTGACATTCTATGTGCTGACTACAAAGTAACAATTCCTCAGTTACAGAAATTAATCCTCAGAAATATAAATCTGTAAAAGAAATAAGATTCCACACCAAAGTGTTATTTTAATTTTGTAAATTTTAAAGTGGAAGTCCAGTCAAAAATATTTTTTTTCCCTGTTAATAGTATGTTAAATATTGTTTTCTTTTGATATTCATTTTCTGCCCAGCTGATTGTCTGTCTGTCTGTCTGTCTGTCTTAGATAAGACTTTCCAAGCTAAACAATCAGCTACTTCCTGTTCTTCACAGACAACACTCTCCCTTTATCTTATTTTGCTAAGCTGTCTTTCACTTCCTGAAAAGGTTGTCAGTCGTTCTTAGACAGGCATGCCTAGACCCACCCACCCCCATCCAACCCCACCCCCATCCCTCCTATCCTTCACAGAACATGATCTCCTCCTGTCTTTATTGCAGGGATATGCAATTAGCGGACCTCCAGATGTTGCAGAACTGCAAGTCCCATGAGGCATAGCAAGACTTTTACAGCCACAAGCATGACACCCAGAGGCATGATGGGAGTTGTAGTTTTGCAACAGCTGGAGGTCCGCTAATTGCATATCACTGCTTTATTGCCTCGTTGAAAGAGAGAGAGAAATTTTTTTGAAAGTTTGGAAGGCTACAGATCGATATCTATTTCTCATTACATATGAGTTTAAAGCTCCGTTTCTACTAGTGCAACTTGTCATGCGATTTTGGACACATAAAATCGCATGAAAAGGCACCGCCCATTGATTTCAATGGCAAGCGTTTTCATCTATGCGACTTTGAAAATGTGCCTGCACTACTTTGATGCGACTATAATCCATAGTGTAAAGTTGGATCAAAGCTGAACTCAAAGTCGCACTCTAAATCGCACAGCTTTGCAGTCGCACTAGTGGAAACGTAGCCTAAGGCTAGAGTGCAGCTTTGATCCAACTTTACACTCTGGATCAAAGTCGTATCAAAGCATTGCAGGTACCTTTTCAAAGTCGCATAGATGGGAATGGGTGCCATTGAAGTCATTGGGCTGTGACTTGTCATGCAACTTTGTGTCCAAAGTAGCATGACAAGTCATACTAGTGGAAACGGAGCCTTAGTGTACGTTTCCACTATTGCAACCCCAAAGTTTCACAATGTGGGGTGCGACTTTGATCCAACTTTACACTCTCTGGATCAAATTTGCATCAGTGGTTGCATCAAAGTAGTGCAGGTACCTTTTCAAAGTTTCATAGGTGGGAACTAAAATCAATTGTCTGTGACTTGTCATGCGACTTTGGACACATAGTCGCATGAAAAGTCACGTTTCCACTATTGCAACCCCAAGGTTGTGCGATTTAGAGTGCAGCTTTTAAAAAACGTTACACTCTCTGGATCAAAGTCGTATCAAAGTAGTGCAGGTGCCTTTTCAAAGTCAGAACAAAAGCCAAGGATAAATCCAAGGAAATTTTCTCCATGAATTAGGATGTACAATACATCCTTACTGAAGAGAGAACGCTGGGCAGGAACCTATGATCAGCCTCTCCCATCCTGTATACGCCCACTGGCTACACAGTGTCCTTCCCAGGAAGTGATGTCACTAGCTTTCAGTAACCACACCCACTGGCTGATTTTAGACTCGAATACGGCAAAATAAAGGTAGAAAATCTGGGACTTTTTCATTTTGAGACATAAGGCTGAACTTGGCTCTCCTTATTGATGGCAGGGGAGAAATGTAAGTGTTAGGGTGGACTTTCACTTTAAGATTTTGATGTAAATTATCATGAGATAAAAGAACACAGAACCTGTAAACTGTGGCTTTGTATTGTGACGCTTTTGCCTTTTAAGAACTTTTCTTTCCCTATTACTTTAGCTCGTGTAATAGAGAGTTTGCAGGTATATCTTTGTGTCTGTCACTTTTTTCTGGATAGAGTAGTTTGTGCCTCTTGTGCATCTTATTTGCTAAAGAGGCCTCTTTTATTTCACAGCAGTTCCTGTTGCCACAGGATCACCTCTGCTTGGCAATGTTTACAGTTTCGTCTGTGTTGGGACTTGTACATGCGTGGGGATATCGCAATCTACACAAATAGAATTCCTGCCTTCCCCAAGTCCTGAAAATACTAAAATCCCATTAATTTTTGTAATAGCAGCCTAGTACTGGAAACAGTGCCTGTCCGTGGATAGGTCACTGCCGCAACCTCCGGGTGAAGCCAAAGATAAGAAAATATACAGTGATTTTTTTTTTTTTTTTTTTTTTTATTATTTTTTTTTTTTAGTGGTTCCAAAAAAGGGCTTTCAGACCCCTTGGGGAACCATTTTTGCAGGCATGAATTTTTTCAAGTTTTTTTATGATCAGGGTCATTGATGCCTGGATGAGCAGCATTTGCCAACTTGACAAAAAAGCCCCATGCACATGGGTGTCAAACTACATTTGTTCAGATTTTGTATACACATCTGGAAGCATGTAATGCTTTGCAATGACTGAATTCACACTTTGACACATGCTCTGAGGCATGTATACCATGAATTTGCCACTTTTTCCAATGCTGCTAACCTCTAGGTGCTGCATGCAGGCAGCCCATTGAAGTCTAATAGGACGTAGTGGGTGCACTGACGCAACTGCTTGTCCTAATGTGACCGGCGCTGAGGTGTCGGTGAGTGGTTCAGAATGCACTCTGCCTGCATTCTTCGCTCAGCGGCATGCCTGTTACATTAGGATGAGCTGCAAAGACAAGACACAGGGCGAACACGCCTAGCGCATTCTTTGTGATTTGCTTTATTCATGTAAAAAGTATAAATATATATTCACAAGCGCCAACATCAAATAAACACATAACAGTCCACAGTATGCTCCTAACTATGCTCCTAACAGTCACGTCCACTGGGCATGCCCCAATACACAAGAAGTTGTCCAAACGGCTGACACGTTTCGAGGGAAGATCCCCCTCTTCCTCAGAGCCTTCCTCTGGAGGTTCAGGATGCCCAAAAAGTGGCCTGTAAATGCTATGTGGGCCTCAGTGCCCGTATGATCCAGGTCTTAAGCCTGATACAGAATATCCATTTTTTTATTTTTTTTTGTTCAGCCACAGCGATCTTCTCACTGAACTATTGTGTTCTGACAGTGCTGATCGAATGCCGATCGGGTTCTGGTTTTCCAGCATGCCTGTTGGACAGTAGCCGGGACTGTTCGGACAGGCTGATGTACACATGGGCCGAATGTCGTCCAGTTTTGGCCCATGTGTACCAGGCTTTCAGGAAAGTATTAAGTTGGTGTAAACTTCCCACATCAATTCCTCCTGCTAAAAGCCGAGGGCCCGTGTGCATGAGGCCTAACTCTAGGATTAATTTGCATACCTAAATAATAAGAGATTCAGTAATTTTAGCAAAACTCTGATTTCAAGAGCTGATCTCATTCAGTCCACAAAAATGCTTAGTTCCAATTTTTGGCAGATCAACTGGTGTTTTTCTGTACTTGTAGTCTTTAGGGGGATAAAAGCATGGTGGTTTATTTTAGAGAGGTACTACATATTTACATTTTTTTCTTTGAAACCTCCAACCTGCATGTAATCACATCATTGGTTCTGGTCAGTGACGGCTGGAATTGAGAGCCAGCAGCCTTGGAAAGTGTTGGTAGCTGGATCCAACTGGGAAAGTTTTTTTTTTTTTTTTTTATAAACCTATCCCCAGCACCAGGCATCCTGTTGGGTCACTTATTTACAGATTGTCAGCAGGAAGGTTAACTCCCTCCCCCATATCATTTTTTTTCCCTTAAAAGCTTGGTAAATGCAGACAAAGCAAGAGTGAAAGGCAATGCCTGCCCTTAACTATATAAAGGGTTAATTGTATCCAATATAAATTTCAACAGTTTGGAGCAAGTTATTTTCCCTTTTAGGCCCCGTTCACACCTATGCAAATTGGTTGCGCCTTACACTGCATTCAATTCGCATAACATTATAAAATACATTGATTTTAATGAGGCTGGTTTTACGTATGTGCGATTCATTCGCACTGCGCATTGCCCAAAAAACATGCGCGTTTTCTAGGCATTGTGGTGCGAATTTTCTGCACATTATCCTTCTATGGGAACGCATCCGATTCGCACACGTGTTCCGTTCTGAACAGGAATTCTCTCCCTGCTCACTACACTCCCCCTCCCAGGTCGGCAAATCCGCAGCTACAACGCAGCTGAACAGCTACTCTGTTTTATCTTTGCAGAGAAAAAAGAGCTGGAATTCGCACCGCACAAGTGGGAATCCAGCCTTAATGATTAGGCTGTATTTACTATAAGGGCAACAGTCAAGGCCTTTTTTTCTTTTAACTGGCTCATGGCTTCCTAGTAGGTGATTTAGGTGCCTGCAAAGAGAGAGGAGATGGTCTTTGCCTCACTACACTCATCAGCTGTCAGAAGCGAGCAGTGTACAAAAATGTGCACGACAAACTTCAGGTGATTAAAGTGGAACTAAACTGTATCTGAGCACCACAAACTGAAAATGCTATATCATATATTTTAACATTGAAAGTTTGATGCTTTATTTGTTGCGAAATCACTTTAAAAAGCACCCCTAGCTTTTCTAGCTGCAGCCATCTTGAGTTAAGGCAGATGATTCATTCATTTTCTTCCTGGAAACTATCTGCCCTTAGCTCAGGCATGCAGGTGAGGGGTGTTTAGCCTCTTGGACTCCAGATGAAAGGAAAAAATGTCTACAAAGACTCCTGGGATGTATGACATCATTTTGGCCTAGGCCAGGAACAAGGATGTACCTAAAGAAATGTCACAGTTGTATTCTACAGGGTCTCTGCTTTCAAAACATATAACATATTTTTGGGTTTTAACTTAAATTTCTATGTAAAAATAAAGTGCATTTAGTATGTGTCCAAAATGGGGGGAAATATGGTAACCAAAAGGAAATCAAAAACAGTTTTTTTTCTTCAGTTTTGGGCAGTGTAGGAAATGCTTAAATTCCATGTTAGGGTTTTAGGTCATCTGTGTCTCATTGGGGAAAATTACCTTTAAAGTCCTTTCTTGTAGACACAGCAGTAAGTAAGAGGAAATCTCTCCAAAATAAGGTTAATCACTTCCCTACTTAGGGCTCTTGCACACAGGTGCAGAGAGTTGTACATCATCAGGTGTCTGCATGTAGCTGCCTGTACAAATCCATGACAGACTGACAGACACATTGGCTCTAGGAGAGTCCCTGGCTGCGTTCTATCTGCGTTCAGGACTGTGCATCCATACCTGTATGCATGTAAATGCTCAGATGTATGGTACTGTGTTCAACCTCATCTGCTAGCCTGGATTTGTACAGGCTGCTGCCTGCCGGTCTAGGCAAAGATGTATGACTCCTGGGAACAAAAGTACAATTCTTCTTAAAGATGTACATCCCTCTGCAGCATGTGCATGAGCCCATAGACAATTGTCACTGCAACAGATGTCCCCATTGAAACATTTTTTTAGTTTAGATTTATTACTTTATTTGCCCTGGAATACAGAGACATCATGCTAGCATTCAGTCATTCTAATTCTTGTTAAATACTGGAGCTATCCTTATTGTCCTTAGGTTGGAGGCATCAAACCTGGTTGCTTCAAGATTGGCAACACAGGAGGAATGTTGGATAACATATTGGCTTCCAAACTGTATCGTCCTGGCAGTGTTGCCTATGTATCCCGCTCTGGGGGTATGTCTAATGAGCTCAACAACATCATCTCCAGGACCACTGATGGAGTTTATGAAGGAGTAGCCATTGGTGGCGACAGGTAAAACCTTTAAAAATATAAGCTCACCTTTTGAACAAGAAAAATAAAATTTCATTGATGAATTACAGATATTTATACATTTTAATCTAGATTTTCAGTTTTTAAATGATGTATATTACTTTGCACACCTCCTCCATTTTTCTTACTTTGGACAGTTCTTTTATTAGGCTTCTGCAAGTTGCACTGTCCTAATGGCAGCTGCTGTTGGGTTAGGGTGTTTCCAATAAAGTTAAAGGAATTGTAACGTCTTGAGAATGCATTAAGGTGAAAAACTTTCTGTGCTGCAACAGGTCCTCCAGAGCCCCCCTTTTACTTACCTGAACCCGATCATTTCAGCGTCGAGGACTAGCCCAGTAGCTCCAGCTGCTGTCTCAGGTCCTCATTGGATAGACTGATGGCAGCAGGAGCAATTGGCTCCCGCTGCTGTCAATCAAATCTAGTGACACGGGAGCCAGGAGGCGGAGCCGAGTCCTGCTGTCTGTGTCAATGGACGCAGCAGCAGGACTTGGGAGAATTTTACCTGCACAGGTGCCCCCATGGATAGCACCTCTCCGAGGGGGCACCCGATGAAGAGGAGGAGCCAGAAGTGCTGCCGGGGGACCCCAGAAAAGAAGGATCGGGGCTGCTCTGTGCAAAACCCTTGCACAGAGCAGGTAGGTATAACATGTTTGTTGTTTTAAAAAAAATAATACGAACCTTTACAATCACTTTAATCATGAACAGGTACGCCAATGCTTTATTAAGCGCAACATTCAAACATTCTAAGTCGCAGATCCCTTAAAAATAAATAACTCTTAGAACACAAGAAGATAGTGGTCCATTTGCCACCCCCCACGCCCTTCCCAGTTCCTATAACGCATTCTAAGAATGCAAAAAAGAGAACCTCAACAGCTGCAGACAATACTTACGGTATACAATTTGAAAAAAATAAAGGGAAACTGAATTGAAATTTTGGTCCCGAAACCGAAAATGCATGGTATTATATTCGACTTTTTAATTAATATCATGAATATGAATGTATTGTTGCCCATTATCGGCACCTTTAGCGCAAAAAAAGCTCAAGAAAATTGTAACCCTTTAAATTCTATGTATGTCTTCACATTGGTCTGTTTCGCGTCCGTTGTGGTGTTAAAATCTTGCTTGCTGCATTTGTGGTCAGTTAAAAAGAAACTGCACCAAAAATGCACCTCCCCATTAAAACTGCAGCAAGAACGCATGAATAATGCACCTGTGTTACAAATTTGCTGTGGCTTTTGAGTCACATAACCTATGAAAAACACCATCAGCAAAGTAAAATTGTGGCAAAATCTCATGCGTTTTTGGCCGATTAGGTTTCGGACACTAAAATTTTGATGCATTTCTAGAAAAAAATATTGTTTTTTTGTATTCTAGCTCTGCTCATGGACATTTAGAAATACCACTGTATAAAACAGAATAAAGGTTCTCTAACTGCCTATTTCCCCACTGCTAGGTATCCTGGTTCCACCTTTATGGACCATGTTTTACGTTATCAAGATACAGAAGGAGTTAAAATGATTGTAGTCCTTGGAGAGGTGAGTTCTATTTAAATTTCTCCATTACTATTGTGCCTTACCCAACATAATGGGGTATTCACCTTTTAAGTGAATGTGTATTGAGATTTGCCATTATTTAAATGTGTATTTATAATTGGTTTGTTGGCAATTCTGTGCCCTTGGCCATCTTAAAGTGCATTATGCTAAGTATTGTGTAAATGTTGCAGAAAAAAAAACGGGGCAGGAGGAGTGAGCATAAAGAACTTGGGGGAGCGAGTTAAATGTTGGGGCTTTGTCTAGTGGCTATGTCAGGTTAGGGTCAATGATACATATTTTTTTTTTTTTTTTAGTGTTTAGGTTAGGATTAGGTGTTTGGAAGCAAGATCTCTGCCCGCACCCCCACCCAAAAAAAAAAGTTTTATGGGGTTTGTTCACACCAGAGGCTTTGGGGCTATAATGGCCGGTATAGCCAGTGCAGCTCAAAAGCACAAACAAGGATAAATGCCTTGTTTTTAATGGTGTCTGTTCACACCACTACAATACATCTGGGTGAGACCCGAACTACTGTATCCCAACACCACTACAGTGAATAGAACTGTATTGAAGTGTCACTTCCAACATTTAAATAAAGTTCTGTGGGAGTAAAAAGTGGAGAGTGCAAAGCGGCTAAAGAAAGGAGCAGCGCCGATCTAAGTGCAGCATTGAATAAAACCAAATTTAATATACGCTGATAAACTCGCATTGGGTAGAGGCAATGTAGGCATATAGTGTCCAGTGTCCACGTGGGTGTCTGCTGTCCGTGCAGGCTGGCGCAGGTGATCACTTGTCACAGCCACGTAGGTAGCATCCGAGGCTCCAGGGCTAGAGATGATCAGCTGAGCGTGTGGTGAGACACCATTCGAGCGTCGGCTGTGACAGGCAGAGGGCTTCGTTGAGCTCACATTCGGCACATGCGTGGGGGGGGGGGGGGGGCGGTCATCCTTGGTGAGATTTATATTGGGAAAGGGAGAGGCGGTCCATGGAACAACAAGGTTCAGAGGTCCCGTGATGAAAACCCTGCAAAAGACACCAAATTCAGCCCACAAATAAGGATACATAAGAAGGCAACTATATGCACATATTACGATCTAAAACAGCCAGTAATAAAGGATAATACATTTGGCTGGGAAGACTTACAACAAGAAGGATCATAGAATCTAATTTCATGAGACAGTAAGGGTCCTGTTAATTTTTTTTTTTTTTTTATAAAATGCAAATTAGGGAATGTAATTGGTAACATGTATAGCACATGGCAGAAAAGTATACCTAAACCAGCATGAAAATAAAAAATAATAAAAATAATGACTGGCATACAATTATACATGCTAGATGATATAGTATATAGCATATGCAGAATGCAGCAACTGACAGGTTGAACGGCTTAAACCGCCATATATAATTATAGATAGTATATGGAGACATACAGGTGTAGTATCGTATAACTCCTATGTGTGAGGAGAGGGAACCCGATATCGTATGAGGGTGGAAAGAGCACATGGTCAGTTCAAGGTAGTTGCATCATATCCGGTGGGCAGGTCTATAATTAGTGTTCTCGGTTATTGAGAACTAGAGGAGTAGAACTGTATTGAATTGTCACTTCTAATATTTAAATAAAGTTCTGTGGGAGTAAAAGGTAGAGCGTGGAATGCGCCTGGAATGAGGCATCAGTACTTAGTTTCACAGCACACACAGGCGGCTCGCTGGTGTTATTGACCCCCTAAATATATATATTTTTTGACATATATTCTGAATGAGTTTTAGTAAATGTTCATTGACATCCTTGCTTTTCTCACAGATTGGTGGTACAGAGGAATATAAGATTTGTCATGGTATTAAAGAAGGCAGGCTGACAAAGCCCATTGTGTGTTGGTGTATAGGAACCTGTGCAACCATGTTTTCATCAGAGGTAATTCTAATAAATATGAATAAAGTGTCATATTGAATTGATGTAGCATATGGAGATTTACTGAAAATGTAAATATCGCACCAAAGACATGCAGTTTCTGCTGGAGCAGATGGTAACCTTTAAAATTTAACATACAAAAACCTTGTCAAAGTGATACTAAACACACGGTTACATTTCAATTCTCCCTTTTTCTTTCTTTATGTGGATGATAGTACTGTAATTATAAAAAAAAATAAAACATCCAAGTACCCTGTTTCTTAATCGATATACTGCTGTCACATGGCTTTCCCAGCCTGTATGAAGGGAACCGTAGGCAGGAGGAGCTTTGTGTCTTCTGCTGCTGGTTACAAAAAAATAGTGTGCTGCAAGTCGCTCTCCCACTCTCAAATATAGAAGGGCTTCACAATGGGTCATTAAACAAGTTTTGTTTAATCAGTACAGTATTCGGCCGTAAAAAAATGAAGTGACCATGCATGCTCAGAAACAAAAACATTACAATACAATACAATACATGACATCATTGCAGGAAGTTGTATTCTGTCTTACAAGAATTTTTGTAACCTATTCGTTTTCTATATGAGACTAACGTGGAAAAAAAAAAAAAACGTGCGCTTATTCGTTCGAAATTCTCATCCTGTGTACGGGGCTTAAGTATCTGAGAGCTCATATAAAAGATAAGTTTAATTTACTTGTCAAATGTTTTATAGAAATTAAGTATCTTTTGTATGTTTTGAAGTAAATTTGGCCAGTACAGTGATTGTTGCGGTCTTCCAGGCCCATTGCGGAACAACTGTGCTGCTGCATAGTAACCAAAGGGTGGGGGGAGGGTTTGGTTCCTTGCTGATCACAGGTTCCATTCACAGAATGCCTTGCATTTCTCCTATTGAATGCAAAAAATTCTCTGATTGAACTCTGTAGAGCTTGTGACATCATGGCACCACTTCACCTCATTCAGATAATGGCTTGCATTCAAGAACGGCTTTGCTGAGCGAGCGCCACCTGTGGTTACTTTGCAACAGGGTAGCTGCTTGGCACAGGATCTGGAAGATGGCAATGATCACTGTAGTAGTGGTGCCTGCTACAGTGATTTCCAGCATCTATGTGGAGACCCCACAGGTATGACACATGCATACTTACTTTGTCCACGCTGGAGCAATGTAACTATGCTATAAAATCTATATGTAAATTTCAGCTTTAAGAATTTCTTGATTTTTGTCTCTAGAGGTTGGCAACCAAATTGCAAGTTACAAAAGCTCTAAATGAGTCGGCTATACTGTGAGGATTTAGTATTTTGATTTGACTAATAAGGTCTAAAAGGCAGGTTATTCTGGATTTCATTTGTGTGTTTTTAGTTGTTTAGCCATATACACTCCAGGTTTATTGCTAAGAGAGTAATTAATGGTCAAACTTAAAGTGATACTAAAGTCTAGTTTATTTTTTGCTTAAAAGTAACAAAAAAGTTATACTTGCCTGCTCTGTGCAGTGGTTTTGCACAGAGAAGCTCCAATCCTCCTCTTCTCAGGTCCCTTTTTGGTGCCCCTGGCCCCTCCCTCCTGAGGAGTACCCCAACAGTAAGCAGCTTGCTATGGGGGCACCCAAGCCGAGCCGCAGCTCCCTGTGTCCATTCGTACACGCAGCCACGACTAGGCTCCGACCCCCCCCTCTCTCTCCTCATTGGCTCACTGACTTTGACAGCAGTGGGAGCCAATGGTGCTCCACTGCTGTCTCAGCCAATGAGGAGGGAGCGTCCCGGACAACCAAGTATCTCCTGCAACATCACTGGATAGAGATGGGGCTCAGGTAAGTATTAGGGGGGCTGCTACACACAAGTTTTTTTTATCTTGATGCATAGAATGCATTAAGATAAAAAAAAAAAAAAACGCCTGCCTTTACAACCACTTTAAAGCATTTTAATTGATCATGTTCATACAATTTCAGGCTGCTGAGTTTGTGCCTGTCTAAAGCCCCGTACACACGGTCGGACTTTTGCCCAACAAACTTCGTTTTGAGCAAGTTGGACCAACAATCCGACCGTGTGTACGCTCCATCGGACAAACTTTTTTCGTTTGATTTTGGGTTTCATCGGACAAAAGTTGGGTCTGCAAACGGACAAACTTTTGCCCAACAAAAGTCCGCTGGAGCAAAGTCCTACCGTGTGTACAGAAAACCATCGGACTTTAGTCCGATGGACAAAACAACTAATGTTAAAATCAACCAACAATAGCAGAAGTTGACCAAAGGGTGGCGGTAAAGAGCAGAAAAAACACGCAATGTTGTAAAAAGTTTTAAGAAAGTTTGCAGAAAAGTCCGAGCGTGTGTATGCTATGGGTGTTCCCAACCAACTCCGTTCGGACAAAAAAACGACGGAAAAGTCAGATGGAAGTCCGACTGTGTGTACGAGGCTTTAGACAACCATTTTGTAACCCTAGGACCTTGGTGCCGAAACCTGTGGCCCTTTGGTATATGATGTGCAGCCCTCAGACCTTCGCAGTCTGCCGTGGGAATATTAATTCGAGCAATCGCAATCAACTTCACTAGCCTCGTGTTTCGTATTGTCTTCTGCAGCATATCTCCAGCCAAAAATGTAGCATGTCCACACTCTCTGACCCTCTCTTTTTTTCCCTTTATTAGCTCTGCAGTTTCTGACAGTTCTCTTAAGCATTACATATAGTGAACAATTATGTGCGGCCCTTTGGTTAAGTCAGGGGCAGCATTTGGGGCCCTCTTTAGCTCATAAGTTGACAACCACTTGTCTAGGAGATGGGTTGTTTTTGTTGAGTCTTATGGTTTGCTAAGTGAATTAGTCTTTGCTTTGCAAACAATGCCATAGGTTTGATTTTCTTGAGCTGGGTCTCCTTCCTCACCCAGTTATTTTTTTTATCACAGGTGCAGTTTGGGCATGCAGGAGCTTGTGCCAACCAAGCCTCAGAGACAGCGGTTGCCAAGAATAAGGCCTTGAAGGAATCTGGAGTATATGTGCCACGTAGCTTTGATGAGCTTGGTGATGTTATTCAGTGAGTGTGATTTCATCATGGTAATTGGTAAACAGTATGGATTTAGCTGATGCCAGTCAAGGAAGAGATGCATGTATATTTTACGTAGCCTTTTAGGGATGCCTCTAATCAGGATGTACATACCGTGTTTCCCCGAAAATAAGCCCGGGTCTTATATTAATTTTGTAAACAAAAGGCACAGTAGGGCTTATTTTCGGGGTAGGTCTTACCATGTAATGTGCGGTCTTCTCTCCCCCACTTTCCCTGCCTGACAGGAATCCCCAGTGTGAACTGAGTTAAAATGCTTGTAAAATCCTATAACCCACTCTTACAGTAGTATATAATGTACAATGTGTGTGTTTCTGTAATATAATTGTGCCAAATACCTTCGTTATAGCGCCGCTCTGCAGTTCTGTGACCCGCCGGAGCTTTTTTCTCCGCAATTATATTACAGAAACGCACACATTGTACATTCTATACTACTGTAGTAGAGTGTATTATAGGATTTTATAAGCATTTTAAACTAGGGCTTATTTCTTTCTCGTACATCACGGGACACAGAGCGACATAGTCATTACTATGTGGGTTATATAGATACCTTCAGGTGCTGGCACTGGCAACTTCCAAAACCGGAAGTACCCTCCCCTATATAAGCCCCTCCCATCCGGGAGTACCTCAGTTTTTTGCCAGTGTCTAAGGTGTTGGCCAAGAAGTAACATGTGTTTTTCACTGAGCTTGCGTACAGGTTCTTTTGGGCCTCAGTAAGCTATTCCGGATCCGACCAAAAAAGCTTCATAGCTAAACGGTCGGTACCCGGGCCTTGCAAGAGAAGAGCAAGGTTTTGCCTGTAATGCCTCTCTTAGGAGGGCTGGACCCTGGGATCCAGAGCTCTGGTCATACCCACGACCAAGATGTTTTCTGTGCAGGGTGCTATACAGGTCCAGGGGAGTGGAATCCTTGGGAACCCGGTCCCTGAAGGTTTGATTACAATGCCTGCCGTGATAGGTGAAGTTTGGGCTTCTGTGGACCAAACAGAGTCCTGCGGCGAGGAAAAGGTAAGTGGGGGCCCTCAGGAACTTGGTTCTATTGGGGGACCCCCAAGCCTATTTTGTCTTTCTGCCTGTTACCTAAGGTATTCCCGCTAAATATTCTGTGCATGCCTGTTACTACTGAGAAAATGTAAAAAAAAATTATAGTAGGCAAGGAAAAAAAAAAAAAAAAAAAAAAATGAAGACCGCGGTACCTGTGTTAAACACTAGAGGCCGCTATGGTTCTTTTTTCTTGTAATGTGGATTTTTTTTCTTCCAAAGTCAAATCCAGGCACTTGGTAAGTTCTCTGCTGGGAAGCTGTCTCCTCTGCCCTGTTGCTGCGCTCATCCATATCCGGGCCCTGCGGCAGGGACCCTGGCTCCCATCTAGCTCCTTGTTTTTTCAAAAAAGGCGTACGTGCCCGTGCACGCGCCTCTCTATATAGAGGCGATCTGGAAAAAGGGGCGGAGCGGGTGGATGACGCTCAGTGTGCGCCACGGCGCTACTGCGCATGTGCGGGCGTCCAGCATGTTTAAAGGCAATCAAGCTGGCTATTGAAGTGCACAAACAGAGCTAGCAACAGTAAAAAGGCACACAGAGGCGGTTGATGCAGGCATCCCCTAGAAAGGCACTTTAGTAGACACCAACTGATATATAGCAGCAATTGTGCTAGACTATTCTCAGTAAAAGGGGTGTATTACGGCTGGAATACCTCAGCTTTGGGCTTAGGAATATGCCGTCCAGAAGCTCCGGAACTAAATCTTCCAGGAAGCGAAAGGGGTCTCCATCGGGCTCTGAGGATCTTGGGCATGCTTCTGCTGCACCAGTCTCCCCTGAAAATTCAGAGGTTAGTGACCGTAGAGACCCTGCAGGAGTACCTGGTACTGTGGCTGTCCTCAGTTCACCTGCTCCTGTGTATGTAACAGAGGAGGTTTTTTCCTCAGCTCTGGGAGGATTAGAAGAGAGATTGTCAACATTAATCGCTGCCTCCCTGTCACAGGGAAAGCACGCCCGATCTCCGTCTCCTCCTTCAGAGTACCTGTTAGCGGAGCAACAGTCCCATACAGGGATCGACCTGCCTGAAGGGGATCAGGAGGAGGTTGATTCTGTTATAGAGGAATCAACTGTGGAGGAACCTTTCTCAGCATCTCAAGCTGAAAGATTATGGGTTCAGTCTTTGACTAACATGGTCCGATCAGCATTTAAAATGCACCTTGCGGAACCATCAACCACTACTGTCTCCTCGCTGGGGTCGCTAAAAGCTCCCCAGACTGTCTGTTCTTTTCCACTTCACCCTTTATTGGAAGGGCTCATGTACCAGGATTGGGAACATCCTGATAAAATATTTACTCCCCCCCAAGAGATTTCCGGTGGTCTATCCCATGGAGGATAAGTTCATCAAAAAATGGAGGGTCCCTACAGTGGACGCAGCCATCTCTTGTGTGAATAAATCACTGACATGTCCAGTGGATAATGTCCAAATGTTCAAGGACCCAATAGATAAAAAATTGGAATCCTTATTAAAATCTGCTTTTTCTACAGCAGGCTTGGTGACATAACCAGCAGTGGCAGCTATTGGGGTCTGCCAAGCAGTGAAGGATCAGTTGAAACAAGTCTTAAGGGACTTGCCAGATCAGCAGGCCCTTGCCCTAGCTGATCTACCTAGAGCCTTATGCTTTGCGGTTGACGCCATAAAGGATTCAATCCATCAGGCCTCCCGCCTTACGCTGTCGGTAGTACATATGCGCAGGCTTCTATGGCTCAAAAAGTGGTCTGCTGAAGCTCCCAGTAAAAAATTGCTGGTTAGCTTCCCATTTCATGGTGAACGCTTATTTGGGGAAGACCTGGACAAATATATCCAGAAAATTTCCAACGGTAAAAGTACACTCTTGCCGGTTAAAAACAGAGTTAGAGGTCCCTCTTTTAAGAGGCCTGCTTCTCCAGTCCCTGGGGCATCGGCTGTGAAACAGTTCCGACGGCCTCCTCGGTCAAATCCCGGGGGTAAAAATCAGGGACAATCGCAGGGTAATAAAAAACCCTGGGTTAGGAGAGGTACAAAACCTCCCCCAAAGTCAAATGCATGAAGGGTTGCCCCCACTCAATCGGGTGGGGGGGAAGACTCCAGTTGTTCGCAGAGACCTGGCGGGACACGATCAGAGACAGATGGGTGCTCTCCGCAGTAAGTCTGGGATACAGATTGGAGTTAAGACTCTCCTCCTTCCCATTTTATGAGGTCAAACGTGCCAAGGGATCCCCGGAAGAATGAGTCCCTCTTGTTGGCACTAGAACAACTATTGCTCCAAGGAGTAATTATGGAGGTTCCCCTGGAAGAAAGGGGGTTCGGATTTTACTCAAACCTCTTTACAGTCCCAAAGCCAAACGGGGACGTGAGGCCCATATTAAATCTAAAAGGGCTAAACAAATTCCTGCATATCAGGACTTTCCGGATGGAGTCGATCCGATCGGTGGCCACTGCCCTACAAGGGGAGGAATGGTTAGCCTCGATCGACATCAAAGATGCTTATTTGCACATTCCCATCTTTCCAGTCCACCAAAAATTTCTACGCTTTGCAGTAGAAGGGCGCCATTTTCAGTTCAGAGCCTTACCCTTCGGTCTGGCCACAGCACCACGAGTGTTCACAAAAATTCTGGCCCCATTATTGGCCAATCTAAGAACGCAAGGTGTAACGATAATGGCATATCTAGACGACTTGTTGCTGATAGACCACTCAGTGAAAAAACTAGAAGTGGTCGTTCACAAGACAATCAAGTATCTGGAATCTCACGGTTGGATTATCAACCGAGACAAGTCAGCCCTAAAACCAGTCAAAAGTCTGGAATACTTGGGGCTAAGGCTAGATTCAGGCCAGAGGAAAATATTCTTGCCTCGAAAAAAGGTGTTGTCTTTGAGAGATTTGATCCACTTAGTGGGTACAAAAAGACAGCCGTCCATACGCCTGTGCATGAGGCTGCTGGGAAAAATGGTGGCATCATTCGAAGCAGTACCCTACGGTCAATTCCATTCAAGGAATTTGCAAAGGGCCATACTGTCAGCCTGGAACAAGAAAGTTCAGGCCCTAGACTTACCAATGTCCTTGTCCCCTTCCGTTTGCAAAAGCCTCCGTTGGTGGTTGGTTCCCCAGAATCTGGAAAAAGGGAAATCCTTCAGTCCGATTTCTTGGAAGGTGGTCACTACAGATGCCAGCCTTATAGGCTGGGGAGCAGTACTGGAGCAATGGTCTCTCCAGGGCAGATGGTCGGATGCGGAAAAGGCCCTGCCCATCAATCTCTTAGAGATACGAGCAGCCCGGTATGCCCTAGTAGCATGGACATCCAAACTCCAAGGGTCCCCTGTCAGAATTCAATCAGACAATGCCACGGCAGTGGCATATATCAATCATCAGGGTGGCACCAGGAGTCGTGCAGCCCAGAGGGAAGTAAATTGCATCCTGAAATGGGCAGGAAGATATGTCCCAGCCATATACGCGGTATTCATTCCAGGAGTGGAGAATTGGAAGGCGGACTTTCTAAGTCGCCAACAATTATGCCCAGGGGAATGGTCCCTTCACCCCGAGGTTTTTCGGACAATATGTCAGCGGTGGGGAACACCGGATGTAGATCTGCTAGCATCCAGATTCGACGCAAAGGTGGACAGGTTTGTCTCTTGGACAAGGGATCCCCTAGCTTGCGGCTCGGATGCCCTAGTGTTCCCTTGGGATCAGTTCAAGCTGATATATGCATTCCCACCGCCACAATTGTTACCTCGATTACTCCGCAGAATCAGGGTAGAAAAGAAACCAGTGATTTTGGTGGCTCCAGCGTGGCCCCGAAGAGCGTGGTACGCGGAGATTGTAAAAATGTCTGTGGGGAGTCCTTGGACCCTCCCACATCGTCCGGACCTGCTTTCGCAAGGACCGATATACCACCCTTCCTTACCAGCCCTAGGTTTGACGGCCTGGCTATTGAGGCCCACATTCTAAAAAAGAGAGGTCTCTCTAATCCTGTGGTATCTACCATGATCAATGCCAGGAAACCGGTATCCAGGCAGATCTACTATAGAATCTGGAAGGCGTATATCGCCTGGTGTGAGGCCAAGAAATGGCATCCACGTAAGTACGTAATAGGTAGGATTCTGGACTTCCTACAGTGGGCTGTAGATAGGAAGCTTGCCTTGAGTACTATCAAGGGTCAGATTTCGGCCTTGTCAATATTTTTTCAGAGGCCCTTGGCTTCGCATTCACTAGTCAAAGCCTTTATACAAGGAGTGATGCGTATTAGCCCTCCGGTTGATATTCCCATATGTCCATGGGACTTAAACCTGGTTCTGTCGGTTCTACAGAAACAACCATTTGAACCATTACAGCATATTTCCCTGGTTCTTCTCACCAGGAAATTAATTTTTCTAGTAGCCATTTGTTCGGCTAAAAGAGTGTCAGAATTAGCAGCTATGTCCTGTAAGGAGCCATATCTGGTTATCCATAAGGACAGAGTAGTGTTACGTCCTCATCCAGCCTTTCTTCCTAAGGTGGTATCAAGGTTTCATTTGAACCAAGATGTGGTTCTTCCTTCGTTTTTTCCCAAACCTAGTTCAGTAGAGGAAAAGTTATTACATTCTTTGGATGTAGTAAGAGCAGTTAAAGCTTATCTAAAAGCCACTGCTCAGATTCGCAGAACGGATACTTTGTTTATTCTGCCGGAAGGCCCCAGAAAGGGTCAGGCAGCGTCAAAATCTACTTTAGCCAAGTGGATTCGACAGGTCATAATGCAAGCCTATGGCTTGAGAAGGAGACCGCCTCCGTTCAAAGTTAGAGCGCACTCCACGAGAGCAGTTGGAACTTCATGGGCAGTGCATCACCAGGCCTCCCTGGCTCAAATCTGTAAGGCCGCAACATGGTCTTCAGTACACACGTTTACTAGGTTCTACCAGGTGGACGTTAGAAGTCAGGAGGATGTCGCCTTTGGGCGCAGTGTGTTGCAGGCCGCAAAAGATCCTCATGTCTGATAGCGCTCAGCTTATGTATGGTGTATCCCCCCCCTCATTGGGCATTGCTTTAGGACATCCCACATAGTAATGACTATGTCGCTCTGTGTTCCGTGATGTACGAGAAAGAAAATAGGATTTTTATAACAGCTTACCTGTAAAATCCTTTTCTTGGAGTACATCACGGGACACTGAGCTCCCACCCCTCTTTTGGGGACACTTATTGCTTTGCTACAAAACTGAGGTACTCCCGGATGGGAGGGGCTTATATAGGGGAGGGTACTTCCGGTTTTGGAAGTTGCCAGTGCCAGCACCTGAAGGTATCTATATAACCCACATAGTAATGACCATGTTGCTCTGTGTCCCGTGATGTACTCCAAGAAAAGGATTTTACAGGTAAGCTGTTATAAAAATCCTATTTTTCGGGGTAGGTCTTATTTTCGAGGAAACACTGTATTTCTTTATCGTACACCACGGGACACAGAGCTAGTCATTACATAATGGGTTAAGGGTCACCAGCGGTGATTGGACACTGGCACAACCAATGGAAGACAGTTCCCCTCCATATAACCCCTCCCATCAGGGAAGTACCTCAGTTTTTTCGCCAGTGTCGAAAGGTGTTGGACGCGTTAGGAGGTGCTAAAGGAAAGCTCTACCAAAGAGACCCTCTGGGGGTAAAAGAGCTATGCTTTCGGATCCATCCAAGACGCCTACAAGTTAAGCCAAAACTGGATGGGATCCGGGCCTCATCCATGAGGCGTCGCCTGTAATGTCTCTCTTCGGAGGACTGGGCTCTAAGATCCAGCACTTTCGCTATTTCGCTATAAAGTCCTGGTAAGAGTCTTGTACAAGGCCCAGGGGAGAGGTATCCTTTAAATAGGAACCCATATCCCTGAAGGTTGGCACACATAGCCCACCGTGAAGGGTGAAGTTTGGTATCTGTCTGAAATCTTTCAGCAGAAAAACCTGCGGCGTGGATAAGGTGAGATTAGAAGGTCCATAACTAGGTTGGGACCTTTTCAAGAAGTGGATGTCTTCTTTTTTTCCACCACTGGGGGGAGTAAAGAGCTGAATATACTCACCTCACTCTGTTCAGTGTCGGCTTCGGCGAAGTACACTGCTCGTCACCTCCGCTGCTGAGCTTGCTTGGGCACCCCGCTCCTCCTTTCGGTGGCCGACCAGACACCTGCAGATGCAGGTAAGTGGGAACAGGGGCTGATGAGAGTCCTCTCTCACTATGGCCACCGCCATAGCACTAAAGGCCGCGCGCGGGAGCGCGCTTTATCGGAGGGGGGTGCCGAAGGCGGGCACGTGGGCGCGCGCAGGCACGGAAACGGCGCCAAATTTAAAAGACTGTCAGTGTGAGAAGCACTGCAGCAGCAAGCAAGCTCGTTAGTTCTCTTGTTCCTGGCAGAGAAACACAGCAGCTATACAGGGACGTAAGACTCCATGTGGTTGGACTGGGTACTTCCTAGAAGACATCCATGTTATGCATAGTTATGTGTTAAAAGTTGCATACTTAATGTAATTGCTAAACTAAGCACGGTAGTATATGCATTTAGGTACCTTGTATTTTGTCTAAACAGTAAGTCTTCCAGGGGAAGTAATGCGGACAAAAAAAGATAGGAGAGCACTGCTGCCTGAGACAGGAGGCTCTAACTGTGCTGACTCGGTACCTTCCTCTCCTGTGTTGCCAAATGCACCTGTACAGAATGAGCCATTACCTCTGTCAGGTATGGCGGTTTCCCCAGTGAAGCCTGGGCCTGCATATGTCACTGAGGACACTTTATCAGCTGCCCTAAATAATCTGGAGGAGAAAATTGCTACCTTAATCGCTAAATCCTCTAAAAAGGACAATAAGCGAAGCAGATCTCCTCCAGTATTGGACCTCCCTTCAGAAGTACCTGAGGAGGAGAAGGATGAGGAGGAGGCTACATCAGCAGAGGATGAGGAGTCAGACGGATCAGGGATATCGGATGAGCCTTTTTCGGTATCCCAGATTTTAAAGTCACAGGTACAATGCTATGCAGGAGCCGTGCGATCTGCATTTAAGTTACCCTCTTTGGAGGTAACAGAATCACCTGTCTCCTCCCTAGGATCATTAAGATCCCTGCAAGGTGAATGCTCCTTCCCGGTTCATCCGTTACTTGAGGATCTAATGTACGCAGACTGGCAACATCCAGATAAGCGTTTCTCACCTCCAAAAAAGTTTAATATTCTTTATCCTATGGAGGAATTTTTTTTAAAGAAATGGAGCCTGCCTGCGGTAGATGCGGCTATTTATTTTGTAAATAAAAACCTGACATGTCCGGTGGATAATGTACAAGTGTTTAAAGATCCTTCTGAGAAGAAGTTGGAATCCCTATTGAAATCCTCCTTCCTTTTGGCCGGCTCAATTACCCAACCTGCAGTAGCAGCAGTTGGTATGTGTCAGGTCATCAGCCAACAGGTAAAGCAGGGGCTGAAGGAGCTGCCTTCAGAGCAGGCTAAAAATTGGGATAATTTGCCTAAAGCCTTATGCTTCACAGTGGATGCCATGAGAGATTCTATCATACAGGCATCACGCCTTACACTCCAGCTGGTACAGATGCGCAGAGTACTTTGGCTTAAACATTGGTCAGCGGAAGCCCCATGCAAAAAGCTGTTGGCAAGTTTCCCGTTCCATGGCGAACGCCTATTTGGGGAAGATTTAGAAAAATATATACAGAAGATATCAAGTGGTAAAACGACACTTTTACCTGAGAGAAAGAAAAACAAGAGGCCTTGTTTTAAACGCTCTCTCTCCCCAGCTCCCGGGAAATCTGACTCCAGCCAGTGGCGACGGCCTTTTCAGCCGCCCACAAAGGCCAAGGGGCAGGCTCAGAAGAACAAGAAGCCGTGGGGTGCAAGAGCTAATAAGCAAGCCCCCTAAACCTCTCAGTGAAGGGGCGCCCCCGCTCGGCCGAGTGGGGGGAAGGCTTCGTCAGTTCTCAGCGACTTGGCGGTCAGAAATCCAGGACAATTGGGTGGTATCCACAATATCCTCAGGGTACAAACTGGAATTTCGAGAGATCCCATCTTCTCAATTCCGAGGTTCAAGACTCTCCAAGGATCCACAAAAAAGAGAATCCTTCTTCAAAGGTTTGAATCACTTAATGGCTCAAGGGGCAGAGGTACCCCAAAAAGAGCGAGGTTCAGGTTTTTACTCAAACCTCTTTGTGATTCCAAAGCCAAATGGAGATGTCAGACCCATCCTGGATCTAAAATCCCTAAATCGGTTCCTGAACGTACGCCATTTTCAAATGGAAACGATCCGATCCGTGGTCGCCACTTTAAAGGGCGGAGAATTCATGGCGTCCATAGATATCAAGGACGCATATTTACACATACCCATCCTCCCCGCTCACCAAAGATTCCTAAGGTTTGCGGTAGAAGATCGCCACTTTCAATTTGTGGCTCTGCCGTTTGGTGTAGCCACCGCGCCCAGAGTATTCACAAAGGTGCTAGCTCCTCTGTTAGCAAACCTAAGAACACGGGGCATTGCGGTAACAGCCTATCTAGACGATCTACTAGTAATAGATCAGTCAAAGGAGGGATTGGATCACGCTGTACACACTACAGTAGGATACCTGGAGCATTTAGGATGGATTATAAATTTACAAAAATCCTCTCTCCAGGCCCAAAGAAGGATAGTGTACTTGGGCATGATCATAGATACAGCCCAAAACAGGGTATACCTGCCAGAGCCAAAGATACAGTCTCTGAAAGACCTGATCCACAAGGTCAAAGCAATCAAAAGGCCGTCTATTCGCCTTTGCATGAGACTATTGGGAAAGATGGTAGCCTCCTTCGAGGCGGTCCCTTACGCCCAGTTTCATTCGAGACTACTTCAAGGCAATATTTTAGCTTCCTGGAACAGGAAGAGCCAAGCTCTGGATATACCCATGCGCCTGTCCTCACAAGTACGCCACAGCTTCAATTGGTGGCTAGAAGCCAAGAATTTACGGAAGGGAAAGTGCTTCCTCCCAGTGGCCTGGAAGGTGGTGTCTACGGATGCCAGCCTATCAGGCTGGGGTGCAGTATTCGAGGAGGCTTCTACCCAGGGAACCTGGGCCAAGACTCAGGGGATCCTGCCCATCAATGTGCTAGAGATCCGGGCGGTATATCTAGCCCTCAAAACCTGGACATACAGGTTACAGGGCTACCCAGTTCGGGTTCAATCCGACAATGCTACTGCAGTAGCTTACATCAATCACCAAGGAGGCACCCGCAGTCGGGCAGCCCAAAGAGAGGTGAACCGGATCTTGGCATGGGCAGAAGAGCATGTACCTTGCCTTTTCTGCAATCTTCATTCCAGGGATAGAAAACTGGCAGGCAGACTACCTGAGTCAGCAGCTGCTACCAGGAGAGTGGTCTCTTCACCCCGAGATCTTTCAGGCCATATGTCTGAGATGGGGAAACCCAGATGTAGACCTGCTAGCTTCCAGGTTCAACAAGAAATTGGACAACTTTGTGTCCAGAACGAGAGATCCTCTAGCCTACGGGACAGATGCTCTAATAACTCCATGGAATCAGTTCTCACTGATCTATGCATTCCCTCCGATCCCTCTTCTACAAAGACTGCTTCGCAGGATCAGAGAGGAGGGAATACTAGTAATCCTAGTGGCCCCAAACTGGCCCAGGAGGCCTTGGTATGCCGAAATCGTAAAGATGGCGATAGGAAGGCCCTGGAAGCTTCCACTGCGACACGACCTGTTGTCACAGGGTCCAGTATTCCACCCTTCCTTACAAAGGCTAAATTTGACGGCTTGGCTGCTGAGACCCACATTTTGAAAAAGAGAGGGGTCTCTGGTCCGGCTCTTTCTACGCTCATTAATGCTAGAAAGCCAGCCTCCACACTCATCTATCATAGAGTCTGGAAAGCATACGTTTCCTGGTGTGAATCCAGAAGTTGGAATCCTCAGAAATATGAAATAAGCAGGATTCTTGCTTTTTGCCAGTTAGGAGTGGATATGAAATTAGCCCTTAGCACCATCAAAGGGCAAATATCGGCTCTATCAGTCTTCCTTCAGAGACCATTGGCATCTCACTCCCTAGTTCGGACATTCATTCAGGGGGCACTGAGGATAAATCCTCCAGTTAGGTCTCCCTTGTGTCCATGGGATTTGAATTTGGTATTGTCAGTGTTGCAAAAGCAACCTTTTGAACCTATTCGCCATATTCCTTTAATTATATTAAGTAGGAAGTTGGCCTTTCTGATTGCTATAGCTTCTGCTAGGAGAGTATCAGAGCTAGCAGCTCTTTCTTGTAAAGAGCCTTATTTAATTTGTCACAAGGACAAAATCGTACTACGACCCCATCCGGCCTTTCTACCTAAGGTGGTGTCGGCTTTTCACTTGAATCAAGACATTGTTCTGCCTTAATTTTTCCCCCGCCGTCCGCGGGTTTGGAAAAAAGGATTACACTCTCTAGATCTAGTGAGAGCGGTAAAGGTGTATCTGCAAGCAACCGCTCAGATACGTAAAACAGATGTTTTGTTTATTTTGCCAGATGGTCCCAAGAAGGGCCAAGCAGCATCAAAATCCACCATTTCCAGGTGGATTAGACAAGTAATTGTTCAAGCTTATGGTTTAAAGAACAGGACTCCTCCTTTTCCTGTTAAGGCGCACTCTACCAGGGCGATAAGTGCTTCATGGGCAGTGCACCATCAGGCTTCGATGACTCAGATCTGTAAAGCTGCAACTTGGTCCTCAGTCCACACATTTTCCAAATTTTATCAAATGGATGTGAAAGGACATGAGGATTCCGCCTTCGGGCGAAGTGTGCTGCAGGCAGCAGTATAGGGCTTTGTGTCCGCAAGCGGCCTGTTTGATCTGTGTCTCCCCCCCTTCATATGAGCATTGCTGTGGGACGTCCCATTATGTAATGATTGGCTCTGTGTCCCGTGGTGTACGATAAAGAAAGTAGGATTTTTATAACAGCTTACCTGTAAAATCCTTTTCTTGGAGTACACCACGGGACACAGAGGTCCCCCCCTTCTTATGGGAACCTTACTGCTTTGCTACAAAACTGAGGTACTTCCCTGATGGGAGGGGTTATATGGAGGGGAACTGTCTTCCATTGGTTGTGCCAGTGTCCAATCACCGCTGGTGACCCTTAACCCATTATGTAATGACTAGCTCTGTGTCCCGTGGTGTACTCCAAGAAAAGGATTTTACAGGTAAGCGGTTATAAAAATCCTACTATTGCCCATATATACAATGCACTACAAAGTGTTCTTGTTTAAAGTTCACCTTTTGGAACATGTTACATATTCCATGTGGAGCATTCCATAGTGAACAGAAAACCAAAGTACAAAAATAAAAAATTTAATTAAGTGCAATCTGAAAACCGCTCTTCCAAGTGTGTGATTCACTTTTCAGAGTCGTCGTCTTGCATATAAAAAAACACTAACAAAAGATGCAAATAATAAAAAATGGAAAAATAAATGCACATATTTTTTGCAGGAAATGATAAAATGTAATAAATGTAATTTTTTTTATTTTTTTCCTTCAGGAGCCTGGAAAGCACTGCACCTGTGATCAGTGGATTTAGGGGTGCAATGTCAGGTTTCTGCAAAAAGCCCTGCAGCTGTCTGCCTGTACAGTCATAGGGCTGTCTGTTTTAAAAGATGCAGGGCTTGAAAATGAACTACGAGAGCGCTTATCGGCATGCTTACGGTTCATTCACAGCTAAAAGCCGTCAGTTGAGGTGGTTGACGGTGCTTGCAGTTCATGAATTTACAGGAAACTGTGAATGTTCCACATGCCGCTCTCTCTTCAAAAAGTGACAGAGGTTGTGGGGAGAAGATCCCCCACCCAGTCACTCTGAGAGGGGGTGGGGGGTTGGCAAAACTGGTGGCATGAGCTGGAACATGCTGTATGTTCCTCCCAAAATACAGGTGGAATATGTAACGTGGTATAAAAGACAAACCGTGCTAAATTATTGAGCTCAATACATAAACCGCCGCAGCTGTAAGATGTGTACAGTAAAAAAAAATGAAGATAAAAAAGATTAAGGAGCGGCGCTAATAATCATGATAAAATGTGGAGCATTCCATTCGGCTCCTGAAGGAAAAATTAATAAATGTACTACATTTTTTATTTCCTGCAAAAAATGTGTATTTATTTATGGAAAGGTAAACTTATAATTTTTAAAGCTTAGTTCAAGCCTCCAAAAAAGTTTTTTTTTTTTAAGTCAGCAGCTACTGTAGCTGCTGACTCTTAATAAGGGCACTTACCGGTCCCAGAAGCCCGCAATGTCCGCCCCCGATGCCGTTTCATTCATCAGCTTCGGGTGCAGGCGTCACCATTGCAACTAAGGGAAACCGGCAGTGGAGCGGAGGACCCTAGGTTGGGTCTTTAGTTTAAGACCAAGTTGTATAGTTGGGTGGAACTCCGTTTTAATGAGCAATTAGATAACTCTATTTTACTTTTTTTTCAAAGGTCTGTATATGAAGATCTGGTTGCTAAGGGTGAAATTGTGCCAGCAGAAGAAGTACCACCTCCTACTGTACCTATGGATTATTCTTGGGCGAGGGCAAGTATTCATTGAACAGCCATCTTCTTATCTCCTACTCACTCAGTTGTCCTTAATTTGTCTACATTCCTTAAGCCTCCATGCACACTGGACGCTAAAAAATTGTTATAAAAACACCAGTAGCTATGCAGTGAGTCTTTAAAAAATGTTGAATGTTTTTGCAATAGCGTTTTATTAGCGTCTGTTAGCGTTTTTTTTTTTAATTGTTTATTATTTTTTTCAATGGATCAAAAGCGTTAAACGCTGGTGAGTCACGTTTTTGAGCGTTTATCGCCGTTTGTCAGCGTTTGGCGTTTTTTTTGTGGTCATAAAAACGACTCCTGAACGCGATTTTAGGGCGGGCGTTCAGAAAACAGCCCATAAACTCCACTGTTGATAAACGTCCATGTGTGCATGGACACATAGGATAACATAGAGTGGAGTTTATGGGCTTGTAAAAAAAAACACCCAAACTCCAAAAAACTACCGTTTATGAGCCCCGGTGTGCATGGAGCCTAAAGGTGAATAGATATCCCATGTTGCCTCATGGCAGCTAATTTTGGTTAATTTCTGCACTAAAAAAGTCCTTTTACCCCATAGCAATCAGATTGAGGTTTTCATTCTCTGAGATATGTTGATATAGAAGCACTGTTGTCCTGCTAAACATACCGTAGCTTTGTCCTTAAACTCTGCCAGTCTTTTTGTAGCTATGATGTGGCAAAGAATGATCAAGAGCTTTCTGCACTCAGCTTTTTTTTAATTTTTTTTATTATTATTATAATAGCCTAAAAGCTGATGAGGATTGTTTAAAAATAAAAAATTTATTTGTAATTGCAAGACCTGCATTTTTATGTAAATCCAGCTGTAACAATCGTTGTGGTTTGTGTCTCACTTCAGGAGTTGGGATTAATCAGGAAGCCTGCCTCTTTCATGACCAGTATATGTGACGAGCGAGGTCAGGAGCTTATCTATGCTGGCATGCCTATCACAGATGTCTTCAAGGAAGATATTGGAATCGGTGGTGTGTTGGGCCTGCTCTGGTTCCAGAGGCGGTGAGACCATATTATTATCATTCTGTGATCTTTTAGAGGACACTTTCTGGCAGATGTCTTTGAATTAATTTGCAATTTTAATAAACCTTTGTTTCCATTAGGGTCCCTAAATATGCTTCCCACTTCATTGAAATGTGCCTGATGGTAACCGCAGATCATGGACCAGCTGTTTCTGGAGCCCATAACACCATTGTATGTGCCAGAGCTGGTAAAGACCTCATCTCCAGTCTTACCTCTGGCCTTCTCACCATTGTAAGTCTATCACATACAGTAAAGCTAGCCATACACAGCTTGAAATTTGGCCAAGTCCTGCAACATTTGTCAAAATCTGAGCTGATGCCCTGTTGGCACCATTCAGCTCAACGAGTCAATTTTTCTCCTGGCTTTGTTGATTTTTAAAAATATCGGCTGAACAGTGAAAGCATCCTATCAGATGTAGTCACTGATCAGGTATTCAGGTAGCCATGATTGCTGCAGCCGTCTGAATATAATAAGCCAGTAGTGGCACTTCATCCATACTGTTTAGCATGGATGGGGCAATCAATTGATTGATTTCTTCTGTTCAGCCCACATTGCTAAATTAATCTACATGTATATGGCTAGCCTAACTCCAACACGTTATTAAAAATAATGTATCCCAAGATCCTATGTTTTGTGATGCACTTGTGACCTCCGCCCTACTTTTATTTTATAGGGAGATCGTTTTGGAGGTGCCCTTGATGCCGCTGCCAGAATGTTCAGTAAAGCATTTGACAGTGGCCTTATCCCTATGGAGTTTGTAAACAAGATGAAGAAGGAAGGAAAACTGATCATGGGCATTGGTCACCGAGTCAAATCTGTAAGTGTCCTGTATTGTGCTTCTCTTTAGCCAATCTGCTTTATTTCATAAGGTAAAGAACAGGCTGCAGAGTAACCCATTGCAACCAGAATTGAAAGTTCTCTACTTTAAACTTCTCACCACCACCAGTTTTTTCATTAGTTGGGTACAAGGACATTTTATGTTTGACTCCTGTTTAACCACTTCCCGCCCACCCTATGGCAGATTGACTTCCGCAATGTGGCTCTGTTGTCCTGATTGGGTGTCTTATGACGTCCTGCAGGATAAGCCTCTTGTGCCCGCCCCCAGGTGTACGCAGAGCAGCGATCTGTGGTGTGTCACTCTGACACACTGCATCTCTGATTGTGGTAAAGAGCCTATGACGTAGGCTCTTTACCACGTGATCAGCTGTGACCAATCACAGTGGTAACCAGGAAGTGCCGGCTATTGGCTTTCCTCGGCTCTCCTGTCAGAGGGGTGTGTGCTCTGATAGTCAGCGCATTGATTATCAGTGCAGCCCCCATCAGAGGTGCTCACCACCAAAATCACAATCAGTGCCCATCAGTAACATCTGTCAGTGCCTTTCACAGATGCCAATTAGTGCCCATTAGTAATGACTGTACCTCCTCATCAGTGCAATCTATTGGTGCCCATCAGTGTTGCATATCAGTGCCCATCAATTCTACATATCAGTGCCGCTAGTGGAGCGTCATCAGTGCCCGTCAGTGAAGGAGAAAACAACATTTTAGAACAAATTAACTTCTTTTTTTTTTTTTTTTTATTTCGGTATATTTTTTGTTTGTTTAGCAAAAAATAAAAACCCCAGTGCTGATCAAATACCACCAAAAGAAATCTATTTGTGGGAAGAAAATTATAAAAATGTTAGTTTGGGCACAGGGTTGCATGACCGCGCAATTGTTTTTACAATGTGTGACAGTGCTGAAAGCTGAAAATTGCCCTGGGCTAGAAGGGGGGGGGGGGGGAGTATTGAAGTGGGCCCCATCCACATTTGTGTGACTTGTAATGCGACTTTGTTTCCCCAATGAGTACTATTCATATCTGCGACAAAGTCCCAGCGACTTTAAAGTAGTTCTTGCACTACTACTACTGGTTCGACTTTCATGCGACGTAAGGGCCATAGACTTAAATGTAAACCCTCAAGTCGCACCTGCATGATATACATGCGACTTGTGTACAACGTACTCCTACTCATTCGCCCAAAAAAAAGTGTAGTGTAAAAAATGACAGTAGGCAGTTTTTGACAATTCCTTTATTTAAAAACAAAAAAAATTGCCCCCCGGTGTAGATTCGAAGTCCATCATGCCACCACAGCCGACCCCAAAAAAGTAACCCCTTTAAATCCATACCAGACTTGAAGGGCCTGGTATGGATGGGGGAGCACGCTGTTGTGGAATTAAAATCGGTTGATCAATTTTCTACCAATTCGAATCATTCTGAAAATTTAAAAATGCATTAGAAAATGAAGCCAAAATAAACAAAATAAATTTTTCCGTTCTGCCTGTCTAGCGACTTTGTAGAGCACAAACAAAATGGTCACATCGGTCAAAGGCAAAGTTGCACTCATCCAAAGTTGCATCAGGAAATCGCATGAGTGTGAATGGACACGAAGTGTCACTGACCACCAAGACTAGTACTTGTTTAGCAGTCATCAATATAAAGTCAGATCTGTCTTTTTGTATGGGTACATATTTAAGAGGGCTTCTATGAGGTCTTTAGGGATGCCTCTTCCTCAAACTGTATAGGTTAACTTTCACACAAAAGCCTGAAAATATCCTAATTTAGGGCAACCCTATCAGTAAGAAAAGGGGGTTGATGGCCTAAAGTGTGCACTAAGGCACTGACAATAAATTTCACAGAAGTCATTTGCTTTATCTACGCAGACATTAATGGAACAGTGAGACAAAGTGTTCCAAATAGTCTTTGGTTGCCCCCTTATTCCCTTTCCATTGTTTAAGGTGGGTGAATGGGTTGGGGCATTTCCCTTTAACAATGAGTCACAGACCCTGGAAGCTGTTTTCTATGGGTCTATGGGTCAACATGTTACACCCCATTCATTATGTGAATGAATGAACTACAAGTCCATCCAAATGGACCAGTGGCACATCATCCATGGGTGTAGGGTGTTCATTGCACACGGACCATGAAGGGGGGGGGGGCTATGGTGCTTTGACTCACACTACACCCATGGATAATCCGTCCCTAGTTTGTACCTCCTGCAGCAGGTAAAATTTGACAGTCAGGATGATCAGTGCGATGGTGAGGGTAGTTACAAGCACTGATCTCCCTGTATGACTTTCAATTAAGTGGCTTGCTTTCTCCTCCTCTCCCTCTCGCGGATTTTAGCTGCTTCATGGCGATCCACACAGGGGGATCGGTGCTTGTAACTGCCCCCATCGTGGCACCAATCATCCCCGACTGTCCCCTGTGCGCTCCTTAGCCTCCCTCACCCCCTGCAGCGCTGCCAGCCTACCTCCTCTCCTGACGGTTGCTGCGGGGGATCTGTCAGGATAGAGAATGGAGGAAGGGGATGGTAAATGTGCCATTTACTGGCCCCTTCCTTGTCTTAATGAATAGTCCGTGATCAGACTGTCCATTTATGAAGCATCCTAAAATTTGTTGCCTCTGTCTGTGTCTCTGTTCATTCATCTTCAGTGTAACTGAGGTTACAGAGAAAGGAACTGGGGAATCTCTGTTCCTTTCTCTGTCTCAAAGAGGACATGTCAGAGGTCCCCTGATATCTCACCAAAGCCCCCCAACAGGGCTGATAAAAAAAAAATGTAATAATAAAAAATAAAAAAAATACAATGGCAAAAAATTGTAAAAAGTTAAATAAACTACTGACACCCCCCCCCCACCCCAAAAAAAAGCATTGTGGGGGGGAAAAAAAATGTTAACTGCCCTGGTGTCACAATCCATTGCCCCAACCACCCACCCCCAAAAGCATGGAGTATTGTGAAAAAAAGTAATAAACTAAAATTGTAAAGAATAAATAAAAAAAAAAAAAAAAAACTACTGACACCATCACCTCAAATCATTGTGAAAAAGATCATGCAAAAATAAATTGAAAATTGTAAAAATAAAAGAATTCTGACACTGTCCACTGGCCCCCAAAAAGCATTTTGAAAAAAAAGTACTGACACCGTCTACTGCCCTACTGACACTATCCTGAACATGCTACCCACTGCTATACACTCCGCACTCCTATCCCTGAACATACTTGAAATAATTGAAAACTATTTTCATTATTGATTATGTCAATTAGTTGTTTTAGCCCTAAATGTAGGTCATTTCTTTTTAGTGACTGGCAGCACACTTTAAAGCCTCAGAATGATTTAATTAATTGCATGTTTCTTCTATGTGGCAACGAATAAAGTGAGATCTTAAATTTTTTGCCCCTGGCGGCATTCTTTTCTATTCTCTGATGTTACTACTATGTGGAAGTGGAAGTAAACCCTCCTATCATTTTCAGCCAAGGAAACTGCCATCTTGGCCTCTGTTTAATCTACAACTGCCATGATGCTGCACATGTGATTAGTTATGACACCAGCCATTTGATGGTATGACCGTTTGGGTGCAAGCACAAGCAATGGGACAGTTGGCGCCCTTTCACACTTTGCTGCTTTTTGGCCGCTAGCGGGGCACTTTTAACCCCTGCTAGAGGCCGAAAAAGGGTTAAACCAGCCTGCAAAGCGCTGCTACAGCGGCGTTTTGCCAGTGGTACAGCGGCGCTGCCCATTGATTTTAATGGGCAGGAGCGCATTAGGAGCGGTGATTTCACCGCTCCTAATGCGCTCCAAAGAAGCTGCTGGCAGGACTTTTTCTGACGCCCTGCCAGCGCACCGCTCCAGTGTGAATTGAACAGCTGTTTTAGGGCAGATTGCAGGCGCTATTTTTAACACTATAGCGCCTGCAAAACGCCCCCAGTGTGAAAGGGGTCTTACATTCCCGACATGTTTCAGAAATGTGACTGCTTTTGAAACTGTTAAATGGATCGGTTTACTTCCACTTTAGGTGGATGTAGCTCCACATTGTAGGCTTGTATCTACAGGTAAGCCTATGATAAGGCTTACCTGTAAGTACTATGAATATCTCCTAAACTGTGAAGGTGCATGTTCACACTGCATGCAGCCGGTAATGTCACCGGCGCATGTGCTCTAAAGGGATGGTATACTCATGCCGTCCCTTCAGAGCTCTGTGCTGCAGTCCGTGACTCCCGTGTGAGGGAGTGACGTCATTGCAGCGTGGCCAATCAGATGGCCGGAGGATGCGAACCCGGAAGGAAGACTGAATAAGATGGAAGCGTCTGTCAGAGCTCACAGTGCAGCGGTACAGGGCTTCGTTCTAAGGTTAGCATTTCATAATGTGCTAGTATGCAATGCATACTAGCACATTATGCCTTTACTTTGCAGGAGTTTTAAAAAAGGAAAAAAAAAAAGAAGAAATTGTCACGGTTTACTTCCTCTTTAATAGCTTTACGTATAATGCAGGATTGCTGCTCCTGAATTGTAAGTGATGTCAGTCAGGGAGTTGCGACCACTCGAGCAGCAAAGGGGAAGAGGCTTTGGGGGACCGGGTTGTACAGGTGGGAGGAAGCCTGCGGTAAGTACTTAACTTTATTCATTGCCCTGTAGATGAAACAAGCAATTAACCCTTGCAATGGGTTGGGGCAAGGTGATTTTTGTTTATACTGACAGGAGTTCAGCATTAGGGTATGAACACATGGATGTAATCCCTTTTTCTTTCTCGTACATGACGGGACACAGAGCGGCATAGTCATTACTATGTGGGTTATATAGTTTACCTTCAGGTGCTGGCACTGGCAACTTCCAAACCGGAAGTACCCTCCCCTATATAAGCCCCTCCCATCCGGGAGCACCTCAGTTTTTTGCCAGTGTCTAAGGTGTTGGCCAAGAAGTAACATGTGTTTTTCACTGAGCTTGCGTACAGGTTCTTTTGGGCCTCAGTAAGCTATTCCGGATCCGACCAAAAAAGCTTCATAGCTAAACGGTCGGTACCCGGGCCTTGCAGAGAAGAGCAAGGTTTTGCCTGTAATGCTTCTCTTAGGAGGGCTGGACCCTGGGATCCAGAGCTCTGGTCATACCCACGACCAAGATGTTTTCTGTGCAGGGTGCTATACAGGTCCAGGGGAGTGGAATCCTTGGGAACCCGGTCCCTGAAGGTTTAATTACAATGCCTGCCGTGAGAGGTGAAGTTTGGGCTTCTGTTGACCAAACAGAGTCCTGCGGCGGGGAAAAGGTAAGTGGGGGCCCCTCAGGAACTTGGTTCTATTGGGGGACCCCCAAGCCTAATATGTCTTTCTGCCTGTTACCTAAGGTATTCCCGCTAAATATCTGTGCATGCCTGTAACTACTAAAAAATGTAATAATTTTAAGAGTGGTCAAGAAAAAAAAAAAAAAAAATGGTTAAACCGCGGTACCTGTGTTAAACCACTAGAGGCCGCTGTGGAACGTTGTTTCTTGTCATGTGGATTTTTTCTTTCCAAGTCAAAATCCAGGCAGATGGTGAGTTCTCGGAATGGGAAACTGTTTCCTCTGCCATGTTGCAATGCTCGTCCATCCCCCAGCCCTGTGGCAAACAGGGCCCTGGCTTCTGTCCCTAGTTCCTTTTCAAAAAGAGCGCCGAAGGCGCACGTGCCTGTGCGCGTGCACGCGTCTCTATTTATAGAGGTGAGCTGGAAAAAGGGGCGGAGCTTGGTGGATGACGCTCTGTGCGCGCCGCAGCGCTTCTGCGCATGTGCGGGCGTCCCAGCATGTTAAAAAGCACAATTAGGTGTTGGCAGCTGGTTATGGAAGGCAGAAACAGAGCTGGCAACATTTAGAAAGGCATACAGCAGGCGGTTGATGCAGGCATCCCCATAGAAAGGCACATTAGTAGACACCAACTGTTTATATAGCAGCAATTGTGCTAGACTATTGTCAGTAAGTGGTGTATTTCGGCTGGAATACCTCAGCTTTGGGCTTAGGAATATGCCGTCTAAAGTCTCCGGGACTAAGAATCCCAGGAAGCAAAGGGGGTCTCCATCGGGCTCTGAGGATCTTGGGCATGCTTTGGCTGCACCAATCTCCCCTGAAAAATCAGAGGCTAGTGACCGTAGAGCACCCTCAGGAGTACCTGGTACTGTGGCTGTCCTCAGTTCACCTGCTCCTGTGTATATAACAGAGGAGGTTTTTTCCTCAGCTCTGGGAGGACTGGAAGAGAGATTGACAACATTGATCGCTGCTTCCCTGTCAGAGGGAAAGCGCGCCCGATCCTCGTCTCCTCCCTCAGAGTACCTGTTAGCAGAGCAACAGTCCCATACAGGGATCGACCCACCTGAAGGGGATCAGGATGAGGTTGATTCTGTTGTAGAGGAATCAACAGTGGAAGAGCCATTCTCAGCATCACATGCTGAAAGATTATGGGTTCAGTCCCTGACTAACATGGTCCGATCAGCATTTAAAATGCCCCTTGCGGAGCCATCATCCACTTCTGTCTCCTCGTTGGGGTCGCTAAAAGCTCCCCAGACTGTTTGTTCCTTTCCAATCCATCCTTTACTGGAAGGGCTCATTTACCAGGATTGGGAACATCCTGATAAAATATTTACTCCTCCCAAGAGATTTCCGGTGGTCTATCCCATGGAGGATAAGTTCATCAAAAAATGGAGGGTCCCTACAGTGGACGCAGCCATCTCTTGTGTGAATAAATCACTGACATGTCCAGTAGATAATGTCCAAATGTTCAAGGACCCAATAGATAAAAAATTGGAGTCCTTATTAAAATCTGCTTTCTCTACAGCAGGCTTGGTGACACAACCAGCAGTGGCAGCTATTGGGGTCTGCCAAGCAGTGAAGGATCAGTTGAAACAGGTCTTAAGGGACCTGCCAGATCAGCAGGCCCTTGCCCTAGCTGATCTACCTAGAGCCTTATGCTTTGCGGTTGACGCCATAAAGGATTCAATCCATCAGGCCTCCCGCCTTACGCTGTCTGTAGTACATATGCGCAGGCTTCTATGGCTCAAAAACTGGTCTGCTGAAGCTCCCTGTAAAAAAATTGCTGGTTAGCTTCCCATTTCATGGTGAACGCTTATTCGGGGAAGACCTGGACAAAGATATCCAGAAAATTTCCAGCGGTAAAAATACACTCTTGCCGGTTAAAAACAGAGTTAGAGGTCCCTCTTTTAAGAGGCCTGCTTCTCCAGTCCCTGGGGCATCGGCTGTGAAACAGTTCCGACGGCCTCCTCGGTCAAATCCTGGGGGTAAAAATCAGGGACAATCGCAGGGTAACAAGAAACCCTGGGTCAGGAGAGGTACAAAACCTCCCCCAAAATCAAATGCATGAAGGGTTGCCCCCACTCAATCGGGTGGGGGGAAGACTTCAGTTGTTCGCAGAGACCTGGCGGGACACGATCAGAGACAGATGGGTGCTCTCCGCAGTAAGTCTGGGATACAGATTGGAGTTAAGACTCCCCTTCTTCCCATTTTATAAGGTCGAACGTGCCAAGGGATCCCCGGAAGAGAGGATCCCTCCTGTTGGCACTAGAACAACTATTGCTCCAAGGAGTAATTATGGAGGTTCCCCTGGAAGAATGCGGGTTCGGGTTTTACTCAAACCTCTTTACAGTCCCGAAACCAAACGGGGACGTGAGGCCCATATTAAATCTAAAAGGGCTAAACAAATTCCTACATATCAGAACTTTCAGGATGGAGTCGATCCGATCGGTGACCACTGCCCTACAAGGGGAGGAATGGCTAGCCTCGATCGACATCAAAGATGCTTATTTGCACATTCCCATCTTTCCAGTTCACCAAAAATTTCTACGCTTTGCAGTAGAAGGGCGCCATTTTCAGTTCAGAGCCTTACCCTTCGGTCTGGCCACAGCACCACGAGTTTTCACAAAAATTCTGGCCCCACTATTGGCCAATCTAAGAACACGAGGTGTAACGATAATGGCATATCTAGACGACTTGTTGCTGATAGACCACTCAGTGGAAAAACTAGAAGTGGTTGTTCACGAGACAATCAAGTATCTGGAATCTCACGGTTGGATTATCAACCGAGACAAGTCAGCCCTAAAACCAGTCAAAAGTCTGGAATACTTGGGGCTAAGGCTGGATTCAGACCAGAGAAAAATTTTCTTGCCTCAAGAAAAGGTGTCGTCTTTGAGAGATTTGATCCACCTAGTGGGTACAAAAAGACAGCCGTCCATACGCCTGTGCATGAGGCTGCTGGGAAAAATGGTGGCATCATTTGAAGCAGTACCCTACGGTCAATTCCATTCAAGGAATTTGCAAAGGGCCCTACTGTCAGCCTGGAACAAAAAAGTTCAGGCCCTAGACTTACCAATGTCCTTGTCCCCTTCCGTTCGCAAGAGCCTCCGTTGGTGGTTGGTTCCCCAGAATCTGGAAAAAGGGAAATCCTTCAGTCCGATTTCTTGGAAGGTGGTCACTACAGATGCCAGCCTTATAGGCTGGGGAGCAGTACTGGAGCAATGGTCTCTCCAGGGCAGATGGTCGGATGCAGAAAAGGCCCTGCCCATCAATCTCTTAGAGATACGAGCAGCCCGGTATGCCCTAGTAGCATGGACATCCAAACTCCAAGGGTCCCCTGTCAGAATTCAATCAGACAATGCCACGGCAGTGGCATATATCAATCATCAGGGTGGCACCAGGAGTCGTGCAGCCCAGAGGGAAGTAAATTGCATCCTGAAATGGGCAGAAAGATATGTCCCAGCCATATCCGCGGTATTCATTCCAGGAGTGGAGAATTGGAAGGCGGACTTTCTAAGTCGCCAACAATTATGCCCAGGGGAATGGTCCCTTCACCCCGAGGTTTTCCGGACAATATGTCAGCGGTGGGGAACACCGGATGTAGATCTGCTAGCATCCAGATTCAACGCAAAGGTGGACAGATTTGTCTCTCGGACAAGGGATCCCCTAGCTTGCGGCTCGGATACCCTAGTGTTCCCTTGGGATCAGTTCAAGCTGATATATGCATTCCCACCGCCACAATTGTTACCTCGATTACTCCGCAGAATCAGGGTAGAAAAGAAACCAGTGATTCTGGTGGCTCCAGCGTGGCCCCGAAGAGCATGGTACGCGGAGATTGTAAAAATGTCTGTGGGCAGTCCTTGGACCCTCCCACATCGTCCGGACCTGCTTTCACAAGGACCGATATACCACCCTTCCTTACCAGCCCTAGGTTTGACGGCCTGGCTATTGAAGCCCACATTCTAAAAAAAGAGAGGTCTCTCTAATCCTGTGGTATCTACCATGATCAATGCCAGGAAGCCGGTATCCAGGCAGATCTACTATAGAATCTGGAAGGCGTACATCGCTTGGTGTGAGACCAAGAAATGGCATCCACGTAAGTACGTAATAGGTAGGATTCTGGACTTCCTACAGTGGGCTGTAGATAGGAAGCTTGCCTTGAGTACTATCAAGGGTCAGATTTCGGCCTTGTCAATATTTTTTCAAAGGTCCTTGGCTTCGCATTCACTAGTCAAAGCCTTTATACAAGGAGTGATGCGTATTAGCCCTCCGGTTAATATTCGCATATGTCCATGGGACTTAAACCTGGTTCTGTCGGTTCTACAGAAACAACCATTTGAACCATTACAGCACATTTCCTTGGTTCTTCTCACCAGGAAATTGATTTTTCTAGTAGCCATTTGTTCGGCTAAAAGAGTGTCGGAATTGGCCGCTATGTCCTGTAAAGAGCCATATCTGGTTATCTATAAGGACAGAGTAGTGTTACGTCCTCATCCAGCCTTTCTTCCTAAGGTGGTATCGAGGTTTCATTTGAACCAAGATGTGGTTCTTCCTTCCTTTTTCCCCAAACCTAGTTCGGTAGAGGAATAGTTATTACATTCTTTGGATGTAGTAAGAGCAGTTAAAGCTTATCTAAAAGCCACTGCTCAGATTCGCAGAACGGATACTTTGTTTATTCTGCCGGAAGGCCCCAGAAAGGGTCAGGCAGCGTCAAAATCTACTTTAGCCAAGTGGATTCGACAGGTCATAATGCAAGCCTATGGCTTGAGAAGGAGACCGCCTCCGTTCAAAGTTAGGGCGCGCTCCACGAGAGCAGTTGGAACTTCATGGGCAGTGCATCACCAGGCCTCCCTGGCTCAAATCTGTAAGGCCGCAACATGGTCTTCAGTACACACGTTTTCTAGGTTCTACCAGGAGGATGTCGCCTTTGGGCGCAGTGTGTTGCAGGCCGCAAAAGATCCTCATGTCTAAGATGGCGCCCAGCTTATGTATAGTGTATCCCCCCCCCTCATTGGGCATTGCTTTGGGACGTCCCACATAGTAATGACTATGCCGCTCTGTGTCCCGTGATGTACGAGAAAGAAAATAGGATTTTTATAACAGCTTACCTGTAAAATCCTTTTCTTGGAGTACATCACGGGACACAGAGCTCCCACCCCTCTTTAGGGACACTTATTGCTTTGCTACAAAACTGAGGTGCTCCCGGATGGGAGGGGCTTATATAGGGGAGGGTACTTCCGGTTTGGAAGTTGCCAGTGCCAGCACCTGAAGGTAAACTATATAACCCACATAGTAATGACTATGCCGCTCTGTGTCCCGTGATGTACTCCAAGAAAAGGATTTTACAGGTAAGCTGTTATAAAAATCCTATTTTTTTTTTTTTTTTATGTATTTTTTTTTTTTTGGTAAAGCCTTGCCCCACAACGCATGGTATATATTCACAGCATACGCATTATGGTGCACTGTTGGTGTAATGGTATGTTGGGGTGCAATTTAAGAGTAGCACTGTACTGCGCTTTACATGATAATGCCTGTTAAATGTAAGTGGGCCCTGAAAGTTTTACCATGGGTGGCAGACATCCATATCATCTGGTTATGGTTAGAAGTATCCATATGTGCACCACGTCTTCACCACATCTTCTGTCACATTCTGGAAGGTCAACAGAAGCTTATACACAGGACAAAGTACTTGGCACAGAAAGGCCATTTAGTTCAAGTGTATGGCTTCCTGAAATATTAATGGATTATGGTGTTATTTCTTATAAGGTCTTTCTGCGTATTTATTCTTTTTTCCAAATTACCATAATCTAATCAGAGATCCTTTTATATATGCGTTTTTTTTTTTTTGTTTTTTTTTTTTTGTTTTTTTATCTTTCAGATCAACAACCCAGACATGAGAGTCCAGATCTTGAAAGACTATGTAAAGCAGCACTTCCCAGCTACTCCTCTGCTAGACTATGCCCTGGAAGTGGAAAAAATCACCACTTCAAAGGTAAGCTATTCTTGGCCAACACGCTCTAGAAAAAAAAACTGCTCAAGACCAAGTTGTTGCCTTCAGTAACGGATGTCCTTGTTGTGAGGTGCATGCATGCATGCATGCATGCATACATACATATTATATGTATGTGTGTGTCCAACGATTGCTGCACTTAAAGGGGTTGTAAAGGTTTGTTTTTTATTTTCCAAATGGGTTCCTTTAAGCTAGTGCATTGTTGGTTCACTTACCTTTTCTTTCTATTTACCTTCTAAATGTTTTTTTTCTTTGTCTGAATTTCTCACTTCCTGTTTCTCCTCACTAAACTTCACACCATCATCCGAGTGGTGTGGAGTCAGCCAGAACAGCTTACTGAGGAGGAACAGGAAGTGAGAAATTCAGACAAAGAAGAATAAAAACATTTAGAAGGGAAATATAAGGAAAAGGTAAGTGAACCAACAATGCACTAGCTTAAAGGAACCTACCGTATTTAGAAAATAAAAAACGAACCTTTACAACCCCTTTAAAGAGGAAGTAAACCCTGATGAGTTTTACTTCCTCTTTTGCTCCCTGCAAAGCCTGCCAATTAAAAGCATAATGGGCTAGTATGCATCGCATACTAGCCCATTATGTGACACTTACCGGCAAACAAATCCAGCGCTGTCCCCTGTGCAGGCTGCGTCCATCTTCTCGCCCCTCTTCCTTTCGGGGCCGTGGACTCCGGCTCTGTGATTCGCCCGAGCCACGTGACATCACTCCCGCGCATGCGTGCGGGAGCCGCCGGAAACTGCACAGTCCAACTGAAGCAACGGCACGACGTGCCGTTGCTTCAGTGCGCATGTGCCGATGTCTTTGGCACGTGCAGGTTTAGGAGATATCCAGGATAGCGACAGGTAAGCCTTATTATAGGGTTACCTGGAGCAAAAAAGTGGTATGTAAGGGTTTACAACCACTTTAAAATTTATTGTGAAGTTTTTACATGTAATAAATTACATATTATTCAAAGTTCCAAATATGACCGTTTCGGGCGACAAAGCTTAAGCCCTTCTTCATGTAGGAACAAGATGTATAATGACATTATTCTTACATCCTTTTATATAGTTACATTTCACACCAGAAATCAATTGGGTATCAATTTAACAATTATTAGATACAAATTATCAGAATTACTTCATCCTAAATCCCAGATAGGTGGCTTAACGAGATATAGTCATACTACAAATCACACAGAAAAAAGTTCCATTTACTTATTATTAAAATTATAAACATAAATGCAGATTATTGAACACGTATCAGACAAATATATATTTATAAATATACCTAAAAAAAAAATACATATATTGGAGTTGTTAATCATAAATAATATTTTCTATTTATGATCCATGTACACAAGATGTTCAACATATCAATGAACATGGATCGTCTCTTATTTGTTTTAATAAATCGTATTCAAAAGATATTTGAACCTCAAAATAACCTCTCCTATAAGAATAAGTGAAAATTAAACTCTAGATACTTTACAACCTAGAGGTTTAAATTCAATCGATTTATCCACTGTACTTCCAATCCTTTTAGAGCTAATTCCCGATTACCCCCCCCCCCCCCCCCCCCCATTTCAACATAGTGTCTTGCTAATAGTAATTTTGTGAGCTTATCTCTTACTGAGTATTTGTCTAGCAATTCTATCTTTCACTTTTTGTGTTTCACCAACATACAAATAGCCACAGGGACATTTTATAATATATATAACATACGAGGATTGGTATGTGTGATATCCCTTTTTATTTAGATTTTATTACCTCTATGTGGATCATAGTGTGTCAAAAACTTTCCCTTTTTTATCATTGAATCATTGGATACAATTTAAACATGGGGAATCCATGACTATGTGGTCCCAGAAAGGTTACATTTACCTTTTTTTTTTTTTTTTTTCCCCCCCGAGATTGGTCAGATCTGACCAATCTACTATGTATGGTCCTACCTTTACAATATTATGGAAATGGGGGATTATGAAATTCAGGGATGTGAGGAAAACTTACTTTTAGTACAGTATATGCCAGTTTATTTTTTTTAATGATCTTATGGATTCTGAACGAGTGTGGATGGAATTGGGACACAAATGGCTATTGGCTTTCTTTTTAATGGCCATATTTTTCATTTATTACTTTATAACTTCAATGAGATACACTCTCGGTATTTTCCATTTCATCCAAGCGTTTGTCTCAATATTCCTTATTAGTAACAATTCTATTAACAATAAATTTTAAGTGCAGCAATCCCTTTTTTCTTTATTTCTAGCCTGTGGGGAGGCTTGATTGCTTGCACTAGGAAGGATACCATGTGCTGTCTACCATATCTATCTGAGAAATTTTTATATATAGATTCAGGATCTCACAAAAGTTAGTACACCCCCCACATTTTTGTAAATATTTTATATATTTTCATGTTAAACGCTGAAGAAATTACACATTTCTACAATGTAAAGTAGTGAGTGCACAGCTTGTATAACAGTGTAAATTTGCTGTCCCCTCAAAATAACACACAAACAATGTCTAAACCGCTGGCAACAAAAGTGAGTACATCCCCAAGTGAAAATGTCCAAATTGGGCCCAATTAGCCATTTTTCCTCCCCGGTGTCGTGTGACTCCTTCGTGGTACAAGGTCTCGGGTGTGAATAGGGAGCCGGTGTGTTAAATTTGGTGTTATCGCTCTCACTCTCCCATACTGGTCTCTAGAAGTTCAACATGGCACCTCATGGTAAAGAATTTTCTGAGGATCTGAAAAAAAAATCGTTGCTCTACATCAGTGTTTCTCAACTCCAGTCCTCAAGGCATCCCAACAGGTCATGTTTTCAGGTTTTCCATTATTTTGCACAGGTGATTTGATCAGTTTCGCTGCCTTAGTAATTACCACAGCCGTTTCATCTGAGGGAAATCCTGAAAACATGACCTGTTGGGGCGCCTTGAGGACTGGCATTGAGAAACACTACTCTACATAAAGATGGCGTAGGCTATAAAAAGATTGCCAAGATCCTGAAACTGAGCCGCTGCATGGTGGTCAAGACCATACAGCGGTTTAACAGGACAGGTTCCACTCAGAACAGGTCACACCATTGTCGACCAAAGAAGTTGAGTGCACGTGCTCAGTGTCCTATCCAGAGGTTGTCTTTGGGAAATGGACGTATGAGTGCTGCCAGCATTGCTGCAGAGGTTGAAGGGGTGAGGGGTCAGCCTGTCAGTGCTCAGACCATACCCCGCACACTGCATCAAATTGATCTGCATGGCTGTCATCCCAGAAGGAAGCCTCTTCTAAAGAAGATGCACAAGAAAGCCCACAAACAGTTTGCTGAAGACAAGCAGACTAAGAACATGGATTATTGGAACCATGTCCTGTGGTCTGATGAGACCAAGATAAAATTATTTGGTTCAGATGGTGAAAAGCGTGTGTGTCAGCAACCAGGTAAGGAGTACAAAGACTTTCTTGTGGAAAAAAAAAAGGAGTACAAAGACAAGTATGTCTTGCCTAGAGTCAAGCATGGTGATGGGAGTGTCATGGTCTGGGGCTGCACGAGTGCTTCCGGCATTGGGGAGCTACAGTTCATTGAGGGAACCATGAATGCCAACATGTACTGTGACATACTGAAGCAGAGCATGATCCCCTCCCTGGGACTGGGCCGTAGGGCAGTATTCCAACATAATGACCCCAAACACACCTCCAAGATAACCACTGCCTTGCTAAAGAAGCTGAGGGTAAAGGTGATGGACTGTCCAAGCATGTCTCCAGACCTAAACACTATTGAGCATCTGTGGGGCATCCTCAAACGGAAGGTGGAGGAGCGCAATGTCTCTAACAGCTCCATGATGTCGTCATGGAGGAGTGGAAGAGGACTCCAGTGGAAATGTGTGAAGCTCTGGCGAACGCCATGCCCAAGAGGGTTAAAGCAGTGCTGGGAAATAATGGTGGCCACACAAAATATTGACACTTTGGGCCCAATTTGGACATTTTCACTTAGGGGTGTACTCACTTTTGTTGCCAGCGGTTTAGACATTAATGGCTGTGTGAGTTATTTTTAGGGGACAACAAATTTACACTGTTAAACAAGCTGTACACTCACTACTTTACAAAGTGTATTTCTTCAGTGTTGTCAAATGAAAAAATATAATAAAATATTTACAAAAAATGTGAGGGTGTACTCGCTTTTGTGAGATACTTTAGCAACGTTGTTCCCTGCTTTCCCACTGGGTGACAAATTCCCATTACACTGTATATGTGCTTTCCAATAACATGTTACTTGGCAGCACAGTTTTTGTAACTTCAGCTTTTGGCTCAAGATAAAGCTCAGGATATGTTAGTACGGTTTAACTGGGCAATAAATACACTATATATACACACACGCCTGCCTTTACACGCACATGAACTTTAACCACTTGCCTATACGTTTGGGAAAGCGGCAAGTTCCCCCAAATCGCTTTACAGGTACGTCTTCCCCTTTTTAAGAGCCGCGTATGGCGGGGATGCACGTGGCTGGCGGGCACGATCCCCGCAAACTGCCCGTGATTTAAGGAACGAGAGCTAGAACGGGGATGTGTGTGTGTGTGTGTGTGTCCCTGTTCTGTCGGGAGAGGAGACATATTGTTTGTTCCTAGTAAGTAGGGACAACGATTTGACTCTTCCCCTCCCCCCCAGTCAGTCCTCTCCCCATACAGGTAGAAACACTAACTAGGGAACACATTTAACCCCTTTCCTGGCAGTGACATTTACACAGTAATCTGCGCTTTTATTTTTTTTCTTTAGCTCTGATTGCTGTATAAATGTCAATGGTCCCAAAAATGTGTCAAGTGTCCGAACTGTCCACCGCAACGTCACAGTACAGCTAAAAATTGCAGATCACTGCCATTACTAATAAAATGCCATACATTTTTCCCATTGTTTGTAGACGCAGTAACTTTTGCACAAACCAATCAATCTACGCTTATTGCTTCTTTATTTTTTATTTTTTTTAACCAAAAATATGTAGAAGAATATATATTGGCCTAAACTGATGAAGAAATTTGTTTTTAAAACATTTTTGGGGATATTTATTTTAGCAAACAGTAAAAGATTGTGTTTTTTTCAAAATTGTTGCTTTTTTTTTTTTTGTTTATAGCCCAAAAAATAAAAACAGCTGAGGTGATCAAATACCACCAAAAGAAAGCTCTATTTGTGGGGGAAAAAAGGACGTCAATTTTGTTTGGGTACAACGTTGCACGACCGTGCAATTGTCAGTTAAAATGACGCAGTGCCGTATCACAAAACATGGCCTGGTCATTAAGCAGCCAAATCATCCGGTTTGTAAGCGGTTAATGGCATCCCATTCTTAGTCCGTAGGGTTCAATATTGAGTTGGCCCACCCTTTGCGGCTATAACAGATTCAACTATACTGGGAAGGCTGTCCACAAGGTTTAGGAGTGTGTCTATGGGAATGTTTGACCATTCTTCCAGTGCATTTGTGAGGTCAAGAACTGATGTTGGAGAGAAGGCCTGGCTCACGATCTGTGATCTTATTCATCCCAAAGGTGTTCTATTGGGTTGAGGTCCAGGACTCTGTGCAGGCCAGTCAAGTTCATCCATGTCTTTTTGGACCTTGCTTTATGAACTGGTCCAAGTCATTTGGTGGAGGGGGGATTGTGGTGTGGGGTTGTTTTTCAGGGGTTGGGCTTGGCCTCTTAGTTCCAGTGAAGGGAACTCCTAAGGCGTCAGCATACCAAGACATTTTGGACAATTTCAGGCTCCCAACTTTGTGGGAACAGTTTGGGGTTGGCCCTTCCTGTTCCAACATGACTGCTCACCAGTGCACAAAGCAAGGTCCTGAACTCAACCCGATAGAACACTTGGGATGAATTAGAGCGCAGACTGCAAGCCAGGCCTCTCTAAAATCGGTGCCTGACCTCACAAATTCGCTTCTGGAAGAATGGTCAAACATTCCCATAGACACACTCCTAAACCTTGTGGACAGCCTTCCCAAAAGAGTTGAAGCTGCAAAGAGTGGGCCAACTCAATATTAAACCCTACGGACTACGGTATGCCATTTAAAGTTCATGTGCGTGTAAAGGCAGGCGTCCCAATACATTTGGTAATATAATGGGCATGTGTTAACCACTTAACGACCGCCCACTGTAAATATACGTCAGCAGGATGGCACCGACAGGCAGAATCACGTACATATACGTGATTGCCTTTGTATAGTTGGGGGGTCCGATCGGACCCCCCTTCTTTACAGTGGGTGGTCGTTTTACCTTCGGGAGCGATCCGGCATGAGGGGACGGCCGTTCGATTCCGGCCACCCCCTCTCGATCGCTCCCGGCGAATGAGAGAGCTTCCCCTGCCTGCCAGGAAGGAGGAAGTGATGTCATCTCTCCTGGGGCGCTCACATATACCGAGCGCCGTACAGGAGAAGATGCAGGTTAGTACACAAAACAGCACACTGACACCAGGACACATAGGCACATAAATCGCCCCCCCAGACACCCCCAGATCACCCCCCAGCCCCCCCCCCCCAGACCCCAGTCACAGTGTCACTGATTGCAGTGACCATTTATTTAGTGATCACTGCAATCAGTGACATTTGTGACTGTAAAAGTGTCACTACATTTAGTTTTAGGTCCAGTGTAGCCCCCTAACCCCCCCTAATAAAGGTTTAACCCCCTGATCACCCCCCAGATAACCCTTTCACCCCCTAGCACCGCCGTCACTAAGCAATCATTTTTCTGATCGATGTCTTAGCGTCGGTGATGCTGATCGGTAGCCAGTAATTTTTTTTAGGTTCGCCGCAGGTTTTTATAGCGTCGGGTACCCCCATATATTACCTAATAAAGGTGTAACCCCCTTGATCACCCCCCAGGTAACCCTTTCATCCCCTATCACCACTGTCGCTAAGCAATCGTTTTTATGATCGTTGTCTTAGTGTCGGTGATGCCGATAGGTAGCCAGTAATTTTTTTTTTAGGTTCGCCGTCAGGTTTTTATATAGCGTCAGGTACCCCCATATATTACCTAATAAAGGTTTTAACCCCCTAATTGCCCCTAGTTAACCCTTTCACCAGTGATCATCATATAAGTGTTACGGGTGACGCTGGTTAGTTAGTTTGCTTTTTATAGTGTCAGGGCACCCGCCGTATATAACCCAATAAAGGTTTAACCCCCTGATCGCCCGGCGGGTGATATCAGTTAGGTTTTAGCGTCAGAGAGGGTCTGCGTCACACCCCAGGCAGCGTCAGGTTAGTGCCAGTAGCGCTAACATCCACACGTGAAGCATACACCCCCCTTAGTGGTATAGTATCTGATCAGCTCAATATCTGATCTGATCAGATCTATACTAGTGTCCCCAGCAGTTTAGGGTTCCCAAAAACGCAGTGTTAGCGGGATCAGCCCAGATACCTGCTAGCACCTGCATTTTGCCCCTCCGTCCAGCCCAGGCCACCGAAGTGCAGTATCGATCGATCACTGTCACTTGCAAAACACAACACACATAACTGCAGCGTTCGCAGAGACAGGCCTGATCCCTGCGACTCCAGTGCTGTAGGAGGTGATTTCACCACCACAGTTAAAAAAAAAAAAGCATATATGCCGAAGCATTGGGGCAGCAGGAGCGGAGGAGCGATTTTGCTCCTAATGCCGCGTATATACGGTCGAAATTCCGACGGAGGCTTGCCCGTGGAAAAGTCTGACCATGTGTACGCGGCATAACTTTTGCGAGAAGATGCCCCCATGCTTCGGCATATATAAATGGTGCATGTATGCCCATCATTAGAAGTGGGTGGATGAAGGGCGGTATTCTAATGGTGGGCATACCCACCGATCAATCTTTTTTTTTCGTTCAGCCAACAGGCTGCATGAAAAAAAAGATTACAATACATGTCCAACAAGGACCAGCAACGTACTGGTATGTTGCTGGACTTTGAATGTTTATACCAGAATGATGCCTGTGGGTTTAGGTATCATCTTGGTATCATTCTTTTCAGCCAGCGGCCGGCTTTCATGTAAAAGCAATCCTAGTGGCTAATTAGCCTCTGGACTGCTTTTACAAGCAGTGGGAGGGAATGTCCCCCCCCCCCCCCGGATATAAAAAGCGCCATTGGGAAATTGGGAAAGCATTTTATCACACCGATCTTGGTGTGGTCAGATGCTTTGAGGGCAGAGGAAAGATCTAGGGTCCAATAGACCCCAGTTTTTTCAAAAAAGAGTACCTGTCATTACCTATTGCTATCATAGGGGATATTTACATTCCCTGAGGTAACAATAAAAGTGATAAAAATAAATAAATATGGAAGCAACAGTTTAAAAATAAAATAAAAAAGCAAAATTAATAATAAAAAAAAAAAAAAGCACCCCTGTCCTGCCCTGCTCTTGCCCAATGGCGAACGCAAGCGTCGGTCTGGCGTCATATGTAAACAGCAATTGCACCATGCATGTGAGGTATCACCGCGAAGGTCAGATCGAGGGCAGTAATTTTAGCAGTAGACCTCCTCTGTAAATCTAACGGGGTAACCTGTAAATGCTTTTAAAGGCTTTTAAAAATGTATGTAGTTTGTCGCCAATGCGCGTTTGTGCGAAATTTTAAAGCATGTCGTGTTTGGTATCTATGTACTCGGCCTAAGATCATCTTTTTTATTTCATCAAACATTTGGGCAATATAGTGTGTTTTAGTGCATTAAAATTAAAAAAAGTGTATTTTTTCCCAAAAAAATGCGTTTGAAAAATCGCTGCGCAAATACTGTGTAGAAAAAAAAAATGCAACACCCACCATTTTATTCTGTAGGGCCTTTGCTTTAAAAATATATATAATGTTTGGGGGTTCAACATAATTTTCTTGCAAAAAAAAATATGTTTTCATGTAAACAAAAAGTGTCAAAAAGGGCTTTGTCTTCAAGTGGTTAGAAGAGTGGATGTAAGCTTCCTAATGTTGTGTATAAAATGCCAGAACAGTTCAAAACCCCCCCAAATGACCCCATTTTGGAAAGTAGACACCCCAAGCTATATACTGAGAGGCATGTCGAGTCCATGGAATATTTTATATGTTGACACAAGTTGCGGAAAAAATATATATTTTTTTTTTTTTTTGCACAAAGTTGTCACTAAATGATATATTGCTCAAACATGCCATGGGCATATGTGGAATTACACCCCAAAATACATTCTGTTGCTTCTCCTGAGTACGGGGATACATGTGTGAGACTTTTTGGGAGCCTAGCCGCGTACGGGACCCCAAAAACCAAGCACCGCCTTCAGGCTTTCTAGGGGTGTCAATTTTTGATTTCACTTCTCACTGCCTATCACAGTTTCGGAGGCCATGGAATGCCCAGATGGCACAAAACCCCCCCAAATGACCCCATTTTGGAAAGTAGACACCCCAAGCTATTTGCTGAGAGGTATTGTGAGTATTTTGCAGATCTCGCTTTTTGTCACAAAGTTTTGAAAATTGAAAAAAAAATGAAAAAAAAAAGTTCTTTCTTCATTTTCAAAAACAAATGAGAGCTGTAAAATACTCACCATGCCTCTCAGCAAACAGCTTGGGGTGTCTACTTAGTATTCAATCACTTGGGACAAAAAAAAAAATATTCAATGGGCTCAACAGGCCTCTCAGCAATTTCCTTGGGGTGTCTACTGTCTAAAATGGGGTCATTTGGGGGGGTTTTGTGCTATTTTGGCATTTTATGGCCTTCAAAACTGTAATAGGTAGTGAGGAGTGAAATCAAAAATTTGTGCCCTTAGAAATCCTGAAGGCGGTGCTTGGTTTCCGGGGTCCCGTACGTGGCTAGGCTCCTAAAAAGTCCCACACATGTGGTATCCCCGTACCCCGGAGAAGCAGCAGAATGTATTTTGGGGTGCAATTCCACATATAACCATGGCATGTGTGAGCAATATATCATTTAGTGACAACTTTTTGTAATTTTTTTTTTTTTTCTTTGTCATTATTCAATCACTTGGGACAAAAAAAAAATATTCAATGGGCTCAACATGCCTCTCAGCAATTTCCTTGGGGTGTCTACTTTCTAAAATGGGGTCATTTGGGGGGGTTTTGTACTGCCCTGTCATTTTAGCACCTCAAGAAATGAGATAGGCAGTCATAAATTAAAAGCTGTGTAAATTCCAGAAAATGTACCCTAGTTTGTAAACGCTATAACTTTTGCGCAAACCGATAAATATACGCTTATTGACATTTTTTTTACTAAAGACATGTGGCTGAATACATTTTGGCCTAAATGTATGACTAAAATTGAGTTTATTCGATTTTTCTTATAACAAAAAGTAGAAAATATCATTTTTTTTCAAAATTTTCGGTCTTTTTCCGTTTATATCGCAAAAAATAAAAATCGCAGAGGCAATCAAATACCATTAAAAGAAAGCTCTATTTGTGGGAAGAAAAGGACGCAAATTTCGTTTGGGTACAACATTGCATGTCCGCACAATTTACAGTTAAAACAGCGCAGTGCAAAATTCTGAATTCACCTCTGGTCCTTTAGCTACCAAATGGTCCGGGGCTTAAGTGGTTAAGTGATGTGTATCAAATTTTCTACCTTCCCATCATAGGACATAAAAAAAAAAAAAAAGACATACATACTCACCTAGATGGCTGTAGCGTCAATCTGAAGCAGCAGCTGTCCCCTGCAGGCTCTACACTGAGAACTGAGCGATCAGAGATTGCTGAGTGCTCAATTCTCAGTCTTTATTGAGCAGGGAGCCAGTGACTGTCAGTCACAGCTCTTTACTCTGCCCCTCCAGCGCTCACTGGAGCACCGGACTGTGGAGGGGGTGGGAATGGCTGGCTCAGCCTCTTAGCGGCACGCTGAAAGGCTGAGCCATCTGCCGGTCAGGCATCTGGGCGGATCCCAACATTTATTGAGGAGCCTTAACCAGCTTTGTGACATCAGCCAACAAAATATAAAAGAAGTATGGCTTTTTTTTTTTTTAAAAACCCACTATATACGCCTCTAGGTGGATGCAGCATCGATCTGATGCTGTATCTGTTCCCTGACAGCTCTGTAGTAAGAACGGAGCAATCAAACACCACTGATTGCTCAGTTTTCCCCCTCCGCTCTGAGCAGACAGCTGTGACTGTCAAGCGGCTCTCTGCTCTCTTCTCCAGTGCTCCCTGGGGCACTTAGCTGTGGGAGAGGGTGGAAGGGGCTGGCTCAGTGACATCATCCGACAGCGAACTGCACTCCTGTGATCCACAGGAGAAGTATAGCCAAAAAAAGCTTTGGCTATACTTCTTTAACCCACTTTTAGCTGAATCTGGGTGACAAGAGTGCACTTTGTTCTAAAGGATAACTATGGCCAAAAAAATCTTTGGCCAAAACTTCTTTTAAAGGTTCAAACTCTTATTTTAGTACAGTTGCAGGGTTTGCTGAATAGTAGCAGCAGTTCATTTATTTTTACAGTTTGTCTGTTGTTGATCTGCAAATTCTGTGCTTTTATTCCCTTCAGAAACCAAATCTCATTCTCAATGTTGATGGTCTTATCGGTGTTGCATTTGTTGATCTACTAAGGAACTGTGGCTCTTTCACTAGGTAAGATATTTTGAAAGCCTAAAGAAGCCAAGACCTAACCTCATATTTGATGACTAAAATTGTTTTAATATTGGTTTTAATGCATTTTATACATTTTTAATGCTCACTTACTGATCAGTATTCACACACACTCAAATTTACTGATGGTCATACACAGGGCAGCTTGCAGACCGTTTACTTTTGGTCACAGAAAAGACCAAATTGCTCAGTGAAATTTAATGGCAACAATCAAAACTGTTGAGAGTTGAAACCAGGATCCCTGTGTTAGAGTGCTGATGGCTACACAGGCGATATGTGACCTCAGTTGTTGGTCTGTCACAGATTTTACAAAATAACTAGGGCTTCGGAAATTAACGATTAATTCCTTGATTAATCGTTAATTTTTTGATCGATCAAAATTCTTTTGATCGGTACTCACCTCTCCGCTGGCTTCCGGTCTTCAGGGAGTTCCGTCGGAGATCCAGTGACGTCACGGCCATCGACGTCACAGGACTCCTCCCCCCTTCCCCAAGTGCCTCCGTCCCCTCACGAAGGGAAGGGGGGAGGAGTCCAGTGACGTTGATGTCATTTTAGGGGGCGTGACCGGATGGAGGTGTGAGAGTGTGTCTCCTCCCGCCCATCCTATGCGTGGCGTGGATCGTGCTGTGATGACCCCCGGCTGTGGAAACTAGACGGCGTCATCGCAGGCTGTGTAGTCCGCTTCTCTCTACCTGCCCATAACTCTGCGTGGCGGCGGGAAAGCAGAACTCCAGGATGCTGTTGAGAGCGGCTGTGCGGGAGTGACAGCAGCAAATAGCGCGGCGTGAGAGAACACTATGGAGACGCAAGATACCCAGGACTACCCGTGAATGTGATGACTGCGCTTCATGGCCGTGAATGCAGTAGCCCTTATGCTGAACTCCATGCTTTGAGTAAGCCACAAGCCATGCTTTCTGGACCAGAGGAGCCTCCCCCTTTGAAATCTTGAAACTGAAAGGACATGCGAGTAAAAGGACTGAATCCGGAGCCCTGCTTTTCAGATTGGGAGAACCCCTCTAACTGCTCGAAGGATATGTCCGTAAAAGGGGAAAAAGTAACTGTATATGCTGACTTGGTGACTGTGCACACTGGGACGATACCGCTGTAACAAACAGCGTTATAATTAATCGAAATTATTCGATTAAAAAAAAAACGATGAATCGAACACGAAAATTTTAATCAGTAACAGCCCTAAAAATAATTGAGCTAAGCTGATAGAATGCAAACACTGTAGATTTTTGAATGATTCAATTTGTGCTCTATATATCAATGCAAATTATTACAGACTCATTTGTTTTGTCTAATTAGAGAGGAAGCTGATGAATATATAGAAATTGGAGCCCTGAATGGCGTATTCGTACTGGGCAGGAGCATGGGATTTATTGGTAAGTGAGAGGCTACCCATCATCTTGAGATGTCAAAATATAGGTAACCTACAAGCTAGACAGTATCTCCCTCTCCAAAAAGATTGCCCTCTATTGTCTGAGGAAGAAAATACTAAATATTTATATGCAAAATTTTAATCATACCTAACAAAATATCTTTTCATTCTGCTAAATATGAAACGCATGCATAAAACTTTTTTATTTTTAGTCCTTAGTCTGGTTTTTATTGATCCGTGACCCCCATTGGTGAGATTTCCCCCCACTCCCTGTGATCCCTGTAGAACAGGGTTTCTCAACGATTGATTCTCCAGAGTTTGCTGGGGGTTCCTTGATCAATGAGCAATTTCTGCCTCTTGGATAAGATCCCACTGACACCATTGATCTTTTTAGCTATCTGTATTGGGGAATTATTCCTGTGATGGATCTCGGATACCCCGGCTGGGCACCTCCGCCAGACCTGTGTCTCCTGTCCTCCAAACGCACCCGCAGCCGGGAGACTCGTCATAACCAGCCCTTAACCCCCCAATCACGAGGCATACCACACAGGTGTTGAGGGTTAAACATGCAGAGCATTAAACTGTTTATTAGGTACAAAACATACACTTTTAAACACAGTTAGGGACACTCCCCTTAGCCTTGTCAATATAGGGGGTAGGGGACAAGGAAGAACCAATGGGAACTCAACACTTGTACATTCAAACAGAACTACAGTTGAAACACACAAAGGGATTATGATAAGCAGACAGCCCCTCCTTACACATCCCCCGCTGTGATGTGTCTCCACACCTTTTGTCTACGTGCCATGACCTTGCATATATAAACCCAATAACAAGAGGGGGGTGGGGAGAAGGGATGCAATGTATATGGAGACATTACATTATCCCAACGCCATTTTGTCCCCAAGTCTCTTCTCTGCTGGGCCATAGTCTTTGGGTAGGAGGCCAGCCCACAACCCCCTCCAAAACACACAGTGACAGTGGGTTCTGTCACAATTCCCAATGACCACAAGTGTAAGGAGCATGAGTTGTAGATAGAGTAATTTTTAGCACAGATTCCCTGTGTCGGGAAAGGTATTTCAAGGGTCCCTTTGTATTGAGAAATGCTGCTGTTAAATAACTGTGGGTGGGGGGAGTCAGGAAGGCAGGAAGGCACAAGCAATGTCAAAAGTTCGAACCCTTTCCCTTTCTCTTTCTACTTCCTGCTTTGGGGTGGGGGTTCTCCCTAATAAGGGACATAAACCGTAACAAACTAAATAAAAATCTTTGACTGGATGTGACTTTTAAATCCACTTCTGTTGTATATTTAAAACCTATGAATTTTCATGGCTTTTTGAATTTTATAGTAATTATTTTTTATTTACAGGACATTATTTGGACCAAAAGAGGCTGAAGCAAGGATTGTACCGGCATCCTTGGGATGATATCTCCTATGTTCTTCCTGAGCACATGACGATGTAAAAAGTTGAAGAACACTCCACCTAGGATACTTAAGTGGTTGGCACACTATTCAGACACTTTCTGGTGTGCAGGTGATCATAGCAATGCAAATCCAGGCTATAGTATACACTGCTCTTTAATGTCTTAAGGTCATGGTCCGTAGATTTTTCTTTTTTTTTTTTGATTTGTTTATTTCTCTTCATGTTTGTTTGTTTTTTTAAATCTTTCCTTACCCCGGATTCCTGGTTAATATGATGCATCTTTTTTTAATATGTGTAGATATTTACATCAAAGTAAATTGTATTGACAACTGTATTTATTAAACGGAAACGGCATTACTTAGTGTTATCTTTATTTATTTAATAAGTGTTTATTTAGATGTGGTAGAAAACCGCAAGGAGACAAACATTCCATCAGAGTAGTATTATAACAACGTGGAAGTTGCTAGTCGCGACAGGTTATTACAGTCATCTCAGGTGTTTTCACCCTATGATAATTAATAGAACAGAGAGGTAGAGAGTGGGTGGAGGTAATGGAAGGAAGAGGAAAGATAAATCAGAAGAAAGTAGAAAGAAGGAGATAGTAAGGTGTCTTGTAAATTGATGAGATCCCAGTCCAATGTATATACCAGCTATGAATAATACAATAAGAAAGTAGGTGACTATTAAGGATCCTAGTATACAAATAACCACATCAGCATTGCACTATAAGAATCCGAGACAGACCTATTCAGAGGACATGATCTCTGCATAGCGAGGGTTGGAGTTGAATGTCGGCCAACATGCCCATATTTTAGTTGAGGACTGAGCGTTCCGGAATTCAAAAGTGAGGTCTTCCATTGCACAGATATGATCAAAGGTGTTGTTTCTGCCAACATAGGGGGCATAGGGCCTTAGCAGCATTAAGTAGATAATTTGTAATGGAATGTTTTTAAATTCTATGGCTTCTTGGGAACGGTGGAAGAGTGCGACCCAAGGGTCATCGGTGTCAGGAAACATGAATCAGACTGAAACAGAAAATGCAGTAAAAATCGCACCTTTAATGTAATAGTAAAAATAGACAGATCAGGAAGGTAGTCAAAACATAAGCTAGGGTTCGGAAGCCAAAACGGGTAATCGGACGAGTTGGTAATCAGCCAGGGATCAGCGTAGTTGGAAGCCAAAGATCAGGATCAGCAACCAGAAGGGACATCAGCTAGGCAAAGTCTTTTTAACAGAACTCGGCTGAGACACTCAGGATATGTTGACCAAGGCGAAGGCACCAAAGGATTGAACAAGGCAGCTTAAATATCCAGAAGGGGCTGGCTGTGGGCTGGACTGATGAGGCAGGTAATGGTAACCAGATGAGTCGCTGGTAATTGACAGCTGGGCAGCATTGAGCACTGAGAAGAAAGCTGCTAGAAGCCGCGCCCCGACAGTACCCCCTCCTCAATGACCCCTCCGCCTCGGAGGGGCTCCAGGCTTGAGGGGAAAACATCTATGGAATACAGGGAGGAGGGTTGAAGCATGTACGTCCGAGGATGAGACCCAAGTGCGTTCCTCCAGACCGTAACCTCTCCAATGAATAAGGTACAGTATGCGCCCAAGAAACCTATGGGAGTCGGTGATAGATTGTATCTCATACTCCTCATAGTTGTCAACCTGATCCGGGCGAGGTCGTTGTACCGAGGTGGTAAAGCGGTTGCACACCAAAGGTTTTGGTAAGGAATACATTAGAAATACGCATGTTGGAATGAAGGTCTAATGCGTAAGCCACTGGGTTGATCTTGCAGAGAATGCGGCAAGGCCCAATATACCCTGATGCCAGTTTCAGTGAGGGAACGCGGAATAAGAGGTTATAAGAAGACAGCCAGACTCTCTCCCCAACTTGGTAGGAAGGCGCATGGAGTCTGTACCTTTCATTGGTGCGTCACAAGGACTTTTGGACCTGCACCCAAGTGGAATGGAGATGCTCCTCTTATGCAGAAATTGCCTGAGGAACAAATGTGCCAGGCAACATGGATGGCTGGAACCCATAATTTGCCATAAAACTGAGACAACCGGGAAGCGGCATTGATGGCACCATTGTGAGCAAACTCTGCCCAAGGTAAGAGGTCTGACCAGTTTGTTTTTATGACGGTCAGAAATATAGCACCATAGGAACTGCTCTAAGGCTTGGTTGGATAATTCTGCTGCCCCATTGGACCGCAAATGATACGCCAAGAAGAAGGAAAGCTGAATTCCCAACTGTGCAAAAAAGCTTGCCAAAACCTGGACACAAACTGGCGGCCCCTGTCCGATGATAACCTTCGGTAACCAAAAGACCTTCCGAGTGAAAATTTTTGCCAGTTCTTTGGATGTAGGCAACTTCTTTAGCGGAAGACATTTTCAAAAACCGGTCAGCCACCATAAGAATAACTGTTGCCCTGGTATTTGGGCAACTCCACAATAAAAATCAATAGATAAGTGGGTCCAAGGCCCACTGGAAGGTGCTGTGGTGTTTTACGCTGAACACACATGGAACAAGCAGCTATGAAGGCGGTTCCATCAGTACGGAGACTAGGCCACCAGAAATGTTGAGACCTAGACCATATGAGTTGATTCTTCCCTGGGTGCCCAGCTGAATGGTACCAGAGAATGGTAGATCTGGAGCAAAGCAGTGTGGAGATTCTTGGGGACAAAGCAGCGGTCACAAGGTTTTTCAGAAGGAGAATGGATCTGAGCAGCAAGCATTCTCTCACCCAAAGGTGAAGTGAGACTAGTGAAAATAGTGGCTGAAATGTGATACCGCAGGTATTACAGGAGTAGGAACCGACTCCATCTTGAAAGAGGAGGAAAAAATACTTCGTACCGGGTAAGAATGAGACTGTCCCTTAAGGCGGTCAAATAATTCTGTAATCGATGAGATTGGATAAGCGTTCTTATCCATAATGCGATGGAGACCCCTATAATCAATTACAAGGTCTCCGTTAACCACTCTTCTTTTTCACAAAGAAGAAGCCAGCACCGGCAGGAGACAAGGATTTGCGGATTAACCCCACAGGGAAGTAAATCGGCAACATAGTCCTCCATGGCTGTATCCTCAGACAAAGTGTAGACCCGGCCATGAGGAGGAATGGCACCAGGTTGAAGGTCAATCGCGCAATCATAAGACTGGTGTGGAGGCAAAATACCAGCCTGACCTTTTAACAAAATACCTCACTAAATTTACGGTAATCCTCTGGCAAAGAGGAGAGTGAAGACTAGCACATGACCTTTGTTACTTTCTGAAAACATGTTTTACTGCATTGTGGTGACCAAGAGATCCTCACCACAATGTCAATCAAGAGAGATTGTGAATCTGTAACCAAGGATAACCAATGACCACCGGGTAATGAGGTGGGGAAATTACTTGAAATTGGATTATCTCGTGGTGAAGAGCCCCTACGGCCATGGTCAATGGAGCAGTCTCATGAGTCACATGGGCAGGCTGTTAAAGGTCTTCCATCAAAAGGCTCAATGACAAATGAAGTAGCACGAAGCTGCAGCGGAATCAAGTGCTTCGACACTAAGGCACTATCGGGCCTGCAGCCCCAGAATCAATTAGAGGGGCAACTCAGACCAAGTGTCGTCAGGGCTGGGCTCAGCCCTTCCTTTTCAGAGCTCTGTGCTCAGCTGTCGGTTAATTGCCAAAGTCTCTTCCTTCCACAGTGACTCACCTGGTCTTCATTTCCTGCTCGCCAGCTAGAGCTGCTGGTTATATAAACTCCTTGGATCAGATCTTCAGTGCCTTTCCCTTGGTCAACATATCTAGACTCTCTGTTTTCCTGTGAAAGACTTTTGCTTGGCTGACTTGCCTTCTGGTGCCTGATTTCTGTTTGCTGCACCCGACTTCGCTGATCTCTGGACTCATGTTTCTCTGGCTTGTTCTGACTACTCGGCCTGGTTACCGAACTCTGGCTGTTTTTTGACTACATTTGCTCTGTTGATACCATTTTACAGTTTTTATTAAATAGTGTGATTTTTACTGCACTTCTGTCTCAGTCTGATTCATGGTTCCCGACAGTAGGCAAAGGCCATGAATTCAGGAGATGCAGGCAATCCACTTGTTGGTAATATTTTTTCCAGATTGGATGAGCAGGATCACCACATGGATCTGTTTGCCATAGCGTTACGGACGCTCCTGATTCGGACTGCTCACCTGGATCCTCCCACTGAGGCTGTTCCGGTGCAACCTGTTTTTGCAGGCCTTCCCTTCTGATGCTCCAGTCTCTGTGCAGGCACTCGTCTCGAATATTACCTCTATAAGAGGCATGTCTAGCTCCGCTCCACTTCCCCCAGCGATTTGTGGGCGATCCAGTTTAATGCAGAGTTTCTCAACCAGGTTGGGATCTACTTTGAGATGCTGCCCAGGGCATTTCCCACAGATAGAAGCAAAGTAGGCTTCATGATTTCTTTGCTTTCTGAGAGAGCCTTGGCCTGGGCAAACCCTCTATGGGAGATGCAAAACCCTGTCGTCCCGAGTTACCCTGAGTTTGTGGCTTCCTTTTTTAAAAGGGTATTTGACGTTCCTGCAGGCTCCACTTCTGCTGCCAAGAGCCTCATGTCCATCAGAGTACGAGAACTGTTGCCGATTTACACTATTGAATTCCGTACTCCTGGCATCGGAGGTTGCGAGGCCCTTGTGGCTGCTTTTTCTCATGGTCTCTCGGATACCATCAAAGATGACATAGCAGAGAGACCTTCCTTTTTAAGGAGCGCTTGCGGAAGCCTCCTGTACTCTTGTGCAAAGCCATTGTATCTGATTTTTAGGGACTCATTAATGACAGGAATAGTACCACTGGATTGGTGCAGGGCCAATGTGGTGCCTATATTTAAAAAGGGAACAAAGTCTTTACCAAGTAACTATATAGACCTGTTCTTTTAACTTCTATAGTTTGGAAGATACTGGAGAGATTAATAAAAGACCACATAGACAAGTTCTTGCTGGAAAAAAATATTTTAAGCAACAGACAGCATGGATTCATGAAAGACAGAAGTTGTCAGACAAACCTGATTTCTTTTTATGAAGAGGTAAGTAAAACCTTGGACAGAGGGGTGGCAGTGGACGTGGTATACTTGGATTTTGTAAAAGCGTTCGATAAAGTTCCCCACACAAGGCTAATGTGGTAAGGTAAAGTCTACAGGCTTGGAAATATCAGTTTGTAAATGGATAGAAAACTGTCTAAAAGACAGAATTCAGAGAGTAGTGGTTAATGATTCTTACTCTGGTCTAAGGTTATCAGTGGTGTACCTCAAGGTTCAGTGTTGGGACCCTTACTTTTTAATATCTTTATAAATGATATTGGGTCTGGGATCAAAAGTAAAATTTCTGTCTTTGCAGATGACACTAAGCTATGCAGTGAATTTTGCAAGTGGATTTTGAGGGCTGGGCGAGTGTGGGCTGCATGGGAGGGGAGGGGGGGCGATAGTGGGGGAAGAGAGAGGAGAGGAGAGTTGCTGCCGACGCGTTGATCAGCGTGCGGGGAACATAACAGCTTTCATTTCAATAGCTGTGTGTTCCCTGCTGCGTGTCGTCATAGCCCCTCCCCCTTTTCCGGGAACTTTGATAGACAGATCACCCGCCCCAGGATTGGACAGGTGATCTGTCTATCAAAGTGCCCGGACAAGGGGGAGGGGCTATATATGACGTGCGGCGGGGAACACACAGCTATTGAAATGAAAGCTGTTATGTTCCCTGCGTGTTGATCAACGCGGTGGCGGGGGGGGGCTCTCTTTCCCTACACAGGTAGGCCACTGGGGACCGACACAAGGCTGCATTTGGGGACAGATGGCTGCACTGGCATACACAGAATGTATTGGTGGACACAGAATGTATTGGTGGACACAGAATGTATTGGTGGACACAGAATGTATTGGTGGACACAGAATGTATTGGTGGACACAGGCTGTATTGGTGGACACAGGCTGTATTGGTGGACACAGGCTGTATTGGTGGACACAGGCTGTATTGGTGGACACAGGCTGTATTGGTGGACACAGGCTGTATTGGTGGACACGGGCAGGCTGCAGTTTTGGACAGGGAGAAAGTTGTTAATATTTTTATAACTTAATTCTGCATAAACAATTTAAGTGTCATTTCATGAGATAATTTGAGGGTGTGTTTAGGGGCGGGACATAAGGGTTGGGCCCGGCAACTGGTGGCGAGTAACCCTTGAGGTCTGGCTAGTAGCTCAGGATTTGAAATTTTGAGCCCTGCTTACAGGATGTCTCCAATTTACAAGCCAACCTCAATGCTCTGTCTAATTGGGACTATGTGGCAGATGAGGTTTAATGTTGATAAATGTAAAGTTATGCACTTAGGGGCTAAGCATATGCATGCATCATACATGCTAGGGGGGAGTACAACTGGGGGGGATCCATAGTGGAGAAGGATCTGGGGGTTTTGGTAGAGCTTCTTTTTTTTTATTTTCTTTTTTCTTTTTTTTTTTACCTGGAAAATAGTTTTTATTGAAAAAATACAGAACACAAAAAAATGACAAGCTACAGAGTCCAGATTACATTCCAGTACATAGGAATCTGATCGACAGGGTGCAAACACATATTAGTCCAATAAAGAAGAGCATTTTAGGAGAGTCCGAACCCCTCACCTCCCGCACCCGGTTTTGGTAGATCATAAGCTTAATAATGGCATGCAATGCCAAGCTGCGGTTTCCAAAGCGAGCAAAGTAATTTTTTGTATTGAGAGGTATGGACTCCAGAGAGAGAGATTATAATTTTGTCGCTGTTCAAATCATTAGTAGACCTCATCTGGAATATGCAGTTCGTTTTGGGCACCAGTTCTCAAAAAGGATATTGGGGAACTGGAGAGTGCAGAGAAGGGCAACCAAACTGATAAGAGGCAAGGAGGAGCTCAGCTATGAGGAAAGATTAGAGGAACTGAATTTATTCACTCTTGAAAAGAGGAGATTAAGAGGGGATATGATCAACATGTACAAATATATGAGGTCCATATAGTGAACTTGGTGTTGAGTTATTCACTTTACGGTCAACACAAAGGACAAGGGGCACTCTTTACGTCTAGAGGAAAAGAGATTTCTCCTACGTTCACTGACTGACACAGCTCCTCTACTTTAGACCATTGGGTTGCCACCTTCAGGAGAGGACTAGGCAGAACATGTTAACATGTACAAAAAAACAGAACTTTCTAGTTCTGCCCAAGGGGCGGTCCCTTCAGTAACAACCCCCTAGCCTGCACCTTGCAGCCTCAGTTTTTTTTTCCTGCCTAGTGAAGGAGAAGGACCTAGGAACCCTGCGGGCCCATCGGTCAGTGTTGTTTTTATTTATTTTTTTTCTGCAAAAGTTTGCCTTTTGTGCAAGATTAGGATCCTGTGATCTGCTATCAACAGCCGGCTGGGTGACAGGCTTGATAACCTTATCCTTGTAGTCTCCCCAGCCTGGCCAGCGAGCGTGTGCAGACCAGAGCTCCGCGCTGGGTCGGCCACGACATGCCCCTCAGGCTCCAGGGGCGGCCGGTGAGCGTAATGCTCCGGGGCACACATATGACCGGGCTACTGATGTCTGCGTCAGTGTGCCAGGCCAGCAGCCACCCCGTACTGATCGGAGTGTGGGTCTGTGATGGAATGTCCCCAGCTCGTCCGGAATGGTAAGTACAGCTCTCCCTGTCCCGGTGGGGCTAAGCAGCTTGGCATTCCCTGGGAGGTCGATTCGGGGGTCCCTCTCCTCCCTCTCTTCTCTCCCTGTCCCTATCTTCCCTCCCCCCCCCCCGTGGGGGATGCTGCATGGGCTGCTGCTCGGTGTGTGTGCCACATGGACAGGGGTCCGGGGGGGACGGGGACTTTCACCTTGGGTGGGGGGCTGCGCTGGGTGGCTGTGTCCATTTTCTTGTAGTTTGGCGGCCATTTTCCCTGTGATTATGTCCTTTATACTGGACGCTCGGCGGCCATTTTGTTGTAGCCTGGCACGTTTTTTTATGCTCAGCACTGATCCAGGGGGCTCAGAACGGCACGGTTTCCTCTCACAGACACCTGGGAGCTGACACAGGACACATGCACACCTAGCTGGGCGGCGCAGAACTCGGTCAGGGTGGTGAGTCCTGCGGTGGGGGCCACTCAGCCTGCAGCAGTTAGGAGGGTGGGACGATTCACTGTCCTAAGTCCCCAACAGGCGGCAGACAGGGTTGGTCAGCATGGCTTCAGAACCTAGTGTTTCCTCCCCCGAAATTCAGACAATTGCAACCGGTTCGCCTGCAGTCAGTGCGGTGCCTCTGGACGCTTTGTCGGCGGTCCTTAACTCATTCGTTGCCGAGATGGAGGCGGTGCGTGGGCGCAAAGGTGGTAAAAAGTGCCCCCCCCCCGTTCTCCGGGGAGAGCTCTGACGCAGACTCTGGTCCCGCTGAGGCTGGTGACCCCTGCTCTGTTTCAGATAACTCTGACCAGGACCGATCGGACAGTGAGAATGAGTCCCCGTCCGGGTCCGCGCACGACAAAGCGCTAGTTGGAGCACTTATCACAGCTGTGCGTGATACCCTGAAGATTCAGGATACGGCAGATTCCTCTGCTGAAGTAGTGGTCCCTTTTGGGTCCCGTACACCTAAGGTGTTTCCGTATCTGACTTATTTCAATAAGTTCATATACAAGGAATGGGGGCGTCCGCAACGGACCTTTTCGGTGCCAAAATATATGGCGGAGAGCCTTTTTAAGAAATGGTCGGCTACTCCGGTCGTGGACCCCCCTGTATCCAAGTTAAATAAGGTAACCACAATCCCGATAGAGGGGAATCCTGCCTTTTAAGGATCCCATGGACAGTAAGGCCGAGGCAGTGGCCCGTTCCTTATTTACGGTTGTGGGGTCAGCGATGCGACCAGTACTGGCCTCCGCGCCTGTGTCACAGACACTGACGGAGTGGGCAAAACTTCTGCACCGCAAATTGGGGGAACAGGTTTCTCCTGTCTGCCTGGAACTAGCAGACCAGTTAGTACAAGGCCTTAAGTATGTTTGTGATGTGGCCCTGGATACCCCCCCCCCCTCTGTTATCCAGGGCTTCGGTGTCAGCAGTGGTGCTGAGGCGCCTGATTTGGCTAAAATGCTGGTCTGCGGACCAGGCATCTAAAAAAGCATTGACGGATCTACCCTTCCTTGGCGAACGGCTCTTTGGGGCCATGTTGGATGACATCATTAAGGATGCCACCGGTGGGAAGAGTACCTTACTCCCGCAGACCAGAAAGGCTAAGGAGCCACGCCGTAGGCAAGGGCCCTCTTTTTCTGCTCACAATCGGCTTTTTCGTCCCTCCGGGGCTTCGGCTATACGTCCCCAGCCCGACAGGACGACCTTTTGAGGTACAAAAGCGTCCCTGGAACCGCAAGCCTGCAAGCAAAAGCGCTACCGCGTGAAGGTTTGCCCCGGCCCGCCACACGGGTGGGGGGTGTCGCCTTCGGGAGTTTGCAGCCTGGTGGGCCTCTCGGCTGTCTGACCGATGGGTCTGCGAACGGATTTCCTCTGGCTACAAGATAGAGTTCCTCTCTTGGCCACCAAACAGATTCTTCCCCTCCATCATACCCGTGCTCCCGGCTCGCCGGGAGGCCCTCATGGGGGCAGTAAGGGACTTGCTGAGTCACGGGGTGATAGTACCTGTTCCGGAGCCGGAAAAATTCCAGGGGTTCTACTCCAATCTGTAGTTCCCAAAAAGGAAGGGGTGCGGCCAATCTTGGACCTAAAAGCCCTCAATTGCTTAGTGAAAGTACAGAGGTTCAGAATGGAATCAGTTCGCTCGGTAGTCGCTGCACCCCATCAAGGGAACTTCCTGGCGTCCTTGGACATCCAGGATGCGTACCTGCACATACCCATATGCCCTCGGCATCAGAAGTTTCTGCGATTTGCAGTTGGGGATGCCCACTGCCAGTTCGTGGCTCTTCCTTTTGGCTTGGCATCAGCCCCCCGAGTCTTTACCAAGGTATTGGCTCCAGTTCTGGCGTTGTTGCGACAACGCGGGATCGCGATCGTAGGCTACCTAGACGATCTCCTCCTGAGAGCATCTTCCGCCTCAGAATTAAAGGAGGATGTGGCGATCACCATGCAGACCCTGCGGGATTTTGGGTGGCTGTTGAACCTAAAAAAGTCGGTACTCTTACCGTCTCAGCATTTGGAGTACCTGGGCTTACTGCTGGACTCCATGGAAGCGAGAGTGTTTCTCCCTCCGGACAAGCTACAGACTCTTAGAGCCGCGGTAAACCTGTTGGTGAACCGCAGGTGGTCGTCCCTACGCTTCTGCATGCAAGTCCTGGGGCTCATGGTGGCCTCCTTCGAGGCAGTAGCGTATGCTCAGTTTCACACCAGAGTCTTGCAGAAGGAGATCTTGACAAAATGGGACAAATCTCCGTTATCCCTGGAGCAGCGGATTCAGGTGAGGCGGTCGGTCAAGGACTCCCTGCTCTGGTGGCTGAGATCCCCGGCACTTCGGTCCGGAAAGTCGTTCCTACCTCTACATTGGACAGTGATCACGACGGACGCCAGCCTGTCCGGCTGGGGTGGAGTACTGGGAGTACAGTCGTCCCAGGGCCTCTGGTCGGAGGAGGAATCCAAGTTGCTGATCAATGTGCTTGAGCTACGTGCGATCAGGCTATGCCTCTCCACGTGGTCAATGAGACTTCGAGGACGTCCGATCAGGATCTAGTCCGACAACGCCACGGCAGTGGCATATGTCAATCATCAAGGAGGAACGAGAAGCTCGGCCGCCGCACGGGAGGTCGCTCACATCCTTCAGTGGGCAGAGCGACATGTACCGGCCCTGACGGCCATTTACATCCCGGGAGTGGAGAACTGGCAGGCGGACTACCTAAGTCGCCAGATGCTGGACCCAGGAGAATGGGCGCTGCATCCGGATGTGTTCAGGCTACTGTGCCTGCGGTGGGGCACACCAGACGTGGATCTCCTGGCTTCCCATCTCAATCGGAAGGTGCAGAGGTTCGTGTCCAGGACAAGAGATCCTTGGGCAGACGCGTCAGACGCGCTGGTGGCTCCATGGGGTCAGTACCAACCGATCTATGCTTTTCCTTCACTCAAGCTACTACAACGTCTGCTCCGCAGAGTGGAGGCTGAGGGGATTCCAGTCATTCTGATTGCCCCAGATTGGCCTCAGCGTCCCTGGTATGCAGACCTAGTGCGCCTGGTGGCGGCCACCCCCTGGCGTCTGCCGTTACGAGAGAACCTTTTATCTCCATCCTGCTTTACTATCGCTGGGTTTAACGGCATGGCTGTTGAGAGCGAGGTGATGAGGAACCGGGGCCTATCGGACTCGGTGATTTCAACTATGTTGAGAGCTTGGAAATCTTTGTCTCGGAAGATATATCATCGTACCTGGAAGGCCTACATCGCTATGTGTGAGGAGGAAGGCTGGTGTTCGCGCTCCTATAGCGAGGAGTTGACCAGAAATTGGCTTTAAGCACCATTAAAGGACAAATATCGGCCATGGCTGTCTTTTTTCAGCGACCCCTGGCATCTCACTCTCTGGTGAGCACCTTTGTTCAGGGGGTTCGGCATGTAGTTCCTCCAGTGCGTCCACCGTTACCCCCGTGGGATCTGAACCTGGTGTTGTCGGCGCTTCAGAAGCCGCCGTTTGAGAATATCAGAGAGATTCCCTTGTTGACTCTTTCCCAGAAAGTTGTCTTTCTTGTGGCCATTACATCGGCCAGGCGGGTGTCGGAACTGGCGGCTTTGTCTTGCAAGTTGCCTTATCTGGTTATCTGTAAGGATAAGGTGGTGTTGCGTCCGCAACCTTCTTTTCTGCCGAAGGTGGTTTTCGGCATTCCACATCAATGAAGACATTGTATTACCGTCTCTGTGTCCTAGACCGACACATCCCAAGGAGGTAGCCCTCCATTCCCTGGACCTGGTCTGAGCTTTAAGGGTATATTTGTCTGCCACAGCTCCTTTTCGGAAGTCAAACTCTCTGTTTCGGTAGCTTGTCCGAAAAAAGGCATGACGGTCTCGTCGGCCACCATTTCCAGGTGGATCAGACAGATTGTGGTTCAGGCCTACGCCTTGAAGGGGCAGGTGCCCCCCTTTCCGGTCACGGCCCATTCCACCAGGGCAATTGGAACCTCTTGGGCTTTCCGACATCAAGCGTCTGTCGCTCAAGTGTGTAAAGCGGCGACTTGGTCGTCTGTTCATACTTCTACAAAATTCTACAAAGTAGATGTCAGTGCATCGGCTGATGCCTGTTTTGGCCGCAAAGTTTTGCAGGCGGCTGTGTAATTTGCAATTTTTGGCAAGAACCACAGTTACTTTTCAGTCAATGCACTGTTGCATTGTTACCACAAGTTCTGAGGCGGTTAGATAAGGTGGTGTCTCCCCTGTTGGGGAGCACTTCTGTTTTTGTGGGTGAAGTTTTTTTTTTATGCTTTTTCCCACCCCTCGTTTGACACTGCTTGGGGACGTCCCGATGGTCTAAAGTAAAGGAGCTGTGTCAGTCAGTGAATGTAGGAGAAAATAGGATTTTTGTACTCACCGTAAAATCCTTTTCTCTGTAGTTCACTGACAGACACAGCACCCACCCCTCCTATTTTTTACGTTATACTGCTTATTGATGTACTGAGGCTGCGAGGTGCAGTCTGGGGGGTTGTTACTGAAGGGACCGCCCCTTGGGCGAAACTAGAAAGTTCTGTTTTTTTGTACATGTTAACATGTTCTGCCTAGTCTTCTCCTGAAGGTGGCGTAACAACCCGATGGTTTAAAGTAAAGGAGCTGTGTCAGTCAGTGAACTACAGAGAAAAGGATTTTACGGTGAGTACAAAAATCCTATTTTTATCTCCAAATACGGAAAGGTTTCTTTACAGTATGTGAAAATGTGGAATAGACTCCCTGCAGAGGTGGTTCTGGTCAGCTCAGTAGATTGCTTTAAGAAATGCCTGGATTCTTTCCTAAATGTACATAATATAACTTGGTACTAACATTTATAGGTAAAGTTGATCCGGGGAAAATCCAATTGCCTCTCGGGGGATCAGGAAGGAATTGCTGCTGTAGCAAATTGGATCATGCTCTGCTGGGGTTTTTCGCCTACCTCTGGATCAACTGTGGGTATATAGGATTGAATGATGATTTTTTTTTTTATGGTTGGACTTGTCTTTTTTTAACCTGACTAACTAACTATGAAACTTTTTTGCTCCAAGCTTTGCAGTCCCACCTGTGCCTCCCATACTTCCTGGTACAGAGTCTGCCAGTGAGGTAGAACCCATGCATTTGGGCTTCACAGGTCTCTCTGCAGGGCCTTTTAGGAGGAGAGAGAGATTGTGTCTTTATTGTGGCCAGGTAGGTCACTTCCGGAAGTCTTGTCCTACCTGTCCAGGAAAATGCTTGTACCTCTGAGGTCCTGTAGAGGACTGTGATATTTGTGCTGGAGCACTGTGTGACCCTTCACCCTTTTCTCCTGATGCATGCTGGGGGAGGTGCTGTACCAGGAAGTGAGAGAGAGAGAGAGAGAGAGAGAGTGTGTGTGTGTGTGTGTGTGTGTGTGTGTGTGTGTGATCCCACAAGTTTACAACCAACCCCTGAAGCGGTTGGTGACCGTATTCCTGAGGAGCCTGGAGTTGCAGAGGTTGGACACCCACTGACACCTCCAGAACCTTTAACAGCCTCCAACCTTCCTAGTTCTGTGCCACTTCGTAAGTCTGCCCGCCAAAGACATCAAACTCCTCGTTGGCAAAGCACTGAAATCTTACGGGACACTTTGGAGGTCAGGAAACAGACAAAGGGCTCATAACGTGATGCGGGAGCCACAGAACTGAGTTGGAGATACTACTTTCTGAACTGATCCTGCTTGCCTTGTTATTTTATGTGTTTAGTATTTTATGTGTTGAGTATTTTGTTCTCTTATGTTTATTTATTTTTTCCCTATTGTTTTTTTTAATGGGGAAAAAGAGGAGGTGTGATGTTTGTGCTGGAGCACTGTGTGACCCTTCACCCTTTTTCTCCTGATGCATGCTGGGGGAGGGGCTGTACCAGGAAGTAAGAGTGTGTGTGTGTGTGTGTGACTGGGAAGCAGCAGCATGATACACAGAAGGGATTACATCTGGTAATGACAGAAGCCTGTGGTATTAGGACTCCATGTAACAAAGTCATCATGTTCTGAGTGAGTAATAAACCCTTCCATGGTTAAGAAGTTCATCCAGCCTGTGTGTAACTTGCTGAGCAGATACTGGCAGCATTGCTAGTAGCACCCTGAGAGACCCCGTGTCTAAGGGACATAACAGTGGCGACGAGGATTGTGGATTTTAGCACACATGGCCTTCATAGGGTTTATTCAACCATTTGATCCTGCTACTGAATCATGGAGCTCCTGGGTGGAGAGGCTGGAGCAGTATATGGAAGCAAGTAGTGTGGCTGCAGAAAAGAAAGTTGCAGTTTTCCTCACAACATTGGGTCAAGCTGCATATGGCACTCTGAGACCTAATTTCTCCAGATAAGCCAGCTTCTAAGCCCCTGCCTGAGTTAATTCAGAAGCTACATGAGCACTACAACCCAAAGCCATTAGAGATTGCAGAGCGGTTTAAATTCTACAGTAGAAGGCAGCATGCCAGGGAGGACAACAAGACATATATCATTGCTTTACGTAAGCTAACTGCCACTTGTCAGTTTGGAGACTACCTGCAGACAGCTCTCCTTGACATGTTTGTCATGGGACTCTGCGACCCAGCCATACAGAAACGTTTACTCACAGAACCCGACTTGACTCTGACGAAAGCCACTGACTTTGCTACGGTCATGGAGTTGGCTACACGGGACGCCACCCTACTGAAGGCACCACCTGAAACTCCTGCAAGCCAGGGAGAGGAAATATTCCACTCTATCATCCGACACCCAAGACGGCTGTCCCCAAATCTGCCTAAACCTAATTCTTCTGTCTCTAGGACACCAACTTGCTACCATTGTGGTAACACTACTCACCGTGCACCTGCTTGCAAGTTCAAGGATGTCGTTTGTTTTCTTTGTGGAAAGACTGGCCATATTGGGCGTGTTTGCCGCAGCTCACACTCCCCGAACACTACCACAAAAGTTAGACGTAGACAGACATTTCATATGGATACTGACAATAACGGCTCCAGCTCTGATGAGGAAACCTGTGTCCAGCATGTTGGACTGTTTCGGGTAGCTGGGAGTACTCCTGCAATAAGTGGACGTCACACTCAATGGCTGTCCTTTCTCCATGGATGTTGATACAGGGATGGCTGTGTCTGTCATTTCATGGACTGATTTAAAGGCATCTGGTCTGTCCCTACCGCTCCAACCTACAAATCTCACACTACAAACCTACAGCAAGGAACTACTACAGCCCTTGGGTTATGTGAAACCCCTTGTTACATAAGGCAACCGCAGTCAAACTCTACGCCTTTATGTTGTCAATAACGGAGGTCCTCCGCTGTACGGTAGGGACTGTACAAAGCCCTGGGCATGCCTCCTCTTGCCATTGCCCAATGTACATTGCTTTCTGAGGTAGACCATTGGGTGGAATCCCTGAAGTCATGCTTTAAGGGGGTTTTTGAGGACTCTGGGCAAAGTAAAAGGAAAAATGGCCCACCTCCTCTTGAAGCCTGGTGCTACACCTCGTTTTTGTAAGGCAAGATCAGTACCTTTTGCCTTGAGAAAGAAAGTGGAAGCAGAGATGGACCACCTATTGGCTGAAAAGATCATAACTAAAGTTGATAGAAGTGAATTGGCATCGCCAATTGTGCCTGTCAAGAAAAAGAATAGGAGACATTCGAATTTGTGGAGATTTCAGGGTTGCCCTGAACAACCAACTTCTTGTGGACCAATACCCATTGTCTCGACTTGAAGATCTATTTAGCTCACTGGCTGGGGGGCAAAACTTTACAAAAATAGTCTTAAAGCAAACTTACCTGCAACTGCAAGTACACCCAGATTCACGTCATCTGTTGGCCATTAACACCCATAAAGGATTATTCCAATATAACCGCATGGTTTTTGGCATGGCCCCAGCTCAGCCATCTGGCAGCGAATCATGGATGAGGTCCTGGCAGGCATACCTTTCACTCAGTGTCTACTAGATGACATTCTCATCACTGGACCCACTGATGAAGAACACAGAATGTTGAAACTGTGCTAGAGAGACTCCAAAGGTATGGTTTACGTGTCAATCTTTCAAAATGCAAATTTCTAAAGTCTCGACTGGAATTTTGTGCCCACACTGTGGACCTACATGGGTTACACACTACTGAAGAATAGGTTAAAGCCCTTACCCATGCCCCTACTCCCCAGAATGCAACACAGCTCAGGTCCTACCTTGGCCTCCTAAATTACTACCACCGTTTTTTGCCGAACCTAGCACACCAGCTTTACCCATTATATCGCTTACTGGATGCAAGAGCTAAATGGATATGGACAGCCAAATGTGAAGAAGCTTTTTGGCTTTCTAAAGAACTCATTCTGTCTTCTCGAGTTCTGGTCCACTATGATTTAAAGAAACCCGTCACCTTGGCTTGTGACGCCTCGCCTTATGGACTGGGTGCTGTGCTTTCCCATGTCATGCCAGATGGCACAGAGCGCCCCATTTCTTTTGCCTCCAGGTTACATAGTTACATAGTTACATAGTTAGTCAGGTTGAAAAAAGACACAAGTCCATCCAGTTCAACCGTAAAAAATAAGAATAAAAAAATAAAAATAAACATATATCGTACAATCCCATATACCCAATTCTATACCCACAGTTGATCCAGAGGAAGGCAAAAAACCCAGAAGAGCATTATCCAATTTGCTACAGCAGGGGAAAAAATTCCTTCCTGATCCCCCGAGAGGCAATCGGATATTCCCTGGATCAACTTTACCTATAAATGTCAGTACCCAGTTATATTATGTACATTTAAGAAAGAATCCAGGCCCTTCTTAAAGCAATCTACTGAGCTGGCCAGAACCACCTCTGCAGGGAGTCTATTCCACATTTTCACAGCTCTTACTGTGAAAAAACCTTTCCGTATTTGGAGGTGAAATCTCTTTTCCTCTAGACGCAAAGAGTGCCCCCTTGTCCTTTGTGTTGACCGTAAAGTGAATAACTGAACACCAAGTTCACTATATGGACCCCTTATATATTTGTACATGTTGATCATATCCCCCCTTAATCTCCTCTTCTCAAGAGAGAATAAATTCAGTTCCTCTAATCTCTCCTCATAGCTGAGCTCCTCCATGCCTCTTATCAGTTTGGTTGCCCTTCTCTGCACTTTCTCCAGTTCCCCAATATCCTTTTTGAGAACTGGGGCCCAAAACTGAACTGCATATTCCAGATGAGGTCTTACTAATGATTTGAACAGGGGCAAAATGATATCTCTCTCTCTGGAGACCATACCTCTCTTAATACAAGAAAGGACTTTGCTCGCTTTGGAAACCGCAGCTTGGCATTGCATGCCATTATTGAGCTTATGATCTACCAAAACCCCCAGATCCTTCTCCACTACGGATCCCCCCAGTTGTACTCCCCCTAGTATGTATGATGCATTCATATTATTAGCCCCCAAGTGCATAACTTTACATTTATCAACATTAAACCTCATCTGCCACATAGTCGCCCAATTAGACAGAGCATTGAGGTCGGCTTGTAAATTGGCGACATCCTGTAAGGACGTTATTCCACTGCATAGCTTGGTGTCATCTGCAAAGACAGAAATGTTACTTTTGATCTCAGACCCAATATCATTTATAAACATATTAAAAAGTAAGGGTCCCAGCACTGAACCTTGGGGTACACCACTGATAACCTTGGACCATTCAGAGTAAGAATCATTAACCACTACTCTCTGAATTCTGTCTTTTAGCCAGTTTTCTATCCATTTACAAACTGATATTTCCAATCCTGTAGACTTTACCTTACACATGAGCCGTGTGTGGGGAACTGTATCGAACGCTTTTGCAAAATCCAAGTATACCACGTCCACTGCCACCCCTCTGTCCAAGGTCTTACTTACCTCTTCATAAAAAGAAATCAGGTTTGTTTGACAACTTCTGTCTTTCATGAATCCATGCTGTCTGTTGCTTAAATAGTTTTTTTCCAGCAAGAACTCATCTATGTGGTCTTTTATTAATCTCTCCAGTATTTTCCCAACTATAGAAGTTAAACTAACAGGTCTATAGTTACTTGGTAAACACTTAATTCCCTTTTTAAATATAGGCACCACATTGGCCCTGCGCCAATCCAGTGGTACTATTCCTGTCATTAATGAGTCCCTAAAAATTAAATACAATGGCTTTGAAATTACAGAGCTCAATTCTTTTAGGATCCGTGGGTGTATGCCATCTGGTCCAGGTGCTTTATCCACCTTTATTCCATCTAAATATTTCTGGACCATATCACTTTTGAGCCATTGTGGATTTGGGGCTGTGTCACTACCACCCCCATTTTGGACATGAGCTCCCCCATGCTCCTTTGTATACACAGAACTGAAGAAAGTATTTAATAAATTAGCCTTCTCTTTGTCCCCAGTCACCCACTCTAGATTATTTTGTAAAGGGCCTACATGCTCAGACTTGACCTTTTTGCTATTAATATATTTGAAGAATTTTTTGGGGTTTGTCCTACTATCTTTTGCAATCTGTCGTTCATTTTGAATTTTTGCATCCTTGATTTCCTTTTTACATATCCTGTTATATTCTTTGTAACATTTAAATGACACTAGTGTTCCCTCATTTTTATATTTTTTAAAAGCTCTTTTCTTATAGTTTATAGCTTTTTTAACTTTGTCAGTGAGCCACATAGGTTTTATTTTTAGCCTTTTAAACTTATTGCCCATGGGAATATACTTTGCAGTGAGTTCCCAAACAGTCTTTAACATCAGCAGAACAAAACTACTCCCAGATAGACAAGGAAGCTTTGGCCATTGTTTGGGCCACAAAAAAATTTCATACGTACATCTATGGTCGGGAGTTCACACTTATCACTGACCACAAACCTCTGTTGTCAATACTGAACCCTCAGAAAGGAATTTCTACAACAACCGCATCTTGCTTACAAAGGTACGCTTTATTCTTTATTCTTATTCTTGAGCTTATACTTATTCAATCAGATACCGCTCCCATGATGCTCATGGCAATGCAGATGCATTTTCCAGATTGCCAAATGGAGACCACTCACCAAGAGACGTATGCATAGTGGAAATACACAGGCCGAAATCCTGCATGTCCACCTCCTTAATTGCCAGACATACAGTCACAGATCCTTTCCTGTCTCAGATATTCTCGTATGTTCAGGCTGGAGGGCCAGAGAAAGTCCCAAGTGATTTTTGTCCATACTTTGCCAGAAAATGTGAGCTTGTGACTAATGCTGGTTGCCTACAGTGGGGCAACAGAGTGATTATACCTCAGTATTTGCAACCAACCATGCTAAGGATACTGCATGAGGGCCATCCTGGCGTGGTGCGCATGAAGCAGCGAGCCCGAAGTTATGTTTGGTGGCCACAAATGGACACAGCAATTGAAGATTATGTGGCTCAATGTCCTGGGTGCTTTCAAGCTCAGCGACCCCAAAAGAAACCCTGTTACCTTGGCCATGGCCGACAGAACCGTGGTGAAGACTCCATCTCGATTTTGCTGGCCCAATCCAGGGTAAAATATATTTGATCGTGGTAGATGCACATTCAAAATGGCTGGAGGTTTTTCAAATGCCTTCTGTTACCTCAGCTGCTACCATTCTAGTCTTAATGAAGCTCTTTGCTCAATATGGCTTGCCAACAGCCATAGTCTCGGACAATGGGACTCAATTTACATTGCATGAGTTTCAATCCTTAAGGGCTTGGGAATCCAACACTAGAAAACAGCGCCTTATCATCCAGCCTCGAATGGGCTGGCAGAACGGTTTGTGCAGACGTTTAAGAAGCACTCACTCTCCACTCTGGACCAGGTCGGACTGTCAGAGGAGAAGCTGCTGGAGTTCTTGACCATGTACCGAAACACAAAACACGCTACTACTGGGCCGTCCTCAGCTTTTCTTATGTTTGGCAGGCATCTTCGCACCAAACTTGATTTAGTTCATCCACCAACACCTCACCTCATTGGCCGTCCTGGATTCCGTGCCGGTGATCTTGTATGGTTTCGGAGTTTTGCCTCATTGGCTTCCTGGCATTATTGATGGACCTCTTGGACAATGAATGTACCTTTTGTTCGCCTGGAGAATGGCATTTGTGTTCGAAGACACCTTTCGCAATTGAGAGCGCATTTGCCTGCCAATAGAAACAAACCCGACCTCTCTTTCTACCCAACCACCAGAGTCTACTCAGGGCTCTACTGGTGACATATGGCATGGTGTCTGGCATGATCCCACAAGTTTACAACCAACCCCTGAAGCGGTTGGTGACCGTATTCCTGAGGGGCCTGGAGTTGCAGAGACTGATTTGTCTGTTGGACACCCACTGACACCTCCAGAACCTTTAAAAGCCTCCAACCCTCCTAGTTCTGTGCCACTTCGTAAGTCTGCCCGCCAAAGACATCAAACTCCTCGTTGGCAAAGCACTGAAATCTTACGGGACACTTTTGGAGGTCAGGAAACAGACAAAGGGCTCATAACGTGATGCAGGAGCCACAGAACTGAGTTGGAGATACTACTTTCTGAACTGATCCTGCTTGCCTTGTTGTTTTATGTGTTGAGTATTTTGTTCTCTTATGTTTATTTATTTTTTTCCCTATTGTTTTTTTTAATGGGAAAAAGAGGAGGTGTGATGTTTGTGCTGGAGCACTGTGTGACCCTTCACCCCTTTTTCTCCTGATGCATGCTGGGGGAGGGGCTGTACCAGGAAGTAAGTGTGTGTGTGTGTGTGTAACTGGGAAGCAGCAGCATGATACACAGAAGGGATTACATCTGGTAATGACAGAAGCATGTTGTATTAGGACTCCATGTTACAAAAGTCATCATGTTCTGAGTGAGAAATAAAAACTTCCATGGTTAAGATGATCATCCAGCCTGTGTGTAACTTGCTGAGCAGATACTGGCAGCATTGCTAGCAGCACCCTGAGAGACCCTGTGTCTAAGGGACATAACAGGGACAGACCTTAGATGGCATTGTTTCGTCCCCAGTTATCCAGAAGAATAAGCCCCTGGTTCCGGTGACCCTTTCTTGGTCCGAGTCGTCCATCGAGATACAGGCTCTAATCGACTCTGGGGCTGCAGACCTGTTCATTGATGGTGCCTTTGTGCCTAAGCACTCGATTCCACTGCAGCTTCGTGCCACTCCACTTGCCATTGAGGCTATTGATGGGAGACCTCTACAGCCTGCCCATGTGACTCATGAGACCGCTCCATCGACCGTGGCCGCAGGGGCTCTTCACCACGAGATAATCCAATTCCAAGTAATTTCCTCACCTCATTTCCCGGTGGTTATCCTTGGTTACAGAGGCACAACCCCTCTTTTGATTGGCTTTGTGCTGAGGTTCTTTCCTGGTCACCACAATGCAGGAAGACATGTTTTCAGAAAGTGGCTAAGGTCTTGTGCACCTCTTCACTCGCCTCCCTGCCGGAGGAGTACCACGAATTAAGCTATGTCTTTGACAAAGGTCAAGCCAGTAGTTTGCCTCCACACCGGTCATATGATTGTGCAATTGACCTTCAACCTGGTGCCATACCCCCTCGTGGCGGGGTTTACCCTTTGTCTGTCTCGAAGGACAAAGCCATGGGGGAGAATGTTGCCGACGCACTTTCTCGAGGATTCATTTGTAAATCCTCATTTCCTGCTGGTGCTGGTTTCTTCTTTGTGAAAAAGAGTGGTGAACTGAGACCTTGTATTAATTATAGGGGTCTCTCAATTGGTTCACAATTAAGAATGCTTATCCGATTCCATTGATTACGGAGATATTTGACCGCCTCAAGGGAGCAACGGTTTTTATGAAGCTTGATTTGAGAGGGGCATACAGTCTCGTGAGGATGAAGGCGACGAATGGAAAACTGCATTTAATACCAGAATTGGCCATTATCAATACCTTGTAATGCAGTTTTGGTCTTTGCAATTTTCCAGGAATTTATCAACAATGTCCTCCGAGATTTGTTGCAGCTACGTGTGGTGGTTTATCTCGACGATATCCTCAAATTTTCCAATTCCCTAGAGAGGCACCGCACAGATGTCTGTCATGTGCTTCAGAGGTTGAGAGATAATAATCTGTATTGTAATATGGAGAAGTGCTAGTTTTATCGTGAACAAGTTAGATTCCAGGGTTATGTCATTTCCACTGCTGGTTTTTTGATGGACGCAGAGACACTTTCAGCAGGTCTACAGTGGGCCCCGACCTGTGGGTTTACGACCATTGCCACGTTTTCTTAGCTTTGCCAATTATTGGAAGGTTATTTGTAACTTCTCGTCTCTGGTCAAACCCCTGACTGATATGACCAGAAAAGACGGTAAGCCACAGAACTGGTGGCCGTGTTCCATTAATGCCTTTGAGAGTCTCAAGGCTGCCTTTGTTTCTGCTCCTGTGTTGGTACATCCTGATCCTATGGTACCTTTCATCTTTGAGGTTGATGCATCTGAGACTGGAGTTGGGGCCCTGCTGTCTCAACGTCCTACCTCTGAGAGCCCTATGCATCCTTGTGGCTACTTTTCCAAGAAATTGTCTCCTGCGGAATGCAATTCTGAAATTGGGCACATTGAGTTGTTAGCGATCATTTTAGCCCTTAAAGAATGGAGGCATTTCCTTGAAGGTACCACTGTGCCGGTTCTTATTCTGACTGATCATAAGAATCTCACATTCTTGTCTGAGGCTAAATGCCTCTCTCCCAGAAGGGCGCGATGGGCTCTTCTTGTCAAGCTTCAATTTACATAGTTTCATTCTTACCCAGTACTAAGAATGTAAGGGCTGACGCATTGTCGTGACAGTCTTCCTCCGCTTTCCCCAGAGAGTCTCCGCACTGCCGTGCTCCAGACTTACCATTCTCCCAAGGCTGCTGGCCACCCAGGGAAGAATCAACTTATTTGGGCTATTTCCTAACAATTCTGGTGGCCTAGTCTACACACTGATGCGCCTTCGTAGTTGCTTGTACCGTATGCGTGCCCGGAGTAAGACACCACGACACCTTCCAGTGGGCCTCCTACAACCCATACCCATTGGAGAGAGGCCTTGGACCCACCTGTCTATATATTTCATTGTCGAGTTACCCAACTCTCAGGGCAACACAGTTCTCCTTATGGTGGTTGATCGGTTCTTGAAAATGTCTTGTATTCCTCTTAAGAAGTTGCCCTCATCCGGAGAACTGGCTTCCATTTTTGCTCAGGAGATCTTTTTCTTACATGGGCTACCCAAGGTTATCATCTCGGACAGGGGGTAGTCAGTTTGTGTCCAGGTTTTGGCGTGTCTTTTGTTCACAGTTGGAAATTCGGCTTTCCTTTTCCTCTGCAGATCACCCGCAGTCCAATGGGACAGGAAAACGAACCAACCAAGCCTTGGATCAATTTTTACATTGCTACATTTCTGACCACCATAACGACTGGTCAGACCTTGGGCGGAGTTTGCTCACGATAGTGCCATCAATACCGCTTCCAGATTGTCTCCATTTATGGCAAATTATGGTTTCCAACCATCCATGTTGCCTGGCTCATTTGTTCCTCAGAGAATTCCTGCATTGGAGGAGCATCTTCGTGGTCTTCGTTCCACTTGGGTACAGGCTCAAGAGTCATTGCAACGTGCCAATGGATAGGTACAGACTCCATTCTGACCGGAGCCTCCTACCTGCACCTTCCTACCAAGTTGGGAACAGGGTCTGGCTGTCATCTCGCAACCACCGACTCGGTGTTCCCTCTTTATAACTGGCACCGCGGTTTATTGGGCCTTTTTGTATTCTCTGTAGGATCAACCCAGTGGCTTACGCTTTAGCCCTTCCTTCTAACATGCGTATTTCAAATGTATTTCATGTCTCCTTATTAAAACCTCTGGTATGCAACCGTTTCATAACTTTGGTACCACGTACTTACCCAGTTCAGGTTAAGAACCATGAGGAATATGAGATACAATTTATCATTCCCGTAACTTCCGTGGGTGCATACAGTACCTGGTTCATTGGAAGGGGTCTCATCCTCAGACGTACATGCTCCTGTCCTCCTCCATGCTTTCCATAGATGTTTTCCCCCTCAAACCTGGTCCTCCGAGGGGGAGGGGTCGTTGAGGAGGGGGGGTACTGTGAGGCCTGGGCTCAGTCTTTCCTTCTCAGAGCTCTGTGCTCAGCTGTCAGTTAATTGCCAAAGTCTCTTCCTTCTACAGTGACTCCCCTGGTCTTCGTTTCCTGCTCGTCGGTTAGAGCTGATGGTTATATAAACTCCTTGGATCAGATCTTCAGTGCCTTTGCGTTGAGCAACATATCTGGACACTCTCTGCTGTATTTTCCTGTGAAAGACTTTTGCTTGGCTGACTTCCCTGCTGGTTTGTGATCCTTTTTGCTGCACCTGACTTCGCTGATCTCTGGACTCTTGTTTCTCTGGCTTGTTCTGACTACCCGTCCTGGTTACCGATCTCTGGCTATGTTTTGACTACGTTTGCTCTGTTGCTACTATTTTACAATTTTTATTAAATAGTGTGATTTTTTACTGCACTTCTGTCTGTCTGATTCATGGTTCCTAACACCAAGAAAGGGTAGCCGAAACTAGAGGCTTATCCTTTAGGGCAGCTGGGGATGCAAAAAAACACCACCTAAGGTCTGTCCCCTACAGCAGTGGTCATCAACCCTGTCCTCACAGCCAACTAACAGGCCAGGTTTTATGTATTACCTTGGGGGGGATGCAGACTAGAATACTGCAATCACTGAGCAGCAAATGATATCACCTGTGATGCATTTCAGTTATCTTGCAAACCTGGCCTGTTAGTGGGCCCTGAGGACAGGGTTGATGACCACTGCCCTACAGGACCTCAGGTGCGGGCCTGCCTGGCCACAGCAAAGGCACAATCTCTCCCTCCTCCTAAAGGCACTCTTTTCAAGAGACGTGTGGAGCCCAACTGGGCTATACTTCACTCCACTACCAGGAAGCATGGGAGGTGAGGGAGGCATGGGTGGGACTACAAAGCTCGGAGCCAAGCATACAGGAGGCTTCCGCAAGCACTCCTTAAAGGAAGGTCTCGGAGTCTGGAATCCATGAGAATGGCAAACGTGATCATCTCCTCAAGATTCTTTGGTATGTCTCGGGCTCATAATCTCATGTTTAATGTTACCTCAAAGACCATGAGAAAAAGCGAGGGCTTCATTGTTCCAACCAAACTCTGCTGCCAGAGTATGGAATTCAATGGCGTAATTGGCAACAGTTCTCGTACTCTGATGGACATGAGGCCTTTGGCAGCAGAAGTAGAGCGAGCGGGAACACCAAATACCCTTTTAAAGGAGGCCACAAACTCAGGGAAATTCTACAGAATGGATTTTTGCGTCACCCATAGAGGGTTTGCCCAAGCCAAGGCTCTATCGGAAAGCAAAGAAATAATGAAGCCTACTTCTGTCCGTAGGGAATGCCTGTGGTAGCATCTCAAAGTATATTCCAACCTGGTTGAGAAACCCTCTCCATTGAACTGGATCGCCCCCAAAACTCTGGGGAAGCAGAGCAAAACCAGACATACCTCTTACAGAGGTAATATTATACAGGTTCCTGCACAGAGACCAGAGCAGCAGCAGGAATGGCTTGCAATACTGGTTGTACCAAAGCAGCCAGAGTGGGAGGATCCAGGTGAGCAGTTTGAATCAGGAGTGTCTGTAATGCTATGGCAAACTGATCCAGTCAGTGGTCCTGCTCATTCAATCTGGAAATAAAATTACAACCAGGTGGATTGTCTGCATCTCCTGAATGCATGGCCTTTGCCTAATGTCAGGAACCATGAATCGGACTGAGACAGAAGTGCAGTAAAAATCACACCTTTAATGTACCGTATATACTCGAGTATAAGCTGAGTTTTCAGCACTTTTTTTTTTACCGGCTTATACTCGAGTCACCTTTTTGCACCTGATATCCTTGATTTTGGGGACCCGGTACCAGCCGGCCATAGTTTCCATGGACCCCAAACTTGGCACACATGTAGCCCCACCCTTCCTCTACAAGTGTGCAAAGTTTGTTGTCTGGGGGACCTACGGCCGGGGAGCACTGATTTTTCAAACCCGGGCACCCCCTCCATAGACTCCCATGTTAAACGGTAATTTCTCTGGCAACTTTGGGGACCCGGTACCGGCACACTTGGCACACATGTAGCCCCATTTCTCCTCTACAAGTGTGCAAAGTTTGTTGTCTGTTGGACCTACGGCCGGGGAGCACTGATTTTTCAAAGACCGGCACCCCTTCCATAGACTCCAATGTTAAACGTCAGTCTAGTCATGGGCACAGTGAGTCATGGTTACAGTGAGGCATGCACATGGACAAAGTGAGGCACAGTGAGGCATGCAGTTGGACACCCTAGGCTTATACTCGAGTCAATACATTTTCCCATTTTTTGTGGTAAAATTAGGTCGGCTTATACTCGAGTGTATACGGTAATAGTAAAAATCGACAGCTCAGTAACGTAGTCAAAACATAAGCCAGGGTTTGGATACCAAAACGGTTAATCAGACAAGGAAGCCAAAGATAGGACCAGGAACCAGAAGGGACGTCGGCTAGGGCAAAGTCTTTAACAGGAACTCAGCAGAGACACTCAGGATATGTTGACCAAAGCGAAGGCACCAAAGGAATGAACAAGGCAGCTTAATTTGCCAGAAGGGGCTAGCTGTAGGCTCGACTGATGAGCACTGAAAAGAGAGCTGCTAGAAGCCCAGCCCTGACAATCAGGCATTAGGACCCTGGAGATATTTCAGGCGAGAGATCCGATGTCTGTCCATTATGATCGCAAAAAAGGACATGTCCACTAAATATGAGCATGGGTGAGGTGACCTCCAAACCACAACCCCGCCAACAAGTAGGTGGGTAATAAGGCAACATTAGATGTAGATGAGATGGGGAGTGATGTCAACGGGCTAGCAGTTTGAAGTTCATTTCAGCCACCTTGGAAGATATTGAGGACATGTGAGCTAATTTAAGTATTTTGTCCCGTTGAGCCTCAGAGTGTTGAAGGTCCTGCTCCCAGGCTGTTAAATAAGGCAGGTAATCCGTGTATTCCAACTCTTGAAGGGCAACATAGAATTGAGAGATGCCCCTGCAGGGTGCTTTATTTAAGGCAAAGATGTGCTCAATAGGGGTGAGATCTTTAAGAGAACTTTAGGGTTTTGGTAGCGTGCACACAAACTGAGATAATTGCATGTAAAGCCATTCGTCAAGTCGATGAAGAGGTTTTAAGTTGTCGAAGTGGGATATGTTCCCCTTGATGAATTACATGGTGTAAGAGTAGATGTGGAACATTAATGCAGGAAAGTAAGCAGTATCCGTTCAACCTGGGTAAAAGTAGGAGTGGACCAGCAGTGGTAGGATAGGTAAATTGTAGGCCCCTTGTGACTTTTTTTAGGATAGTATCCCAGATGGCTAAAGTTTAAATAGGTTAAAGGGGATGAGGAAGGTAATAGGTCCTGAAACTGTTCTGGGAATCCATGGCATTAAATGTAGTGGAGCTTGACAAAGTTTGTTTATAGCTGGATCCATAATTTGTTAGGACGTTAAAAAGTCCACTCTGCAGTCCTATTTGAAACAGTCTGAAAATAAAGTTTCAAATCTAGTAGGGAAAAACCCCCTTGTCTTTTAGATCTGCAAAGAACCAACCTAGACATCCACGGTCTAGCACATTGCCAGACATATCTACCTATGCTCTGCTATTCAGTTTACCTTTGGGGAAAAAAAATAAATAGAAAAATTCATAATCGGGATAAAATCTTACCTGATGTCCTTGAACCACCTGTTCTCACAAAAACTCCCCCTACTTTCAGCTCATTTGAAACCGCTAAAGTTGCAGAGATAACCAAAATCATGTCCACGGTTAAACCATCAAGCTTCCCGAATGATACCTGCCCTGCATGGTTCATGAAGTAGAATGCAGACACACTGGCCCCAGAGATAACAAGGATGGTGAACCTATCTTTAAAAATAGAGGACGTTCCAACTCATCTGAAGCATGCCATTGTCTCTCCTTTGCGGAAAAAGAGCACACTCGACCCTTCTCTTCTCACCAATTTTAGACCTATATCTCTCCTTCCCTTCATGGCGAAGATCCTGGAGCGGGTTGTCTTTCAACAAATGCAAAGCTTCTTTGAGGGTAAGGACCTGTTCCATGATTCCCAGTCGGGATTCAGGCCGGGGCGTGGCACTGAACTTTCAGCACTAAATATGCGTGAACGGTTGTTGAAGGTAAAGGATGCGGGGGGGGGGGTAGGCAGCCTTGGTGCTGCTTGACCTCTCCGCAGCCTTCGATACTATCGACCATCAGATTCTGGGAGATCGTATGAAACGACTTTTTGGATGTAGAGGCACTGTTCTCCGGTGGATCAAATCCTTTCTTAAGGACCGGACCCATCAAGTCCGGATGAACACATGCAGTTTGCCAATTGAACCCCTTCTCTATGGAGTCCCGCAGGGTTTGGCATTGTTGCCCCTGCTATTCAACTGCTATATGCGCCCTCTAGCTGACATCATTGCTACACACAAACTAGCTTGCCAGATATACGCAGATGACACGCAGATCTTGGCTGATTCCGCCGACGGGACTAACATGCATTTAAATCTGAGAAATGGACTTATCCATATACAAAAATGGATGGCCGATAACAAACTGGGCCTTAAAGTGGAGCTCCACCCTAAATTACAAGTTCCTCTCATCGGAACCCTCCCCCCCTCCAGTGTCACAATTGACACCTTTCAGGGGGGAGGGGGGTGAAGATACCTGTCTAAGACAGGTATTTTCACCCACATCCGGGAGTCCTCTCTCCGGGAATCTGCGGGAGTGACGTCACTTCCCGTAGTGTTCTGGGAGACACTCAGCTCCCAGAACACAGGAGGACGAATCAGAACGGCGCAGCGCGACTCGCGCATGCGCCGTAGGGAACCGGGCATGAAGCCGCAGGGCTTCACTTCCTGGTTCCCTCAGCGAGGATGGCGGAGGGAGCAGCAGAGTGACGAGCGATCGCTCGTCCTCTGCTGCGGACATCGCTGGACTCCAGGACAGGTAAGTGTCCAAATATTAAAAGCCAGCAGCTGCTGTAGCTGTAGCTGCTGGCTTTTAATATTTTTTTTCCCGGCGGAGCTCCGCTTTAATGAAGTAAAGACCGAGTTGATGCTGGTGGGCCCTCAATCTTCCACTAATTTCCTCTCAGCCTGGCCCACATCTTTCTGCCCTATTCCAACGCCGGCAAAACAGGTTAGGAACCTAGGCATCATCTTCGATCCATGCCTGTCATTTATTCCTCATGCAAAACACTATTAAAGACTCATATTTTTATATACAGAGACTCAGAAAAATTAAAGAACTGTTCTCGCATGAAAACCGGCTAACTCTAGTGCAGGGCCTTGTGCATTCCCGGTTGGATCGTTCCAACATTTTTTTTCTTGGACTTCCACTAAAGTGGCAAAAAAAATTGCAAGTGACCCAGAACCAAGCTGCTCGCCTGGTCTCCGGATGTGCAAGAAGAGACCACATAACTCCTGTGCTCGCAAAATTGCACTGGCTCCCCATTGCAAAGCGGGTACTATTTAAGGCAATGTGCTATATTGTATAGAGCACACCGGAAGCTGGGCCCAATCTATCGGTCTGAATGGGCCTCTCACTATGTACCATCGAGAACACTTCGATCAGCCAACTAGCAGACTACAATCCATTGGCAACAGACGCCTGGTCACAAAGGGCAATGAGCTATGGAACTCGCTACCATCGACCCTAAGGTCATTGCCCTCCCTTCTGAGCTTCAGGAAGGGTTTAAAGACCTTTCTATTTATCCAAGCCTACGGATAAAAACCTGACGATAATCCTGCTGTATACATGGTTTCTTCCCATGCTCTTTCCCCCCTCTCTATTCGGTTTTTCTTTGTTCTACCTCCCCCTCCTTATAGCTCTGTACTTTCAACCCAGGGCCCTCTACCAGTTTATCGGTCATCTTAGTTGATTCTAGGGTCAGTGTGTGCCTAGACGCGCTCCGAATGGGGCGTATTCGGCACAGTACAAATCCTATATCATCATCATAATTGACTGAAGTAAAAGTATCCTGGTGGGCAGGGCTGGCTTTAAGGAAGGGCAAAAGGGGAAGCTGCCCTGGGCCCCAAAGTTTTAGTCCCGTGCTGTATCCCGATATCTCAGTGGGAAGTTCTGTTACTAATGCTGCCCAGCTCTGCCCTACTGTTGTGTACAGATGACTCACCTGCAAACCCTGTGTTTACATGTAAATTACCTGCATTTATATGTAAATAGCGGCAACATTAATATGTAAATAACTGCGGACCAGCGGCATTGATATGTATATCATGCCATCTGAGTTCATATTCACATTCACTTCTGCAGAATGATGCCCACTGGGGAGGTAAAGGAGCATCCTTGAAAGTCTGGCCTACAACTGTGCTCATTAAGCCTAATATCAGCCTGTTCTGCAAAAGTAGACTTCAATTGGGTTCTAATTGGCACTTGCAGATCCACAGAATCGCAGATTCCGAATTTACAAAGGCATGTTAGCCGCTAATAGCGTGATCAGGGAATCGCACGTTCGCCAACTTGAAATTTTAATTGGCGTAATTGGGCGCTATTATTACGCTCTGCGTGATGGCATATTTGCGCTATAGTAAATGACCCCCATAGTGATCCTTTTATAAAATTAATGATCAGTAATCCATAACTTCCCATAAGACTCTCTGACAGTTTATCTGTGTTAACTCTTTGAGGACCATAAGAGTACCGTCATCAATTGAAAAAATAATTCTATTTTTTTCCCTTTAAGAATGTATTTGAACAATAAATAAAACCATTTCCACACTTGTGTCATTTTTGGGGGAGGAATTATGACACGGGACAAATGTGACTATTTAGGTCACTTCCTATGGAACCCCAAAAGAAGCAATTTTTTATTTTTACGTTTTTTTTAAGTCCGTACACTTCAGTTGCTGTAACTAAGCCATTTCATTAAATAACTGGCAAAAAGCTACATCCATTTGTTGATAAGAACTAATATTTTGACTCAAACCAAAAAAAAAAGTATTTTAAGTTCTTAATCGGATGATACAGGCAATTAAAAACATGGGACAAATACGTCCCTTGGTCCTCAAATTCCAACTCCAACCAGAAGAAGTGAATATAACAAACTCTAAAGATTTCCCCATTCACAACTGTGCGTTTTGTAACCACGTGCAAAATCTTGCATGTTCTGCATGCGTTTACAAAATGTGCTAAAAATGCGTGTCGCGTTTGCGGTTTCATTCATAGTTAACGGCACCACAAACACGACAAGCAAATTCGTGTTTTTACGTATGCAAAAACTTGAAACCAAGAAAATTGTAAAACTGAACGCAGCAAAAAAGCTCCATGAGCTACTTTGCAGTGTTTGTTGTGCATAGGGCAGCTTATTGAAATGAATGGGCTGAACTATGTGTGGTGTGCAAAACAAAAAGCACAAAAAAAAATAACCATTTGTAAAATGCTTGATGGGAATGGGGACTAAAGACCATCTGGATTAACACTATTTATTATTATTTACTATATTGCCAAAAGTATTGGGACACCTACCTTTACACACACATGAACTTTAATGGCATCCCAGTCTTAGTCAGTAGGGTTCAATATTGAGTTGGCCCACCCTTTGCAGCTGTAACAGTAACTCTTCTGGGAAGGCTGTCCACAAGGTCTAGGAGTGTCTCTGGGAATGTTTGACCATTCTTCCAGGAGCGCAATTGTGAAGTCAGGACTCTCTGCAGTCCAGTCAAGTTCCTCCACCCCAAACTCGGTCATCCATGTCTTTATGGACCTTGCTTTGTGCACTGGTGTGCAGTCATGGTGGAACAGGAAGGGACATCCCCAAAATGCTCACACAAAGTTGGGGGCATGAAATTATCCAAAATGTCTTGGTATGCTGATGCCAAGCCAAACCCAACCCCTGAAAAACTACCCCACGCCATAATCCCTACTCCAAATTATTTGGGCCAGTGCACAAAGCAAGGTCCATGAAGACATGGATGAGCGAGTTTGGGGTGGAGGAATTTGACTGTCCTGGCCTGGTCTTGATCTCAACCCGATAGAACATGTTTGGGATGAATTAGAGCAGAGACAGAGAGCCAGGCTTTCTCTTCCAACATCAGTGTCTGACCTCACAAATACTCTTCTGGAAGAATGGTCAAACATTCCCATAGACACACGCCTAAACCTTGTGGCCAGCCTTCCCAGAAGAGTTGAAGCTGTTATAGCTGCAAAGGGTGGGCAAACTCAATATTGAACCCTACATACGAAGACTGGAATGCCAGTAAAGTTCATGTGTGTGTAAAGGTAGGCGTCACAATACTTTTGGCAATATAGTGTAAGTGAACTCATTCTTTACTTGACGTTTTTTTTTTTTTCTCCCAACTGGGAGTGTAATTTTGAGGAGAGATAGATTTGGAACCAACTTTATTCTCCATACACGCAAATTGACTCAGTTCAATAAAGCTAGATATTTGCATCATTGATTTGTTGAGTAGGGACAGATCTGTGTTGGGCACTCATCTATATATCATTCTTTATAAGATTCTTTTAACTGGTTATTTGGTTACATCAAGTTCCTCATTCCACGTCCACCTTATTGATTCTTTAGAGATACTACATCTAAGAGATGTGGATTATTTTCTTACCATTCAGTGTGAAAAATAACACAGAAACTCAATTAATTATGTTCTTGCATCTCTTAATATTACAAATAGGAAGTGATCAAAGCTATTGAAGGCTGGGTTCACACGCAGCAGCACCCAGCAGGTGTCTGGTGCGTCTCCATTCACCGTTTAAGGTCAGATTTCAGCCCCAATTAGGGCTGAATTCGGACCTGAAATGGACCAAGAGACACACAGGGCTCTGTAAAATTCAAATGCGAAGATGTGTGAACCAGTTTCAAAGAGCCGATCACAATCTCCTGCTATGCGAATTGGATGTAAGGAAACCTGCATCCAATTCACAATTATGTAAACCCAGCCTGAAAATTCTCCAAGGAAGCCTTTTTTCTACCACACTTCTTTGCTTATGCCTGTCCAGGGACATCCTTATGATAAAAATATTTTTAATACAACATTCTATACCTGTAGACTTCTATACCTTTCAAAAAGGGTTCTTTTAGGTGTGGCCCTTTAATTTTTAAGTGATTTTAATGGAATGTAGCCATTTTTTGCTGATTCTTTGCAATACCAGATAAAGATTTTTTGTATTTTTTTTTAATTCTGGGTTTTTGATTTCAATACTTTCTAAACAGGAAAAAAAAATAAGAAAAATGCAAAATGTATTGGTCTGATGAGACCAAGATAAACTTATTTGGTTCAGATGGTCTCAAGCATGTGTGGCGGCAAACAGGTGAGGAGTACAAAGATAAGTGTGTCTTGCCTACAGTCAAGCAATGGTGGTGGGAGTGTCATGGTCTGGGGCTGCATAAGTGCTGCCGTCACTGGGGAGCTACAGTTCATTGAGGGAACCATGAATGTACTGTGACATACTGAAGCAGAGCATGATCCCCTCCCTTCAGAGACTGGGCTGCAGGCAGGGCCGTCTTAATAGCATCATGGGCCCTGGGCAAAGTAACAGTGCAGGTAAACAGACATCAAGGAGGTAGGAGGCAGACAAGCGGAGCTTCCCATTTTGGGTGGAGCTCCGCATTAACTACATGAACAATCATTCTGTACAGCAAAGAAACAGTGGGAAAATACTACATACATAAAGTAACAAAGCTGTCCTGTGCATATAATATATCTGCTAGATTGATGCCTCCCCAGCACTATGGCCCCTTTACACCCCAGATATCGCCCCAGCACTCTGACCCCTCTACACCCCAGATAATCCCCCCAGCACTCTGACCCCTCTACACCCCAGATAATCCCCCCAGCACTCTGACCCCTCTACACCCCAGATAATCCCCCCAGCACTCTGACCCCTCTACACCCCAGATATCCCCCCAGCACTCTGACCCCTCTACACCCCAGATATCCCCCCAGCACTCTGACCCCTCTACACCCCAGATATCCCCCCAGCACTCTGACCCCTCTACACCCCAGATATCCCCCAGCACTCTGACCCCTCTACACACCAGATATCCCCCCCAGCACTCTGACCCCTCGATATCCCCCCAGCACTCTGACCCCTCGGCATTCCAGATATCCCCACAGCACTCTGACCCCTCTACATTCCAAATATCCCCACAGAACTCTGACCCCTCTACACCCCAGATATTCCCACAGCACTCTGACCCCTCTACACCCTAGGTAACCCCCCAGCACTCTGACCCCTCTAAACCCCAGATATTCCCCCAGCACTCTGACCCCTCTACAACCCAGATATCCCCCCCCAGCACTCTGACCCCTCTACCCTCCAGGTATCCCCCCAGCACTCTGACCCCTCTACACCCTAGATATATCCCCTGCACTCTGACCCCTGCACACCCCAGATATCCCCCCAGCACTCTGACCCCTCTACACCCTAGATATCCCCCCCCCAGCACTGTAACCATATACCATATGATACCCCTTGTATTGTGACCCCACTACATCCCTGATACCCCCTACACTGTGGCCTCTCTACATCCCTGATACCTCTAGAACTATAGCCACCAAGCATTGCTACCCCAGATCCCCCCTCAGCAGTTTTTTCCCCCCCATAAACCCTTGATATCCCCCAGCACCATTATTCCATCCATGTGGTACCCCCTTTTCCATTTGAGATACAGTGCATGTAAACTTTTGGCTCTATGCCCACCTCCAGCACTGCACTCACCTATACCAATCAAGCAGGCAGAATGAGGGGCGGAGGAGGGAGCATGCCTCCGGGCATTCCAAGCCTTTTGGTGCAAACAGTGCTGGACGGCTGGGCTAACCATGACACAATCCACAATGCTACTTCTGCAGGTGGGGTCTCAGTATTGCCGACTCAGCAGCTCCCACTCCAGCTCCTACCCCACAGCGTTCGAGTCCCGAACATTCAAGCTGCATGGGGTGGGTTCAGAACATCACTGACGCTTCCGCCCTACCCCTCCCTGCAGGCTGTGAAATAATAGGTATCGTTCTGCACAGCACGAGGCACCGCTGCCAGCCTGCCTCCCCTGTGTATCCATCACTCTGTGACATCATGGGTCCCCCAGCTTTGAGGCAGTGTGGGTTCATGGACCAGCTGCTTTGAGGAAAGTGCAGGGGCCCCCCATGCAGCTGGGGCCCCTGGGCAGTGCCCACTCATTAATACAGCCCTGGTCGCAGAGCAGTATTCCAACATAACGACCCCAAACACACCTCCAAGATGACCACTGCCTTGCTAAAGAAGCTGAGGGTCTCTAGACCTAAACCCTATTGAGCATCTGTGGGGCATCCTGAAATGGAAGGTAGAGGAGTGCAAGGTGTCTAACATCCAACAGCTCTGTGATGTTGTCATGGAGGAGCGGAAGAGGACTCCAATTGCAACCTGTGAAGCTCTGGTGAACTCCATGCCCAAGAGGGTTACGGCAGTGCTGGAAAATAATGGTGGCCACACAAAATATTGACACCTTGGGTCCAATTTGGACATTTTCACTTAGGGGTGTACTCACTTTTGTTGTCAGCGCATTAGACAATAATGGCTGTGTGTTGAGTTATTTTGAGTGTACAGCAAATTTACAATGTTATACAAGCTGTACACTCACTACTTTACATTGTAGCAAAGTGCCAATTCTTCAGTGTTGTCACATGAAAAGATATAATAAAATATTTACAAAAATGTGAGGGGTGTACTCACTTTTGTGAGATACTGTAAGTTAATTCCATACCAAGGAGTTTAGAGCCCTTACAGACTGGAAAGTGCAGGCAGAGCATTTTCCCCAGGAAGAGAGTACAACCAAAACCAAAAAGCAGACCAAGATGTGTTGGTATTCACACAATGTATTTATTACAGTTCTGTGTTTTGACTGGGTTTTAAAATAATCTAGGAAGCTCTGCAAATTCTTTACAAATCATGGCACCAGAAATGTATTTTGAGCCCTTAAAGAAGACGCCAAGCCAAAATTCATAACATCTTGGCATGAAAGAATTTAAATCCAGACCCTCTTTTTAAAATGAGCTGTCATAATAATATCACTGTCTTTTTGTTTCATTTTTTTTTTTTTAAAAGAAAAAAATAATTAAATACAAAGTATGTTTTAACCTACTAAAATCTAGTCCATTAACATATTTATGAATTCTTAGTAAGTTACAGTAAAATAATTTTAATAATAATAACAATCTATTCACATTTATTTATATAATAGTTTTACAGCTCTGCACGGCTTGTAGGTGTATGCCTCCTGAAAAGGATAACAAAATAGTACCACATGACATAAAAATGCCACATAAACCTCTTTTTAGCTTTTTATATTTTTAGTTGGGGTGCTTCATTTTCTCTCTTTCAGCTCGTGTTCCAAAATGTCCAGTCTTGCAGTGAGCTGGGCTAGTAAGAAACGTTAAGGAATACATGTTGGAAATAGATACAGACATATAATGCAGTGTGACAAGACATGATTGTGTCGTTTAAAGTTGATATCCCAGATGAGCCCCCACTACACTTTCCCCACCCAACCTCCTCTAGCTACTCACTTGATTCGATTTTCAAAAAATTAAACAAATTGATCCAATTACTTACCAAAAGTGCTGTCACATGACAGGCTGGGTCCCGAACTTACTTTCTACAGGACTAGAGCATTGGAGGCTGCTTCTCTCAGGATCTAGATCTGAACCTGCAACCTCTGCTGTGTCTGGCACTGTCTCTTCTTATTCTTGTCAGTTGTTCTTGTCACTCCTACTGCTGACCATATATTCCCTTCCTCTCATTCCCACCTTTGGCCTGTTCCTCGACTATGCGTCTGCTTGTTCTCAACCTGCAACCACTCATTACTGACTTTTTGCTTGTTCCTAAACTACATTTTCACTTGTTCCCAACCTGAAACCACTTGTTACTGACCTTTGGCTTGTTTACTAACTATGCTTCTGTTTGATCCGATCCTGCTATATCTGCTACTGGATCCCACCTTGCTGATCTCCTGGTGAGGTTATCCTAAGGACTGTGACCTGGTACATCAAAACCCATCTCCACCATAAGGAGCCCTGGTTAGTGCTTAGTCCCCTCACCTCAGGCAAGCCTATGTTATCCACCAGGTTGACCTGCTTGTGTACTTATCCATCTGGTCGTTGGGACCCTCTCTACTGCTATTGCTCCTGGTCTACAAGCTTGACCCCTGACTGTGACACCTCACTGTCTGGAGTGGTAAATTGCCATTGGTTGTAAGGAGAGTCTAAGCAGTGGCTTCATACAGTCATTATGCAAGAGGAGGCAAGAAAGGCAGCTTATGGGCCTGCAATGTGGTGGTGGATCACTGGACTTTACTATCTAAAGAGGTGCTGCAGAGGGTTAATGCAATGCACAGTCAGATAAAAAAAAATTAAATGGATAGGAGTGGGCGATGTAGGAGGAATTGGGATTTTGTTGTGCTCTAAGATAAGCTATAAATGTGCTGCCACTCGTAAACCCCCTGAGTGTGTCCCTACATAATGGTGGTGGGCCTTTCTGAAAGTAACAGAGCTACCAGTATAGCCAACAATGTCCAGAAGATTCCAACAATGACACAAAAAAAGTGAACAGCAGTCAATAATGGCATTAAGGACAATCATCACTGGCATTAACAAATGAGTACAGACTTTAAGGTTTGAGTACTCTTCTAGTTTTCTGGGAACCCCAAGAACTCATCATCGCTAGTGTCAGAATTTATGAAGCTCAGTTGCTCACAATCACGATATGACTTTCTTCCCTATCTTCATATACAATACAATCTTCATTTCCATCTAAGGCATTGCTAGAATGACTGTACGATTTCCTCCTTCACTGAGTGCCATGATGTTTTCACCAATCCACAAACTTGAGTGATAGTGGGCCTCTTCATTCATCCAGTAGGTGTCAGATCATGATTACCGGCAGCCATCCATTTGTTCCACTCTTCTCGCATAAAGACTTTTTAAATGGTTTGTTGATGGAAACGTCGAGAGGTTGCAACTGGCTGGTAAGACCACCAGGAATTACAGCTAGATGAGTCTTCACTTCTTTAAAGCACTTTTTTGTAGTTTCGCTAATATGTGCTCTAAACTGGTCAAGCATTATATAAGGCAGGTTTTTTCAGAAGCCCTCCAGGATGTTTGGACTACACTTTTTCAACTGATACTCTCTATTCCATTTTCGCCCATCCATCCTTTGTCATGAACATGTACGACAACTCCTCATGAAACACTTCTTTCGGAAATGTTTTCCTTTTGAAATTAATATGGGCGCCAATTTGGTGCTGTCTGCACAGCAGCACAACACAACCATGTTATGGGTTTTCTCATGTCCTGAGGTTTTCACGGTTATGGTTTTGGCACCTTTCAGATCAACAGTCCTATTGGATGGTACATCAAAGGTTAGCGGGACGTCATCCATATTCCCAATCTGGCTAATTTTAAAACCATTTTCTTCCTAGCATCAATTACAAATGAATGAAAAGACAGAATCTTAGATTCATATTCTTTTGGCATTTTTTGCGCAATTCTAGTTTTGGTGCACATAACAAGGTCACATCTCCTCATAAATCTGTAGCACCACAATGGTGATCCAGTAAAATCCTGAATGCCTTTCTCTACAGCAATGCGTTTGGCTTTATATATTATCATTTTTGTAGAGACTGAGAAGCCATTATTCCGGTGACGTGTGATCCATTCTTTCATGTCCACGTCTAACTGTGGCCACTTTGCAGCATGCCCACGAAAAGCGTGCTTACTTTTATTTGCTTTTTGCAGCTGATCCTTTTGTTTCCTCCACTCTCATGATTTTTTCAGTTGAAGGTGGCCCAAAATGTCTCTCCGCTGCCTTGTTTCCATATTTTACTACCTCCAGTTTAAATGGAAGTTTATATGCTAGTATTTTCTGCTTTATCATCCTTTTCTGCTTTAGCACCTGGTCCCTGTCCCTGCTGTGGGTGGCTGGGCTGGCACCTGTCCCTTGCAGTGGGTGGCTGAGCTGGCACCTGGTTCCTACAGTGGGTGGCTGAGCTGGCACCTGGTTCCTGCAGTGGGTAGCTGAGCTGGTACCTGGTCCCTGCAGTGGGTGGCTGGGCTGGCACCTGGTCCCTGCAGTGGGAGGCTGAGCTACCACCTGGTCCCTGCAGTGGGTGACTGAGCTGGCACCTGGTCCCTGCAGTGGGTGGCTGAGCTGGCACCTGGTCCCTGCAGTGGGTGGCTGAGCTGGCACCTGCAGTGGGTGGCTGAGCTGGCACCTGGTCCCTGCAGTGGGTGGCTGAGCTGGCACCTGGTCCCTACAGTGGGTGGCTGACCTGGCACCTGGTTCCTACAGTGGGTGGCTGACCTGGTCCCTGCAGTGGGTGGCTGAGCTGGCACCTGGTCCCTGAAGTGGGTGGCTGAGCTGGCACCTGGTCCCTGCAGTGGGTGGCTGGGCTGGCACCTGGTCCCTGCAGTGGGAGGCTGGGCTGGCACCTGGTCCCTGCAGTGGGTGGCTGGGCTGGCACCTGGTCCCGGCAGTGGGTGGCTGAGCTGGTCCCTGCAGTGGGTGGCTGAGCTGGTCCCTGCAGTGGGTGGCTGAGCTGGCACCTGGGCCCTGCAGAGGGTGGCTGGGCTGGCACCTGGTTCCTGCAGTGGGTGGCTGGGCTGGCACCTGGTTCCTGCAGTGCGTGGCTGAGCTGGCACCTGGTCCCTGCAGTGGGTGGCTGGGCTGGCACCTGGTCCCAGCAGTGAGTGGCTGGGCTGGCACCTGGTTCCTGCAGTGGGTGTCTGTGCTGGCACCTGGTTCCTGAAGTGGGTGGCTGGACTGGCACCTGGTCCCTGCAGTGGGTGGCTGGACTGGCACCTGGTCCCTGCAGTGGGTTGCTGAGCTGGCACCTGGTTCCTGCAGTGGGTGGTCAGTATCTGCTCCATAAGACGCACCAACATTTTCCCCCATTCACTTATGGAGTGAAAAATACGGTACATTGTTACAAAGACTTCTCTAATCATATATGAAATGTTTTCAACCATTCAGACCTCCCTGAAAAAGTCCAAAAAAAATCACTTGGGCTGCTTTCACAATGAAAGCTCAGGGTGTCAGCGGTAAAGCGCTACTCGTTTCAGCGGCGATTTACCGTAGTTTTAGCGGCAATTTTCGGCCGCTAGCGGGGTGCTTTTAACCCCAAAGACTGGGTTAAAAGCGCCTGTGTTGCGGTGCTTCCAGCGCCTTTCAGGTGCTTTGGAAGCATTGCCCATTCATTTCAATATGCAGGACATTTTGGGAGCGCTGTATACAGTGCTCCCAAACCACCCCAAAGATGCTGCTTGCAGGACTTTTCATAACGTCCCACAAGCGCACCGGCAAGTGCACTGCCCCAGTGTGAAATGTCACACTGAAATGAAAGGGAGGCGGTTTTCAGGTGTTATTCAGAGGCTATTTCTAGGGCTAAAACGCCTGAAAACACCTGTGTGAAAGGGGTCTTAAAGTGGAAGTAGTGTAAAGTCAAAACCTAAAAAACTTTAAACCTACTCTCAGACACATTTTAAGTGGAATCTATCTAGCCCTGTAAAGAAAAAAAATGCTATACTTACCTGGATGCTGTGTGCAGGAAAAAAACCGACAACAGCTGGGAGATACTTGGGAAGTGACGTCACCCATAGAGTTACTATGAAGCTTCTGTTGGCTGCCTCTCCTGCACATCCTCACACACTAAAGCCGCCGCTGACAGCTGATGTTGGGACTGGACCAGAGTGGCTACAGAATAGGTAAGTATAGCGATTTTTGCTTTACAGGGCTAGATAGATTAGGTTTAGAATGTGGCTGTGAGTTTGTTTAGAGTTAGTTCGGTTTTGGCTTGAGTTCCACTTTAAGTTTATTTCAAGTGAGCCCCCGCTCTAGCAGGATATACTTAAGCCTCGTACACATGATTGGATTTTCCTCAGACAAAGCGTCGGACTTTTGTCCGAAGGGCGTTGGCCAAAAACTTGTCTTGCATACAAACGGCACACAATTGTCAGCCAACAAACACGAACGTAGTTACATACTATGTGAAATTTCAGCTCTTGAGCGCCACCCTTTGGACACCTTCTGCTAATGTTGTGTTTGGTGAGCATTGATTTCAAGCATGCGTGTTTGTACTTTGGACTTTTATCTGACGGACTTGTGTACACGCGATCGGAAAATCCGACAACAGACCGTTGTCCGTGGAAGATTTTAAAGCCTGCCATCCAACATTTGTCCACGGAAAATCCGACAACAATTGTCCGATGGAGCGTACAAACTTTTAGGCCAACAGTCTGTCAACACACAATTCCCGTCGGAAAATCCGATCGTGTGTACGAGGCTTAAGGATGTTTGCATCACCAGATTTTCGGCAACAATCAGGTCTGCAATTTTCTCATTATCAAGTGACAGCATTTTCAGTGTATCACAATTTGAGTAATGAAAGGCATGCTTGTGGATATTATCATTCTATTGACTTACTGTAGTATATGACATTTCATTTGTTCTCACTGTGGATTTTTGGGTTCACAGTTTATGGAAACAGCAGAACATGCCTGGATAATGAGTGCTGCTGGCACATCCCAGTGCCTTTGGAAGTGCAGCATAGGAGGAGTCTTCTTTGAGTGCCTACAACGTATGAGCCAGCAGAAGGAACCGCATTGTGTGGCAGAAGGAGCAGAGGCTAAGAGGAACATTGTTCCTGTGCAGACTCTGTAGGTGTCTCAGGGGACGCAGCTGTTTGATTGGATGCTGTAACTCCTGGTGACCTTTGGCAGCCCTCTTAAAGTGGTTGTAAACCCAACCACACAACTTGCACCTACAGGTAAGCCTAGATTAAGACTTACCTGTAGGTGCAAGAAATATCTCCTTAACCTACACGGTTAAGGAGATATTTGCAGAAAACCCTGCACAGATGTCTACGGAGCATGCATGCCGTAGACAACGGCGCAGGCGCACTGAGCGTTACCGGTTCTCTCAAAGGAGACTGACGGTTTTTTCAATGGAGAATAACGGCCCCGCACGCATGCGTGTGACGTCATCGCCACTCCGGCCAATCACAGCGCCAGAGCGGCGATAACAGGAAGACGGTCGGAGCGGACATGGTGGCGGAGGGGGACGAGGAGCCGCAGCGGAGGCTTCGATCAGAGGTAAGTGCCACATAATGAGCTAGTATGCGTAGCATACTAGCTCATTATGTCGTTTTCTTGCAGGTGTTATTTTTTTTTTTTCCCGAAAAGTGGGTTTACAACCACTTTAGGTGTGGGCAGTGTTAATAAATAGCAGTACCCTGCTGGGTTTGTGTGAATTTGTGAAAGGGGAAAGGCTAGGGACAGCTCCCACTTTGAGAGAGAGTGAGAGTATAAGGAAAGGTTCCTGCTGGAGGAGGGACAGGATAGGGACACCACTATCTTCTCGATTCCGATCACCAGAGTCGCTGCTGCAGACTAATTGCCAGCCTAGAAAGAAGATCCACTATCTGTGTTGCCAGTCAGCCACCACTTCAGCAGATGTTGTCCTGATAAAGTAGGCTTTGCTTGAACTAATGCCTTACTCTGAGCCTGTGTGAATCACTGCTGCATGCCTGTGCCAGTGCAGAATAACCTGCTATTACAACTAAGTGATTTTGTGTATGCCTTATGATGCATGGTGTGCCATGAATGCCTGGACTATTGCACTACCTGGACTATGCTGTGTAGAAGCAGAGTATTAACTACTGCAAGTGTTACTGTCAATGTTACTACAAAGATCAAGTGTTACTACCGCTCACTAAAATTACTTCTGTAACTTTCCAAAGTTCAAATTCAAAGAACTTTATGCCCTCACATTACTGGGTACTACCGCTACAGGCCCTGTCTTCACCCTTACCCTTTGTAGTGTGTACTGTGAGAAGGACCGGTTTCTGTTTAACCACGCTCCTCTAAACCATTGCCAATATGCAGAATTTGGTAGTCACACCCAATATGTGCCCCGCTGTGCCACACAATGGGCCCTTACCCTTACCCTTTGTAGTGTGTACTGTGAGAAGGACCGGTTTCTGTTTAACCACGCTCCTCTAAACCATTGCCAATATGCAGAATTTGGTAGTCACACCCAATATGTGCCCCGCTGTGCCACACAATGGGCCCTCCTCTCTTTCTCACAGTATCTCAGTCTACCCCTGACTGCAGACAAAATGAATGTACTGAGGATAAGGGAGGGGGTGTGATGTGTGCCTTTCTTTCATTACCGTATATACTTGAGTATAAGCCGACCCGAGTATAAGCCGAGGCCCTAATTTTACCACAAAAAACTGGGAAATCTTATTAACTCGAGTATAAGCCGAGGGTGGGAAATGCAGCAACTACTGTAAGCGGAAAAGAGGGTCAACAATGCCCATTTGCAGCTTTACTGTGCCCATTACCTCACTGTGCCCATATCCACACTGTGCCCATATCCACACTGTGCCCATATCCACACTGTGCCCATATCCACACTGTGCCCATTTGCACGCCTTACTGTGCCTATTACCTCACTGTGCCCATTACCTACACTGTGCCCATATCCACACTGTGCCCATTACCTCACTGTGCCCATTACCCTCACTGTGCCCATTACCCTCACTGTGCCCATTACCCACACTGTGCCCATTACCCTCACTGTGCCCATTACCCTCACTGTGCCCATTACCCTCACTGTGCCCATTACCCTCACTGTGCCCATTACCCTCACTGTGCCCATTATCCACACTGTGCCCATTATCCACACTCACCTTCTGCTTGCTACAGCGAAGGAAAGATCACCTCCCATGTCCATCACGCTGCGGGCGTCCATTTTTTAAAATTTGCGGCTTCCTCCTGGTCCCGTGCGGTTCCGTGATAGGCGATTGACACTGTGTTCAGTGTTCCGCCTATCACGGCCATCTTCTTATCCTTGGACTTTCCCAGCAGACACTGGGATTAGTGATCCGCCAATCACGGACGTTCTTTCATCCTCGAACAAGAGGAGAAGGTCCGTGATTGGCGGATCACTAAACACAGTGTAAATCGCATATCACGGGACCAGGAGGGAGCGCGAATTTAAAAAAATGGACGCCCAAGGTACACTGACTCGAGTATAAGCCGAGGGGGGGATGTTCAGCCCAGAAAAAAGGGCTGAAAATCTCGGCTTATACTCAAGTATATACGGTATATGTTTGAATGGTCCAAGATAGCCGTTTCAGTATTCTGTTGGTGCAGTCTGCTATATATCTCTTCATGTATGCCATCTATATGAACTGCACATTATGGAATTTATGGAAAAATCTAAATTAGGCACTGGTTGTTCCTTTCTAAAACAAATTGTGTCTTTACTGCATTCACCAACCCTAGAGCCGCAGAACAAACTTGCTCCATGGTTGAGAATGGCAAAGAATTAATACATAAAAAGTCCTGTTATCTAATTTGTTGGCAGTTTACCACAACCTATTTGATCATTAAACTAATTAACTAAAGTAGAGGCAATATTTTGAGGGGCAGATTCTCCCCAGCATTGTATATTGCAATTTTACAAAGCTTTGCTGTCTTTTCAAGAGTCTGGATATCCAGCATATCTAACCCGCTTTGAAACAGACCTACAATCCAGTCTTGATAATACATAGAGAGATACGATTCTGATACTTTCTCACGTTACCTCCCTTTTTTCCAGAATAGAGGAAATTAACTATAAATTGCTTGTTAGGTGGTACTGTACGCATGTTAAGTTTGATGTTCTCTTCTAATTCTCCTCTATTCTGGAGAGAATGTGGAGGCCGTGCTACTCACGGTCATATCTGGTGGTCCTGCCCTTTTTTTCAAAAATATTGGCAGACAGTTATTAATATGGGGTCTATAATACAAAAATATATAATCAAGTTTGATCCTTGGGTTATTCTATTTCACCTTACTTCACAATCCATAGCTAGATATAAAAACTCAATAACCCTGCATTTGTTAAACACGGCAAAATCCTTAATACCTATGTATTGGAAGCAAATGTCTATACCGAACTTAGCTCAATGGCTTCGAAAAATAGATGATACATGTTATAAAGAAGAATTTAGGTACAATACCAAGAGCATGGTTGACAAACATTTAAAGATATGGGCATGTTGGTTTGATTTTAAATTGACTTTGTTATATTGTAATATGTTATTAGATCCCTGATATTATAGTATTTTAATGACATAAAGTTGTCAGATATAATATATAATATTTGGATAGATATGGTGCAATAGAAGTTCAATATTCTTGTTTTTTGTAATCCCAGGCCTGGAATTGAACGCAGTGCATTAGCATTTATCCCCCCCTTTTTTTCCCCCTCCCTTCCTCCTTCCTCCTTCCCTATTCCTTTCCCTTCTTCCTTTTGTTTTTGCTCGTGTTGTTTTGGTAAAAATAAAAAATTGCTCTATAAGCAGAGATATTAATATTTAAATAACACATTCGTTGTTTGTTTGAATTGTTTCCTTTTTTCTTTCTGTAAGCCCAGGTTTACACTGGGCTGCGGGAGTGAAGCTGTGCGAGTTCAGCTGAACTCGCACGATTTCACTCCCGCATGTAAGTCCCGATTTCGGCCGCGATTACAAAGACATCTGTGCAGGATTCTGCACAGATGTCAATGTAAATCGCGGCCCGAAATCGCGAAAAGTAGTACAGAAACGACTTTTTGAAATCGGTGCAGCGCCGCAGATGCGGCGTCGCACCAATTAGGACAGTGTCATTGCCGGCAAATGCCGCCGATTTGACATGCGATTTGACATATCAAAACGCATGTCAAATCGCACCAGTGTGAACCAGTCCTAAGAGCTAGAATGCCTGACTATATTTTTCTGTTCTATTTGTATTTGTGTTTGAAATGGCAATAAAAAGTAATAAAAAATAAATAAAAAACATATTATGCTGAGCTATAGGCATTCCTAAAGCTCTGAGGCCAGTTACAAGTGCATTAACTATTTTTTCATTTAGATCCAAATTGTTTTCTGATTACTGTCATATCATTATTGTTTGTCAGTTGCTGTTAAATGATGTCCTTTTTTTTTTTTTTTTCTGAAAGCCTATTAGTTTTTAAATGCAACAATGTTAATTGAATTTTTAAATTAATTTGGAGGGAGAACAAGATCAATAACAGCTTTCTTGAACTATAAAAATAAAAATTAATACATAAAAAGGATATGTTTCTCTGCCAGATTTCCGAGTGTTGTTAAGGTGTTTGTCTGGAAATTGACAAGGTGCTCGCATTCACATGGGTTCTTTATCTCTGTCTCTCCTTTAATCTCTTCTGCAAAATATATGTTAAAGCCACAAGTAAGATATGGGAAAAAATATACAAGAATTAACTGCATATATAAAGGAATAAAAAATTACAAATTCCACAGGCCCTATTCATCAAAAATAGTGCAGATTTCAAAGTGCAACCAATCCGAATTCACTCTGCTGACCATTACATGATGGATTGTGATTGGTTGCTATGGATTTCTACACTAAAAGTGGTTGTAGAGTCAAATTTACAAGTAACTGGCATCCCCTCTGTTGTATGAATATATAAAGTACTGTGTGTCAGTTTTTCGAAAATTATAATCCTAAATACCCTTTTGTATAGCTCCGCTGTGCAGTCACGTGACCTCCCTCCACTCTCCTTTCCCGATCTAAGGAGAGCAGCGGGAGGGGCCGAGATTCCCCTCTGAAGCTTGCCAGCAGAGGGAGATCACGTGACCACACAGCGCCGCTGTGCAAGAAGATTTCTAGGATTATAATTTTAGAAGAACTGACACACACTGCTTTAAGTTTTTATACAACAGAGAGGATTCCAGTTATTTGTAAATCTTACTTTAAAGCTGCAAGGAATAGCAGCAGGAGGAGAGAGGAGGGGTGGGGAGGAGATTAATTCTCACACACAGAAATTATAGGCAGGAAGGGAGGGGGAGAAGGAGAGACTCTGAATACAGCAGGATGACAGAGGCACGTAAACTGACCACGGTATCATGGATCAGCAGCCATGATTACCATGGTCAGTACACATAGGGGGACACAGGAACAGGCAGGATCAACCAGGTATTTACAACATAGAATGGGTGTTTCAAATATTTTTATTCAATTATTTTATACACACAAAACGTTCAAATAATTTCAAAAATACATACATACAATACATTACATTTAAATAACACAAAACACTTACACCAAAATGGATTTATTCTGTAACACCCTTATTTTCCTCTTTCTCTTTATTCCCCCCTCTCTTCCAATTCAATAAAATAAATAAATACAATTCTTATAAGTGAAACAACCTACCCCGCCCTTTTTAATTAATTTACGAGGGGGGGAGAGTATCACGCCTCTCTACCACCATTACATTCTACCAACTATATGTCCAAAAAAAAGGAGGGAAAAGGGGAACAAAAAAGGGGGGGAGAGGGAAGGGGGACGTGTAGTGACTCCCTAAAAAGTACTGCCCTCACTTCCCATATAGCTCACATATACCAGGGAATGTTTGAACTCCAACCAACCCTTCCAAATACTAGTAAATCTAATTTTGGGTTCGTTGTGCAAGTGAATTTCTTCTTCCATATATCTTATTTTATCTACCTCCCTTAACCAATCCTGTATCGTCGGTGTTTGCTTTAACCTCCACTGTTTCAGGATTAATGTTTTCGCTGCGTTCAGTAAAAATGGGGTAATTACTGCTCTATATTTCTTCCTTGGGACATCCATCGCGTGGAACAGGCATTGCCATGGGTCCAATACGATTTCATTCCCACTGATCTTCTTAATTAGATATAATACTTCCACCCAGTATGATTGGATCCTAGGGCATTGCCACCATATATGAGCATGGGTTCCTACCTCCCCACACTCCCTCCAACATATGGGGGTTAATTTTGTGCAATTTTACTGGTACATAGTACCATTTAGTTAATAGTTTGTAATTCATTTATTTTGTCCGTGTGTCCATTGAAGTGGAGTGAGCAGTATAAAATTTTACTTCTCATTATTTCTGGTAATGGCTGATTCAATTCTATTTCCCAACTCTCCAAGGGGCACACGAATCCCTCATCCACGGAAGTCATCAACATCTTATAAATACTAGAAATCCCCTGCCTATTTATCCCCCCTTGATCAGCTAGTTTTTCCCATGGGTTCAGCCTACAAGCTGCACGGAGAGGTTTCGGGAGTGAGGCCTCGTACACACGGCCGATTTTCTCGGCAAGAACCAGCAAGAAACTTGCTGGCAGAGAGGTCTTGCCGAGTAAATCGGTCGTGTGTACGCGGCTATCGGGTTTCTCGTCGAGAAAACCGACAAGAAACCTTGACGAGAAAATAGAGAACCTGCTCTCTATTTTCTCGTCGAGATTCTCCTCGGCATGTTTCTCGACGAGAAAAGGGAGTGTGTGTACACTTACCTGTCCTCCCGGAAGCCCGCGCATGTTCGAAATGAATTTGACGCATGCGCGGTAGCTTCCTAGGCATACGTAGGGTATACCAAGATGGCGGCGACGGCATCGAATGTGACGAGCGCATGCTCGTCGTAGTCGATGACGTCACCGCGTACGCTCCATTCAAAGAACCGCGGGTTCTTTGTAACGAGCGTGTGTACACTCGGCCGGGACAAGTTTCTTGTCCAAGAATCTCGTCTCAAAAAACGACATTTTTTTTCAACGAGAATCTCGGCCGTGTGTACGAGGGCTGACTCTACAAAGTGTTGGAGTTGTCTATATCTCCAGGCATCCCATGGCATTGTACCATATCTTTCCACTAGTGAGCAGAGGACATTCCCCTTTATGACATCTTTTAATCTCAGGTAGATCGATGTGGTCCATTTTAAATATAATTTATTATCTTTCCCCGGTGGGAAATAATTATTTCTCGTTAAGGGCATCAAGGGGCTTTTATATTGAGCTATGAATAAGCACTAGTACAGTGTAAAACGCGTTAGCCAGTTTTTTGACCAGTGTGACGTGATGTGCAGTGTGTATTTGGATTCCTGAATTTTAAAATAAAGGCTTTTATTTTTGGAGTGCTGCTGTCCAGAAGACTTTTTTGTTCCTGTTTGCTGATATTGGCATTGCTGGGCTGCTGGGAGGAGGTCATTTTGAGGATTTCTACACCTGAGCGGCTCCCTTTTCTCGGCTTTTATATTGACCCTGTATGTTTTTAATTAGTTTATCCCATATTCTTAATGCTTCTGTAGTGATTGGTGCCGCTTCGCCCGAGAGACCTCTGTATTGCCTTGGGATCCAGATAATTTGACCCAGAGCAGTTTTACTAATATTTTCCTCCAATTCCACCCATTTTTTATGAAGATGAGCATGGACCCAGTCCATAATTCTCCGCAGTACTGCTGCATCGCGGTATTTTTTCAAGATCTGGGAGGAATAGACCTCCCTTCTCTTTGGGTCTACTCATTGTTTTATAGGCAATGCGATTGCCTCTATTGTTCCATATGAATTTCTGTAGTATCGATCTAAGAGTTTTGAAGTATGCCCCTGGAATATTAATCGGGAGGCTTTGGAAGATATACAGGGCTTTCAGGAGAATCATCATTTTAATCACGCTTATCCTACCAAACCATGACAGTCTGTGTACAACATAGAATGGGACAAATGACACAGAAGGCTGTGGTATGTATCATGCTTTAAAAGGAACATACACTTTTGTTTTCCTTTTTAGGGTTACAACTGCTTTAAAGTATAGTTTCTGCCTGTGTTTAAAAATGTTTCTTCCCCCTCCTGCTACCTACCCCGCCTATCCAATTTGCAACCTGCAATAGTCCGGTCATATGATCCCGCAGCTACATCTGTCTTAGTAAGCAGTGACTGCAGGGGAGAGGAAAGATGGCTGACAACAGCTTTGGACTGCTTTCTCTTCTTCCCTGCAGCTACTGCTAACTGACAAAGGGGGTCACGTGACAAGGCAGGAGCGGGCCCAAAATAAGCAAGTAAACCCTTTTTTTTACACAGGTTAGGCAACATAGTAGGTGGGGGGGGGGGAGAGACCTCTTTAATGCTGGGTTCACACTGCCGCGTGAAGCGGCTCACAGCAGGGGCCTGGTGCATCCCTGCTCACCGTTTCAGGTCCGATTTCAGTCTGAATTCTGACCTGAAATGGACCAGAAGATGCACAGAACTCCTGTGCAATGCACTCAGCAGCTGTCCCGGAGCTGTGTGAACCAGCTCCATTGAGAGCCACTCACAATCTCTTGAAATGCGAACTGGATGCGGCGAAACTCTCATCCAATTCGCAATAGTGTGAACCCAGCCTAAACCTAATTATTGTTAGGCAGGAATTCCACTTTAGGCATTAAAAACTTTAAAATAGGTGCTTTCTTTTGCCCTTCCGATCCCTGTCCTCTGCCCTTGTGACCCATCTTCTCTGCCATACTGACATCTGTCTCCGTCCTGCTGACGCATGTACACTGCCATTCTGATCCCTGTCTACTGCCCTTGTGACCCCTGTCCTCCACCCTGCTGATGGTGCTAGGAAAAGGAATTGGGGGATATGTGCTAAGAGGGGGTGGGAGGATTTTAGTTAAGAGGGGGAATGGGGGGGGGATTTAATCCCATGTACACTGCCCTGCTGACCCTCTGTCCTTTTGACCCTGCCCTCCATCCTGCTGACCCCTGTACACTGCCCCCCCTGTCCTCTGTCCTGCTGACCCCTGTCCTCTGTCCTGCTGCCCCCCGTACACTGCCCTACTGCCTCCTATATACTGCTGACCTTGCATTCTCTGCCCCCTTGACATTATTTGCTGCACCTCCACCTCAGATAGGCTAAATACAGCCCTACTCTTTAGGAGGAATCTGAATACTAAAAAAGCAAGAAGGCACCAATGACAAGTCATACCTGGGCAAATGTTGAGTTTTAAATCTTCAGCAATGAGATTAATTGTGGTAAAATCTGCTGTGTAGAAGGAATGTTTGTTTACAGGGTCTGATGCAATTTCATTGAGTTCCTCTTCAACTGCTTTTCCAACACCTACAGCATACATAGTAATACCTGCAATGGGAAGAACGTGCAGAATGGAAAAACAGTCAACAAAAGCTCAGTCCTTGGTCAGTGTGAAATCTAACAAATCCTTGTGAGTCAGGCACAAGTATTACAGAAACAAACAAGGAATTCATAGTCCAGCCTGTGTGCATGACCGTGCATTCCATGAGCTGCAGTATGTGTTCTCTCGCTCTTCTTTCTATACAGTTCTTTAATTAGCTATTAAGTATTTTTATCATTTACTAGCAATAGTAGAGTGTTGTATCATGTTAGCTATTGACTTAATGCTGAAAGTTTACAGTTTAAATGATACCCTTTATTGGCTAAGATGATTGATAAACTAGTAGATTTAAAAGTTGCCTTCAAGCACATTCCAATGCTGTGGCTGATGTATATGTGATTCTACTGTACTGTATAATATATTGCTCTGTTCAGTGTTGGAATATACTGTCCTGAATAAATAACATAACCTGCCAATTATCACCATTATAAGGGGCACAGCAACAATTACAAATGAAAACCCAACTCCAGATAAAACATTTTTTAATAGTGGTGAAAAAACTGGTGATAGTCAGAACTTCTATTCATCAGGGCTCCTGTTAGAAATCAGGGCTGCTGTTAGAAATTACGGGGCCCTATACAGCCTACCTGACAGGGCCACACCCCCTCCACCCCCAGCTTGAAGTGACTGAGGACAAAGATTTATCAGTCCCTCTCTTTGCAGTCTCAGTTACAAAGATGAATGAATAGGAAGTGCTCTGAGGCTTCCTGCTTATTCACAAACTGAAGCATAATAAACATGTTTACAATCTGTACCAAACACAGGAATGACTAGTACCGATCACTCACTGTGTTCATTCAGGAAAGGAAGGGGGCCAATGAATTATATATTTATCGGCCCCTTCCCCCACTCTCCATCCTGAAACATTCCCCTGTGTGCCTGCAGCAGCTGTCGGAAAGAGAGGAGGGAAGCCGAAGCAGGGGAAAGGGGCACACAGGGGGGGCCCGGATAGCAGATGGAAGATGTGCATGTACTAGAACTACTCCCCCTGCAGTGCAGCCAGAGGGAGAAGCTGGCAACGCTGCATGGGAAGGCAGAAGAGGATTGGTGTCTGCAATAAGACAGTACAGCCAACCCTCCTGCTCGGCAGGCGCCTGGGCCCCACTTTTGAACTGATGGGGTCCGAGCCCAGTACAGGAGGGCTGGCTGTACTGCCTTATCAGCGGCCCTGGTTGTAATCACTGCATGTGTCCTCATTGGGGAGATTTTTCTATTAGTTCCTGTCCTATTGTCACCTGGACAAGAAAACAGTGTGCAGGTGTCTCCAGGACAGGAAAACAGACAGACCCTAGACAGCAAATTTAACCCTAAAGCTGGCCATAGATGGTGCAATTTTCATGGTTGCAGGAAAGAAAATCGCTTGATTCCCCCATCAACGCAGTTAGTGCTGGTGGAGGAATCCCCTCCACAAAGCTATTGTGTTCACCCAGTGGCCACTGGCAATAATCACTTAAAAATCCGACAGGCTGGTTGTACCCAAGTTGATCGACCCATCAGCTTGGGTGGAATCAGCCTGCCCATACATGGTTCAAATTTCGGTCAGTCCCAGCTGAACCGGCTGGCTGGCTTTACCTTGTACAAAACAAAAATGAAACAAGCTGAATCAAAAGTTTCAGCTTTTGAATTGGGACTTAACCTATTTACTGCCCCCATGCAATAGTAGCCATGAGTTTAGGTTTACAGGTTTTGGCCTTTTAGTAGAAGTGATCTGGGTGACTGTAAAGCTATCCAGTCACTCCTAAATGGCGGAGAGGTGTGACCCCGCCCCCCATCCATAGTGGCTCCCTGGTTCACCCACTTGCCCAGAGAGCCTGGGATCACAAAAAACTCCCCAAATCCCCTCTTCAGTGACCGAATCCTGAAAAAAATGCATTTTTTATCTGATGAAACTTTTAATTTTAGCATGTGTGTGTAAAATTAAAAAAAATGGTCTTAGCAGTTGATGCAAGTCAAAGCCCAGACACTCAGTCAATAGTTATTGACAGCAGAATAGAAAAAAAAAATGCATATCCTAACTCTGAGTGACAACCCATGTTTCATTATAATTTAAAAAAAAAGTGTATGTAATGTAGTCTAAATCACGTTCATTAAACTACCAATGTGTAGAATCTTTGGGGCTCATTTTTTGTCCATCTGAATTGATCACTATTAGGAATCTGTCAGAAGGTATTTTACACGTTTTCTCTGTAGATTTCCTGCATTATCAGTTTTTTTCTTACCAGCATCCTTGGCTCTTTTAGCCCATTCTGAGATATCATCCTGTGAACGGCCATCGGTAAACACCAAACCAATTTTAGGCACGTTGGGTCTGGCTCCTTCCTGTTGGGAAAAGCTGTGTTCCACCATATGCTTCAATGACAGTCCAGTCATGGTGCCTTTCTCCATGTACTGGATGTTCCTCACTGCACTACTAACGTCCTTTGATGATTTAAACTGGTTCAAGGAAAACTCAGTGCGCACCCGACTGGAATACTGAACCAGTCCAACATGTGTGCCATGGGCTGACACGTCCAAGGAGTCCACAATCTTTATCACAAACTGCTTCACCAGCTCAAAGTTCTGAGGTCGGACGCTTTTGGAGCCATCGATTACAAACACCAAATCAATGTAACCAGTGGAGCATTCTGGGATAGAAAGTATATATAGCATGATTAAATTATGATATAAATAATATAAACAGAAGGAAAACTTTTAAAATGGTTAAAGATCAGCTTCCTAGTCAGTAGGAAAGACAAGGACTATTTGCATTAAAATGACCACAAAAGAAACTCCCATGCTACAACATGGGTACCCCTGGTTTTGTGTAAACTTTGCTGTCAGTTGTGATTGCAACACAAGCATTCCAAAGGCAGCTAAACAGCAATTAAATTGCTCAAATGCAAAACATTTTACCTGCAAAGCAATCTGCATTTGACATGCCCATGTGCATTAAGCTTAAGATCAGCGTATCTCTTTAAGTTGTTATAGAAAGCATCTACATTATTTAACTCAAAGTATCTGCCATTATCGGAAAAAAGTGCATGTATAGCCTTCACAAGTGCAAAGTCAAACTGCGATGAAAGTCTTGGCCTTGCTTGGCACAAAGAGAGATGAAGTCTATTCATCCCTATGGTGGAAGCCCATGTGTGTACTTTGTTGAATATGTTGGAGGTCAATGGGGAGGTTACTGAAAAGCACAGAAATTTCGTAACCTTAAATTATATGTACAAAATAAACTAGAAAAATTAATAGGCTCCCGGAGGGCCTTCTTATCTTAGAATAAAAAATATTATGTTCTGATGCAGAAGCTGCAGCATACAGCCAGATTTCCATAGAAACACGAACAGTGGAGACCTCCTTTTTACCTGCATGCATGCATTGTTCACCCACATGGGCTCTTATTGAGTCCTGTCAACTTGATCAGAGAGAGATCGCCTATGGGGCTGCAGGGTGCATGCACAGAGTTGAAGTGGAGGTCTCCCGTGCTCATGTTTTTTCATATTCAAATATTTTATTAAGCAACACAAAAGCCATCACATGCAAAGTATCGTCAATTGTTAGTAAGGATTGGCTCCACACAGGGAGAAATACTGGAATAGACATTGTGAACAGGTAGGATCAACAGTAACCCCAACACAGGGGGCCAGTTGATAGATGGGTAGTGAAAATCTGACAGGTGATGACACATAGCAAAATATTGTACAATTTAATGATAAAGGAAGCTAGAAAGCCAATAATTGGATGGTCTACCCCAGCCATGGCCCAGGTAGTAGGGGGACCAGGCAAAGTTGGCGAAATAAGCAGCAAAGTTCAAGTCAATAAAAGGGGGGGGGGGAGTAGAAAGATGGTAGGAATAAAAAAATGGGGGCGGGTTGTGGTTAAGGGAAATGGTTCCAGGGGCTGAACCACTGTGCTCATGGTTTTATGGAAATCCAAAGGCTGAGTTTGTAGTGTGCAGCAGTCTTTGCATATGATGGTGACTTTAAGCCAGACCAAATGTCCATAGTTAATATGGGTTACCTTGTCCTACATTGCTACCTAATATGAAAAACAACGGTTAAACCCCGTAAATAACAATTACTGGGACTGGAATTTCTTCGGGGAACATTTGACTTGCTACTTCCAGTTTTGACCTGTGTAAGGCAGAGGCATGATTGGGTAAATCAATTATGAGAATGGGCAGAATGGGACAACTGAAGGTTGTTGTAGAATATATAATGGGGTATCTCTCCTTATTCACTGAGTAGTGCAGGTATCTAGATTTATATGCTTTAAGGTCCAGCAATCATTTTTTGCACTGAAAATCCTTGCACTTTTACTTTAAACCGTCCCTTTTTTATAGCTGCCAATTTTTTAAATACTCACTGTTACACGTTTTTCCATCTGCTTGAAGTTCTTGGCCCTCTGGGCAAATACAGTGGTATGATCCTGGAGTGCTAATACATTTAAATTCACATCCATGGTCCACAACGTTGCACATGTCATTAGCTGCAAGTACATCAAATTATGGAATGAACACTACAAGTCAAATCATCAATATGAATGCTATCACATTTATAACAGTGCTAGGGCCATCATTCATAGTTAGCTCTAAATGGATGAGCTGTAATAGACAATTTTGGGTAATGTTGTTTCACCATTTCAGTAGCGTGTGCAATTGTGATGACCTATTTGGTATCTATTTACTTGACTTTTATAATAAACCAAAAAATGTGGTATTATTGTGTTTTTTTTTATTTTGTGTGTTTAACAAAAAATATAGATTTGATAAAAAAATGTCGTAAAATTATTGTGTGACAAAAAATTGCAACTAACAATATTTTATTATACAGGGTCCATGCTTTTGGAAAATATATAGGGGCTGATTTACTAAAGGCAAATCGACTGTGCACTTTGCAGTTGCTCCAGAGCTTTGTAAATGAACAGAAGCTCTACTAACTTCCACTATCCAAAAATATTTTTATTTTCCTTGCACATGATTGGGTATTCTTGGCAAAGTGAAGCTTTACCTCATTTACTAAGCTCTGGAGCAACTGCACTTGCAAAGTGCACAATCTATTTGCCTTTAGTAAATCAACCCCATAATGCTTTGGGTGTTTTACGTAATCTTCATATGCATTTTACTGTGTGCAAAAAATTAATAAAAAAACTCCTCCAACAGCAAAGGAGTTAAAGGGATAAAACATGTGGAAATGTGCATGTACAGCTGTGGCCAAAAGTTTTAAGAATGACACAAATATTAATTTTCGCAAAGTCTGCTGTCACAGTTTTTCTAATGGCAATTTGCATATACTCCCAAATGTTATGAAGGGTGATCAGATGAATTGCAATTAATTGCAAAGTCCCTCTTTGCCATGAAAATGAAATTAATCCCATAAAAAACATTTCCACTGCATTTGTGAAGAAGGTTTCAGGGTGCCCAAGAAAGCCCAGCAAGCACCAGGACCGTCTCCTACAGTTGATTTATCTCAGGGATCGGGGCTCTGCCAGTGCAGAGCTTGCTCAGGAATGGCAGCAGGAAGGTATGAGTCCATCCACAGCGAGGAGAAGACTTTTGGAGATTGGCCTGGTGTCAAGAAAGGCAGCAAAGAAGCCACTTCTCTCCAGGAAAAACATAAGGGACAGACTGATATTCTGCAAAAGGTACAGGGATTGGACTGCTGAGGACGAAGGGAAGGTAATTTTCTCTGATGAATCCCCTTTCTGATTGTTTGGGTCATCCGGAAAATCCTTGTCCAGAGAAGAAAAGGTGAGCTCTACCATCAGTCCTATGTCATGCCAACAGTAAAGCATCCCGAGACCATTCATGTGTGGGGTTGCTTCTCAGCCTAGGGAGAGGGCTCAGTCACAATTTTGCCTAAGAACACAGCCATGAATAAAGATTGGTACAAAAACATCCTCCAAGAGCAACTTCTCCCAACCATCCAAGAACAGTTTGGTGACAAACAATGCCTTCTCCAACATGATGGAGCACCTTACCATAAGGCAAAAGTGATAACTAAGTGGTTTGGGGAACAAAAGATGGAAATTTCCCATGGCCAGGGAACTCCCTAAAGCTTAATCCCATTGAGAACTTGTGGTCAATCCTCAAGAGGCGGGTGAACAAAACCCCCACAAATTCTGACAAACTCCGAGCACTGATTATACAGTAATAGGCTGCCATCAGTCAGGATGTGGCCCAGAAAACGAGTGACAGCATGCCAGGGAGAATTGCAGAGGTCTTGAAAAAGAAGGTCAACACTGCAAATATTGACTCTTTTGCATTAAACGTAATGTAATTGTCAATAAAATTATTTCTCACTTAGCGTACTAAGTAGGGGGCGGGGGGGCGGGCCGCACCAGGTGCCATACACTGGGGGGGGTGTCAGGGCGGCACCCCCCCCGCGACTAAAGAGGACTTAGCGGAAGCGGAGACAGCGGGCGGCATGACGCCTGCGTGACAGGGAGGCAGTGGCAGGTAACACACACAGCAGGGAGCCTGGCTTTGCGGGGGGGCCCCGGGCGCAAAGATCCCCTTCTCTCGTGGCCGCGCCGCGGCTCTGAAAAGTCTCGGCTGTGACTGTCTCACACAGCCGAGCAGAGAGAGACCTCCTCCGTCACTGTGTAGTCTACAAGTGCTGTGTGACTGTGTGCAGCACACGCTGATCATCTGAGCCGAGCCAGGTGCATTACGGGTGGGGGGGGGTGTCTGCTCTGTATTATAGGGGGTGGTCTTCACTGTTGTAGGGGGGTCTGTATGGTAGGGGGGGTGTCTGCACTGTTGTAGGGGGGTCTGCTCTGTATTGTAGGGGGGGTTTGTATGGTAGGGGGGTGTCTGCACTGTTGTAGGGGGGGTTTGTATGGTAGGGGGGTGTCTGCACTGTTGTAGGGGGGTCTGCTCTGTATTGTAGGGGGGTCTGTATGGTAGGGGGGTGTCTGCATTGTTGTAGGGGGTGGTCTGTATTGTATGGGGGACTGTATGGTAGGGGGGTGTCTGCACTTTTGTAGGGGGGAGGGGGTCTGCTCTGTATTGTAGGGTGGGTCTGTATGGTAGAGGGGAGTCTGCTCTGTATTGTAGGGGGTGGTCTGTATTGTAGGGAGGTCCATATGGTAGGGGGGTGTCTGCACTGTTGTAGGGGGTGGTCTGTATTGTAGGGGGGTCTGTATAGTAGGGGGGTGTCTGCACTGTTGTGGGGGTGGTCTGTATTGTAGGGGGGGTCTGTATGGTAGGGGGTGTCTGCACTGTTGTAGGGGGGTCTGCTCTGTATTGTAGGGGGTGGTCTGTATTATAGGGGGGTCTGTATGGTAGAGGGGGGGTCTGCTCTGTATTGTAGGGGGTGGTCTGTATTGTAGGGAGGTCCGTATGGTAGGGGGGTGTCTGCACTGTTGTAGGGGGGTCTGCTCTGTATTGTAGGGGGTGGTCTGTATTGTAGGGGGTGGTCTGTATGGTAGGGGGGTCTGTATGGTAGGGGGGTGTCTGCATTGTTGTAGGGGGGGTCTGCTCTGTATTGTAGGGGGGGTTTGCTCTGTATTGTAGGGGGTGGTCTGTATGGTAGGGGGGTGTCTGCACTGTTGTAGGAGGGGTCTGCTCTGTATTCTAGGGGGTGGTCTGTATGGTAGGGGGGGTCTGTATTGTAGGGGGTCTGCACTGTAGAAGGGGTCTGAACTGTAGGGGGAGGGGTCTGCACTGTAGGGGAGGTCTGTGTAACATGCAGGGAGTCCAGAACTGTTAAAGGGGTGTCTGTGTAACATACAGACATCTAGAAAGGTGCAGGGCTGTGTAATGTAAAGGGGTCCAGAGGTACAAGGGCTGTGTAATGTAAAGGGGTCCAGAGGTGCATGGTGCAGTGTAATGTAAAGGGGTCCAGAGGTACTGTGTAATGTAAAGGGGTCCAGTGGTGCAGGGTGCTGTGTAATGTAAAGGGGTCCAGTGGTGCAGGGTGCTGTGTAATGTAAAGGGGTCCATTGGTGCATGGTGCTGTGTAATGTAAAGAGGGGCAGGGTGCTGTGTAATGTAAAGGGGTCCAGAGATGCAGGGTGCTATGTAATGTAAGGGGTCCAGTGGTGCAGGGTGCTATATAATGTAAAGGGGTCCAGTGATGCTGTGTAATGTAAAGGGGTCCAGTGGTGCAGGGTGCTGTGTAATGTGAAGGGGTCCAGTGATGCAGGGTACTGTGTAATGTAAAGGGGTCCAGAGGTGCGGGGTTCTGTGTATTGTAAAGTGGTCCTGAGATGCAGGGTGCTATGTTATGTAAAGGGGTCCAGAGGTACAAGGGCTGTGTAATGTAAAGAGGTCCTTAGGTGCAAGGTGCTGTGTAATAATGTAAAGGGGTCCAGAGGTGTAGGGTGCTGTGTAATGTAAAGGATTTCAGTGATGCATGGTGCTGTGTAATGTAAAGGGGTCCAGTGATGCAGGGTGCTGTGTAATGTAAGGGGGTCCAGTGATGCAGGGTGCTGTGTAATGTAAGGGGGTTCAGTGATGCAGGCTGTTGTGTAATGTAAGGGGGTCCAGTGATGCAGGGTGCTGTGTAATGTAAGGGGGTCCAGTGATGCAGGGTGCTGTGTAATGTAAAGCGGCGCAGGGTACTGTGTAATGTAAAGGGGTCCAGTGATGCAGGGTGCTGTGTAATGTAAAGGGGTCCAGCGATGCAGGGTGCTGTGTATTGTAAAGGGGTCCAGTGATGCAGGGTGCTGTATAATGTAAAGGGGGCCAGTGATGCAGGGTGCTGTATAATGTAAAGGGGGCCAGTGATGCAGGGTGCTGTGTAATGTAAAGGGGTCCAGTGATGCAGGGTGCTGTATAATGTAAAGGGGGCCAGTGATGCAGGGTGGTGTATAATGTAAAGGGGGCCAGTGATGCAGGGTGCTGTGTAATGTAAAGGGGTCCAGAGGATGCAGTTGTGGAGAGCGGGTACACAGTAGTGACAAAGAGATTTTGAAGGATGCAGGGGGCACAGTGGGGTATTTTTACATTTTACCGTGGGGGGTGCCAGATATAGGATCCGCCCCGGGTGCCAAATGCTCTAGGTACGCCCCTGCTTGTAATTATACTTCAGTATACCATAGTAACATCTGACAAAAAGATCTAAAAACACTAAAGCAGCAGACTTTTTGTGAAAATTATTATTTGTGTCATTCTCAAAACTTTTGGCCATGGTTGTACTGCAGACATGTTATGTATTTCTTTGCTCAGACATAAACTTTAAGGCTGGGTTCACACTTGTGTGGTGCGAATTCCAGCTCTCTTATCTCTGCAAAAAGAGATCTGAGAACTGTTCAGCAGATCATCTCCGTTTTAGCTGCAAATTTGGTGACCTGGGAGAGAGGAGGGGGAGGGGGAAGTGTAGTGAGGAGAAGGAGAGAAATCCTGATGAGAACTGAACACATCTGCGAATCAGATGCGTGCCCATAGAAGATAATGAACCTGAATTCGCACCTAAGCCGCACCACAATGCCTAGAAAATGCACAGGATTTTTGGGCAATGCGCAGTGCGAAAGCATTGCACATATGTGAACCAGCCTCATTAAAATCAATGTATTTTATAATGTTATGCGAATTGGATGCGGTTTAAGTCACAACCATAGGTGTGAACAGGGCCTAAAGGAGTTGTAAAGGCAGAAGGATTTTTATCCTAATGCATTCTATGCATTAAAGCGGAGGTCCACCCAGAATTTTTTTTTACATTAAAAATCCTAAAAAAAAAGAAAAAAATTTATAGAAAAAATATATATTTTTACTCACCCGAAATGCCTGTTGCTATGCGGAAGTTCCCTAATCTGCCTCTAATGTGCCTCTTCTCATCTGCGGTGGGTCTCCTTCCGCTTCCTCTTCTTGTGAATGGGGCGCGCTGCCTTCTGGGAACTGTGTGTATCCCAGGAGGCAAGCCGCCCATTCACAAAGCGCCGTGCGAGTGGCACATGCGCAGTAGGAAACGGGCAGTAAAGCCGTAAGGCTTCACTGCCTGTTTCCCTTAGTCAGGATGGAGGAGCTGGGACCTGCCAGAAGCGATCGATCGCCGTGGCGGGACCGACATCGCGGGCGAGTAGGACAGGTAGGTGTCCTTATTAAAAGTCAGCAGCTACACTGTTAGTAGCTGCTGACTTTAAAAAAAAAAAAACTAAAACTAACTGCACCTCCGCTTTAAGATAAAAAGCCTTCTGTATGCAGCAGCCCCCCTAACACTTACCTGAGGTCCCTCTCTGTCCAGCGATGTCCACAAGTTTCTCAGCCGTCATAGATTCTCCTTCCTGATTGGCTGAGACACAGCAGTGGCACCATTGGCTCCCGGTGCTGTCATTCAAAGTCAGCTAGCCAATCAGGGGATAGAGGGGACGGAGCCAGGGCTGAGGCTCCGTGTCTGAATGGACACAGGGAGCTGTGACTTGGTTCGGGTGCCCCCATAGCAAGCTGTCTTATCTTCTTAACATTTGGTGGTCATATCCCAAAGATTCTAAGAAGTATCTTTTTTTTTTTTTATCTCATGCACGAAATGTAAGAAATAACGTACAGTATATATCATACAATCATTCCATAAACACATACCACATACACGGCATATATCATTTGAGGAAAATATGCTCATAAAATAGTTTACCATTTGCCAATAATAAAAAAATATATCCCGGATTTCATTTTAAAAATCTGGTCACCTTAACATAAATGTTATATCCTTTGGAGACAAAAAATGTTTTTTAGGAGGCTAAGATTTAAGTTAATGTATATCTAAACCAAAGAACAAAATTGTAATACATTGCAGATTAGAGATTGTCAGTTCTTAGATGTGGTGGCTGCAATAGTTATCTAGTTCTTTTTTTTTGTAAGATTTTTCCCATTTATTTAAAAATACTTCCTGTCCTAGGATGACAACCCTCACTATAGGCTCCTGCTGCTGTCAGTCAAATCCTGTGAGGAGGGGGACGGGGGTGTGTGGCTGAGCCGTGCTGTGTGCGTCTATGGATGCATACAGCCCAGCTCGGGAGCATGCTTTGGGGGCACAGAGCAGGTAAGTATAACATTTATTTATTTTAAAAAAAAAATGTCATTCCCTTTACAATCACTTTAAATAGGAACCATTCTTTTTTCATGTGTACGATATCTGTAACTGATATTATGTGAAGAACTAGTCTAAATACACTGTAACAATATTAATGTTTTGTGTTTATCAATGAATGCGTGCAGTCACTGTAGGGTTAAAAATCTGTGAAACTGTGTAAACTGTGTAACTTTTTTAAACCCTGCTTGTAGGCTTCATTCACACAGGATCCACTGTCTGCTCTTGTGAGTCACAGGGCAGGTTATTTTGTCCTAGTGATGTCACAGGGAAGGTGTCCCTGGACATACAAAGTATGCCCAAATTGTTTCGATGATTTTTTGGTGTAGCTTGTGTACCCAAGGCCTAACTGGTTGTTAAAAAAAACTTTTTTGCTTCAATTTGAAGCAAGCTATTATTTTCTAAGGCTGATGCAAAGGTTAAAATGCCACTTCTTAGAAGCAAGGGGTTGCTGTCCAATGTAAGTGTACAGAATGTTCTACAAATATCCGTGACTCCTCATGTGAAGGGCTCCCTGATTTTCCTAGCAGAGTATTTTTTTTTTACAGTTTAACAGATTACTGTAGGTAATTGGCTGAATGAACAGAAAGGCAGTAACTTTAATTTGCAGTTTGCTAAAGGGGAACAAAATTAGAAGCAATAACGCACAAGTTTAGGATGGCAAAGAGCATGCATACACTGCAGAATACTAAACAGATTACGAGAGCTGTAGAAACATGAACTCTTCGCAATAATGTCTCTGTGACTTAATCAGGGTAACATGTGGCTGCATAGCATAGTTTCTATACATTTCTTTAACAAAAGAGAGTCTATATGAGAATCACTACTTCAGAAAAACAGCACAGAACTCACAACTATTCTCATAGACAGTGTCCCTTACAGTAAAGTCTAGGGTAGCTTTGGTAACACAAAGGGCCAAACCAACTATGGGCAGGCTCCCCACAGTAGCTGGGTCTTCAGGAGAAGCTGTGTGCATTTGGGTTCCTGCCAGATTGCCTACACACTGGTTCTGACAGTGGAAGGTCTCTCACCTGGAACTTGGAAGACAATTTTCCCAGCTGTCCCCAATTTATCAGGTGTGGCCTCTTAACACACATGAACAGCTAGAGGTATCCAAGGCCTGAGGACAAAGGGCCACACCAACTGAGGAAAGGCTTCTCACAGTAGCTGGGTCTTTATGAGAAGCTGTGTGCTTTTGGGTTCCTGACACACTGCCCCCACACCGGTTCTGACAGTGGAAGGTCTCTCACCTAGAAGACCATTCTCCTAGCCATCCCTGCGTTATCAGGTGCGGCCTTTTAACATAGGTGAACAGCTGGAGGCATCCAATGCCTGAGGACAAAGGGTCACCCCAACTGGGGACATGCTCCTCACAGTAGCTTTGTCTTCAGGAGAAGCTGTGCGTTACTACGCTCTTGCCTGGCTTTTCCGCACACTGGTTCGGACAGTGGAGGGTTTCTCTACTAGCAGATCATTTTCCCCGTTATCCCTGCCTTATCAAGTGTGGCCTCTTTGAGTTGCTGAAAATAGGGGGAAGGTTAAAGACTTATTTTTCTCGGGTGTGCATGCATCAAAGGGTATGACTATAGCAGGCAGAGCCTCCCACTCAGTACGCAGGAGGTAGGAAGTGCCTGGAATGCGTTTGTCAGTTAATAAAACATTAGCCCATTTAGCATTCTTTCTGAACAAAAGTGAAGTTACATGCTTGTGTAGTGGGTAACAACTCTCCTTTCACTGCTGCACTGCCCTTTGGTTACTGGCAGGGAGAGGCTGTAAATATCGGGTGCCCATGTGATATATACTACGACCAGGTCCGCCATCAGGGGGGTACAGGCATTACACCTGTAAGGGGCCTGATGGTCCCCAGGGGCCTGGCTGGCAACCCCCTCTTTTTTTTTTTTTTTTAGGATGCCCCCCCCCCCGCGGGCAGGAGAGAGATCAATTTAGTTCTCAATTCGCGGGGCACCCCCTGGTTCTCAATTTGCGGCAGCCCCCCCTTGGTTCTCAATTAGCGGTAGCAACCCCCCCTGGTTCTCTGCTCCAGGGGGCCCATGCCTGAAGCTGTGTAAGGGGCCGTGTAATGAGGCCCTTGGTGGATAGAAGAATCCCTCCAGAGAGTTACCAGGCCCCTTCCTTCACTTCTCTCACCGGTCCGTCAGAAAGGTCCTCCCCCGGCCTCCTCTTCTTAGAAGCGGGCTCTCTCACGAGAGACACCCTGGGACTTCTCCTCCTCAAAGTGGGCTCCAGCTAAAGGTGCTGGGCCCAATGCTGAAGCTGCAGCCCCAGGACTAAAGGTGCCTGGGACCGATGCACACGTTGCCCCATGGCCTGGAGGGTGACGTCAGCACTTTTCTCCCATACGCTTTTCGTCACGATGGACGTTGACAACGATCAGCGTGGTGACGTCAGCACGTCCCTCCCATACGCGTTTCGTCACGATGGACGTTGACAACGTCCTGTTCTTTGGTTTAATTTATCTCATTAGCGCAGTTTTTCTTTTGTCCATATATATATATATATATATATATATAGATATATATATATATATTATAAGATGTTACAATATAATATATTTTTTTCCTTTTCTCTTCCTCTCCTCTCTCCCTATTCTGGGGATAGTTAGTATAGAACAACATCATGTATGTGTCTTTGTATAAAAATTTATTTTAGCAGTACTGTAAATTAAGCATGTATTTTTGTTTTCAGAATATACATTGTCCATTTGCATCTATACAAAAGATATGAGGGCCTGAGGAAGCAGGGATTCTGTAAAACACGTCTACCTCTTTTCCTGTCTTGCTTAAAACTACCATGGGTTGTATCTGTTAGGTGGAGAATGATTGAGGGTATCAATGTATAGACACACAAAAGAAAGATATGTTTTTATTCAAATGTTTTAGTGCATAAAATAAAGATTTGTATACTTTTTTAATATAAAAACATTTATTCTGTGCTTTTTGGAGGGGTATCTAAAATCCTATTTATACATAGTTGTACTACTTATTGACTCGAAGGATGAGACCCCCTATTAGCACACATATTTAGCAAGAACCTTCCCCACACACACTCCAAATTTTGCTTTAATTTATAGGTAAAGTTGATCCAGGAAATATCTGTTGTGGGATCTGGAAGGAATTTCTTTCCCCCCTGAAAATGTTTTATTTTTTTTGCCTTTCTCTGGTTTAACTATTTGTATCCAAAGGTTGCTACTGTGCTTATTATTAAGGGACAATTTGTTGTTTTTGTTATATATGAGTTTGGCTCCCTCTAGTGCATGCTGGACTCTATGTATGTTTTTTTCCTCCTGTGAGAATAACTAGAGCAATGCCTCATGGAACATGTAGTCCAGGATGAGGAAGTGACACTGTTAGCCGGACCAATCTGGACGACAGGTAACAGAATGCTGTGCGCAGAGAGCAGCCTGCTGGGAGAGGAAATAAAAGAGCAGGTGTGCCCTGTTTTCGCTCTCTGGATGTCATTCTAGCCCTGCCAGCAAGAGGTCTGTGTGACAGGGATCGGAGACTCTGCGGCCTACACAGCGGGGAGCTGGATCGCCAGCCTCAGAGGGATCTCAGAGGACAGATCGCTATTCCAGCACAGCGGACCTGTCTGCGTTCCAGACCATCTGGAGGCACCTGCAATCCAGTCCACTGGGAGCTGCAGCACGGTGTGGCGGCAACATTTTCAAAGGACAGAGACACAGAGAATTCCGTCTGGAACCCTCCATTCATCTGACGTTCGTAGTGGTGAGCGGGCATAGCTCTTGTGATAGTCGACAACAGTACTGCTGATAAATTTTTATACAGATTAGCTGGTGATACTTGTAGTTCCACGGATGTGAATCTACTTCTTCCCAGACCTCACACAGCAGGTACTTGGGGCCCATATTCCCCATTGTGCTCTAAAGTCAGTATTGTGAACCTCTCTCTAACACAGTTAAAGAGGAACATACATGTGTTATCATCCCTTCAGATAAGGAGCAGATTAGTCAATCTTTGTTCTCATTTTCCATCTTGGATTACAAATTTACTGAAGTATAAACAACAGGCTAGCTGAAGATAACCGGAACTGAAGGAACACTTGTCATTTCTTCTCTGCTGTGCACAACTTCTTTACATTCCTTTGCTTATGGACTGAACTATCAAACACAGGGGAGCTAATCTGTAGCATATTGTTCAATTTACATTGTGTTCAATATATGCATATGTTTATCACTAGGGATGAGCTCGGTGTTCGAGTCGAACATAAGTTCGACTCGAACATCGGCTGTTCGCGCGTTCGGCGAGCAACGAACGATTTGGGCCTTTCGCGCCAAATTCGAGTGACGCGAACGGCCCACAATACACTGCGCCATCGCAGTGTAATCCCGGCGCTGTGATTGGCCAAGCATGCACTGTGACCCTGCATGCTTGGCCAATCACAGCGCCGGCAGCGAGGAGAGCAATGATTGGCCACAGGCAGGATGCCTGTGGCCAATTATAGCTGAGGGGGTTTAGTACACGCCCCACACTATAAAAGGCCGCCAGCGCGGCGGCCTCTTGTAGTGTGTTCCGGAGCAGGCAAAGTGAAGGATAGGCAGGGACAGTGTCAAATCTATTCTTTGCTAAACCTTGTGTGCAGGGAGAGAGAAGGATAGGCAGGGGACAGTGTCAGTGTCATATTCTTTGCTAAACCTTGTGTGCAGGGAGAGAGAAGGATAGGCAGGGAGAGTGTCAGTGTCATATACTTTGATAAACCTTGTGTGCAGGGAGAGAGAAGGATAGGCAGGGGACAGTGTCAGTGTCATTGTTGCTAAGCCTCCTGCACATTATACACCTGAAGTTAGCCTGTATTGCTGCTTTTTCCTGGTGTGTTACACCAACAGGCATTTGCGGCACTTACAGCAGGCGGAGTGTGCCTCCTGATCATATTACACCTGAAGTTAGCCTGTATTGCTGCTTTTTCCTGGTGTGTTACACCAACAGGCATTTGCGGCACTTACAGCGGGCGGAGTGTGCCTCCTGATCATATTACACCCGAAGTTAGCCTGTATTGCTGCTTTTTCCTGGTGTGTTACACCAACAGGCATTTGCGGCACTTACAGCGGGCGCAGTGTGCCTCCTGATCATATTACACCTGAAGTTAGCCTGTATTGCTGCTTTTTCCTGGTGTGTTACACCAACAGGCATTTGCGGCACTTACAGCGGGCGGAGTGTGCCTCCTGATCATATTACACCTGAAGTTAGCCTGTATTGCTGCTTTTTCCTGGTGTGTTACACCAACAGGCATTTGCGGCACTTACAGCGGGCGGAGTGTGCCTCCTGATCATATTACACTTGAAGTTAGCCTGTATTGCTGCTTTTTCCTGGTGTGTTACACCAACAGGCATTTGCGGCACTTACAGCGGGCGGAGTGTGCCTCCTGATCATATTACACCTGAAGTTAGCCTGTATTGCTGCTTTTTCCTGGTGTGTTACACCAACAGGCATTTGCAGCACCTACAGCAGGCGTAGTGTGATTCCTGCAAAATATACTCCTGAAGCTAGGCCTTATTGCTGGTTTTCCCATTTCCCTGCAGGCCATTAGAATGTCTGGAAGGCAAACAAGGAGAGGCAGACAGTCAGGAGCCAATAAAAGAGGGCAAGCAGGCTCTGTGTCTAGAGACAACAGTGCTGGTCGTGGACGCGGTGCATCGCCATCAGCACGTGGCCATGGGACGCGCTTGTCCTTCTTTTCGGCAACTGGACGTGTTGAGCCGCATCATGCCGAAGACTTGGTAGAGTGGATGACCAAGCCCTCCTCATCCTCTCTCACCCAGGCTCAGGGTACTGGCAAAGCAGCTGCCAATGCGTCCTCTTCCCTGGTATCAATGTCATCATCAGTCACTCCTTCCCTAGACCAACCATGTCCTCCTGAGGAGTCCCCCGAACTGTTTGAGCACAGTGTTGGGTACATGCTCCAGGAGGATGCCCAGCGTTTCGAAGGGTCTGATGATGATACCCAGCTAGAGGAAGGCAGTAGCGTGAGAGCAGAGAGAGGGGATGCTCAAGAAGGACACCAATCTGGCAGTCATGTTCCAGCAGCTGCAGCATACTGCCAGATTGGCTCCAGTGATGAGGAGGGAGGGGATGATGAGGTCACTGACTCCACGTGGGTGCCTAATAGGAGAGAGGAGGAGGAGGATGAGGAGGAGGCACATCTCCAACGAGGCAGGATGCCCTCGGGGGGCCAGCATAAGGGCAGCACACCGACGGAATCACACCGCAGAGCTCCGCCTGTGCAGGGCGCTGCCTCTGCCCGTTATTCAAAAAGTTCTTTGGTGTGGGCCTTTTTTGAGTCGAGTGCATCAGATTGCACAGCTGCTGTTTGCAACATATGTCTCAAGCGTATATCGCGTGGCCAAAACATCACCCGCTTGGGCACCACATGCTTGACCAGACATATGTTGACCTGCCATGCAGCTCGTTGGCAAGCCTACCTTAAAGACCCACACCAAAGACCAAAGCGGACCTCTTCTTGCACCGCATCAGCTGGGATCTCCAACCCCACTATACCTTCAGTCCTCTCTGAAACCTGCACTGAGAGGAATGAAGGTGTAGAATTAGGTGTGTCACAGCCAAGTACTTGCGGGCACTCTGCTAGCAGTACACCGACGTCCGATTCTAGCAGGCAAATTTCCCTGCCCCAGCTGCTGGACCGTCGAAAGAAGTTCACTCCCAGCCATCCACGTGCCCAGCGGTTGAATGCTAGCTTGGCTAAATTGCTAGCGCTTCAACTGCTGCCTTTTCAGTTGGTAGACTCGGCCCCCTTCCGTGAGTTTGTGCAATGTGCGGTTCCTCAGTGGCAGGTTCCCAAACGCCACTTTTTCTCACGGAAGGCGATTCCGGCTCTCTACCGGCATGTGGAAGGCAATGTCTTAGCCTCGCTGGACAGGGCGGTCAGCGGTAGGGTGCATATTACCGCTGACTCATGGTCCAGCAGGCATGGACAGGGACGTTACCTTTCTTTCACGGCCCATTGGGTCACTCTTTTGGCAGCTGGGAAGGATGCAGGACAAGGTGCAGTAGTGTTGGAGGTTGTTCCACCGCCACGCCTCCAAAATGCTACTACTGGTTGTGACACACCTCTGTCCTCCACCCCCTCCTCTTCTTCTTCCTCCATGGCCTCTTCCTGTGCTTTGTCCTCGGAACCAGCAGTGCTCCGTAGGCGTTCAAGGGGCTACGCAATTACGCAGGCAAAAAGATGCCATGCCGTGCTTGCGCTGGTGTGTTTGGGGGACAGGAGCCACACTGGGGCAGAGGTTCTGTCTGCTCTGCAGGGGCAGGCCGAGAGGTGGTTGACGCCACGTCAGCTTAAGCCAGGAATGGTAGTTTGCGACAATGGCACCAACCTCCTCTCCGCTCTCCGACAGGGACAACTGACCCATGTGCCCTGTGTGGCTCACGTCCTTAACCTGGTGGTGCAGCGGTTCTTGGGCAGGTACCCGGGCTTACAGGATGTCCTGAGGCAGGCCAGGAAAGTCTGTGTGCATTTCTGCAGATCTTATAATGCCAGTGCTCGCCTGGCTGAGCTGCAAAAGGAGTTGAACCTGCCCAAGAACCGCCTTATATGTGACATGCCCACCAGGTGAAACTCAACGTTGGCCATGCTGCAGCGGCTGCACACGCAGCAGAGGGCCATCAATGAGTACCTGTGCGACTACGGCACCAGGACAGGGTCAGGGGAGCTCGGGTTTTTTTCACCACGCCAGTGGGGCATGATCAGGGATGCATGCACTGTCCTGGCACCCATTGAGGAGGCCACGAGGATGGTGAGCAGTGACAGTGCATGCATCAGTGACACTGTACCTCTTGTCCACCTGTTGGAACATACGCTGCATGGAATAATGGACAGGGCACTTGAGGCAGAACAGAGGCAGGAAGAGGAGGACTTCCTTGCCTCTCAAGGCCCCCTTTATCCAGACAGTGTTCCTTCTGTCCCACCCATCGCACAGGAAGAAGAGGAGGAGGAGGAGGAGGATTGTGTCAACATGGAGGTGGAGCCTGGCACTCAGCATCATCAGCAGCAGTCTTTTAGGGATGATTTACAGTCCCAAGAAACCAGTGGACTTGTACATGGCTGGGAGGAGGTGGCTACAGATCATGTCGTCCTTAGTGACCCAGAGGACTCCGGACCGAATGCCTCAGCTAACCTATGCTGCATGGCCTCCCTGATCCTGCAAAGTCTGCGGAAGGATCCTCATATTCTTCGGATCAAGGAGAGGGACCATTACTGGCTGGCCACTCTCCTTGATCCACGGTACAAGGGTAAGGTTGCGGACCTTATCTTACCGTCGCAGAGGGAGCAGAGGATGAGACAACTCTGGGAGGCCTTGCAGAAAAGTCTGTGCAACGCGTTCCTAGAGACTGGGAGGTTACAAACTCCTGGTCCTGGACAACGAGTTGCTGAGGCTTCGGTCAGTCAAAGAAGGAGCGGTGGGGAAGGTGGCCAACTGACCGATGCGTTCAGACAATTCTTTAGTCCGCAGCCCCAAGGTATGATCGGTTCCAGCAACCATCGCCAGCGTCTGATATACATGGTGCAGGAATACCTAGGGGCAAGGTCAGACTTGGACACCTTCCCCACCGAAAATCCTCTGGCTTACTGGGTCTTGAGGATGGATCACTGGCCAGAGCTTGCACAGTATGCAATTGAGCTACTGGCCTGTCCTGCATCCAGCGTTCTTTCAGAACGCACATTCAGTGCTGCTGGAGGATTTGTCACGGATGACAGGGTGCGCCTGTCCACCGACTCTGTTGATCGACTGACCTTCATAAAGATGAACCAGTCTTGGATCACCACCAGCTACCAAACACCTGAAGCTGATATAACAGACTAATTTATTTTCAAATGTCACATCCCTTCAAGACTGATGCTGATGCTGAGAGACTGTCATGTTATGTTGACTGACTATCCTCCTCCTCCTCAATGATCCGATTGATGATGATAGCTTGGAAGAACATTTTTGTTTCTGGGTGCCGCCACCAGTGGCTAAGGCCCAATTTTTCAGCCCCTGTTTAACAGGGGCATGTAATTACAATTTTTGATGCAATACTTTGCAACAGGGCTCATTGCTGTGCTCCAAGTACAGTATCTGTGAGGGGTTGCAGTGTTGTGGCACCAGTGCCTAAGGCCCAATTTTTCTGCCCCTGTTTAACAGGGGCATGTAATTACAATTCTTGATCTAATAATTCACAGCAGGGCCCATTCCTGCGCCCACCAAGAGTAACTGTGAGACCTTACAGTGTTGTGTCAACACCACCACCACCACCAAAGGCCCAATTTTTCAGCCCCTGTTCAACAGGGGCATGCAATTACAATTCTTGATCTAATAATTCACAGCAGGGCCCATTCCTGCGCCCACCAAGAGTAACTGTGAGGCCTTACAGTGTTGTGTCAACACCACCACCACCACCACCAAAGGCCCAATTTTTCAGCCCCTGTTCAACAGGGGCATGCAATTACAATTCTTGATCTAATAATTCACAGCAGGGCCCATTCCTGCACCCACCAAGAGTAACTGTGAGGCCGTACAGTGTTGTGTCAACACCACCACCACCAAAGGCCCAATTTTTCAGCCCCTGTTCAACAGGGGCATGCAATTACAATTCTTGATCTAATAATTCACAGCAGGGCCCATTCATGCGCCCACCAAGAGTAACTGTGAGGGCTCACAGTGTTGTGGCAACACCAACATGTAAGGGGCAAATTTCAGCTGAGTATATACGGCAGGCCCCTACTTTCAAACATCCAACTTACAAACGACTCCTCCTTGCAAACGGAAGGATACAACAGGAAGTGAGAGGAAATCTATCCCTAGGAAGGCAAATTCTCTCCTGTAAGAGTTAATATGTGAAAAAAGTGTCTCCTCTCCACTGATGCTTTATCACCAATTCTTGTTTCAATAAAAACCCCAAATTTTCAAAAAACATTTGTCATTAGGACGGAAAGTGAGGTGAACTGTTCTGAACAGGTGCACACTGTACAGACAGCAAAACTAATGTTACAGGGGTGATAACCCTTCCCTATGTTTTCCAAAAAGCTTAAAAATAGATTTCTTGGCTGGAGCTACACTTAAACAATGTACCTGTTCAAAATTACAAACAGATTCTACATAAGAACAAACCTACAGTCCCTGTCTTGTATGCACCGCCTGTATACGGCTGTTTAGAGTATATAGGGCCTTTTTTATTTTGTGTGCGGGGGTTCCCCTTAATATCCATACAAGACCCAAAGGGGCTGGTAATGGGCTGGGGTAGGGGGGGGGGGTGATGGGGTAGCTATGCCATTTTTCTTAAAGATTTTCATCCATATTACCGGGACCAGACATTACATTAAAGCCGCACGCTGTTTTAAATGGCTTTTTTTTCTTCAGAAATGTAATTTTGTGCAGGGACAGTTCTAAACACGGGAAACACGTGGCACTTCACAGGCATACTTTAGACACCCCCCAGGTACGATATTTAAAGGAATATTTGACTTTTTTTTTTCACTTTATGCATCGTTAAAATGACTGCTCCCGAAAAACGGCCGTTTTTAAAACTTTTTTGGGGATTGATACATGTCCCCTGGTGCAGAACCCGGGTTCCCAAACCCTTTTTAGGACAATAACATGCATAATAGTCGTTATAATTAGCACTTTAGATTTCGAACGTTCGCATCCATTGTATTTAATAGGGTTCTAAAGTTCGTGCGAACTTTCGGTCCGTTCGCGGGTTCTGGTGCGAAGCGAAGCCGGGGGTGTTCGGCTCATCACTATTTATCACTGTTTGCTGGTCTGTGTGTTGTGGACATAGAGGGAAAATATCCAATATACAGTATGTGTTACAGTGTTGGGTATTTGTTTCTCTGTCTACCTGTTCAAATAGGTCTTGTAGTAGATTTATGTCAAGTACTTTTGTGTTTCAGTTATGAGACCGATTTACTGTTAAACTAAGCTGTGTTTATTCATACCATTTTTTGTGTTCATTTCATCCCAGTAAACATACCTGAGTTGTTCAGTGATTCTGTGTGAGTTTATCATTACTATCGCAGCTGTGGCGGTATGGAACCCAAGGTGTTAGAGGTAAGACAGGATTTGCAGAGTCGAGGCAACGTGACTATGTAAAGATAGACATGGTCTGTAGATCAACAATGCCATGTCAAAGAAGATGGTTTTCTTTGCGCACATGAAGCTATGACAGTGGCATGTAAAAAGCAGAGCATAATAGGTCTGGTGGTCTTTGTAGTTAATGCATTATTTGAAATGTGTAGTTAAGTTTCCCAGTACAATATATTGGAACTTAGTTGAGCTAGGCTGTGCTGTCTCGTAAAAATCGTATATATTTAAAATTCCCTTTAACTGTATCAAAGTATATACCGCTAGTGAGCATGAATGTACTGCGGTTTTCATTATTGGCTTTAACTGAAGTCAAATCTCTTTAGAAGTGTTTTTTTTTTTCCATTTTCAAAGTCATTAAACAGGAAATACCATGCAAGCAGAGCATGCACGTAAGGATGATATTTTAATCTTAAGCAAAGAGAGCAGAGGCTAAAACAATTATTGTACATTCTTTGAACTGGCAGAAAGCTGTAATGTTCGCTGATTGCATTAACTTCTGTACCATCTCCAGTTTGAAATGAAATACAGAACTTTGTTAACTACTGTTCCTGTTATTTCCTGCCACGAGGGTCTGCCAACTATGGACCTGGCAAACAAAATGCCACAAACTTTTATCAAAACCAAAGCTCTCAATTATAAACTGAATGACAAATAATGAAAAAATTCTCAGTTTATTTTAAACCTGGATTAGATGTACATATATAAGGCTCAACTGGTATCGAAATAAAACATGCATGAAACATGGACACCCAGGAACAGTCCAAACTGATTTATTCTGCGCTTTTATTCAGCAAGGCAGCAAACAAATACAGTTTCAATGCAGGTGTTCTTTGCAGAGGAAGCCTATAGCATAAAACAAACAATACATCTCTCTGCCCGAGCCACTAACTGAACTCAGGTCAGTTCCTGACTAACAGGGTGCCCCTAATGGGTACCCCAAAACAAACAGGCAGCTACTGTACCTGTATAGTGTTCTGTCAGCACTCAGTGTTTTCACCAAGTAACAGGCTCCAACAGCAGAGAAAGTAAGTTAAAAAATTTCCGAGCAACATTCAGCTTGTATATACAGTATAAAGGCCTGTGTATGACTGAATCTAATAATGAGATCTGGTTACCAGGTAAAAAGAAAAGCTAGGAATGGAGGCTTTATCGCACCCAAAATTCTACAAAGCCTCAGGACCTAGAATATAACTTATTAGGAACCTGAAAAAACAAAAAGTTTGTTTTCTGCACATCAGTTGTCAGGAAAGGTTTCACCTACTGGTGCCGCTGTCGGTTCTTTGGATCGCAGTACTGGTGCTCGCCAGCGGGTGTCTCCTAACAGTCTGGAGCTGTCAAGAAAGGTTTCACCTGCTGGTGGCACTGTTAGATCTTTGGACCACAGTACTGGTGTCCACCTGCGGGTGTCTCCTGGCAGTGTGTAGCCGACATCATCACCTGCTATCAGGTGTCACCTGAGGCTAATTGCAGGAGATGTGTATTTATACCCAGCAAGCATTCACACACTTGCCTTGGTATTGTCCTTGAGCCCTGACCTTAACCTGTGATCCTAATCCTGAACCTGAACTTATACAGAAAAAGGGGGGTCCCCCAAAGAGGGTTGGGACTTTAGAGGCAACCAAATGTAGGCACAAAACCAGTAAGTAGAAAAATAGTTTATTAAATAAGGTATTAAGAAGTCAATAATGTGGACAGCATTGAAATTGACTTATTAATAAAAACAGTATCAAGATAACAAGAACAGTTACAATGATTTTAATTTGACATAGATGGTTTCTCCAAAGTAAAGGTGATGGCCGACGCGTTTCAGGATAATATCCTTTCCTTTTTACGTTGGCAAAATGAAACTTGAGTTTCGCAAAAGGGCCGGAAGACACATGAAAAGCATAATCACAGCAGATCCAGACCAGGCAAAACTCTGAAAATCTCTTTTGTAATCCTAGACAGAATCCACCCAAATACGAGAGGTGGGGATTGGAATAAAATTCTTCTCCAAAGAGAATCCCGATGGATTATGGAGCTGCGTGCCATCTACCCACCTGGCTTAAACACTGTACTAAGTTATAGACCATTCCTAGAGGGGTTTAGCTCTGGAGTCTGTGAAAAGGATATGTAGATGTATTCAGCCTGTTTTTTGCAATTTTATTTTTGTATCCTGATTCCCTCTGTTTTCCCTTTTTTCCCTTTTTTTCCCCCTCCTTCCTTTGGCTTTATTATATATTATATGCTGTAAATGTTACTCTCATTAGTAAACCAAGACCATATGTTATTGCTATGCAATATTTACTATTCATGTTTTTCCCTACAAATAACCCCCCTTCCCCCACCTTGTTTCACCTTGTGGGGGACTTCTTGACTGACCTGCACTGTGTGCCGGTCAGTTGTTTGTGATGACCGCATCATCCCTTGAAGGTGGGGAGGCAGTTTGTCCGTGTACAATTGGCATGCATTCTTACCATCAGTATGTTTGATTGACTCTCATGGTAGAGTCTATCTAGATGTAAATTTGTTTGTTCCTCCGATTTTCTTTATTTTGCTTAAATACATTCAATATTTCACTGTTATTCTACATTGATAATTTGTGGTTAATATGCTATCTTTATGTATCACTCAATAAGTTGGCTATCACCAGCAGTGGTGGACTATATATTAGTGCTGGTCTGCATGCTTTGTTTATCTGATTGGACACACGCGCAGTTCTGGCTGGGGTCATTGTCGGTCGCCTGTTGTTGTTGGTGCTGCCTGTACGTCGACGTGCGTTGCAATTACTTGTGCACAACCTTTGACTTTTGTTTCAGCGTGGCTTTGATATTGTTTTTTGCCACGCCGACACCGCTGTGTTTACCTTGGTTGTGCGTCGTCACGCACCCTTTCTGGGCCACACATGCGCAGCCCGTTCCAACAAGTCTGATGTCTCTGACGGCGCCTCTGCGTCACGCTAACGCCACCCACCATCAAATACCAACAATGCACAGCTGCGATCTGAACCTCAGTGCGCAGACGTGGTGCTGGCTAGTATCACTATTTAATCCATCAGACACAGGGCACAGTGTCACTGCTGTTGCTTTGTGCATGGACCGCCATATTAACCCATCTTCAGCGCTAGGTATTACAATGTTTGTCTTTAAAACGCTATACAGTTTCAGTGCTTCCCAGCCGTTACTAGTTAACTTTTAAAATTTGACAAGAGTTTTGTTTTTCGATATTTTATCTATTCACTTGGAGTAATTGCTTAGTAATGCTATCCATTTATGCATGAGCAGCAAAGGCTTGTTTATCACCTATATTTCTGGATCAGGACTAAGTGACAATCATTGTCCCTCTATTGGCCATTTGCCACCTGACCGACATAAATTATTTAATTGGTATAGGGATATTACATATATTCTGTGTTTTATTAAGCCATTATTTAGATTTTTGTCTCTTTTGATACATACTATATATTATATATATTTTTTAGTGTAATCTTCAATACATATATGTCCCCTTTCTTTTATAGAATCTGCAGTACCTTCACCACCATTCTGCTTTTGACCATTTATGGTCACATGGGGTTTGATGATCAATTCAATCTCAGTACAGTGATTTTCTGGCAGGCGGTTCTTAGGCTTTCTGTTTTTGTTTTTGCTGTGTTTTGTATTTGTCTGTTTCCATCCTCTATGTGAGCTTCTTACCATCACTCATCTAATCATGAGGCCTCGACCCACCTTTTCCAATGTTTGAGCTACAGACAGCAGGAATCACATTTTCATCTTGATATCAGGGTATGCACATTTTTACATTGTTAATACTGATGGTTTTTGATTGCATGTCCTTTGTTTCACTTTGTTCAAGTCTGCCTTCTTGTTTTTAATGATGCTCACTGTTTTGTTCCTTGTCTCTGTGTTACCAACTCTCTTTTGTACTTTTTGTTATAGATATATATTGCTCTCCACTAAGGAATGCCCCTGAGGAAAGGATATCCTGAAACGCGTCGGCCATCACCTTTACTTTGGAGACACCATCTATGTCAAATTAAAATCATTGTAACTGTTCTTGTTATCTTGATACTGTTTTTAGTAATCAGTCAATTTCAATGCTGTCCACATTATTGACTTCTTAATACCTTATTTAATAAACTATTTTTCTACTTACTGGTTTTGTACCTACATTTGGTTGCCTCTAAAGTCCCAACCCTCTTTGGGGGACCCCCCTTTTTCTGTATATCTACATACGGATGCTGGCAACATTGTAGTTTATCCTTGGTGAAACATTTTTCTAAGTTATACACTGAACCTGATCCTGATCCAGATTTTGTCCCTCCTGTGATTCTGTCATCCTGCATCCTTGCCCTGCAGCCTGTTCCCGTACACCTTGTCCCTGTCCTGTCTTGCTCCTTGCCCCCATCTGCTGATCTCCGTGCATGACCCTGGCCTGGCTACGTTTTATGATTCTGGTATTTCCCACCTATTGTACATACTTATTTAGTCTGTCAGTATTTGGTTGTTGGATTGTTGTTCACTATTTGGTATTGGAGGTGTGTTTACATTTATATTCACGTATCTTAAGAAACAACATTATTTCACTTTACATGCGTTTGGTTCCCTCTGTTGCAGTCCACACGGTTCTGGTCACACCTGTTCATGTCAGAATACCAAGGCCATCCCTGACCAGAAGTGGCTGCACAGAGGAACCATCTTGGTTCTGTTGGTTTTGCTAAAATGCATCCTGATGAAATTGTTTATTATTCTCTGCTGGCATCAGAGGATGGTGAATATTGCCGCCAGAGTGGACCAGTGACAAGCTACTAGAGAGTATCCGATTAGCTCATTCCCTAGTTGATCAGGGCTATATGCTGTTTGGGGATGTTCAGACTTTAATTCAGGTGTGTGCAGAGCTAGCCCTGTCCTGTACTCCAAAAGGCAGTGATGATTTTTCTCCCCCCTTCAGTGTTGATCACGGGTTGCGTCTAGAGTGTGGCTTTTGGAGGATGACTCTGCATACTTCTTTGAGCACTATTCAGCTTGTTCCCAACAGGTGCTAGTGGAGTGTGTTAACTCATTGCAGTCCCTTATCAGACAGGCAACATGTAAACCGCGTGGAGCCGGTGCCCGCTACCCAGCCTGCTGATACGTGCTCGCTGCCGGCCTGATGTTTCAGTGTCTGCTGTCCAGCCAGGTGACCCGGAGCCTGCTGCCCAGCCGGATGACCCGGAGCCTGCTGCCCAGCCAGATGACCCAGAGCCTGCTGCCCAGCCAGATGACCTGGAGCCTGATGCCCAGCTCGATGATCCAGTTCCCGATTCCCGGTCAGATGTTCCAGTACCCATTGTCTGGCCTGATGATCTAGTTCCTGATGCCCGACCTGATGTTCCAGTGCCTGCTGTTTGGCCTGATGTTCCTATGCCCTCTGTTTGGTCTGATGTTCCTGTACCCTCTGTCTGGCCTGATGTTCTGGTACCCTCTGTCTGGCCTGATGTTCCAGTGCCTCAGCCTGCCGTCCAGTCTGCTGCCCGGTCAGATGTTCCAGTGCCTGCTGTCTGGTCTGATGATCTGATGCCCGATGTCCGGCTTAAGTATCCAGTTCCTGACACCAAGTCTGATGTTCCAGTGCTTGCTCTCCAGTCTTATGATCCGATGCCCAGCTAGATGATCCAGTTCCCTGATGCCCGGCCTGATGTTGCAGTGCCCGCTGTTCGGCCTGATGATTCAGTGGCTGTTTTCCAGTCGGATGATTTGACGCCCGCTGTCCAACTTAAAGTGCCCGCTGTCCAACTTAAAGTGCCCGCTGTCCAACTTAAAGTGCCCGCTGCCCAGCTTGATGTACCCGCTGCCAAGCTCAATGTGCCTGCTATCCAGCTTGATGTGCCTGGGCCCGTTGTCCGGCTTGATACCATGAACTTTTTACATGCCCAGCTTGATTTGCCTCTGCCCGGCCAGAAGTGACGTCGTCTGGACTCAAACACCGTAAATTACGTCAACGCGTTTCGCCCTCCTACTTGGTGTCATCAAGGACCTCCAGTCCTTGATGACACCATGTCCAGACGACGTCACCTCTGGTTTCTGTGGAACGCATGCTGGATGCAGCGTTTCCTGTTTGTTATCACTGCAATACCTCATGCCTTCTGTTTGTAAGTATCTATCCATCTTGTGCAATAAAGCATTTTTTTACTGTACTTCACTATCAGTCTTTCCATGCTTTTTGGTGCCACTATTCATTCATGATCATCACTATTGGGGAAGAATTTTGGAGGATCCTCCTGTGATATGCCATGCATGAGGGCAGATTGGCTGTGCAATTGCTTCAGAATGAGAGCAGAAGGAAATCTGTGGAAATCCACAGTAGTGTCCTCTGCCCCCATACAGTAGTGTTTTCTGCCCCCCCCCCATGGCAGTGTTCAATTACCCCCCCTCCACAGCAGTGTCCGGTGCCCCCCAGCAGTATTCTTTGCCCCCTTCACATCATCCCTCCCCTGACAGTGTGTAGGCAGCACAGTACTGGATGAAGGGCGGGAGCTGTCGAAATTAACTTCACATTACCAAGCTGGTAATTGGTTCCTAGGACCACCTGGCATCCTAAAAACCAATCACCTGCTGATTAATTTGAAAGGTTCACTGAGGCAGCTCCTGCTCCCACCCTTCACCCAGTACTGGGCTGTCTCCTGCTCTCTGCTCTGCAGTGAACATGAGATCGGTGGAGTCTCGGTGAATGACTGGCAAACGGGAACATGTTCACAATCTACCCCGTCGGCTGCACGCGGTTGGCGGGTAGATCGCAATGCAAAATACTCTTTCTTTATTAAAATAACTAGCAGGAACACGTTTTACTCTGACATGTTTCATGCTAGGCACAGTGCTTTCTCAAAGAAAGAATTCTTTGAGAAAGCACTGTACCTAGTGCAAAACATGTCAGAACAGAACTTGTCCCTGCTGGCTGTTTTAATAAAGGAAGATTATCTTGCATTCGGTGTGCAGCATTGCTGCTGGTATAATTGATTGTTTCGGTGATGATGAGCAGAGCCAGCACCTGACATGTGATTGTGGAGTGTGGAGTCTGATCTGGCCTTAAGCGACGTGAAATATTTGACAAATAATGTGATCTTGTTTTACCTTACAGTGCTCTAAAAGGAAAGTCACTTTTAAATGTTCTAAAGTGGTGGTCACCAACCTTTCAGATTTCACGAACCACTAAACTCACAATTTTGAATCCCACGGACCACTGACATGGATTTTACATACCTTATACACACAATACTCTGGCTCTCTGCCCCCTTACACAGACTCATCAAAACTCACAAAGTTTTACCTTACAGTGCTCTAAAAAAGTATTCTTGTGAGAGTTTAGTTCTACTTTGATGTCCATACTTGGCAAAAAATGAAACAAAGCAAACACGAGCCTTACTTCTGAAAATATTGGCACAAAACAATGTCCATTTTTGTAAGTTTTAGAAAGTTAGGAAAGTGTGCCTGCTTCTGTAACACCGCAGTGATAGAATGTAGAAATATACTTTGCTGAAAATAAATATATAGTCCATTTAGTAGAAGTAGATACTACATTGGTATAGTTGTAATGGAACGTGGGCATTCATTCATTCTAGTTGGAAATAGGGATCTGTGTACATAGTATGTAATTCCTGCTGTGTCCTTGGACTTTCAACTCACCCAGACAAGTCTTCCCATCACTTTGAAGAGTGTAGCCCTCGTTGCAACGACAGTAGTAGCCATTCAGGATGCCCACACATTCATGCTGACAGCTGTGATTGCTGTATGAACAATAGTCAATCACTGCAATTTAGAAAAGACAGGGTAATCAAACGTAGCTTATGACTTCTAGATCCTTCTCATATAACCGCTGGATGCCCGCCACCCTGTAACATCACAGTCCTATCTAAGGCTTCGTCTTCTTCTTATTTGAAGCAATGAAAGAATACACAGCTATTTCACATTCCTGAACGAAATCTTTGTAGAGAAAGGTCAGGTTGGACTGTTTCAACTGGAACAATCTAAAATTTGATTTTGTTATTGTTTTAATGAAATGGTGCTATCTACATCAGACAGGCTTTCATGCAGACCTAACATAAAAGCTCTTTGTTGACTTTGTACTTTGTGCTCCAGTCTCTTCATTAAGATGTTCTACAGACTATAAACATTTTGTCTCAGAAGAGTATTGCAACTATACCATCCATTTTCATGATCCAGCTGATCAAAGTGATTTTACGATCAAAGAAAGAATACATTAACCACTTAAGCCCCGGACCATTTCGGGCCATTAGGACCAGGCCTGTTTTTGGGATTCGGCACTGCGCTGCTTTAACTGTAAATTGTGCGGACATGCAATGTTGTACCCAAATGAAATTTGCGTCCTTTTCTTCCCACAAATAGAGCTTTTTTTTAATGGTATTTGATTGCCTCTGCGATTTTTATTTTTTGCGATATAAACAGAAAAAGACCGAAAATTTTGAAAAAAAATGATATTTTCTACTTTTTGTTATAAGAAAAATCGAATAAACTCAATTTTAGTCATACATTTAGGCCAAAATGTATTCAGCCACATGTCTTTAGTAAAAAAAATGTCAATAAGCGTATATTTATTGGTTTGCGCAAAAGTTATAGCGTTTACAAACTAGGGTACATTTTCTGAAATTTACACAGCTTTAAATTTATGACTGCCTATCTCATTTCTTGAGGTGCTAAAATGGCAGGGCAGTACAAAACCCCCCCAAATGACCCCATTTTGGAAAGTAGACACCCCAAGGAAATTGCTGAGAGGCATGTTGAGCCCATTGAATATTTTTTTTTTTTTGTCCCAAGTGATTGAATAATGACAAAACAAAAAAAAAAAATACAAAAAGTTGTCACTAAATGATATATTGCTCACACATGCCATGGTTATATGTGGAATTGCACCCCAAAATACATTCTGCTGCTTCTCCTGAGTACGGGGATACCACATGTGTGGGACTTTTTAGGAGCCTAGCCACGTACGGGACCCCGGAAACCAAGCACCGCCTTCAGGATTTCTAAGGGCGCAAATTTTTGATTTCACTCCTCACTACCTATCACAGTTTCGAAGGCCATAAAATGCCAAAATAGCACAAAACCCCTCCAAATGACCCCATTTTGGAAAGTAGACACCCCAAGCTATTTACTGAGAGGCATGTTCAGTCCATGGAATATTTTATATTTTGCCACAAGTTGCGGGAATATGACAAACTTTTTTTTTTTTGCACAAAGTTGTCACTAAATGATATATTGCTCACACATGCCATGGGCATATGTGAAATTACACCCCAAAATACATTCTGCTGCTTCTCCTGAGTACGGGGATACCACATGTGTGGGACTTTTTGGGAGCCTAGCCACGTACGGGACCCCAAAAACCAAGCACCGCCTTCAAGGTTTCTAAGGGCATAAATTTTTGATTTCACTCCTCACTACCTATCACAGTTTTGAAGGCCATAAAATGCCAAGATGGCACAAAACCCCCCCAAATGACCCCATTTTGGAAAGTAGACACCCCAAGCTATTTGCTGAGAGGCATGTTGACCCCATTGAATATTTTTTTTTTGTCCCAAATGATTGAATAATGACAAAAAGAAAAAAAAAATGTACAAAAAGTTGTCACTAAATGATATATTGCTCACACATGCCATGGTTATATGTGGAATTGCACCCCAAAATACATTCTGCTGCTTTTCCTGAGTACGGGGATACCACATGTGTGGGACTTTTTGGGAGCCTAGCCGCGTACAGGGCCCCAAAAACCAAGCACCGCCTTCAGGATTTCTAAGGGCGTAAATTTTTGATTTCACTCCTCACTACCTATCACAGTTTCGAAGGCCATAAAATGCCAAAATAGCACAAAACCCCCCCAAATTACCCCATTTTGGAAAGTAGACACCCCAAGCTATTTGCTGAGAGGCATGTTGAGTCCATGGAATATTTTATATTTTGCCACAGGTTGCGGGAATATGACAAACTTTTTTTTTTTTTGCACAAAGTTGTCACTAAATGATATATTGCTCACACATGCCATGGGCATATGTGAAATTACACCCCAAAATACATTCTGCTGCTTCTCCTGAGTACGGGGATACCACATGTGTGGGACTTTTTGGGAGCCTAGCCGCGTACGGGACCCCAAAAACCAAGCACCGCCTTCAAGGTTTCTAAGGGCATAAATTTTTGATTTCGCTCCTCACTACCTATCACAGTTTTGAAGGCCATAAAATGCCAAGATGGCACAAACCCCCCCAAATGACCCCATTTTGGAAAGTAGACACCCCAAGCTATTTGCTGAGAGGCATGTTGAGCCCATTGAATATTTTTTTTTTGTCCCAAATGATTGAATAATGACAAAAAGAAAAAAAAAATGTACAAAAAGTTGTCACTAAATGATATATTGCTCACACATGCCATGGTTATATGTGAAATTACACCCCAAAATACATTCTGCTGCTTCTCCTGAGTACGGGGATACCACATGTGTGGGACTTTTTGGGAGCCTAGCCGCGTACGGGACCCCAAAAACCAAGCACCGCCTTCAAGGTTTCTAAGGGCATAAATTTTTGATTTCACTCCTCACTACCTATCACAGTTTTGAAGGCCATAAAATGTCAAAATAGCCCAAAACCCCCACAAATGACCCCATTTTGGAAAGTAGACACCCCAAGCTATTTGCTGAGAGGCATGGTGAGTATTTTACAGCTCTCATTTGTTTTTGAAAATTAAGAAAGACATTTTTTTTTCTTTTTTTTTTTCTTTTTTTACATTTTCAAAACTTTGTGACAAAAAGCGAGATCTGCAAAATACTCAACATACCTCTCAGCAAATAGCTTGGGGTGTCTACTTTCCAAAATGGGGTCATTTGGGGGGGTTTTGTGCCATCTGGGCATTCCATGGCCTCCGAAACTGTGATAGGCAGTGAGGAGTGAAATCAAAAATTTACACCCATAGAAATCCTGAAGGCGGTGCTTGGTTTTTGGGGTCCCGTACGCGACTAGGCTCCCAAAAAGTCCCACACATGTGGTATCCCCGTACTCAGGAGAAGCAACAGAATGTATTTTGGGGTGTAATTCCACATATGCCCATGGCATGTTTGAGCAATATATAATTTAGTGACAACTTTTTGTACATTTTTTTTTTTTTTGGTCATTATTCAATCACTTGGGACAAAAAAAAAAAATATTCAATGGGCTCAACATGCCTCTCAGCAAATAGCTTGAGGTGTCTACTTTACAAAATGGGGTCATTTGGGGGGGTTTTGAACTGTCCTGGCATTTTATGCACAACATTAGGAAGCTTATGTCACACATCATCCACTCTTCTAACCACTTGAAGACAAAGCCCTTTCTGACACTTTTTGTTTACATGAAAAAAAAATTTTTTTTGCAAGAAAATTATGTTGAACCCCCAAACATTATATATTTTTTTTAAAGCAAAGGCCCTACAGATTAAAATAGTGGGTGTTGCATTTTTGTTTTCCACACAGTATTTGCGCAGCGATTTTTCAAACGCATTTTTTGGGGGAAAAACACACTTTTTTTATTTTTAATGCACTAAAAAACACTATATTGCCCAAATGTTTGATGAAATAAAAAAGATGATCATAGGCCGAGTACATGGATACCAAACACGACATGCTTTAAAATTGCGCACAAACGCGCAGCGGCGACAAACTACATTCATTTTTAAAAGCATTTAAAAGCCTTTACAGGTTACCACGTTAGATTTACAGAGGAGGTCTACTGCTAAAATGACTGCCCTCGATCTGACCTTCGCGGTGATACCTCACATGCATGATGCAATTGCTGTTTACATATGACGCTAGACCGACGCTTGCGTTCGCCTTTGCGCAAGAGCAGGGGGGGACAGCGGTGCTTTTTTTTTTTTTTTATTATTTATTTGGCTTTTTTATTTTATTTTTAAACTGTGCCTTCCATATTTTATTTTTTTACCATTTTTATCGTTATCTCAGGGAATGTAAATATCCCCTATGATAGCAATAGGTAGTGACAGGTACTCTTTTTTTGAAAAAAATTGGGGGGTTAGACCCTAGATCTTTCCTCTGCCCTCAAAGCATCTGACCACACCAAGATCGGTGTGATAAAATGCTTTCCCAATTTCCCAATGGCGCTTTTTATATCCGGGGGGGGACATTCCCTCCCACTGCTTGTAAAAGCAGTCTAGAGGCTAATTATCTGCTAGAATTGCTTTTACATGAAAGCCGGCTGCTGGCTGAAAAGAATGATACCAAGATGATACCTAAACCCGCAGGCATCATTCTGGTATAAACATTCAAAGTCCAGCAACATACCAGTACGTTGCTGGTCCTTGTTGGACATGTATTGTAATCTTTTTTTTCATACAGCCTATTGGCTGAACGAAAAAAAGAGATTGATTGGTGGGTATGCCCACCATTAGAATACCTCCCTTCATCCACCCACTTCTAATGATGGGCATATATGCCGAAGCATGGGGGCATCCTCCCGCAAAAAAGTTATGCCGCGTACACACGGTCAAGCCTTCGTCGGAATTTCGACCGTATGTACGCGGCATAAAAGGTTATGCCGCGTACACACGGTTGGACTTTTCCACGGGCAAGCCTCCGTTGGAATTTCGACCGTATATACGCGGCATTAGGAGCAAAATCGCTCCTCCGCCCCTGCTGCCCCCATGCTTCGGCATATATGCTCTTTTTTTTAACTGTGGTGGTGAAATCACCTCCTACAGCGTTGGAGTCACGGCTTTATGTATCGTGGGAGCAAACGCTGTTGCTGTCAAGATAAATAGATCCGCGCTGCAACTGAATGGCGTACCTGCTAAGCAAATGGTGGTTAACATTAAAACAAAGTAACATTACAGTACAACAGTAAGACCTTACCATGCCATACCTGCAAAGCAAATACCAAAACAAAACCTAGTAAAAAATAAAAAAATGTTTTAACGCAACCTGTGCCTAAAATATATATATGCCGAAGCATGGGGGCATCCTCCCGCAAAAAAGTTATGCCGCGTACACACGGTCGGAATTTTCCACGGGCAGGCCTCCGTCGGAATTTCGACCGTATGTACGCGGCATTAGGAGCAGAATCGCTCCTCCGCCCCTGCTGCCCCCATGCTTCGGCATATATGCTCTTTTTTTTAACTGTGGTGGTGAAATCACCTCCTACAGCACTGGAGTCACGGCTTTATGTATCGTGGGAGCAAACGCTGTTGCTGTCAAGATAAATAATTCCGCGCTGCAGTTGAATGGCGCACCTGAAAACAAAAAATTACATACCTGAAAAGCAAGCATGATAAAACATTGCAGAATAGAATACAGTAAAAAAGAGCAGAACAATAGAGAGAAAATAGAGAGAGAGAGAACAATAAAACGACAACTATTTTTGGTTTTTTTATTTTATATTTTTTTGTGTTTTGTTTTTTACGTTTTTTTTTTCTTTTTTACACTTTTTTTTGTAACTTTACAACTGTAATGGTTCGGGTCTCTCAAAATGTAATGGCATCTTGGGAGACCCTGTGTAAGTGTGTCCTTGTCTGTGAAATGCTGTACCCTACGCTAAAACTTCACTTTTGAGTGGTAGCGTTCAAAACATTCACCTTGGCAAAGACCAGGCTTGTCAGGACAGAGTGGACAAAAACTACGGGTGTCACGCCTAAATCCGCGCTTGCTACAGACACAACATCTTTTTTGGGGGTGGCTTTGGGTAGGGGTACTCGGGAGGACATACGAATAATGCCTCTCATGCAGCCGGCTTACTGCATTTGGTTGGGGATGGTGAGGTGCAGAACCGCCTGGATACAGGAGTTCTGTGACTATCTCATTCTGGAATTTTAGAAGAGATAACGTCCCGCCTGAAGCTCTGTATAGCACATGAGCGTTCAGCAAAGCCAATTGGAATAATGATAGAGACACTTTTTTGTACCAGCGTCTCGCCTTACGGTCAATTAGATACGGCGCCATCAACTGGTCGTTGAGGTCCACCCCTCCCATATTTTGGTTATATTCGTGGACACAGAGGGGTTTCTCCACAACACCAGTCGCCGTACGAATTTGGACTGTCGTGTCTGCATGAAGGGAGGTAAGAAGGAAAACATTCTTATTGTCCCTCCACTTCATAGCGAGCAAGTTATTACACTTCAAGCAGGCTCTCTCCCCCAGCCTAAGACGGGCATCTACAAGCCGCTGGGGAAAGCCCCGGCGATTAGGTCGCACGGTGCCACATGCTCCAATCTTATGATCAAACAAGTGACTAAACAGTGGCACGCTCGTGTAATAATTGTCCACATACAAGTGGTACCCCTTTCCGAATAAGGGTGACACCAAGTTCCACACTATCTTGCCAGCGCTCCCTATGTAATCCGGGCAGTTGACCGACTCAATCTGACTGTCTTTTCCCTCATAAACCGTAAAGTTCACTACATAGCCTGTTGCCCTGTCACAGAACTTGTAGAGCTTGACCCCGTATCTGGCACGCTTGCTGGGAAGGTACTGCTTGAAAGACAAGCGGCCAGAAAATTTAATCAGGGACTCATCAACGCAGACAACTTGATCGGGAGTAAACAAGGCTGCAAAACGTTCGTTGAAGTGGTTTATGAGGGGCCGAATTTTATAGAGCCGGTCGTATTCAGGGTCCCCACGTGGACGACAAAGTTCATTGTCGTTGAAGTGCATGAACCGCAAAATCTGCTCGTATCGTGCCCTGGACATGGAGGCAGAGAACACGGGCATGTGGTCAATTGGGTGCGTGGACCAATAAGCACGCAATGACGGAAATTTATGTGTGCCCATGTTGAGGGAAAGGCCCAGAAAGGTCTTAAATTCGGAAACCGTAATTGGTTTCCAATTTCTGGCAATTTTAGGCAACTGGGGGTTAGCGGCGATAAATTGACCAGCATATAAATTACTCTGGTCCACAATAGATCTATAGAGATCTTCCGTGAAAAACAGCGAATAAAAATCAATTGGAATAAAATCAGCTGTTTCCACCTGAATACCGGGTTGGGCAGTGAATGGGGGAAGTACGGGTTCTGCAGAAGTGGTGGGGACCCAATCAGGATAGGCGAATTCTGCAGGAAGGGCAGTATGGGCACGACGGGCCTGCCTTTGTCTTCTTGGTGGCAGCGGGACACTACTTGTGCTTGCCACCTCGCCAGCTTGAACTGCACTTATGGGACTCGCCACGTCACCAAGTGTTACTGCAGTGCTGGATGTACGTCCAGGCTGTACTAGGCCGCTGGTGCTTGCCAGTTCACCAGAAGGAATAGCGGCGCTAGTACTACTCTGCTCCATGATACGAGAGACCTGCGGTTCTTGCTCCTCAACAACCTCAGAAGATCGGGATCGGGTACACCTGACCTTAGCAGGGACCTCAACTTCGTCGTCAGAGCTATCTGACGTGGGGCCGCTGACGTCACTGTCTTCTACGGGAAGATATTCTGAGCCTGAATCTGACAGATACGTGACCTCCTCTTCACTATCTGTCATGCTCAGAATCTCGTAGGCCTCTTTACTAGTGTACCTTCGTCTTGCCATTTTGGGCTCTAAATTTAGGGGTACACTAGTAAGATTCACAGGAAAAAAAGCACCTGACTGTCGTCAGCAAATATATCAAACGCTACAAAAAAACTGTTAGCGATCGCAGGGATCAGGCCTGTCTCTGCGAACGCTGCAGTTATGTGTGTTGTGTTTGGTAAGTGACAGTGATCGATCGATACTGCACTTGGGTGGGCTGGGCTGGGCTGGGCTGGGCGGAGGGGCTAAACGCAGGCGCTAGCAGGTATCTGGGCTCATCCCGCTAACACTGCGTTTTTGGGAACCCTAAACCGCTGGGGATGCTAGTATAGATCTGATCAGATACTATACCACTAAGGGGGGTGTATGCTTTGCGCGTGGGTGTTAGCGTTACTGGCACTAACCTAACACTGCCTGGGGCGACGCAGACCCTCTCTGGCGCTAAAACCTAATTGATCTCACCCGCCGGGCGATCAGGGGGGTTAAACCTTTATTGGGTTATATACGGCGGGTGCCCTGATGCTATAAAAAGCAAACTAATCAACCAGCGTCACCCGTAACCTTTATATGGTGATCACTGGTGAAAGGGTTAACTAGGGGCAATCAGGGGGTTAAAACCTTTATTAGGTTAAATATGGGGGTACCTGACACTATATAAAAACCTGACGGGTAACCTAAATAACTAAATAACTTACTGGCTAACCAGTGACACCAGTGACGCTTATACGGCGATCACTGGTGAAAGGGTTAACTCTAGGGGCAATCAGGGGGTTAAAATAATATATGGGGGTACCTGACACCAATAAAAACCTGCGGCGAACCTAAAAAAAAAATAATTGCCTATCTAAAACACCAGCGACACGAATACAGCGATCGGAAAAACAATCGCTTAGTGACGCTGAAGTTAGGGGGTGAAAGGGTTACCTGGGGGGTGATCAAGGGGTTAAACCTTTATTAGGGGGGGGGGTTAGGGGGCTACCCTGGACCTAAAGGGGCCTAATCCTAACTGCCCTGCAACTTTTTACAATCACAGATGACACTAAATGCAGTGATCAGTAAAATAAATGATCACTGCAATCAGTGACACTGTGATTGGGGGCTTTGGGGTGACCTGGGGGGTGATCTGGGAGTGACTGGGGGGTGATTTGTGTGCCTATGTGTACCTACGTGTCAGTGGACTGTTGGAGCACTAACCTCTGTCTTCTCTCCTCGGCGCCGGGAACGAAAAGACCGCGGCGAGGGAGATGACATCACTTCCTCCAGCCTGTGTTTACATCACATGGCGGAGGAAGCAATTTCATTGGCCGGGAGCGATCGCGAGGGGGGGGGCGGAATCGAGCGGCCGCCCCCTCATGCCTAATCGCTCCCGAACACTTAACGGCCGCTCACTGCAGTGAAGGGGGGTCCGGATGGACCCCCCAACTGCACAAAGGCGATCACGTAGATCTACGTGATTCTGCCTGTCCGTGCCATTCTGCCGACGTAAATCGGCGGTGGGCGGTCGTTAAGTGGTTAACACATAGCTATGGCCATAGGATTTGTGAACCTACCACAAGGAAGTGTATGGAGCTAGTAATATGGCTAAAAGATGCCTACAAGTGCAAGTCAAAACCTTCAAATTTTTTGTATCTACACTTTTCTCAGGCTATTCTATAGTTTGTCCATGAAAAATTGGCCCTGGTGTCATCCACCCTTTCTTACCAAAATGTTTGTACCACCCAGGAGGACATTCGTGGTATTACAACCTTGTTTAGTCAAAATATGATAGGGTAGGTATCCATTTACTAATGTGTTTTATTTCAGGAAAAAATATTGCTAATAATTGTAAATTGTCTTCTACCTTAATGCTAAAGCTGCGGAGCTGAGCCAGCACCTGACATGTGATTGTGCAGTGTGGAGTCTGATCTGGCCTTAAGCGACATGATATATTTGACAAATAATGTGATCTTGTTTTACCTTACAGTGCTCTAAAAGGAAAGTCACTTTTAAATGTTCTAAAGTGGTGGTCACCAACCTTTCAGATTTCACGAACCACTAAACTCACAATTTTGAATCCCACGGACCACTGACATGGATTTTACATACCTTATACACACAATACTCTGGCTCTCTGCCCCCTTACACAGACTCATCATGAGATCTCACCTTCTTATCTAGGCATGTGCATGTGCTTGAGCTCCATGCTCCCTTCCACAGTCTGTGATCAGCACTGTCATTGGAAGCCCCCTCCTTCTTCACTTCCCACTCTCTGCACTACTCCCGTTGCCTCCATCTGAGTTCACAGGAACTACAGAGGAGGCATTGGGTATCAATGCATGCTGACAGTATGGACTGTCAGCATGCATTGAGAACAACACTGGAAACAACACTGGGTGGTATCCACCTGCCACAATTTTGATTTGGAGCAGAACCCTTGGGGTCCACCAAATTTTTCCCATCATGGGCCATCAGTGGTTCACAGACCACAGGTTGGTGACCGCTGTTCTAAAACTATGCAGTGCAAGAGCATACTTAGAAAAAATCATTACATTTGTTTCCAGACAGGAATGTTGTTGCTCTGCACTAGGGATGGGTTATCTGTTCGAGTCGAACATGAGTTTGACTCGAACATTGCCTGTTCGCCCGTTCACCAATCAGCGAACAATTTGGGGTGTTCGCGGCAAATTCGAAAAGCCGCGGAGCACCCTTTAAAAGTCTATGGGAGAAATAAAAAGTGCTAATTTTAAAGGTTAATATGCAAGTTATTGGCATAAAAAGTGTTTGGGGACCTGGGTCCTGCCCCAGGGGACATGGATCAATGCAAAAAAAAAAACGTTTTAAAAATGGCTGTTTTTTCGGGAGCAGTGATTTTAATAATGCTTAAAGTGAAACAATAAAAGTAAAATATTCCTTTAAATTTTGTACCTGGGGGGTGTCTATAGTATGCCGGTAAAGTAGCGCATGTTTCCCGTGTTTAGAAAAGTCCCTGCACAAAATGACATTACTAAAGGAAAAAAAGTCATTTAAAACTACTTATGGGTCCCGGTAATACAGATAAAAGTAATTGAAAAAAAACAGCATGGGTTCCCCCTTTGTCCATTACCAGGCTCTTTGGGTCTGGTATGAATATTTAGGGGAACCCCGAACCAAAATGTAAAAAAAAAGCGTGGGGGTCCCCCCCCCCAAATTCCATATCAGGCCCTTCAGGTCTGGTATGTATATTAAGGGGAACCCTGCGCCATTTAAAAAAAAGTGGCATGGGGTTCCCCCCAAAAATCCATACCAGACCCTTCAGGTCTGGTATGGATTTTAAGGGGAACCCCGCAACTAAATAAAAATAAATGGCGTGGGGTTCCCCCCAAATATCCATACCTGACCCTTATCTGAGCACGCAACCTGGCAGGCCACAGGAAAAGAGGGGGGACTAGAGAGCGCCCCCCCTCCTGAACCGTACCAGGCCACCTGTTACATGCGCGGGTGACCCCGCCCCCTCTCTGATGCAAGGAGAAAACCCGGGTTTACCCATTGACGTGTACGGGTGACCCCACCCCCTCTGACACGTCACAGGAAACCCCCCATCCCCTCACGAGTGCCAATGTTTCGTCAGATATGGCGACCCGTCAGAATTGGTAACAGAAGTGACGTTCCGACGCCGCCATCTTGTCACACCCCGTACCCCTCCATTGTAAGGATACTCTGAGAAGGGGAAAGCGGACATCTTGTTACACCCACTGGAGTTTTCATTTTACACTTATATTTAACAGTAAAGTGAGTTTATATACTGAAATACAGTACTTAGAACTCCATCTGACTGTTATGATGTTGAATTTTAAAAGCAGCGGCAAGCCTGCTCATCTCATAGGTTTGGTAATCTGACAGAAGTTTGGGGAATCAACAACAATACAAAGTCAAAGTCAACAATACAGAAAAGAGTTGCGTGTCATGAATGGCAATACAAAAAGGTATATCAGAAAAAAAATAATCGAGGTATAATAACCAACAACCCTCGGTCAATAAGAAAAATAAAATAGAAAGATAGATAAAAATAGAAATAACATAGAACCAAAACAAAAACTAAGACATTTGAAATGTAGACTATACCCGGTCCCAGAGCCCTGGGAACGTGTATCATCCAAGCATTCTGCCCGACCCATCACGGTCATTGTTCCCTCCACAGGAGCCATATAACTACCAATCTGTCTGGTCCCTCAACTCAGTTCTATTTGACCACTATCCTTGTAGGAGTCTGTCAATGACCAACTGATGGGGCGCTAACCCTGGAACATCTAACCAGGCCTGCCACATTGTGTAGAATTTACGTGGTGCATTTCTGTGCTGATATGTCAGTTTTTCTCTTATTAATAATTTATTCACCTGGTCGATCCATTGTTGCCTAGTCAGAACCCTGGGAGTGATCCGGAGTTGAGCAATCAGCTTTCATGCGACATAAAGTAGACGCAGGATCGCTGTGTGATTGGAAGGGGTTAGTGTCTCCTCTTCCAGGGCACCCAACAGGCACACCGTAGGAGTTCTCGGTATGACAAAGGCAAAGACCTGAGAAATCACGTCAAGGATCCTCTTCCAATAACAAAAAAGCTTGGGACATTTCCAGAGCATGTGTATGAGGTCTGACGTAGGCCTTTTTGAGGCACTTTTTACGGTAGCCTCGTTGTCTAAGGCGATTTTGCAGAGCCTTAGCCTCGATCTTAAAAGTAAGTTTGTGTTGACTAGTTTCAATGGTGAAATTAAGGTTGTACTGATTTGGCCTGAGACTATCAAAAAAGAGAAGCAGATCTTGTTTACTTCCTGTCCAAATAAAGAAAATGTTGTTGCTATATCGCCTCCAGATTGGTATCTGTTTGACAAATTTTTGCATGTCTTCTCTAAAAAAGAGATCACGCTCCCACCCCCCCCCCCCCAGATACAGGTTTGCATATGAGGGAGCACATTTGGTCCCCATAGCTACTCCCTGTATCTGGAGGTAGTGGGAGCGTCCAAAAAGAAAAATGTTATTGGTTAAAATGAATCGCAGTAGATCCAAAATGAAACCATTGTAAGCTCTAGAAACTTCATCATTTTCAAAGATGAAGCCCTCCACAACTCCAACACCCAAATGGTGGGGGATGGAGTTGTAGAGGGCCTCCACGTCAAGGGCTACCAGCCAGGCCCCCTCAGGGACAGAGAATCTGTCCAGTGCCCTGAGGAGGTCGCTGGTATCCTGCAGGTAGGATGCAATATCTGTGTATTTCTTTATCTCAACTATCAGCGATGTGCCAATATTGCGCAGTATTGGTAAGGTTCACAGCTTATTGTACCCATATTTTTTTGAAAACTATGGTTCTATGCCCTATATTTGACAGTTTCCCATCCTTGTTGATACTTTTTGCATAACATCATTGATATATATGCCAATTTGTTACAATGTTTTAATGTTTAACATGAGCATTCATTTAATTTCTCTGTTACCCATAGCATAAGGCCCCTTTCACACGGAGGTCCGTTCAGGTCCGCCTGTCAGTTTTTTAGGCGGACCTGAAACGGATCCTCCATGTACCCCTATGGAGGCACGGATGTCAGCGGAGACATGTCCGCTGACATCCGCTCCGCCAAAGTGTGACGGAGGAAAACCCTATTTTTCCTTCCGTCGGCGGAGCGGATCGGATGACAACGGACTCTACGGTCCGTCGTCATCCGATTCCCCATAGGGGAGAGCGGCGCTCTGACAGGGCGGTCCCTGCACAGTGTGCGGGGACCGCCCAGTCATCCGTCGGCTCAGCGGGGATCAACGGAGCGATCCCCGCTGAGCAAGCGGAGCTTCACGGGGCGGATCTGCACGGATCCGCCCCGTGTGAAAGAGCCCTAACAGACACCACAACTATATCTCCTGAAGAAGCTCTATCAAGCGAAACATATAGAGAAAGTGGTATTGCCTGTTCAAATTGTATATAACGGGAGCAATTGATGTATGAACTGAATATCAAATTGTCTCATGTATTTTAACCATTTTTGTAATAAAGTTTTTTCACTTCTATATTAGTCTACCAGTGATTCTATTGTTTCCCATACGACACCTTAAAAGTCCCGAGGCCTGTGACCTCTAGCCCCTCCAATTTTGATACAACCAGGGAGTGCAGCCTACTCGGTACATCTGTTATTTATCCAGCCTTTGCTATAGTGCACCAGTCCACCCCAGTATTCATTGACAGTTATCTAGCAATTTGAGAACCTCTGTTTTTGAGGTTCAAGAAGAATTCCAAGACTGATGTGAAGAATGTTAGTACTAGGAAATTTCTCCCAGCCACTAATCTGATTCATACAAGCTTGGAAATTTATATGTGATGGGTGCTACTGGAAGCAAATACAATCCCAGTCACCCTTTGCGGTGCCCTCTCCTGGTTTATATTGCAGTGGATTACACAAAAATTATAAACTAGATGGTCTTTCTGACATTAGCTCAGTTGGAGTGTTTTCTGGATGGTAGCTAACTGGTTTCCTGTGCATTGATTTTTAGGAGAAGTGGCATATTGGCACTTACTTGAACAAGTCTTCTTATCATTGTTCAGCTGAAAGCCTGTACGACATCCACAGGTATAGGAGCCAAGGGAGCTGATACAGAGCTGCTCGCAGCCATGGTTTCCTTGAGCACACAGGTCTATCACTGCAAAACAAATATAAATATAAGTATAGTGGGGCAGTCTAATGTTTAAAGGCGCACCTTATAAATAAAATAGACTATTCAGTCAAGGGACCCCAGTAGGTTAAAAACCCTGTGCAGCTTTGCAAAATTTTGCCTAGTTTAACCACTTCACTACTGTGCACGAAAACCCCCTTCCTGCCCAAGCCATTTTTCAGCTTTCAGCGCTGTCACACTTTGAATGACAATTGCGCGGTCGTGCGACGTGGCTCCCAAACGAAATTTGTGTCCTTTTTTCCCCACAAATAGAGCTTTCTTTTGGTGGTATTTGATCACCTCTGCGGTTTTTATTTTTTGCGCTATAAACAAAAGAAGAGCGTCCAGTTTGGAAAAAAACCACTATTTTTTACTTTTTGCTATAATAAATACCCATTTTTTTTTTTTTAAATAAAATTTTCCTTAGTTTAGGCCGATACGTATTCTTCTACATATTTTTGGTAAGAAAAAAAAATCGCAATAAGCGCGTATTGATTGGTTTGCGCAAAAGTTATAGCGTGTACAAAATAGGGGATAGATTTATAGCATTTTTATTTTTTTATTTTTTTATTAGTAATGGCGGCGATCTGCGATTTTTTTATTGTGACTGCGATATTGCGGCGGACACATCGGACACTTTTGACACATTTTTGGGACCATTCACGTTTATACAGCGATCCCTGCTATAAAAATGCATTGATTACTGTATAAATGTGATTGGCAGGGAAGGGGTTAACCACTAGGGGCGGGAAGGGGTTAAATATGTTCCCTCAATGTGTTCTTACTGTGGGGGGAGGGGACTGACTGGGGGAGGTGACCGATGGTTGTCCCTATGTACAAGGGACACACCATCGGTCCCCTCTCCCTCACAGGACGTGGATCTCTGTGTTTACACACAGAGATCCACTTTCCTGCTCGTTTCCCGGGCAATCGCGGGTGCCCGGCGGCAATCGCGGCCGCCGGGCTTGCGCACCGGGGCCTTGTGAACGCGGCGGGCGCGCGCGCGCCGCTGGCGGCGAGCGCGCGCCTCCTAGCTCGTTTTAAAGGGAGGACGTCATATGAAGTCCTCCCAGAACGAGAGTATCCTCCGCCCGCCGTCAATTGACAGTGGGCGGGGGACAAGTGGTTAACCACTTGCCTACTGGGCACTTATACCCCTTTCCAGCCCAGGCCAATTTTCAGCTTTCATCGCTGTCGCACGTTGAATAACAATTGCACGGTCATGCAACACTGTACCCAAACAAAATGTTTTCACACAAATAGAGCTGTGTTTTGGTGGTATTTAATCACCCCCCCTTTTTTTTTTCTTTTTTTTTGCTAAATAAACGAATAAAGACTGAAAATTTTGTTTTCATAGTTTTTTATAAAATTTTACAAACAGGTAATATTTCTCCTTCACTGATGCGGCTGCACTGATGGACACTGATAGGCTGCACTAATGAGGCGGCACTGATGGGCATTGATGAGGAGGCGCTGATGAGGCTGCACTGATGAGGTGGCACTGATGGGCATTGATAGATGGCACTAATTGACAGCACTGGTGGACACAGATTGGCAGCACTGGTGGGCACTGTTGGGACTGCACTGATAATCAGAACAGTGATAATCAGTGCCCTGATTATCAGTGTACAAATCCCTTTTAGAGAAGCGGACTATTGGCTCTCTTCTCCTCTCCTTGCGCTGTCAGTATGAGGAAAGGAGTGCCGATAACTGTTTAGATCTGTGATCAGCTCTGATTGGACACAGCTGATCATGTGGTAAAAAGCCGCTCTTCACATCAATCTGTGATCAGCAGTGTCCTCCAGGCACTGCGATCACAGAGCATGCTGCCTGCGCCCCGCAGCAGTCATGCAATCACACAACGCCATCATATGATGGTGTCTCAGAACTAGCCGGCTGTGATGTAGCCGTCATTTTGCTATAAATAGCGTGATGGGCAAGTGGTTAAATGCCCTACCTGTAAGCTACAGGTATGAGCAGCAGGTCCAAAACACTCAACTTTAGAGATCAGACCTATCCTGCCTAAACTCTAGACACACTATACAATGAGAGCCTGTCCTCAGCATCACAGGAGCAAGCGTTCTCCCTTGTGCAAAACCCTTGAATGCACAGGTCACTCTACCACTGCTTTTCCTCCCTACAGAGTCGTGGTTTGTCACATCTTCATTAGTAGTTGTTACATTTCAAGTGTTTGTACAAGCAGGTTCCTGAAGTAGTCAAATTTCTTCACAGCACTCACAGTATCATCAGCATTCAGACAAGTGTTCCTGTATCATTAAAATGCTCCCAGTTTACATGTCACTAGCAGTGGCTATTGCTAATGGCAATGGTTGGTTGTAATGTTGAACCATACAACTTCAATAAATTTGTGGTCTTACCCACTTTCAATTTACACGGGCTGTGAGCCTGTACCAAAAGTAATGCAAAGATGTTGGTAGAGTAACTCTTCCTCTGTAGTAAATCTTCTTCTTTTTCACTGCAGGTAAATAATGTATTCCAAGCAGAAGAAACACGCTCTCATTGAGTTTTTGATGAAGGAGGGGTGCAGGCTGTCTGATTAACACAGAAGGTTACAGAATGTTTATTGCAAAGTCTTGTGATGACTCTTATCAATGGTGTCATCTCAGACAGCCTACACCCCTCCATTGTCAAAAACTCAATGACGGCATGGTACTTCTGCTTGGGATCTATCGTTTACCTACAATGAAAAAGAAGAAGAAGTAGGAAAACATTTCTGTGTTTCTGGAAAAGACAAGTTTTAGTTTTCTGTCATTATCAGTCTAGCCCCTTGTCCTAAATAGGACTATTAGCCTACCATTGTTTACCTGCAATGAAGAAGAACAAGAAGAAGGAGGAAAGACGAAAAGTTACTCTACCAACATGTGAAATTAAACCTACATTTCTGGGAAAGACACACATTTTCCATTTCTGTCATTATCAGTGTAGCCCCCTTGTCCTATATGGGGGTTACTAGCCTAAAATTTTGTTTTTGGCTGAGCTGTAGTTAGCTTAGACTGATTGTATAGTTTTTCATGTTTTTTTCCTAAACTTAAGTTGGCTTGTGATTTCTCACTTTCACCACTCCTGTGGTCCGCTCCTGTGCCCCTACCCTTGTTCCTGCGTCTATAGACACAGACAGCGAAGCTGGACCCCCCCTCCCTCTCCATCATCAATGTCTTTGATTGACAGCAGTGGAAGCCAATGGCTTCCACTGTCTCAGAAAAGACTATGAGAGCAGGAAGTGAGGGGAGAGAAAAGCTGCGGACGTGCACAGCGCTGGATCAAACGATGGCTCAGATAAGTAAAAAGGGGAGGGGGGGGTGAGAGGGCATACTGATGCCTAAACATTTTTTTTACCTGAATGCAAGAAAAATGTTTAGACTTTATAACCACTTTAAGAGACAAATAAATCCCAACTACAACTAACATTTTTCAAACAGTCAAAGCCATATGAATAAAATCTGTCTTTTTTAAGTCCCCTGACAGCTTGGCCTGTTACAGGAAGTGGAAAGATAACTGGCAGGATCAACAAGCAATAAAACAATGGTACAGGGGGACTTAAAGTGATTGTAAAGGTTCGGTTTAAAACAAAAAAAAAAAAACATGTTATACGTGCCTGATCTGTGCAAGGGTTTTGCACAGAGCAGCCCCGATCCTCTTCTTCTGGGGTGCCCTGGCAGTGCTCCTCCTCTTCATCGGTTGCCCCCACAGAGAGACGCTTTCCTTGGGGGCACCCGTATGGCCTGCACGTCTAGTGACACAGACAGCAGAACTTGGCCCCGCCCCCGCTTCTGTATCACTGGATTTTATTGACAGCAGTGGGAACCAATAACTCCTGCTGCTATCAATCTATCCAATGACGACGGAGACAGCGGCTCACTGGATGGGTTTAGGTAAGTAAAAGAGGGCTCTGGGGGCAGATACAGCACAGAAGGGTTTTCCCCTTAATGCATAGAATGCAGGGAGTTGAAAAACCTTGAGGGTTTACAACACCTTTAGGAAATACATGGTCTAATGTGGTAATGCTGGTGACACAGTGCATCCTATGTGTCATTTTTTTACATTTTAAAAACACCTTTAAAAAATTAAATTTCCATACCATTATCCCCTTGGAGCCGGCGCGTCCTGGCCCTTTAGTGGGTTAAGGATGCTGGGAGGCGATGCGGAGTGGGGTTTATGATTGCTGTAACAGCAGTCAAATGATCGGAAAGCTCCCGATCGCAGAGCACGCACTCTCGGCACAGCTGTATTTGCACTAATGCATGCAAATATGCAGCCGCTCGGCCAACCTATTTGAGTTCGGCCGACGCTAAGAGGTTATATAATATCTGTACATGAAGGGAAAACAACTCAGCTGTGACATAAACAGCAATAAAAAAACTGGCAGAGGGTGTAACTCTTTCCACTTCAACCTAAATTGAAGCAGTGATATGAAGATCTTAGAATTGCATTTATAAAATATACAGAAACATCTTCTAGACAAATGGAAAACCCCATCCACTTACTTGAACAAGACTTCTTGTCATTGTTCAGTTTGTATCCAGTACGACAGGCACAGGTATATGAACCCGGAGAGCTGACACAGAGCTGTTCACAGCCGTGGTTCCCCAGAGCACACAGGTCTATTGCTATAGAAAAACAAATCAATAAATCAGGGGATTTTTTTTGTCATAAATGCCACATCTTTCTCCTATTTTAAAATGTCTGATTTGTGTATGATAATGCTAGACAGATAGAAGTGAAAATTGGTTCTGACATATATACAAAGAAGCAGATCAATGATGAAAATATAGTGTGGGTGGACCTTGTTCTGGTCCTAGGCCATACCTTCCAACCTTTTGAGATGGGAATGAGGGAAACCTATTAGAAAAAAGTATGTAGGCATAGGACACACCCCATGCCACACCACTTAAAATTATACAAAGAGAATTATAAATTATACAAACAATGATTGGTTACACCAGTGTTTCTCAACTCCAGTCCTCAAGGCGCCCCAACAGGTCATGTTTTCAGGATTTCCATTATTTTGCACAGGTGATTTGTTCTGTTTCACTGCCTCAGTAATTACCACAGCTGTGTCAACTGAGGGAAATCCTGAAAACATGACCTGTTGGGGCGCCTTGAGGACTGGAGTTGAGAAACACTGGGTTAAACCCACAAGTGTTTTTTTTTTGTTTGTTTTTTACCACTACTTTTCCTTTATACTGGCTTTTGAAATTTACAAATGCAACAGTTTAGAAATTGGATGAAAGCTTTAGCACCTTTTGAAAGATAAATAGTGCATTTTATATACAACTATATAGATCAGATTAAAATGAGGGACACATGAGGAGGAAAGAGGGACAGACGGACTTTGTTCCAAATCAGGGACAGTCCCTCCCAATCAGGGACAGTTGGGAGCTTTGTCCTACGCTGATCCCTGTCTCAGCAGACAGCAAATGTTTGGATATGGATGGAGAAGCACCTAGTACAGAAGTTTGTGAGTGGGGCTTAGGCACCCTAGTGGGAACACTGGAAACTACACTCACTGATTTCCTAGGTTCTAGGCAGGAGGTTGTGGTCATGCGAAATCAGCATAAAAGCACTACACTACAGACTTAGAAGCAAGCCAATCCGAGGCTAACTTTCTGTACTGTTAACTCTAAACACTACAGACATGACTACAGTTAGGGAATACCAGCTCTTAGATGCCCCTTCACTAAATAACATAACTCTCCCGTGACTTCCAGGTTAGGACTTTAGGTACACTGTGCCGCTGGTCCAGTGCCAGTATGTGGGGAACCGGGCACAAGTGAAGCTTCCAAGCACTTAGCCCCCTTCACTACCAGAGTAACAGTCACCCTATGCCAAGGCACCCATTCCTTGGCTGGTTGGCTGTGAAGGTAATAACAACAGCACTATAGTCTATATTAGACAGCAGCCTTCATGCTGCACTAAAATGTACTGTGTCCCCTCTAACCTACAGTCCCCTTGTTACAAGCCCTGTTCCTTAGATACGCCATGCAATGCACCACTAAAGCCTCGTACACACAGTCGGACTTCCATCGGACTTTTCCGTGGATTTTTGTCCGAACGGAGTTGGCCGGGCACACCCATAGCATACACACCACAGGACTTTTCTGCAAACTTTCCCAAAACTTTTTGCAACATCACATGTTTTTTCTGCTCTTTTATGCTCTTTACCGCCACCCTTTGGTCAACTTCTGCTATTGTTGGTTGATTTTAACATTAGTTGTTTTGTCCATCGGACAAAAGTCAAATGGTTTTCTGTACACACGGTAGGACTTTGCTCCATCGGACTTTTGTTTGCAGACCCAACTTTTGTCAGATGAAAACAAAACCAAACGAAAAAAAGTTTGTCCGATGGAGCGTACACACGGTCGGATTGTTGGACCAACTTGCTTAAAACGAAGTTTGTTGGGCAAAAGTCCGACCGTGTGTACGGGGCTTTAGAGAGACTTCAGACAAGGTATTAAAGGAACGTAAACAGTATTTTATTTTTTTCTCAAACAAAAAGGTTTTTATTGAGCATAGGTAAAATGACAAACAGTTCCAAAGCACAAGTTATACATAAAGTCTGTGTGGCATTGCTCCCATGTAAATACCAAGATATTATATCAAATATACCCACCCGCAAACAAACATCTTCCCTTGTTCTAGTAAATACAAGTTCTCCGTGACACCACTCTGCATAGTCAAATAGGTAACCACCATAGGTCCTTAGATCTATCCACATGTCTCCCATTAGCTTTAAAATAAACGATCATACACCAAATCCACCGGGGCCAAGCTAGGAACACTTAGCCACGGGGCCCAGAGCTTGTCATATTTAGTACTGGTCCCCCTACGCTGAAATATAAATTTCTCCAGACGGAGTGTATCTCCCATTCGTGTAATCCATTCCTGCACTGTGGGCGGGTCAGTGGACTTCCAGTGTCTCAAGATCATCATGCGAGCCTGGAACAGCGCTCGTCCAATGGCTTGCTTAGGGATATCCTCCACCTGGAGGCCATCTATTATTCCCAGCAAACAAATTTTTGGTTCTAGGGATATCTTGATCTGGAAAGCCCCACTAAGTGTGTCAATGACCTTCGCCCAATACAGGTGCAATTTGGGGCAGCGCCACAGAAGGTGAATGAGGTCACCATGGTCTCTACAGCATCTGGTGCAGGTGGAATCCGTAGCTATCCCCATACGCGCTAGTCTAGCCTGTGTGTAGTGTACCCTTAGGAGTATATAGAGCAGTGACAGCCTTTGCGCCATGTTCAGAGAGCACATGGGAACAGCCTGTAGGGCTTCCTCCCACTGCTCCTCTTCAAATGCTCCCACATCCTGTTCCCACTGAGACACTGCCTTCAAAGGGGTGTCACGCAGGAAGAGACCCAGCAGCATGGCATAGCAACAGGATATAAACCATTTATAGTTAGTCACCCCAAACAGGTAGTTGAAAACGGATGTAGAGTCTAAGGCCCAAATATCCGCCTCCCCCTGAGCATCAACCGCATGCTTAAGCTGCAAGTAATAGAAGTGCATAGAGACTGGTAGATGGAAAGCCTCCCTGAGAACCTGGAAGGATCTCAGTTTTCCATCCTTAAAGACATGCATCATAAGCGACACCCCATGTTGTTTCCATTTCAGACCATATGGTAATTTTGCTATTTCCAGATAGTATTGATTATCCCAAATCGGGCTATATTTGGTGAACCTAGTCACACCCTGGAGCATCCGAATCTTGTTCCAAATCTCCACACCGGTGTCACCAGTCTCTTCTAAAGCCACAGGGCCTCCCTCAGCCTGATCCATCATGGCATCTGCTCCCTGCTCTCTCTCCTCCTCCTCCATATCATTGTCCCTGTGTGCAGCACAGTCATCCAGGAGTTGCGCATCAGCCAAACCCGATTTCCCAGCCATCTTCTGGGCATAGTACCTCATGTCTTTAGGGGGGTCTCCGGTGTCACTTTTGGGGTATTTCAGTGTGATACTCCCCCCGCCTTCTCCCCGCCACACGCCTTCTGTGTGGATGATGGAGCGGCGCCATTTTGGAGCTCCGGGCGCGGGCCTTCTCCTCTCTGTCCACGGATCATCATAACCTCGGGAAGGACCAGAGTGACCGCCGGGTGTAGAGTAGATGTTCCCCCGCTAGCACAGCGAAAACCGGGCATTTTTAGGTGCCGGAAACCGGATCAAATCAGGATAACACTAGGAGCTCTGTGAAGAAGCGTCTGCTTACATGCCGCACTGGCCACTCCCCACGCGAACAGTATTTACTGAAGAAATGAAAACATAGAACAATCTTTGCAAAGCAACTTCTTACTAGTGATGAGCCGAACACCCCCTGTTTAAACTCTTTTAACCACTTGCCGACCGGCTCATGCCGATATACGGCGGTAAAGTGGTTAGTTCCCGCGAATCGCCGTATGGGTACGTCCATACTACTTTAGGGGCGATAGCTGGCACGCACATGCGCCCGCTGCATGGCGGGGAAGCCGATGCACGTGGCCGGTGGGCGCGAATGATGCCGGCCACATGCGATCGCGTGCACGAGAGCAGGAACAGGGATTTGTGTGTGTAAACACACAGATCTCTGTTCTGTCAGGAGAGAACATCGATATGTCTCCTCCTCCAGTCAGTCCTATCCCCTCAGAGATAGAACACACTTAGGGAACACAAATTATAACCCCTCGATCGCCCCCTAGTGTTAACCCTTTCCCTGCCAGTGACATTTACACAGTAATCAGTGCATTTTTATAGCAGTGATCGCTGTATAAATGTCAATGGTCCCAAAAATGTGTCAAAAGTGTCCGATCTGTCCGCTGCAATGTCGCAGTACCGCTACAAATTTCAGATCAACGCTATTACTAGTAAAAAAAAAATAATAATAATAAAAATGCCATAAAAATTCCAAAAATCTTTCCCATAGTTTGTAGACGCAATAACTTTTGTGCAAACCAATCAATATACGCTTACTGCGATTTTTTTAACCAAAAATATGTAGAAGAATATATATTGGCCAAAACTGAGGAAGAAATTTGTTTTTTAAAAACATTCATGGGGATATTTATTATAGCAAAAAGTAAAAAATATTGTTTTTTTTTCAATATTTTCATTCTTTTTTTATTTATAGCGCAAAAAATAAAAACCACAGAGGTGATCAAATACAGTTGCAAAAAAAAGTATGTGAACCCTTTTGGAATGATATAGATTTCTGCACAAATTGGTCAAAAAAATGGGATCTGATCTTCATCTCAACAACAACAAGTCACAACAATAGACAATCACAGTCTGCTTAAACTAATAACACACAAATAATTAAATGTTACCATGTTTTTATTGAACACACCATGTAAACATTCACAGTGCAGGTGGAAAAAGTATGTGAACCCTTGGATTTAATAACTGGTTGAACCTCCTTTGGCAGCAATAACTTCAACCAAACGTTTCCTGTAGTTGCAGATCAGACGTGCACAGCGGTCAGGAGTAATTCTTGACCATTCCTCTTTACAGAACTGTTTCAGTTCAGCAATATTCTTGGAATGTCTGGTGTGAATCGCTTTCTTGAGGTCATGCCACAGCATCTCAATCGGATTGAGGTCAAGACTCTGACTGGGCCACTCCAGAAGGCGTATTTTCTTCTGTTTAAGCCATTCTGTTGTTGATTTACTTCTATGCTTTGGGTCGTTGTCCTGTTGCAACACCCATCTTCTGTTGAGCTTCAGCTGGTGGACAGATGGCCTTGAGTTTCCTTCGATGATAGCAATCTGTCCAGGCCCAGACGCAGCAAAGCAGCCCCAAACCATGATGCCCCCCCAACATAATTCACAGTTGGGATGAGGTTTTGATGTTGGTGTGCTGTGCCTCTTTTTCTCCACACATAGTGTTGTGTGTTTCTTCCAAACAACTCAACTTTGGTTTCATCTGTCCACAGAATATTTTGCCAGTACTGCTGGGGAACATCCAGGTGCTCTTGTGCAAACTGTAAACGTGCAGCAATGTTTTTTTTGGACAGCAGTGGCTTCCTCTATGGTATCCTCCCATGAAATCCATTCTTGTTTAGTGTTTTACGTATCATAGATTCGCTAACAGGGATGTTAGCATATGCCAGTGATTTTTGTAAGTCTTTAGCTGACACTCTAGGATTCTTCTTCCCCTCATTGAGCAGTCTGCGCTGTGCTCTTGCAGTCATCTTTACAGGACGCCCACTCCTAGGGAGAGTAGCAGCAGTGCTGAACTTTCTCCATTTATAGACAATTTGTCTTACCGTGGACTGATGAACAGCAAGGCTTTTGGAGATACTTTTATAACCCTTTCCAGCTTTATGCAAGCCAACAATTCTTAATCGTAGGTCTTCTGAGAGCTCTTTTGTGCGAGGCATCATTCACATCAGGCAATGCTTCTTGTGAAAAGCAAACCCAGAACTGGTGTGTGTTTTTTATAGGGCAGGGCAGCTGTAACCAACACCTCCAATCTCATCTCATTGATTGGACTCCAGTTGGCTGACACCTCACTCCAATTAGCTCTTGGAGATCTTGTTAGTCTAGGGGTTCACATACTTTTTCCACCTGCACTGTGAATGTTTACATGGTGTGTTCAATAAAAACATGGTAACATTTAATTCTTTCTGTGTGTAGCGGGGTGCACAATTTAGGGGAGTGTTTGAGTGGTAGTTGGGCTCAGACACACTATTGTTAGGGTTAAGGGACCATTTGTGTACCATGGGAGTTGGTATTGGTGTGTAGTTCCCTGGGATCTACAGGTGGCGCTGTCGCCCTGGGTCCGGGTTGAACCGCAATACAGGGTTGCGCCTTTTCTTGGCCCCTTTCGGCAGCAGTACGGCGGGGCGGGGAACCTGCTGTGACTGTCGGGAGAGGGTATAAAAAGGGGCGGCCATCTTCCATATGGGTCGTCTTCGTCCACGCCCAGGCACCTTCGGCCTGGGTGTGTGGGTCGTTTTCTCCGGGTGCCCTAGGCCCGGAGGCCTGGTTCCTGTTCCATCCCATACACCTTCAGTCTGGGGTGAGGTACTATTTTGAAGGCCCGGGGCCCAGCAACCTTCGGCTGGGGTCCGCTAAGGATCGAGAGCTCCCAGGGTGCCACCTTGCGAGGGGACCCGTATCTGAGATGAGGAGGCCAGGGAGGTAACCCTTTCCGAAGACCAAGCGCAGAGTCGTGGTGACGGTGAGGGCCTCTGGTAACTCTCCGGAGGGATGGTTTTCTCCTTGACACGGGCCAATACTTTGAGAAGGAAGTTCACCAGGTCAGTGGCAGTGACCCTACTCGCTTCAAGTCAGTGGCAGTGACTTCATAGGGCAAGGCCCTATTCACCAGGTCAGTGGCAGTGACCCATTCTCCAAGTCAGTGGCAGTGACTTTCTATTCACCAGGTCTGTGGCAGAGACCAACCTCACGGTCTGTGGCAGAGATCGTGCGCCAAAACTGTTTGTGAAATCTAAACAGTAAAAGAACATGATTCAAGTTTGTGCCTGGACCTCCTCCCACCTAAGCTGTCTTGTGTCTTGTCCCAACCTGTCTGCTTTCAAAGAGGCATATTTATTATCCGCGTGAAATAAATACAGAAGTTGGACTTTCAGTTGGTGTGAACAGTTATATTCCTGGGGAAACATAAGGACTTGCATCTATCCAAGGTAGAGGTGAGAATCATTCTCGGAAGGATTCAACTCCAGCCGCAGGCAGGCCCGAAAAGTAACACCGCTCAACCTCCTTTATTTAGGAGGGTACGGGCTTGTGGTGCGGTGTGCCTCTCCCCTCCCTGCGAGGAGCCAAAAACACATACAAAAGGGCAGGTAGGGGGAGAGGTGAAGGGCGCTACACGTGGGGGCTCGTCCGGGATGTGTCTGCGGTTGGAAAGTGTGAAGACCCCCCCCCAGAGTTTGAACTTTATTCCCCAGTGAAGTTCCGTGGAGGTCGGCCATATTGAAAACTGCACCACAAGGAGAACCCTGACTGCATAGTTCGTGGGCGTGACAGGGAGAAAGCCCGCGAACAATGCAGGAGATGGGAGGAGTCCGGCCATGTGTGGAGGTGCACGTGGGGACTTTGGCGTGAAAGGGACAGTGCGCGATGGAGCAGCGAATGGATAACATGGCGTCTCATGCCTCATGGGTTCCGGCTACTACTACCATGAAGATGACTTCCTTTGCTGCTCCCTTGACGAATACGGGGATTCGGCTCAAGCCCGGGGGACGATTTGCCCTCTACCTTTGCAAAGATGTGGAGGCCCTCGGAGTGATTTGTCCCGGCTGCTCGGGACTGGTGGTTCATCTGAAGCCATTCGGGCGATGCGAGCATTGTAAGGAGTTCTTATTCGGGGTGGAGCAACCTACAGAAAAGCCTCGGGCTTTCCACCTCAATTGCCTTACAGGCGCCACCACTCTGGAAGAAGGAATCAGAGCTTACACAGCCACCCCTGCGAGCACTGCCGAGACTTCGAAGGAAGTCACAGAGGACATTGTGTCAGTGAATGAGGAACCCGAGGAAGCTGCTTCGGTCACCACAGAGTCCTTTATCCCACCGCCCAAGAGGAAGATCGGGTTTGTGAAAGCTTCCCGCGGCCATGGTGGAGCTACGCCCCAGCGCTTACTCGGAACGGATGCATCCGAAGGGAAAAGTCCCAGACGTCCTGGTTCAGCAGCAAGCCGAGGTAAGCCGGGGGAAGAGACTCTGTGCAAGGTCCCGAGTGTTGGGGATTCACATGTCTGTGAAATAACCTGAGGCAGTGACTCGTCTTCCATTAGAAGTTACCTGCCCGCGGAGGAATGTGACACCTCCGATCTGGAGTCCATCTCTGATGCGGGAGACGACGCCATAGATTAACTTTTTGAATGGAAGGGCTGGGATAAGAAGCCCCTGTCCTTGTCCCATAGTGCTAGGGACTCACCCATGTCCATTGGGGAAACTACACCCCGGGTGGTAGCCTCGGAGCCTGAGGAGGGATCTGTCCCCATGTCTGCCCTTCCACAGTCGGAGACATCTGCATAAGTTACCGAGACGAGACGGGTGTCGTGCGGACCCCTGTGTGTGGTCCAGAGGTAGTTAAAGTACCTCGGCATCTGGATGCCATCATCTTGCCTGGCACGGTAGACCGTGCTACCATGCCGCCATTGTCCCGGTTGCAGAGACTTTTCAATCAGAAAGTTGCCAGCGAATATGGGTGGGAGTACCCGTACCTGCCTAAAGAACTTTTATTTGAAGTGGAGGCCTGTAGACACCGGTGGTACGAGGACTTTATATGGACACATATTAAAGTACCCCAGGCCTGAAGATATCTTTCATGTTCACCTGCAGCTACCCAGAGGTTCAAGGACTGTAAGGCTGCCTGGATGTTGGGTCGGCACATTTATGCGGACAAGGTACTCATTTGCAGGAAGGACAAAGATGATGTTGAGTACCATATAGACACATTCGATAGGCATTGGAAGCCATTGGTGTTGCCAGATCCACACTACTACCTGTGAGAGACAAGACTCTGATGTTACTTTGTTTTTCTAGAGTGCACTCTCTGGAGCCCCAGGAACTTTTGCCCTAGTTGAAAGGGTACTCTACTCTTTGGAGAAGCGGGAGCTGTTGCTCTTTTCCTCCCCTCTCCGCCCCTACCACAAAGATTCAAGGACTTTGGGGGTAGATAGTTCAGGGCCACAGTACAGAAGTAAAGGGAGTTTTACCCCACAGAAAAGAAGAAACGTTTCTTTTGGGATGAGTGTTCCAACGTTGGCACTACCACTAGGTGGCGGTAATACGTAACTATTGCCTTACTGATGATGTGATGCAGTTTACTTTAAAGGAAGGGATTTTCCTCTAGGGGAGAATCTCTTCATTCTTACAAAATGTTGTTTGCTGTGTATGTTTTTTTCTTCCCCTGAAGGCGGACGCCAAGCAAGATTACTGAGAATGGGGTGGATCTTAGCTAATGCAGGGAGGGAAATGTAAATTTTTCATGAAAAAAAAAAGGGTTTTATGTGACGTTTAATGTTTTAATGTGCACATGTGTGATTTCTCTTTTTCCCTCTATGTTTTTCACCTCCTTTCCCCATGTTAGGTTCTGGCACAAACTGACAGTTTTTTAAATTGCCCTTGTTTTTTTAGATAGTCTCTGGATTGGGCTTATGCTGACTCAAGTCTGAGAGGCATAGGGTTACTCCAGAAACTGGGGACCAGTGTCTATTTAGTGTAGCGGGGTGCACAATTTAGGGGAGTGTCTGAGTGGTAGTTGGGCTCAGACACACTATTGTTAGGGTTGAGGGACCATTTGTGTACCATGGGAGTTGGTATTGGTGTGTAGTTCCCTGGGACCTACAGGTGGCGCTGTCGCCCTGGGTCCAGGTTGAACCGCAATACAGGGTTGCGCCTTTTCTTGTCCCCTTTCGGCAGCAGTACGGCGGGGCGGGGAACCTGCTGTGCCTATCGGGAGAGGGTATAAAAAGGGGCAGCCATCTTCCATAGAGGTCGTCTTCGTCCACGCCCAGGCACCTACGGCCTGGGTGTGTGGGTCGTTTTCTCCGGGTGTCCTAGGCCCGGAGGCCTGGTTCCTGTTCCATCCCAGACACCTTCAGTCTGGGGTGAGGTACTATTTTGAAGGCCCGGGGCCCAGCAACCTTCGGCTGGGGTCCGCTAAAGATCGAGAGCTCCCAGGGTGCCGCCTTGCGAGGGGACCCTTATCTGAGATGAGGAGGCCAGGGAGGTAACCCTTTCCGAAGACCCAGCGCAAAGTCGTGGTGACGGTGAGGGCCTCTGGTAACTCTCCGGAGGGATGGTTTTCTCCTTGACATGGGCCAATACTTTGAGAAGGAAGTTCACCAGGTCAGTGGCAGTGACCCTACTCGCTTCAAGTCAGTGGCAGTGACTTCATAGGGCAAGGCCCTATTCACCAGGTCAGTGGCAGTGACCCGTTCTCCAAGTCAGTGGCAGTGACTTTCTATTCACCAGGTCTGTGGCAGAGACCAACCTCACGGTCTGTGGCAGAGATCGTGCACCAAAACTGTTTGTGAAATCTAAACAGTAAAAGAACATGATTCAAGTTTGTGCCTGGACCTCCTCCCGCCTAAGCTGTCTTGTGTCTTGTCCCAACCTGTCTGCTTTCAAATAGGCATATTTATTATCCGTGTGAAATAAATATAGAAGTTGGACTTTCAGTTGGTGTGGACAGTTATATTCCTGGGGAAACATGAGGACTTGCATCTATCCAAGGTAGAGGTGAAAATCATTCTCGGGAGGATTCAACTCCAGCCGCAGGCAGGCCCAAAAAGTAACACTGCTCAACCTCCTTACTCAGGAGGGTACGGGCTTGTGGTGCGGTGTGCCTCTCCCCTCCCTGCGAGGAGCCGAAAACACATACAAAAGGGCAGGTAGGGGGAGAGGTGAAGGGCGCTACACGTGTTATTAGTTTAAGCAGACTGTGATCGTCTATTGTTGTGACTTAGATGAAGATCAGATCACATTTTATGACCAATTTGTGCAGAAATCTATATCATTCCAAAGGGGTTCACATACTTTTTTTGCAACTGTACCACCAAAAGAAATCTCTATTTGTGGGTAAAAAAAGGACGTAAATTTTGTTTGGATACAGCGTCGCAAGACCGCGCAATTGTCAGTTAAATTGACTGTAACGGCACCCCAAATACGAAAGGGGGTAACGCCGCTTCGATCTCTTCCCTCTCCTGGACACAAATTCACTGCCGATACTCCACAGCCAGCCGACCCCTTCCCATAGGAATTAATCCTTCTGAAAGAACGAGACAACACGCTCTGTATCTTTCTGGGGAAGAATGAACACTTTTATTGAGAAACATTGTAACTTTTATATACATCCAATACACATTAGTTTAAGATGAACAATGGCCCAGCTCCACCCACACATTACAAGACTCAACACATTATTTTGACGTCTGTTAGGAGACAACAGACTTTACACAATAGACATAACGATCTTCAATACACATCTTAAATGACTTGCATAACCTTTTTGTTCCCCCAGTCTGTCTTTACAATACACACAAGTACAGACTTAATTATCCCTTTTCACAATGAAAGGGTCTCCAGACGCCCTCCTAGATTAATTTACAACACAAGCAGGCAGGTGATTAACCTGTCTGCTGCTGGTTCCAAAACCTATAATTATAGGCTTAATTCCTACCAGCCACAGTAGACAATAGAATGCAAATTACCTTAATTCCTCACAGCAATGATTACACAACCCCCCCCCCCCCCCCACAGTACACATCCAATCTAGATACAATGTATGTGCAGCATTGAATATGGCTATCATAGACCATATTGGGGTTTTCATTCACCCTGTGCCCCTAATAGAGACACAGGGTGGTTGACACATAAGAGACATTGGGGAAGCTGAAGCAAGGGTATCTCATACTTTCTAAGCGATTCTGAGTTCACCGGGCCTTCCCGTTACATCTCTCCCCTTTTGGCAGGAGACTAACAGAGGAGGGGACCCCAGACGGGTTGACTCCGAAGTTAGTCCATAGGTCCCTTCTTCTAATGCCGGTATCCACACAGTACCCCAAATAAATTGCTCCAAACAGAGCATTACTTACCCAGCCAACCTCTGCCTCTCTCAGAGAATATACCCGCCGCTGGGGAGAGGCCTGGACTGGCCCTTCTCCCTGGAGTCCTTTCAGCCGCTGGAGAGAAGACAGGGTGACTGGGCTCAGTCCGTCATGCTGTTGGGGATCTGGGTCGACTGCCCGGCATCCCTGGGGTATACAAGTGGAGACTGAAGTCCCCTCCACTTGTGGTAGGTGAAAATCCCCCAGTGCTTGCAAAGCAAGGCTGACATCCTCCTGTCTCAGTGTCACACCATTCTCTGGGGTTGTGTCAGTGAAGACCGAAGTCCCATCCAATACCACAGGAACTCCCTCTTCTGTTAGTTGAGAGCAGAGGCCCGTGGCACTCTGCTCTGTTGCCAGCTCTTCTGCTGGGTTGCTGTGAGTGGAGACCGCAGTCCCATCCACCGATATCCGCTCAAGCTGCAGTTGTGTGCAGAGGCCAGTAGCATTCTGCCCTGCTGCCAGTGATTCTGCTGGGGGTAAAAGCTTTACCACCTCAGCTTGTTGCTGGAGAGAGGGGCCAACTGCCCCGGCTCCCTGAAACTCCACAGTTGTTTCCGGTGCTGGGCAGAGGTTGCCATCACTCTGCCCTGTTGCCAGCACTTCTGCTGGGGACTCCACACCATCTGCTCTGGTTAACTGTTGGGGGGGAAATGGCCTGCTTCTCCTCCCTGCATCTCTGAAATCCACTGGGAAAGAGGAACCATCGTCTTCTCACCTCGGGCCTCCAAAACTGCCACGGGTGTAGAGCAGGGGTCTGTAGTACTCTGTCCTGCTGCCAGTACTTGGGCAGGCGATGCATAATCCCTAACATCCTCTGAACAGTCCCTTAAGTCCATACCTTCTGTAATCTGTGGCTGGGGAGATGAGCCAACTGCCCTAGCTCCCTGGAACTCCATATCATCCACTTCGGCTTTAGGGAGGGCAATCTTCAGATTTTCCACTGCTGATTCTTCAGCCAGGATTTCATAGTTGTCAACTGGTATTTCCTGATAGTCCCAGGCAAAGGTAGCCCCACCCTGCTGCTGAGCAGATTCCAGCAGCTGTCTGTAGGCGATCTCCGATTGCCGTATCTCCGCCGCTCTCCGCTCATGTTGCCGCTCTAGTTCTCTCTTTTGTCGCTCTCGTTCTCTCTTTTGTCGCGCATCCTGCAGCTGGATGCCTCCAATGGCTTCCTGTATGGCGGTCTCTGATGGGTTAGCACCATATAATGCCAAGCGCTGTTGAACTCGTTGCTGAAACAAATCTTCAACTGACCGGGGTCCTGCATCACCCTTCTTCTGGTCCATCTCGGCTCTCAAGTAGGTATTTCAGCGTGACTTTCCTGCAGGCTGCATAGCTGGTCATTCACTGTGGTGGCTTGGAGTGTCCCAGGAACTGGAGGGAAAATCCCGCTGCTGCCAACCAATGTAACGGCACCCCAAATACGAAAGGGGGTAATGCCGTTTCGATCTCTTCCCTCTCCTGGACACAAATTCACTGCCGATACTCCACAGCCAGCCGACCCCTTCCCATAGGAATTAATCCTTCTGAAAGAACGAGACAACACGCTCTGTATCTTTCTGGGGTAGAATGAACACTTTTATTGAGAAACATTGTAACTTTTATATACATCCAATACACATTAGTTTAACATGAACAATGGCCCAGCTCCACCCACACATTACAAGACTCAACACATTATTTTGACGTCTGTTAGGAGACAACAGACTTTACACAATAGACATAACGATCTTCAATACACATCTTAAATGACTTGCATAACCTTTGTGTTCCCCCAGTCTGTCTTTACAATACACACAAGTACAGACTTAATTATCCCTTTTCACAATGAAAGGGTCTCCAGACACACTCCTAGATTAATTTACAACACAAGCAGGCAGGTGATTAACCTGTCTGCTGCTGGTTCCAAAACCTATAATTATAGGCTTAATTCCTACCAGCCACAGTAGACAATAGAATGCAAATTACCTTAATTCCTCACAGCAATGATTACACCCCCCCCCTCACAGTACACATCCAATCTAGATACAATGTATGTGCAGCATTGAATATGGCTATCATAGACCATATTGGGGTTTTCATTCACCCTGTGCCCCTAATAGAGACACAGGGTGGTTGACACATAAGAGACATTGGGGAAGCTGAAGCAAGGGTATCTCATACTTTCTAAGCGATTCTGAGTTCCCCGGGCCTTCCCGTTACATTGACGCAGTGCCGTATCGCAAAAAATGGCCTGATCATTAAGCAGCCAAATCTTCCGGTTTGTAAGTGGTTAAAGTCTATGGGACCCGAACACGAAAAGTCCCTATTTTGAAAGCTTATATGCAAGTTATTGCCCATAAAAAGGGTATGGGGCCCCGAGTACTGCCCTCTGTAGTGTGTATAGAACCTGCTGCAGCAAAACTGGCATACTGTATGTAAAGAAAAAAAAGGACATTTAAATTGATTTTGACCTTCCTCTCATTTTCTGTTAAAGCGGCGCTCCGGCAAAAAAATAAATATTAAAATCCAGCAGCTAAAAATACTGCAGCTGCTGACTATTAATATTGGGACACTTATTCTGCGGCAAGTGACGTACTACCCGCAGAATACCTGCAGAGAGGACTCCCAGAAGTGGGTGCAAATACCTGTCTTAGACAGGTATCTGCACCCCCCTCTCCCCTGAAAGGTGCCAAATGTGACACCGGAGGGGGGGAGGGTTCCGATGAGCAGAAGTTCCACTTTAGGGTGGAGCTCCGCTTTAAGTCTACAGGACAGGAAATAATGAGAAAAAAAAAGTCTTGGCTAGGTCTAAAGGTCTAAAGAAGCTTAGGACAAGTTTTTTTTTCTTTTGTTGCTGCCAACACAGACAGATATAAAAATCGATCATAAATTCTAACCCCTCCCCACTCCTCCAAATCAAAAATAATCTATTTTGGCTTACACTTTAGAAACTATTCTGTTACCAGTCAGTGTATGAAATTAGCAATATTAAACATATTATTTTCATTATTATTATTATTAAAATAAAACCAGGGCCAGTTTTGCCATCCCTGGAACGTGGACTTTGGCTCTTGCTCCTATGATCTTGTTACATGCTTGGCAGTGCTTTCTGTCTCAGCATCTGTCAAGCTTCTCATAAATCCCCTGCTGATCAGGAAATGACAGCTTTACTCCCTGACCTTAAATGACCATAACGTAGTAAACTGTTAGGGGGTCAGCAGAAATACATGGTTTATTTCTCACATTTTGTTTTCTGTTTTTCAGAAACAGGGTCTGTTACCACATTTCAGCTAAGTAGATTTACTTACGTGAACAGGTCTTTTTATCGTTGTTTAGTCTGTACCCTTCTCTGCAAGCACAGGTATAAGATCCAGGAGAACTGACACATAGATGCTCACACCCATGGTCTCCTTGAGCACACAGGTCTATCACTATAAAGCAAGATAAATAGTAAATATGGCAGCCCCATGATTTCGTTTTTTTATTGTATTATAACACTGATCTAATACCTACTAAAATATTACAATCAAAAAAATAAAACTTAGTATAGACATAGTTGGCCTGACCTGGCTTGCAAGGATTAGCAAATATAAGTCCACCCTAGGAGGTAATAATAAGTATTTCTAACTGCAAGAATTGCCTGCTATAGCTCCTGAAAATTTTTCTAAAGTGTACAATATTTGTGCAACCTAGGTGATTCTATACTCTAATGCACTGGTGTCAAACACAAGGCCCGCGGGCCGAATCCGGCCCTCCAGGTCATTTCATGTGGCCCTCGCACCTCTCCTGCAGCTGCAGGAGAGCTCCAGCCCTCCTCTGGTCCTCCTCCAGACCCTTACTTTCTGCTTTCAAGCAATGCATCCAGCTTCTTCCCAGAAGCAGCATAAGGAAAGGGGGGTACACTGTGATGTAAGGGAGAGTGGGGGACTCAACTTCTGATGGTCGGGTGGCTCTTGATATCTAATGTAAAGGGGAGGGGGATGCACTGGACATCTAATCTTACAGATACAACCGGCCCTTTTGAGGGCAATAATAATGCTGATGCGGCCCACGATGAAATTGAGTTTGACACCCCTGCTCTAATGCCTTGTAAACACGATCGGAATTTCCGATGGAAAAAGTCAGACGGACTTTTTCCATCGGATATTCCGATCATGTTTATGCCCCATCGGAGTTTTTCCATCGGAAACTCTGAGGAATTCCATTGGAGTTTAGATAGAGAACATGTTCTCTTTTACTCGGGTGGAATTCCGTCGAAATTCCGATGTGATTTTGGCCGTGCAAAAGCCAGATTGTGTGTACGGGGCATTAGTTAGAAGAGGAAAAGATGGTCCTAATTATGGGTGCAATTTAGTCTAATGGGGAGGAAACTGTGGTGGGTTCTGGTGCTACATACAATAGCCAGAGGCATTCTCACATTACATTTGTCAGTCTGTGGCCAGTACAGGGGCGGATCCAGGGGGGGGGCAACAGGGCAATTGCCCCCCCCCCGAGACCATCTGTCACACTCACTTGCTTGCTCTGTTTTTTTTTCTTTTGCGCCTGATCTCCCGAACTTTGGGGACCCGCTACCGGCCGGCCATAGGTCCCCTGGACCCCAAACGTGGTACACATGTAGCCCAATGTCTCCTCTATAAGTGTGCAAAGCTTGGTGTCTGGAGGACCTACGGCCGCGGAGCACTGATTTTTTAAACCCGGGCACCCCTTCCATAGACTCCAATGTTAAACGGTAATTACTTCGGTGACTTTGTGGACCCGGTACCGGCCGGACTCCCATGTTAAACATCAGTCTAGTCATGGGCACAGTGAAGCATGGGCACAGTGAGGCATGGGCACAGTGAGGCAAAGTGAAGCACAGTGAGGCACAGTGAGGCATGCAGATGGACACCCTAGGCTTATACTTGAGTCAATACGTTTTCCCAGTTTTTTTGGGTAAAATTAGGTGCCTCGGCTTATATTCGGGTCGGCTTATACTCGAGTATATACAGTACTTGTTCTGTGGCTGCCGCTGCCTCTCTGAGTCTCTCTCTCAGTTTCTCACATCAGCCGATCAGCGGCGCCGAGAGAGAGACTCGTCTATTGTAGTTACGCGGCGCACTGACACGATACCAGGAGCGGAGGAGGAGGAGGTGGGTGGACCCTCTTTCCTGCACTCGTTGCTAACGCCTGGGCCGCTTGGCGTCTAGCAACGAGTGACGTCAGTGAGTCACGTTGGGCCGCTCCACAGACGTGCGGCTCCACAGACGGGTAAGAAAGCGGGTGGCTCCGCTTGCGGCACGGTTTGTGGGTGGGCGGCGCGGTTCGTGGGCAGACCGTGCTGCTCAGCGTTTTGGCAGTGCAGGTGAGAGTGAGAGAGCAGGCTCGGTGTGGCAGCTGGCCAATCTGCTAGCCGGGAGCGGGGGAGCAGAGAGATGAGATCATCTCTCACCGCCCGTGCCTGCCCTGCATTCCTGCAGTGACTTCCGCCCTCACTGTGCAGGCAGCAGAGAGATTACATTATCACTCTGCTGCCTGACTCTGGGAGTCTGGGACACAGCAAGAGACAACCAAAACTACACCTTAGCAGGCAAGTTAGTGACAATCCGCAAGGTGTGGCAGGCGACGTGGCAAGTGACAATCCGCAAATTGTGTCAGGTGACGTGGCAAATGACCATCTGCATCTGGTGGCAGGCAAGTGACAATCAGCAAGGTGTGGCAGGTGACGTGGCAAGTGACAATCCGCAAGGTGATTCACTTTTGATGGGTTTTTCTCATCTCTCATCTCTCATCTCTCCAGCTCGGGTCAGGGTCCAAAATGGATTTTGAAGGTACGTGATGTGGCAAGTGACAATCCACAAGGTGTGGCAAGTGACAATCCACAAGATGTGGCAGGTGACGTGCAAGTGACAATCCGCAACGTGTGGCAAGTGACATGCTCAGGGCTCCCACTAATTGCAGGCGACGGTGGCAAGTGACACACTCGGGGCTCCCACTGATTCTGCATTGAACTATTTAATTTTATATTACAATGTAATAATAGAAATAATGCGCTTCAATCATCCTGACACCATAACAAATATGGTGCCGGGATGATTGAAGCGCCGACACCAGCCATTTCCCCGATAAATTTCCCACAAAAAAAACATATTTTTTGGCAGTGCCCCTCCCGAGAAAAGACTCTGGATCCGCCCCTGGGCCAGTATTAAGTCATAATTGCAATTTCTGATCTAAGAAATCTAAATGATCTCTTAACTCTGAAATATCAGCTTACAAGCCTTTTAGTAGTGGTGGTTACATTTCACTGCCCCTGCACTGACTACCAATGTGGGGAGTTATTAGTACTGACACCAGTACTGGGGTTTTATTATTTCAGTCACTGGCACCAATGCTGGGGGTTATTACTGTGTTTGGTGACACCAATGTTGGGGGTTATCACTGTATTCACTGACAGCAATGTTGGGGTTTATTTGCACTCACTGATGCCAGTGCTGGATGTGTTCATGGACACCAATGTTTGGGCATTATTACTGTGTTCACAGACACCAATGTTGGGGGTTATTATTGCATTCACTGACAACAATGCTAGGGATTTTTCTTATTATGTCCACTGACACCAATGCTGGAGGTTATTACTGTGTCCAATGACACCAATGCTGGAGGTTATCACTGTGTCCATTGAAAATAGAAAGAAGGAGAAACCCAAAGGTCAGACTTTAGAGACAAATTGGACCACATTGATTGAATAAAATTAAAATTTCAGAAATATGTAAAATAGCACGCAGAAACATGCCATTAAAAACATGTATACACACATATACAAAGTATGGCCAACAAAGGCCTAATGTTTCAGATAGGTTACATGATATCAAGTGAATGAGCCCCTGTGCGTCAATTTTTTTTGCTGGTCCACTTCTTCAGGACACATGAAAAGGGAAGTGGAAGAAAAACAGGCATCACTTGCCTGAGTCAAAAAGTGCATACGTGAGAGTCTCCCTGGGCGGGCACTGGAGTACAAGGCAGAGCCACACAATGTCTATCCCACAGTCATACATCAGAAATGGAAAGAGTTGAAATTGCCAGAGACTGTCCCTAAGGGCATCCTTGGTTTCAAAAACCCTATATAAGTAATCCCAGATGTGTCCGTGGTGGTAGGAACACTTTGGTGTTAAAAAAGTTGTTAAAAAAAAATGCTAGCCAAAAGAAATCCTGCAATCACAGAAAACTTCCAAGAAAAAACAGGCCCCACATCTGAATTCAAGACGTAAGGGGGCAGAAGAAGAGGACTGTTCCATCAAATATACAAAGCCAATCCACAGTGTGACCCAGATGACCCAGGGAGCTTTCCATTGGTGATTGCAGGGTTTCTTTTGGCTGGCATTTTTTTGAAACAACTACTTCCCCACGTTTTTTTAAACACTGACCTGGACTGCGGCAATCTCCTGTTCTAAACCCTGGTATATCCGCGTCAGGAATCTGGGGCTTAGAAATCCCCTCGGCATCCACGCGTCTTTTCCATAGCTGACAGGACAGGCTATGCGGCTGCTGATTGGTCGGTGTCACCCATGTGACAGCGCTGACCAATTAGAATGCTCCGAAACGTCCCTGGTTCTGTCACAAACATGACAGAACTAGGGACGTTTGGCATTTTTAGAAGGAGATATAAACAACGACTCCATATTCTCTCACAACAGGCTTGATTTAAAACAAATTTCTGAGGTAAACTTGAAGACTTAAATGCTCCTTTAAATATCAGACTTCCATGTAAATGTAATCAGCAGTGGGACAATAATGTTACAGGTACGTGAAAGGATGCTAAGTTCTATTTGTTATCAGAGTTGTCTAAAGCAGATTTTTACCCCAAACCATTTACCCCGTCAGTAAAGGGAGTCAAAATGATTACTGACTTTGCCTGCTGAACATTGTCTTATCAAAATCTTTTTCACAATTCCTAAACTTGGAATATCTCAAACGAAATATCACAAATTCTCTTCCTTTTCAGTTTATTTGGCCACCTACTGTACATCCTGAACATCCACAGGTCTTATGAGAACCCTTTTCTGCATAATTTTGCTTTAATGGAAGCTCTGTTCTAGTTCTCTCCTTATGCTCTGACTTAAGTAAGGAATGTTTATTTAGCTTTCCACTGGACAAGCAGTCATAAGGGAAATCCTGAGGTTGTTGGGACATATGGGTGGTCCATTTGTATACACAGAAGTCTTCACACCATCTGGGTCAGACAAAGTAATGAAGGGAGAATGGCAACCATTTCTAAAAACTGGCAAATTTAAAGAAAGGTATTGTAACTCACAAGAAAGTAACCTTTTGGCTATTGTTGGTGCTCCTCTAGAGTCATGTGTTCTAATTATTGTAGCTATTCCCTTAAGAAAGTGTTTGATCAGAAAATGGATCTATTAAGAACAGGGATGAGCTTTGTGTTCGAGTCGAACCCATGTTCGACTCGAACATCTTCTGTTCGGCTGTTCGCCAAATTGCGAACATTATGGGCCGTTCGCGCCAAATTTGAGTGGCGCGTCACGGCCCATAATTCACTGCGGCATTGCAGTGCATTGCTGGCTGATGATTGGCCAAGCATGCACTATGACCCGCATGCTTTGGCCAATCACAGCGCTGTAAGAACGGAGAGCCGTAATTGGCCAAAGCAAGGGTGGCTTTGGCCAATCATGGCTCAGAGGAGTAGGTACATTCCCCACACTATATAAGGCCGCCGGCTTGGCAGCCTTGTGTGGTGTGTTGGCGTTGGTTAAAGAGAGAGCTTACAGAGAGAGAGAGAGAGAGAGAGAGAGACAGTGTCATTTATATTGAGTTAGATAGAGCAGGCAGGCGAGTCAGTTAGCTGCAGTTACAGTGTGTAGAGGATATATATGCATCCTAGGTGTTGTATATATATATATATTAGTGTTGAGCGAACCCGAACTGTAAAGTTCGGGTCCGTACCGAACTTTAGCTTTTTCCCGAACCCGAACTTTGCGCAAAAGTCCGGGTTCGGGTTCGGCAATCTAATTACGCATTTAGAAATGCTTCAGGGGCCAGCCAATCACCTTTTGATTAGCTGGTGTGCCCTTAGAGGCCATCATAGCCATGCCTACTAATGGCATGGCTGTGATTGGTCAGTGCAACATGTGACCCAGCTTCTATATAAGCTAGAGGCACACAGCACACACATCACTCTGCTTCAGAATAGATAGGGAGAGGATCTAGTCTGCTGCTGCTGCTTTTAGGGAGAGATAGAAAAATACATGAGGTAGTCCTGATTCTGCAATCTGAGGGAAAAGATAGAGAGATAGTGTAGTGTAGGGCCAGGTTCCTGTGTTGGTGCTTTCAGGGAGAGAGAATGTTATATAGGAGTCCAGATTCAGAGATTAAAATCAGCGATCTGCATAGGTTTACCTGTTTGTGTTGCAGTGCAGTCTTTTTACACTGCCATGAGCCCAGTGTCAGAGAAAATCTAACTTTTAGGGGGAAAAAAAAGGCACTTTATTGTGCTCTTTTCCAAAAGACCCATAGGGCAAAAAAATAAAAAAAATTTGCATTTTATTTTGCTCGTGCAAAAAAAGACCCGTTTAGGGCAAAAAAAAAATGTGCACTTTAATGTACGCTTGCAAAAAGAGCCATTCAGGGCCACAAAAAATAGTTTGCAGTGTGTTATACATATGTGGAGGTGTGTGAAATAAACAATTTCTATATAGTTTTCTCCTACTGTGCTATACTAAAAAAAAAACATTTTTTTTAATAGCATTTTCTGTAGTTCTGTAGCTGTGCGATTCAGCGGTTAAGTACTGTGGGTGTGTTCTGCTCTTCCAAAAAACGCAATTTAGGGGCACAAAAAATAGTTTGCAGTGTGTTATACATATTTGGAGGTGTGTGAAATAAACAATTTCTAAATAGTTTTCTTCTACTGTGCTATACTAAAAAAACTAATTTTTTTTTTAATAGCATTTTCTGTAGTTCTGTAGCTGTGCGATTCAGCGGTTAAGTACTGTGGGTGTGTTCTGCTCTTCCAAAAAACGCCGTTTAGGGGCACAAAAAATAGTTTGCAGTGTGTTATACATATTTGGAGGTGTGTGAAATAAACAATTTCTAAATAGTTTTCTTCTACTGTGCTATACTAAAAAAAAACATTTTTTTTGAATAGCATTTTCTGCAGTTCTGTAGCTGTGCGATTCAGCGGTTACGTACTGTGGGTGTGTTCTGCTCTTCCAAAAAACGCCGTTTAGGGGCACAAAAAATAGTTTGCAGTGTGTTATACATATTTGGAGGTGTGTGAAATAAACAATTTCTAAATAGTTTTCTTCTACTGTGCTATACTAAAAAAAAAAAATTTTTTTTGAATAGCATTTTCTGCAGTTCTGTAGCTGTGCGATTCAGCGGTTACGTACTGTGGGTGTGTTCTGCTCTTCCAAAAAACGCCGTTTAGGGGCACAAAAAATAGTTTGCAGTGTGTTATACATATTTGGAGGTGTGTGAAATAAACAATTTCTAAATAGTTTTCTTCTACTGTGCTATACTAAAAAAAAAACATTTTTTTTGAATAGCATTTTCTGCAGTTCTGTAGCTGTGCGATTCAGCGGTTACGTACTGTGGGTGTGTTCTGCTCTTCCAAAAAACGCCGTTTAGGGGCACAAAAAATAGTTTGCAGTGTGTTATACATATTTGGAGGTGTGTGAAATAAACAATTTCTAAATAGTTTTCTTCTACTGTGCTATACTAAAAAAAAACCTTTTTTTTTGAATAGCATTTTCTGCAGTTCTGTAGCTGTGCGATTCAGCGGTTACGTACTGTGGGTGTGTTCTGCTCTTCCAAAAAACGCCGTTTAGGGGCACAAAAAATAGTTTGCAGTGTGTTATACATATTTGGAGGTGTGTGAAATAAACAATTTCTAAATAGTTTTCTTCTACTGTGCTATACTAAAAAAAAAACTTTTTTTTTGAATAGCATTTTCTGCAGTTCTGTAGCTGTGCGATTCAGCGGTTACGTACTGTGGGTGTGTTCTGCTCTTCCAAAAAACGCCGTTTAGGGGCACAAAAAATAGTTTGCAGTGTGTTATACATATTTGGAGGTGTGTGAAATAAACAATTTCTAAATAGTTTTCTTCTACTGTGCTATACTAAAAAAACAAAATTTTTTTTGAATAGCATTTTCTGCAGTTCTGTAGCTGTGCGATTCAGCGGTTACGTACTGTGGGTGTGTTCTGCGCTTCCAAAAAACGCCGTTTAGGGGCACAAAAAATAGTTTGCAGTGTGTTATACATATTTGGAGGTGTGTGAAATAAACACTTTCTAAATAGTTTTCTTCTACTGTGCTATACTAAAAAAACAACATTTTTTTTGAATAGCATTTTCTGCAGTTCTGTAGCTGTGCAATTCAGCGGTTACGTACTGTGGGTGTGTTCTGCTCTTCCAAAAACACCCATTTAGGGCAACATTCTAAATTTGGAAAATATGAGGAGAAGGTCAAAGGGACGTGGTGGCCCCGGTCGTGGTGCTGCTGGTGGAGCTCCTGTTGCAGGGAGAGGACGTGGTGGATCTGTGCCAGATACACGCACAAGTGAAACACCTTCCTCAGGTGCGAGTAGGCGACCGAGCCTGCGGCGGTATTTTGTCACGCCTAATGAGGCTGTACGAATGTTTAGGCCAGGACAAGTACAGGCGATAGTAGATTGGGTTGCTGACAGTGCCTCGGGTTCCTTCACATTGTCTCCCACCCACTCTTCTGATGAAAGATCAGAGTTGGCACCTGAAACCCATGTCCATCAGTCTTTCACCTCACCCCCTTGCAAATCAGCCAATCAGTCTGAGCCCCAAATCATGCAGCAGTCTCTTCTGCTTTTCGATGACTCTGTTAGCAGGGTTTCCCAGGGCCATCCACCTAGCCCTGCCCCAGAAGTGGAAGAGATTGAGTGCACCGATGCCCAACCACTTATGTTTCATGATGAGTACATGGGAGGACCATCGCAGTACGTCTCGGATGATGACGAAACACAGGTGCCAACTGCTGCTGCTTTCGCAATTGTGCAGACAGACAAGGAGGGCAGGGGTGAAGACTGGGTGGAAGATGATGTGGAGGACGATGAGGTCCTCGACCCCACATGGAATGAACGTTATGCAGGTGACCAGTGTAGTTTGGAGGAAGAGGCGGTGGTCACACAGAGCCACCAGCACAGCAGAAGAGGGAGCAGGGTGCAAAAGTGGAGCGTCCGTCCCCTAGACAGTATGTCTGCTACTGCCCAACGCAGCAAGGGACCGAGCACACCAAAGCCAGGTCCAAGGAGTTCCCTAGCGTGGCAGTTCTTCACACAATGTGCTGATGACAAGACACGAGTGGTTTGCAGGCTGTGCAATCAGAGGCTGAAGCGAGGCATAAACGTTCTCAACCTGAGCACAACCTGCATGACCAGGCATCTAAGTGCAAAGCATGAGCTGCAGTGGAGTAGACACCTCAAAAACCAAGAAAGGTCTCTGGCTCCTCCTGCTTCCTCTTCTGCTGCAGTCTCGGCCTCTTCATCCACCTCTGTAGTGACAGTGGCACCTGCCACCCCGCAAACAGAGGATCTGCCAGCAACACTACCACCTGGGTCACCGACCATCTCCACAATGTCCCATGGAAGCGTTCAGCTCTCTATCTCCCAAACATTGGAGCGGAAGAGGAAGTACCCCCCTAGCCACCCGCGATCCCTGGCCCTGAATGCCAGCATTTCAAAACTCCTGGCCTTTGAAATGCTGTCATTCCGTATGGTGGAGACGCAGAGTTTTAAAAGCCTGATGGCATTGGCTGTCCCACAGTACGTCGTGCCCAGCCGCCACTATTTTTCCAGGCGAGCCATCCCTTCCCTGCACAACCAAGTAGGGGACAAAATCAGGTGTGCACTGCGCAACGCCATCTGTGGCAAGGTCCACCTAACTACGGATGCGTGGACCAGTAAGCACGGTCAGGGACGTTATATCTCCCTAACAGCACACTGGGTAAATGCAGTGGCGGCTGGGCCTGAGGCAGATAGCAGTTTGGCGCATGTCCTTCCACCACCGAGGATTGCAGGGCGCTTCAGTTTGCCTCCTGTTGCTAACTCCTCCTACTCCGCTTCCTCATCCTCTACCGCCTCCTCATCCGGTCAGCGTAACACCTTCACCACCAACTTCAGCACAGCCAGGGGTAAACGACAGCAGGCAGTTTTAAAACTTTCCTGTTTGGGGGAAAAACCCCACACCGCGCAGGAGTTGTGGAGGGACATGGAACAACAGACCAATGAGTGGTTGCTGTCAGTGAGCCTCACGCCCGGCCTGGTGGTGTGCGATAATGGGCGAAATCTCGTAGCAGCTCTGGGCCTAGCCGGTTTGACGCACATCCCTTGCCTGGCGCATGTGCTGAACTTGGTGGTCCAGAGGTTCCTTAAAAATTACCCCAATATGCCAGAGCTGCTGCAGAAAGTGCGGGCTGTGTGTGCGCACTTTCGGCGTTCTCACCCTGCTGCTGCTCGCCTGTCAGCGCTGCAGCGTAACTTCGGCCTTCCCGCTCACCGCCTCATATGTGACGTGCCCACAAGGTGGAACTCCACCTTGCACATGCTGGCCAGACTGTGCGAGCAGCAGCAGGCGATAGTGGAGTTTCAGCTGCAGCAATCACGCGTGAGTCGCTCTGCGGAACAGCACCACTTCACCACCAATAACTGGGCCTCCATGCGAGACCTGTGTGCCTTGTTGCGCTGTTTCGAGTACTCCACCAACATGTCCAGTGCCAATGACGCCGTTCTTAGCATTACTATCCCAGTTCTATGCCTCCTTGAAAAAACGCTTCGGGCGATGATGGAAGAGGATGTGGCACAGCAGGATGAGGAGGAGCAGGAGGAAGCGGGATCATTTCAAAGGCTTTCAGGGCAGTCTTTCACAAGTGGCTACGAGGGTGGGTTCCTGCACCAACAAACGCCAGGTACACAATTGTCCGGCAGAAAGGGCACAGTTCTGGAGGATGACGAGGTGGAGGAGGAGATGGAGGAGGAGGAGGAGGAGGAGGAGGAGGAGGATCCATTTTCACAGCAGGGTGGCACCCAGACCAGCTCGTGGCCATCACTGGTGCGTGGCTGGGGGGATACAGAGGACACAGACGATACACCTCCCACAGAGGACAGCTTTTCTTTGCCTCTGGGCAGCCTGGCACACATGAGCGATTACATGCTGCAGTGTTTCCGCAATGACCGCCGAGTTGCCCACATTTTAACTGGTGCTGATTACTGGGTGGCCACCCTGCTGGATCCCCGTTACAAGGACAACGTACCGTCCTTAATTCCCTCACTGGAGCGGGATCGTAAGATGCGCGAGTACAAGCGCACGCTGGTAGACGCGCTGCTGGTGGCATTCCCACCTGACAGCGGGCGTACGGTGGAAGCACAAGGCGAAGGCAGAGGAGGAGGAAGAGGTCGCCAACGCAGCCGGGGCACCGGCAGCACCTCAGAAGGCAGGGTTAGCATGGCTGAAATGTGGAAAAGCTTTGTCAGCACGCCACAACAACAGCACCACCAGCTGAGATGGAACGTCTTAGCAGGAGGCATCATTTCACCAACATGTTTGAGCAGTATGTGTCCACAGGCCTACACGTACTGGATGACGGGTCTGCCCCCTTTAACTTCTGGGTCTCCAAATTGGGCACATGGCCTGAGCTTGCCCTTTATGCCTTGGAGGTGCTGGCCTGCCCTGCAGCCAGTGTATTATCTGAACGTGTATTTAGCAAGGCAGGGGGCGTTATCACAGACAAGCGCAGCTGCCTGTCCAGAGCCAATGTGGACAAGCTCACGTTCATTAAGATGAACCAGGCATGGATCCCACAGGACTTGTCCGTACCTTGTGCAGAATAGACATGTATACCGGTGTTGTGACAAAAACTGTCCGGCCATCGGATTGTGTCCGGCCCATACTGCGAAGGCGCAGCGCTTGCGCAGTACAGAGGACAAGGAGATTCACAAAATCTCCGAAGATCAACGGCGCCTGCGCTGTGAGTGCAGGTTCAAGCCCCACCATCCAAGTGGACATACGGTAGCACATAGTAAAAGGGCCCCTCACGGGCTCGGTTCGATCGCCACGCTTCGGGCACGGCCTCACTTGGCTCGGCTTGAACCACGGATGGTGTGGCCTTCACCTGAACTCACCACGCAGGCGCCGTTCGTCTTGGGAGATTTTCCAAATCCCCTTGTCCTACATACTGAGCAAGCGCAGTACAGGGTGGACACTATTTGACGGGGGACAGAATTCGACACATCACCGGCCTTACCCAGCCATTGTTGTATTTTTGAACCAGTGTTGGCTACCTCGTCCTCCTCCACCGCCGCTTCCACCTACACAGCCACATCCACCGCCACCTCAACCTCCTACTCCATATGGACCTCGTTCTCCTAGGTCAAGATTATTATTTTTTTTGTATTTTTTTTAATGTTATTTTAAGTTATTTCCCTATCCACATTTGTTTGCAGAGCACTTGCCATGCTCTTAACAACATTTTGCTGCCATTTGCAGCCCTCTAGCCCTTTCCATTACTTTTTTTTAGTCCTTAGAAGTCCGGGTCCCCATTGACTTCAATGGGGTTCGGGTTCGGGTCCGGGTTCGGGTTAAAGTTCGGTCCCGAACCCGAACTTTTTTCCGAAGTTCGGCCGTACCCGTCGAACCCGAACATCCAGGTGTCCGCTCAACTCTAATATATATATATATATATATATATATATATATATATATATATATGCACTGTATTCAGTTTAGCCAGATCCGTTCCTGTTATTCTCTATCTCTATACTGTGACAGGCAGGCAGGTGATTGTGCTAGCTGCAGTCAGTGTTTCACTTAGTGTACTGTGTGCTTTGCATAGCGTTCACCTAAAGCTTACCTGAATACAGTTAGTGGTGTTCTCATAATAAAACCACAGGCAGGGAGCTGCATTAATTTCATGTAGTGTACTTCTGTCCTTTGCACAGCGTTCACTTAAAGGAACCTGAATACAATTTGTGGTGTTCTCATAATAAAACCACAGGCAGAGAGCTACAAATATTTTCAGTTAGTGTACTGTGTCCTCTGCACAGTGTTCACCTAAAACTAACTGAAGACAATTGCTGCTTTTCTCATACTAATACCACAGCAGGCAGTTGATTCTGATAGCTGCATTATCAGTACAGATATATCTATATATATCTATATATAGACATCCCACCTTTGTGCAGCTACATCTCACTGCAGGTCATTAGTATGTCTGGAAGGCAAACAAGGAGAGGCAGACAGTCACGTGGCAATAAAAGAGGGCAAGCAGGCTCTGTGTCTAGAGGCAACAGTGCTGGTCGTGGACACGGTGCATCCTCATCAGCACGTGGCCATGCGACACACTTGTCCTTCTTTTCGGCAGCTGGCCATGTTGAGCCGCAACATGCCCAAGACTTGGTAGAGTGGATGACCAAGCCATCCTCATCCTCCTCATCCTCTCTCACCCAGGCTCAGGGTACTTTGTCTGGCAAAGCAGCTGCCAAAGCGGCCTCTTCCCTTGGCTCAATGGTATCAGTCACTCCTTCCCTAGCCCCACCATGTCCTCCTGAGGAGACCCCCGAACTGTTTGACCACAGTGTTGGGTACATTCTCCAGGAGGATGCCCAGCATTTTGAAGGCTCCGATGATGGAACACAGCTAGAGGAAGGCAGTAACGTGAGCCCAGAGAGAGGGGGTAGTAACGTGAGCCCAGAGAGAGGGGGTGCCCAACAAGGACAGCTATCTGGCAGTCATGTTCCCCCAGCTGCAGCATACTGCCAGATTTTCTCCAGTGATGAGGAGGGAGGGGATGATGAGGTCACTGACTCCACGTGGGTGCCTGATAGGAGAGAGGAGGAGGAGGAGGAGGAGGCACATCTCCAACAAGGCAGGATGCCCTCCAGGGGCCAGCTTAAGGGCGGCACACCGACTGCATCACACCGCAGAGCTCCGCATGTGCAGGGCACTGCTGTCTCTGCGCGTTATTCCAAAAGTTCTTTGGTGTGGGCCTTTTTTCAGACGTGTGCAGCAGATTGCACCATTGCCATTTGCAACATATGTCTAAAGCGTATCTTGCGTTGCCAAAACATCAGCCGCTTGGGCACCACGTGCTTGACCAGACATATGTCGACCTGCCATGTAGTTCATTGTCAAGCCTACCTAAAAGACCCACACCAAAGAACAAAGTGGACCTCTCCTTGCTCCTAATCAGCTGGGATCTCCAACCCCACTATACCTTTAGTCCTCTCTGAAACCTGAACTGAGAGGAATGAAGGTGTATAATTAGGTGTGTCACAGCCAATTACTTGCAGGCAATCTGCTATCGGTACACCAACGTCCGATTGTACCAGGCAAATTTCCCTGCCCCAGTTTCTGCACCGCCGAAAGAAGTTTGCTCCCAGCCATCCACATGCCCAGCGGTTGAATACCAGCTTGGCTAAATTGCTAGCACTTCAACTGCTGCCTTTTCAGTTGGTAGACTCTGCCCCCTTCTGTGAGTTTGTGGAATGTGCGGTTCCTCAGTGGCATGTGGAAGGCAATGTCTTGGCCTCGCTGGACAGGGCGGTCAGTGGTAAGGTGCATATTACCGCTGACTCATGGTCCAGCAGGCATGGACAGGGATGTTACCTATCTTTCACAGTGCATTGGGTGACTCTGCTGGCAGCTGGGAAGGATGCAGGACAAGGTGCAGTAGTGTTGGAGGTCGTTCAGCCACCACGCCTCCAAAATGTTACTACTGGTGATTCTGACACACCTCTCTCCTCCACCCCCTCCTCTTCTTCTTCCTCCATGGCCTCTACCTGTGCTTTGTCCTTGGAACCAGCGGTGCTCCGTAGGCGTTCAAGGGGCTACGCAAGTACGCAGGCAAAAAGATGCCATGCGGTGCTTGAGCTGGTGTGCTTGGGGGACAGGAGCCATACTGGGGCAGAGATTCTGTCAGCTCTGCAGGGGCAGGCTCAGAGGTGGTTGACGCCACGCCAGCTTAAGCCAGGAAAGGTGGTTTGCGACAATGGCACCAACCTCCTCTCTGTCCTCCGACAGGGACAACTGACTCATGTGCCCTGTTTGGCTCACGTCCTTAACTTGGTGGTGCAGAGGTTCTTGGGCAGGTACCCGGGCTTACAGGAGGTCCTGAAGGAGGCCAGGAAACTCTGTGGGCATTTCCGCTGGTCATATAATGCCAGTGCTTGGCTGGCTGACTTGCAAAAGGATTACAATCTGCCCAAGAACTGCCTAATCTGTAACATGCCCACCAGGTGGAACTCTACGTTGGCGACTGCACACGCAGCAGAGGGCCATCAATGAGTTTATGTTGCAATATGGCACCAGGACAGGGTCAGGGGAGCTTGGATTTTTTTCCCCACGCCAGTGGGCCATGATCAGGGATGCATGCACTGTCCTGGCACCATTTGAGGAGGCCACGAGGATGGTGAGTAGTGACAGTGCATGCATCAGTGACACTGTCCCTCTTGTCCACCTGTTGGAGCACACGTTGCCTGGAATAATGGACAGGGCACTTGAGGCAGAATAGAGGCAGGAAGAGGAGGCTTCCTTATCTCTCAAGGCCCCCTTTATCCAGACAGTGTTCCTGCTGGCCCGGCTATCACACAGGAAGAGGAGGAGGAGGAGGAGGAGGATTGTGTCAACATGGAGGTGGAGACTAGCACTCAGCATCAGCAGCAGTCTTCAAGGGATCAATTGCAGTCCCAAGACACCCGTGGACTTGTACGTGGCTGGGAGGAAGTGGCTGCGGATCATGTCGTCCTCAGTGACCCAGAGGACTCTGCACCGAATGCCTCAGCAAACCTACGCTGCATGGCCTCCCTGATCCTGCAAAGCCTGCAGAAGGATCCTCGTATTAGTGCGATCAAGGAGAGGGATCATTACTGGCTTGCAACCTTCCTTGATCCACGTTACAAGGGTAAGGTTGCGGACCTTATTTTGCCATCACAGAGGGAGCAGAGGATGAAGCATCTTCGGGAGGCCTTGCAGAAAGGTCTGTGCAATGCGTTTCCAGAGACTGGGAGGTTACATATTACTGGTCCTGGACAACGTGTTGCTGAGGCTTTCGTCAGTCAAAGAAGGAGCGGTGGAGAAGGTGGCCGTCTGATTGATGCGTTCAGACAATTTTTTAGTACGCAGCCCCAAGGTACGATCGGTTCCAGCAACCATCGCCAGCGTCTGGTTTACATGGTGCAGGAATACCTAGGAGCAAGATCAGACTTTGACACCTTTCCCACCAAAAATCCTCTGGGTTACTGGGTCTTGAGGATGGATTACTGGCCAGAGCTTGCACAGTATGCAATTGAGCTACTGGCCTGTCCTGCATCCAGCGTTCTTTCAGAACGCACATTCAGTGCTGCTGGAAGCTTTGTAACCGATCACAGGGTGCGCCTGTCCACCAACTCGGTCGATCGACTGACCTTCATAAAAATGAATCAGTCTTGGATCACCACCAGCTACCAAGCACATGATGCTGATGTAACCGAATTTTTTTTTTTGAAATGTCAGATCCCTTCAAGACTGCCTATGCTGATGCTGAGTGACTATCCTGTTATGCTGAGTGACTATCCTCTTCCTCCTCAATGATCATGCTGATAGCTTGTAAGAACATTTTTGGTTCTGGGCACCGCCACCAGTGGCTAAGGCCCAATTTTTCAGCCCCTGTTTAACAGGGGCGTGTATTTACAATTTTTGATGCAATGCTTTGCAGCAGGGCTCATTGCTGCGCTCCAACTACAGTATCTGTGAGGGGTTGCAGTGTTGTATCATCAGTGCCTAAGGCCCAATTTTTATGCCCCTGTTCAACAGGGGCATGTAATTACAATTCTTGATCTAATAATTCACAGCAGGGCCCATTCCTGCACCCACAAAGAGTAACTGTTATGCCGCATACACACGATCGATTTTCTCGACGGTGAAAACACCGTCGAGAAAATCGACAGGAAAAACGAGGGAACGGCTTGGTTCCCTACACACGGCCGTTTTTCCCGACATTTTTTTTCTTGGTCGAGAAAAACGACCGTGTGTGGGCTCCGTGGCAGTGTTTCCCTATTGGAAAACTGCTGTGGAAAAAAACGACGGGAATAACGACGAGAAAAATTAGAGCATGTTCTAATTTTTCTCGTCGGGAAAAATTACAAAAAGCCCAAACACGGTCGTTTTTCTTGTTAAAAATACATTTATTAATTTTTCCCGACGGGAAAAATGATCGTGTGTACGCGGCATGAGGGCTTACAGTGTTGTGGCAACACCACCACCACCACCACCAAAGGCCCAATTTTTCTGCCCCTGTTTAACAGGGGCATGTAATTACAATTCTTGATCTAATATTTCACAGCTGGGCCCATTCCTGTGCCCACCAAGAGTAACTGTGAGGACTTACAGTGTTGTGGCACCAGCACCACCACCACCAAAGGCCCAATTTTTCCTACCACTGTTCAACAATGGCATGTAATTACAATTCTTGATATAATAGTTCACAGCAGGGTGTTCCAGTGCCCACCAAGAGTAACTGTGAGGGCTTACAGTGTTGTGGCAACACCTGTATACTGCTGTTCAGAGTATATAGGGCCTTTTTTTAATTTGGGTGTGGGGTTCCCCTTAATATCCATACAAGACCCAAAGGGGCTTGTAATGGGCTGGGGGGGGGGGGTCTTTACCCATGCTATTTTTCTCAATTATTTTCATCCATATTGCCGGGACCAGACATTACATTAAAGCCGCAAGCAGTTTTAAATGACTTTTTTTTACTTTAGAATGGTCATTTTGTGCAGTTACAGTTCTAAACACGGGAAACACGTGCCACTTCACAGGCATACTTTAGACACCCCCCAGGTACGATAGTTAAAGGAATATTTCACTTTTTTTTTCACTTCAAGCATCATTAAAATCACTGCTCCCGAAAAAAATGCATTTTTTAAAACTTATTTTTGCATTGATACATGTCCCCTGGGGCAGGACCCGGGTCCCCAAACCCTTTTTAGGACAACAACTTGCATATTAGCCTTTATAATTAGCACTTTTGATTTCGAACGTTCAAGTCCATTGTATTTAATATGGTTCTAAAAATCGTGCAAACTTTCGGTCCGTTCGCATGTTCTGGTGCGAACCGAACCGGGGGGTGTTCGGCTCATCCCTAATTAAGAACATAGTGTTGCTTATAAAACTAAAATGTAGGATACCTACAGTAGTTGCAGTTTGTTTTTGCCCATACATTTGTAACAGTGAAGGTTAGAAGACATACAGTATATACATTATATTAAACATTTTCTGTTCCACTCCACTCAATCCTTTGCTCCCTCTACCCATGAATTTGGAATAGGCCAAGTTCACCTTTGTTCCACTCTTTCCCATGTATAATTAATTTTTAATGCCATGCCATAAATACATAACAAAAGGTTGTTTCTACTTACCAGAACATGTCTTTCCATCTGCATTAAGCTTGTAGCCTGGGTTACACTTACAGTAGTAGGAGCTGGGAACACTAACACAGGTATGTTGGCATCCATGATCCATTTCAGTGCACATATCTACACCTGAAAAAAAAGATAATATTCATATTCAGATTTCATATGAAGGATTTTTTCACTATAATATAACATAATATAACCTGAGACATCATGTAACACAAATGACCCCAAGTTCATTAAGAATATGTTGATAAAACCTGGCTTCTCACTGCCACTGGTTCTTATGAAAGTGCAAGTGCTTGCACCAGGGATATCCCTAGGAACCACTGAAGTCACTGGGAATGCTTACTCCTTTTAAGCAAAGGGGCAGTGATAGCAGTGACATCACTGCCCAAACATGGCCACTGTCCATATTTGAACAATGATGTCACCACCAGCCCCGCCCTTTCCCTTTTACACCTAATGACAGCTTGGGGAGCAGTCATTTGACTATGTGTACTATTGGGTGTGCGTGAAGATTTCATTCTTTCTTTTTTTTTTATGCCGACTCTGCAGGCAGCAGGCGTTATGTTTAATGATGGATTTACAGTGAGGTCAATTTTTTGGGGATTTTTTAATTTTAATAAAGGACTTGTCAACCATTTGGGTGTCTTTATTTGTATGTTACAATTATTTATTTTGTAAATGAGTAGGGGTACTGTACCCCTACTCATTCATGTAGGGGATCAGTACCTATGGCCCCCTTATTAAAGTGGCCATCTAGATTCTGCTGGGGAAGAGGCCCTTATCCTCATGAACATGAAGACATTGTGCTTTTTCCAGGAAACTGTAAATTTTTGGCAATTTTAAAGACTTATTTCCTTTGTAAATGTCAGTGGTGCTGCAGCACTTTCTGTAAATCACAGATATGTGTGCCCCCAGGCATGTTATGTAAAGGATTTTGACATTTTTAATGTTTCATTTTAAACATTTTAAAAAAAACACTGCTCCTGGCTAATTTCTATTTTTTTTTTTTTTTTGCAACCCATGCTATTGTGACAGATTGGGTTTCCATTGATTTCAATAGGTTCGGGTTTAGCATTCAAACTTCTTTGAAGCTTGCGGAACTCTGCTGAAAGCAAACCCAGGGCAGCTTGGCTCATCACTATATTTCATTAATAGGACACTGTAGGAGATTGCTGCTGCAGGAGAAATTCAACATACAGTTGCCACTAATCTTTGTAGAGAATAAGGGGGATCTATAATTGGTATTTTAGGGGGGTTGCAAGTGTAATGTGTCAATTACAATGACCTCCATGCTCTCCTTTCTGACATATTACTCTCCAAAAACTATGCCAGGAGTGAAGTAGTACCATTAGATCAGTGCATGCACTACTTTTTGTCCCTGCTGTTTCTTGGAACTCTTCTTTTATGTGAAGTGCATGTAATGCTAAGGGTTTTCAACCAAAATGCACACTCGTGTTGCCTGTTCATGCTTATGTAATGTAGAAAAGGCAGCAGGCACAAACTTTTTTCTTGGATTACCTAATTAAACCAGGTTCAGCTTTAACACAATGTGCTGTAAGCAAGGATGGATTCCTGCAAAGACAACACTAGCTATGGCTGGGATGCCAGAGACTTGCCAAATATTTTGCTGAATGTAGAAATGTTTTATGTGAATCTACTCTGGTAATTTTGATACTATTCTTCGTGTTCATATATGGCCTCATGCTTTCTACAACAATATAGTAAATACAATGCAATGCATAAATGAAAGGGTAAGTTAACCCCAAATTTTTTTGTTTTTGAAAGTTTTTTGCTTGTACCACCAACTGGATTTTATTATTTTTGGATGCTCTGGGCAGTAATTCCAAATTCAGTTCCAAACTGCCATACCCAGTAGTATTAGAGAATACAGTGAGAAGAGTAAGTTGACTTTCTTGTTTGGCCTTTGGCATAAAAAAGCTGCAGCAGTGGGCCAGAGCTATTAAAAGCTAGGCATGGTCCAACCAATAGGCACCCATTAAAAAACATAATACAAAAATATAACAAGTTAGCACCTCAAGTGAACCTGTAAGCCAGGCTATGGTCATTTAAAATTTTAATTAACTTAAATATTTATACAGGCAGTACATTTTTTAGCTCTCACTTAACTTATAAAAAAGAGCATTCTAAATTGCCTATGACAATTATTCAAATCCTATTATTAATATGGTAAATTCAGCTAGGAATTATTACAAACAATGCATAAAAACTGCAGTTCCAATTCTAATCATAGACTGCTTGATTTTCTATCTTTTCCAAATAACACAGCAGGTTTCCAGCTAATGAACATGATCGACAATGTATAAGGTTCAGGGGGCCTTACTTTCAGGCTGCACACTGAGCAAACAGTCCCTTTCATTAATGACCATGGATATAAGAATGTGCTATCCTATCTAAAGATTGTAAAAGCTGCACCTTTCCTGGCTATGGATGGAGAGGGCAGAGCACTGCAGTGTCTAGCTAATAGTGAAGTGTGTGCTTGGTGACGTGACTCAGCAGTTCTCAGCCTGCAGCCAATTATGGTTTTGTAAAATTTGGTAAATGTGTTCACTTTCTTTTAACTATGACAACAGTACTTTTGCAGACTTCACCGAATTCACAGGATTTCACAGGATTTCACCGAAACTACATACCTTTGCTCCTGTTAATAGCCAGCTGCCTTACTCAGAACTCTGCATACTGCATATGGGTAAATTACAGGCCCTGGATGCATGTAACATGGATTCCTCAGCAAAGTCCTTACTTTTAAAATACTAGAGGCCCCATTCATAATTTATATGTGGCATAGGATATTGAAGGTTTATGGCCCTTCCACACGAGGTGGACTCCGTTGCTACGGAGTCTGCCAGCTCCTGCCAGCTCAGCGGGAGATCAGTCCGTTGATCTCCGCTGAGCTGGCGGATGACAGGTCCCTCTCTGCTCACTGAGCGGGGAGGGGCTGGTCGAGCGCCGCTGTCTCCTATGGAGAGATCTGATGAAAACGGACAGCATGTCCGTTTTCATCAGATCTCACCCGATCCGATCCGCCATGGACAGATGGGGACGTATCGCCATACGTCTGATTTTAGCGGATCGGAACGGGTCGGATGTCAGTGGACATGTCTCCGCTGACATCCGACGCTCCATAGAGATGTATGGAGCGGCCGTTTAGGTCAGCCGACAAAACTGACAGGTGGACCTGAACGGTCCGACAGTGTGAAAGGGGCCTAATGTTAACTTGCCCCTTGGCATAATCATGCGATTATAGCAAAGAAAGACACTCCCACTTAGCAGTGATTTTGATAAATTTTCATCAAATATGCTGGTAGGGTTAATCCAGGGTTTCTAAACTAGGGTTCCTCCAGAGGCTGCTAGGGGTTCCTTGAGCAATATCTGCCCCTCAGATAAGTTCCCCCTGACACCATTGATCTTTTTAGCTATCTGTAATGGGGTAATTCTTCTCAATGACCACAAATGTAAGTGTAGCGGGCTCACCCCTCTCACCCCTTCTTCTTCTCGGCTTGCTGTCTTGTCTAGGGGAAACCTGGGGGGAGGGATGAGATCCACCACGGCCCATGTCCTCTTCTGGATAGAGGTGAAGGCCCGAACGTATTTTACCATCGGGTCGTGTGTATAACCCGGGGTCAAGTCTTTCCTCTAACTGACCCCCCTTTGCTCCCAGTAACCAGAGTTCCACACCACTGAAAAGGTCCAACTCTTATTTATTCTTTAGCAGCAATAAATCATCACTTAGCACAGACAGGTTGTGACCAATGAACAGTTCAGTACAGGTGGGGAGTAGGTCAAGGCTAGGGATGGGCCCGGTGCTCGATTCGAACCCATGTTCGAATCGAGCATCGGGCGTTCGCTCGCTCGTCGAGCCCAGAACTATTTGGGCCGTTCGCATCACATTCGTGTGATGCGAGCGGCCCCGCAATGCATTGCGGCCGGCGCGGCCGGCGCAGTGCATTGCTGGCTGATGATTGGCCAAGCATGCACTGTGACCCCGCATGCTTGGCCAATCACAGCGCCCGAAACTCGGAGAGCAATAATTGGCTACAGGCAGGACGGCTGTAGCCAATTACAGCTCAGGGGCTTTAGTACACGCCCCACCATTTAAAAGGCCGCCACGCCATCGGCCCCGGTCACATGAGTTCCGGCTTTAGGAGAGATTAGTCTGCTGATTCTGTCTTTGCTTGATACTGAAAGATTTGCTCTTCTTTGCTAAACCATTGGCTATTTCTTTGCTAAACCATTGCTACCTAAGTCATTGATCGTTCATTGCTGCTGATTGCACAGTTAGTGTGTTATTAGCTGCTGCTGGGGATTAGTCTGGTGCGTGCTTACTGTTAGTACAGTATTGCAGTAGTACCAACCGCAGTGCTGTTAGCACAGCATTGCACCCCAACAGCACCCATAGGACTTCTAGTGTGTTAGTGGCAGCAAACAGAGCTCCTATATTTTCTTCTCAGCAGCACCCATAGGACTTCTAGTGTGTTAGTGGCATCACACAGAGCTCCTATATTTTCTTCTCAGCAGCACCCATAGGACTTCTAGTGTGTTAGTGGCAGCAAACAGAGCTCCTATATTTTCTTCTCAGCAGCACCCATAGGACTTCTAGTGTGTTAGTGGCAGCAAACAGAGCTCCTATATTTTCTTCTCAGCAGCACCCATAGGACTTCTAGTGTGTTAGTGGCAGCAAACAGAGCTCCTATATTTTCTTCTCAGCAGCACCCATAGGACTTCTAGTGTGTTAGTGGCAGCAAACAGAGCTCCTATATTTTCTTCTCAGCAGCACCCATAGGACTTCTAGTGTGTTAGTGGCAGCAAACAGAGCTCCTATATTTTCTTCTCAGCAGCACCCATAGGACTTCTAGTGTGTTAGTGGCATCACACAGAGCTCCTATATTTTCTTCTCAGCAGCACCCATAGGACTTCTAGTGTGTTAGTGGCAGCAAACAGAGCTCCTATATTTTCTTCTCAGCAGCACCCATAGGACTTCTAATGTGTTAGTGGCATCACACAGAGTTCCTATATTTTCATCTCAGCAGCACCCATAGGACTTCTAGTGTGTTAGTGGCATCACACAGAGCTCCTATATTTTCTTCTCAGCAGCACCCATAGGACTTCTAGTGTGTTAGTGGCAGCAAACAGAGCTCCTATATTTTCTTCTCAGCAGCACCCATAGGACTTCTAGTGTGTTAGTGGCAGCAAACAGAGCTCCTATATTTTCTTCTCAGCAGCACCCATAGGACTTCTAGTGTGTTAGTGGCAGCAAACAGAGCTCCTATATTTTCTTCTCAGCAGCACCCATAGGACTTCTAGTGTGTTAGTGGCAGCAAACAGAGCTCCTATATTTTCTTCTCAGCAGCACCCATAGGACTTCTAGTGTGTTAGTGGCATCACACAGAGCTCCTATATTTTCTTCTCAGCAGCACCCATAGGACTTCTAGTGTGTTAGTGGCAGCAAACAGAGCTCCTATATTTTCTTCTCAGCAGCACCCATAGGACTTCTAGTGTGTTAGTGGCAGCAAACAGAGCTCCTATATTTTCTTCTCAGCAGCACCCATAGGACTTCTAGTGTGTTAGTGGCAGCAAACAGAGCTCCTATATTTTCTTCTCAGCAGCACCCATAGGACTTCTAGTGTGTTAGTGGCAGCAAACAGAGCTCCTATATTTTCTTCTCAGCAGCACCCATAGGACTTCTAGTGTGTTAGTGGCAGCAAACAGAGCTCCTATATTTTCTTGTCAGCAGCACACATAGTACCTATAGTGTGTTAGTGTCAGCACCCATAGGACCTACAGTGTGTTGTGAGCACACATAGGAGTTCTATTTTTTATACTATATACACTACCGACTACAATGGCTGGAAGACCGCCAAGGAGAGGCAGAGCGTGCCGAGGCAAGAACACAGGGCAGGCAGGCTCTGTTTCTAGAGACAACAGTGCTGGCCGTGGACGTGGTCGTGCATCGTCATCAGCACGTGGCCATGGGACACGCTTGTCTTTGTTTTCGGCAGCTGGACATGTGGAGCCGCATCATGCCGAAGGCTTGGTAGAATGGATGACCAAGCCCTCCTCATCCTCCTCATCCTCTCTCACCCAGGCTCAGGGTACTGGCAGAGCAGCTGCCAACGCGTACTCAATGGCATCATCAGCCACCCCTTCCCTAGACCCACCATGTCCTCCTGAGGAGTCCCCCGAACTGTTTGAGCACAGTGTTGGGTACATGCTCCAGGAGGATGCCCAACGATTCGAAGGCTCGGATGATGATACCCAGCTTGAGGAAGTCAGTAGTGTGCGCGCAGAGAGAGGGGATGCTGAAGGACAGCAATCTGGCAGTAGTGTTCCACCAGCTGCAGCTTACTGCCAGGTTTGCTCTAGTGGTGAAGAGGGAGGGGATGATGAGGTCACTGACTCCACGTGGGTGCCTGAAGGGAGAGAGGAGGAGGAGGAGGAGGATGCAGCGTCACATGTCCAACGAGGCAGGATGCCCCCTGGAGGCCAGCTAGAGGCCAGCACAGCAACTGTACCACACCGCAGAGCTCCGCCTGTGCAGGGCGCTGCCTCTGCACGTTATCACAAAAGTTCTTTGGTGTGGGCCTTTTTTGAGACGAGTGCACCAGATCGCACCACTGCTATTTGCAATATTTGTCTCAAGCGTATCTCGCGTGGCCAAAACATCAGCCGCTTGGGCACCACAAGCATGAGCAGACATATGTCGACCTGCCATGCAGCTCGTTGGCAAGCACACATAAAAGACCCACACCAAAGAACAAAGCGGACCTCTCCTTGCTCCTCATCAGCTGGGATCTCCATCCCCACTATATCTTCAGTCCTCTCTGAAAGCTGCTCTGAGAGGACTGAAGGTGTAGAATTAGGTGTGTCACAACCAAGTACTTGCAGTACACCGACGTCCGATTGTAGCAGGCAAATTTCCCTGCCCCAGCTGCTGGACCGTCGAAAGAAGTATACTCCCAGCCATCCACATGCCCAGCGGTTGAATGCTAGCTTGGCTAAATTGCTAGCACTTCAACTGCTGCCTTTTCAGTTGATAGACTCGGCCCCCTTCCGTGAGTTTGTTCAATGTGCGGTTCCTCAGTGGCAGGTTCCCAAACGCCACTTTTTCTCACGGAAGGCGATTCCGTCTCTCTACTGGCATGTGGAAGGCAATGTCCATGCCTCGCTGGACAGGGCGGTCAGCGGTAAGGTGCATATTACCGCTGACTCATGGTCCAGCAGGCATGGACAGGGACGTTATCTTTCTTTCACGGCCCATTGGGTCACTCTATTGGTAGCTGGGAGGGATGCAGGACAAGGTGCAGTAGTGTTGGAGGTTGTTCCGCCACCACGCCTCCAAAATGCTACTACTGGTTGTGACACACCTCTCTCCTCCACCCCCTCCTCTTCTTCTTCCTCCATGTCCTCTTCGAGTGCTCTGTCCTCGGAACCAGCGGTGCTCCGTAGGCGTACAAGGGGCTACGCGAGTACGCAGGCAAAAAGATGCCATGCCGTGCTTGCGCTGGTGTGTTTGGGGGACAGGAGCCACACTGGGCCAGAGGTTCTGGCAGCTCTGCAGGGGCAGGCCGAGAGGTGGTTGACGCCACGCCAGCTTAAGCCAGGAATGGTCGTTTCTGATAATGGCACCAACCTCCTCTCCGCCCTGCGACAGGGGCAGCTCACCCATGTGCCCTGTATGGCTCACGTCCTCAACCTGGTGGTGCAGCGGTTCTTGGGCAGGTTCCCAGGCTTACAGGATGTCCTGAGGCAGGCCAGGAAAGTCTGTGTGCATTTCCGCCGATCTTATAATGCCAGTGCTCGGCTGACTGAGCTGCAAAAGGAGCTGAACCTGCCCAAGAACCGCCTAATATGTGACATGCCCACCAGGTGGAACTCAACGTTGGCCATGCTGCAGCGACTGCACACGCAGCAGAGGGCCATCAATGAGTACCTTTGCGACTACGGCACCAGGACAGGGTCAGGGGAGCTTGGCTTTTTTTCCCCATGCCAGTGGAGCATGATCAGGGATGCATGCACTGTCCTCTCACCATTTGAGGAGGCCACGAGGATGGTGAGCAGTGACAGTGCATGCATCAGTGACACTGTACCTCTTGTCCACCTGTTGGAGCATACGCTGCGTGGGATAATGGACAGGGCACTTGAGGCAGAACAGAGGCAGGAAGAGGAGGACTTCCTTGTCTCTCAAGGCCCCCTTTATCCAGACAATGTTCCTTCTGTCCCACCCATCACACAGGAAGAGGAGGAGGAGGAGGAGGAGGATTGTGTGAGCATGGAGGTGGAGCCTGGCACTCAGCATCAGCAGCAGCAGTCTTTTAGGGATGTCCCAACAAACCAGTGGACTTGTACGTGGCTGGGAGGAGGTGGCTGGCGATCATGTCATCCTCAGTGACCCAGAAGACTCCGGACCGAATGCCTCAGCTAACCTACGCTGCATGGCCTCCCTGATCCTGCAAAGCCTGCGGAAGGATCCTCGTGTTCTTCGGATCAAGGAGAGTGACCATTACTGGCTGGCCACTCTCCTTGATCCACGGTACAAGGGTAAGGTTGCGGACCTTATCTTGCCGTCGCAGAGGGAGCAGAGGATGAGACATCTCAGGGAGGCCTTGCAGAAAGGTCTGTGCAACGCGTTCCCAGAAACTGGGAGGTTACAAACTCCTGGTCCTGGACGACAAGTTGCTGAGGCTTCGGTCAGTAGCAGAAGGAGCGGTGGGGAAGGTGGACGTCTGACCGATGCGTTCAGACAATTTTTTAGTCCGCAGCCCCAAGGTATGATCGGTTCCAGCAACCATCGCCAGCGTCTGATATACATGGTGCAGGAATACCTAGGGGCAAGGTCAGACTTGGACACCTTTCCCACCGAAAATCCTCTGGCTTACTGGGTCCTGAGGATGGATCACTGGCCAGAGCTTGCACAGTATGCAATTGAGCTACTGGCCTGTCCTGCATCCAGCGTTCTTTCCGAACGCACATTCAGTGCTGCTGGAGGATTTGTCACCGATCATAGGGTGCGCCTGTCCACCGACTCGGTTGATCGACTGACCTTCATAAAAATGAATCAGTCTTGGATCACCACCAGCTACCAGACACCTGAAGCGGATATAACGGAATAATTTATAATGTCACATCCCTTCAAGACTGCCTATGCTGATGCTGAGTGACTGTCCTGTTATGTTCACTGACTATCCTCTTCCTCCTCCTCAATGATCCATGCCACCACACCAGTGCCTAAGGCACAATTTTTCAGCCCCTGTATAACAGGGGCGTGTAATTACAATTTTTTAAAAAGATGCTTCGCAACAGGTGTGACTGCTGTGCTCAGAGTACAGTATCTGTGAGGGGTTGCAGTGTTGTGGCACCAGCACCAGTGCCTAAGGCACAATTTTTCAGCCCCTGTTGGGGCGTGTAATTACAATTTTTAGGCAATGCTTTGCAACAGGTCTCATTGCTGTGCTCAGAGTACAGTATCTGTGAGGGGTTGCAGTGTTGTGGCACCAGCACCAGTGCCTAAGGCACAATTTTTCAGCCCCTGTATAACAGGGGCGTGTAATTAAATTTTTTTAAAAAGATGCTTCGCAACAGGTGTGACTGCTGTGCTCAGAGTACAGTATCTGTGAGGGGTTGCAGTGTTGTGGCACCAGCACCAGTGCCTAAGGCACAATTTTTCAGCCCCTGTTGGGGCGTGTAATTACAATTTTTAGGCAATGCTTTGCAACAGGTCTCATTGCTGTGCTCAGAGTACAGTATCTGTGAGGGGTTGCAGTGTTGTGGCACCAGCACCAGTGCCTAAGGCACAATTTTTCAGCCCCTGTATAACAGGGGCGTGTAATTACAATTTTTTAAAAAGATGCTTCACAACAGGTGTGACTGCTGTGCTCCAAGTACAGTATCTGTGAGGGGTTGCAGTGTTGTGGCACCAGCACCAATGCCTAAGGCACAATTTTTCAGCCCCTGTTTAACAGGGGCGTGTAATTACAAATCTTGATCTAATAGTTCACAGCAGGGCCCATTCCTGCGCCCACCAAGAGTAACTATGAGGGCCTACAGTCTTGTGGCAACACCGTCCACCACCACCACCACCACCAAAGGCCCAATTTTTCTGCCCTGTTCAACAGGTGCATGCAATTACAAATCTTGATCTAATAACTCACAGCAGGGCCCATTCCTGCACCCACCAAGAGTAACTGTGAGGGCTTACAGTCTTGTGGCAACACCGTCCACCACCACCACCACCACCACCAAAGGCCCAATTTTTCTGCCCGGTTCAACAGGTGCATGCAAGTACAAATCTTGATCTATTAACTCACAGCAGGGCCCATTCCTGTGCCCACCAGTCTTGTGGCTACACCAACATCTAATAGGGCAAATTTCTGCAGAGTATATACGGCAGGCCCCTACTTTCAAACATCCAACTTACAAACGACTCCTACTTGCAAACGGCAAGAGAAAACAGGAAGTGAGAGGAAATCTACCCCTAGGAAGGAAAATTCTATCCTGTTAGATTTAATTTGGGAAAAAGGTATCTCCTCTCTACTGATGCTTTATCACCAATCCTTGTTTCAATTAAAACCCCACTTTTCCAAAAACATTTGTCATTGGGACGGAAAGTGAGGTGACATGTTCTGAACAGATGTGCAAAGACAGCAAATGTTACAGGGGTGATAACCCCTCCCTATGTTCTCCAAAAAGCTTAAAAATAGATTTTTTTGGGATGTAGCTACACTTCATAATGTACCTGTTCAGATTCTACTTAAGAACAAACCTACAGTCCATGTCTTGTTTGCACCACCTATATACTGCTGTTCAGAGTATATAGGGTTGTAGGTATAGGGTTTTATTTTGGGTGCGGGGTCCCCCTTAGTATCCATACAAGACCCAAAGGGGCTGGGGTGGGGGGGGGGGGTGATGGGGTAGCCATGCCATTTTTCTCAAGGATTTTCAGCCATATGGCGGCCAGGACAAGACATGACATTAAAGCCGCAAGTGGTTTTAAATGGCTTCTTTTTTTCCTTTACAAATGTCATTTTGTGCAAGGACAGTTCTAAACACGGGAAACACATGCCACTTCACAGGCATGCTTTAGACACCCCCCAGGTACCATATTTAAAGGAAAATTTCACTTTTTTTTTTCACTTTATGCATCATTAAAATGACTGCTCCCGAAAAAACTTTAGTTTTTAAAATTTCTTTTTGCATTGATATATGTCCCCTGGGGCAGGACCCGGGTCCCCAAACCTGTTTTATAACATTAACATGCATATTGGCCGTTGTAATTAGCAATTTTGATTTCGAACGTTCGCGTCCATTATAACGAATAGGGTTCGAAAATTCGCGCGAACTTTCGGTCCGTTCGAAGGTTCTGGTGCGAACCGAACCCGGGGGTGTTCGGCTCATCCCTAGTCAAGGCACAATCCCTTAATCAAATTAAACCTCACACCACCAGAGTCCTCCATAAACAATAATCAGCGCATCTGGGTTACAATACCACCCAGATGCTTCCCTTAAATTTAAATACCAGCTACACTCTCCCCCTGGTGATTTGACACTGGTCCCCAGTGTCTGGTGCAAACCCATGTCTTCCAAAGAGTGGTAACATGAGTTCAACCCAGAGACCAAACTACAGGTAGAACCAAGCCCTACAAACTTAGCCATGAATTGTGCCAGGACCTAGAATGGGAAAGGAAAACAAGAATACAAACAATGAACCCTTTTTTTTTCCTAAAAATACTTAGATATTTTACACATTAACATTCCCCCCTCTCTGCTATCTAAGAACCACCCCATTCTCAGCAGTCTTGATAGATGAGTCTCCTGCAGAGGGTAAAAAGAAAAGAAACACACATCCTAACACAATGTATGTGTTTTCTTGGAAGGAATGCGTCTATCGCTCCCATAAGTATAGTGCAGAGTGTAAAACAAACAATCGTTGCGCAACACCGCCACCTGGTGGCAATGCCGCGGTAAAGACACTTGTCAGATCCAGATGAACCTTTACTTCTCTGTGCTGTGACCCTATACTGGCTATGCCCCAAAGTCACTGATTTATTTTCTTTCTACTTCCATTTCTCCAAAGAGTAAAACATCCCAAGAAAGAAACTAGAGCACAGTCCCTGTATTCAGCAATAAAAGAGAATATAAAGGAGTCTTTTCTCCTATAAGTAGAACTTTGGGTGCGGCAGGAACAAAGGCTTTAAATGCTTGTCAAAGGTCTCCACATTATATTCAATGTTCTCTCCATCTTTCCGACAGATAATCACCCTGTCAGCATGGATGTGCCTCCCCAACATCCACTCTGCCTTACAGTCCTTGAATTTTCTGGTAACTGTAGGTGAACATGAGAGGTTTCTGCGTGCGTGAGGTACCTTAAGCTTTGTCCAGACGAACTCATTGTACCACCACAGCCTCAAGACTTCCACCTCATAGAGCAATTCTCGTGGCAAATATGGGTATTCCCACCCATATTCACAGGCAACCTTTTGACAAAAGAGACGCTGCAGCCTGGCCAAAGGTGGCATTGTGGCACGGTCTCCCTCTCCAGGCAGAACGATGGATTCTGGATGACGAGGTACTTTCACTACCTCTGTTGATTTGGGCTTAGGAGCCCGCAGTGATGCACGTTGCACTCCCACAACAGGAGCAGGTGAAACAGTTGATGATTCAGGAAATGGAAGGGCAGACAGGGGACCAGATTCCTCCCTAGGCTCCGAGGCCTCCACCCGGGATGTACTATCCCCAATGGACATAGGTGGGTCCCTTGTTGCATGGGACGAGGGTAGCGGCATCTTGTCCCATCCCTTCTTATGAAAGATCTCATCGATCTCCCCGTCATCACCAGCATCAGACAATGACTCCATGTCGGAGGTGTCATAAAACTCTGCGGGCAGATAATTCCCAGTAGACACGGAATCACTCCCCTGAACGGCCCCCACCGACTGTGGGCTGCCGACACCTCCAACCACACACACAGTCCCAACCCCTGGCTCACCTGGGCGTTTAGTAGAACAGGGATGTCCAGGGCTCTTCCCTCTGGATCCATCCAGGCCAGGCAAGCAACGGGGCGAAGCTCTTCCACGACCATAGGATGCCTTCACCAGGCCAACTTTCCTCTTCGGCGGTGGGAGCAGGGAGCTTGTGGTGACCGAGGCAGCATCCTCGGATTTCTCTATTTTAGTCTCCGCTGGGGCAGTCACTTCGCCCTGGTCAGTGCGCACAGGAATGCCCGCATAGGCTTCGATCTCTCCCTCCGGAGTGGCAGTACCTGTGAGGTAGTTGAGGTGGTAGGCGCGAGGCCTTTCTGTGGATGGCTCCACCTCAAAAAGGAATTCCTTGCAAGCCTCACATCGCCCGAACGGCTTCAAGTGGACCACCAGTCCCGAACAACCGGGACAGATCACACCGAGGGCCTCTATGTCTCTGCATGTGTACATAGCCAAACGTCCTCGGGGCTTTAGCCTTATTCCTGTGTCCATAATCGGAGCAGCAAAAGAAGTCATCTCCGCTGTAGAAGGAACAGAAATCCACGGAGTATTTGAGGTCATCCTGACTGTCTGCTGCTCCATTGCGCACTGCCCAATCCGCGCCGGAATCTCCACGTGTGTCCTTCCACATGGCCAGACTCCTCCCATACTCTGCATTTGTTCGCGGGCTTTCTCTTCTCCCCGCCCACGAACTGCGCAGCTATGGTGTGCCTCGTGGCGCATTGGCCAATATGGCCGACCTACTCGGAACTCCTCCGGGCAGCAAAGTTAAAATTCAGATGGTATAACACACATCCCGGGCACAATGCCCCCACATGTAGCGGGCTCACCCCTCTCACCCCTTCTTCTCGGCTTGCTGTCTTGTCTAGGGAAAACCTGGGGGGAGGGATGAGATCCACCACGGCCCATGTCCTCTTCTGGATAGAGGTGAAGGTCTGAACGTATTTTACCATCGGGTCGTGTGTATAACCCGTGGTCAATTCTTTCCTCTAACTGACCCCCCTTTGCTCCCAGTAACCAGAGTTCCACACCACTGAAAAGGTCCAACTCTTATTTATTCTTTAGCAGCAATAAATCGTCACTTAGCACAGACAGGTTGTGACCAACGAACAGTTCAGTACAGGTGGGGAGTAGGTCAAGGCACAATCCCTTAATCAAACTAAACCATTGAGATATCAGTGGCTGTGAATGTACTTCTTTCCTTTTCTCAGTCTCTACCAGCAACTCTGACGAACATGAAATAGGAGTTACCTTCTTTAAGCTGTGGCCCCAGTCAGAGGGAAGACATCCTTCTGAGAGAGTTACCGGAGGCCCCACCGTCACCGGCAAATGCTGCACTGGGCTGTTCGGAAGGGTTACACTCCCCGGCCTCCTTGTCTCAGATTTGAGCGCCCAACACCTTAGGGCCCCTCGGACTCCTCCACCCTTGCGGAACCCAGACTGAGGTACTGGGTCCCAGGCTTCCTCAATAGTACCTCACCCCAGGGCTAAAGGTGCCTTGGATGGACTCCATCTCCCGCTCCGGCCAGGCCAAGGGCCCCTGTGCCCGGAACTCCGGAACGTTCGCACCCAGGCCAAAGGTGCCTGGGCGCGGCGGTGTCCTCCGACTCAGAACCCTGAACTCAGGGCGTCCGCCCCCTTTATCTCCTCTCCCCAGCGTCACAGCAGGTTCCCCGCCCCGCTGTACAACCGCCGGAAAGGGACAAAAAGAGTACAGTCTTGCAGTGAGGGTTCAACCCCTGGCCCAGGGCAACAGCGCCACCCTCAGACCCCAGGGAACCTCACACCACCAGAGTCCTCCATAAACAATAATCAGCGCATCTGGGTTACAATACCACCCAGATGCTTCCCTTAAATTTAAATACCAGCTACATAAGGAACATTCTTCCCACTGACCATCACACTAATGTATCATGAGTTGTAGATATAGTAATTTTTAGCAAGGGTTCCCTGTGACGGGAATGCTATTTCAAGGGCTCCTCTGTGTTGACAAGTTTGAGAAAGGCTGGGTTAATCTATAGAATATAAGAGATGAGGATTTAGGACAAGGTTTTGGAAATTCTTGTAAGGCATACAGTTGACTATTACGCAAAACTTGCAATTTCTGTAACAAGTATTTCAACTTACCACAGAGCTTATCCTGAAACTGGATGGCAAAGTGCTGAATGAGATCAAATGATTCTACATAGAACACGTGGTCCTCAATAGGAGAAGAGGCCATGGTCCGCAGAGAGTTGACATCTGCTCTCTGTACACCAACTGCATAGATTTCAATCTGGGCTTCCCGAGCTTGTGCAGCCACCTCTGTAACACGATCCTGAGGCCTACCATCAGTTACTATAACAGCAACTCTTGGAACCCTCTGAGACAGTGGTCGAGCTCCTTCTTCCTCAGTAAAAGCAACATTCATGGTGTATTGTATAGCCAGACCGGTCATGGTCCCTTGTGCCAGAGGAATGATGTCATTGATGGCCTTCTGCATTTGAGCCTTTGTAGTGTAAGTTTTAAGAGAAAACACATTTTGCACTTGACTGGAGTACTGGACTACTCCAACTCTTGTATGGCTAGGTCCAATTTCAAGTGAATTGATCATATCAATCATAAATTTTCTCATGCTTTCAAATTCAAAGGGTCGGACACTTCTTGAGCTGTCGATGATGAAGATCAGGTCCATGGGACCAGTCTTACATTGCTGCACTGCAAAAGGTATAAAAAAAATAAATAATACCAGTTATTTATACTTGCACACACACACACATCAAAAATCAGAATCGGAAATAAATCAGAAGTCTACTTGAAGAACGCAAAATACAAAATAGTTTTACTCCAGAAACAATTAAATATACACAAAGATCATTTTATGGTTATCAAAAAATTGTATAGTTATAATTATCAGATTTTTTACTTTCAATGTTTGACCCATGTCCTGGGTACACCACTTTTCATATGGGGCTACCTGATATTGATCCTGCTTTTCAGGCCAGAGCGAATGCAAAAAGCATGAGATCTGAAAAAAGCAAAAGCGATCGGACGGGGGCATTTCAAGAGTTTCTATGCAGTGGCATAATGTAAAGAGTGTTAAAAAGTGCCCAATTCTGTATAACCCCTTGTCCAGCCACCACTTAAAATCCTTAAAATGGAAGTCCATGCTAAATCTAAAATCCCTGCATCTATAGACCTTGGGATTTAACACTAACCTCTCTATCCCTGTAAAGAAAAGATGACATACCTTTTTGGAAGCCGATCTGACCCGCTTTCCGACCTGATCTGCAGTACCGGAAGCTCTGAAGAAGACACGGAGGACAACAGCTGTAAAATGACAGGGAAGTGATGTCACCCATAGACCTACTATGGGGCTTCCGTTGCCCTCCGTCTCCTCTGCACCCACCTTCACAGTGAAGCCGCAGCTGACAGCTCAGCATGGGATCTGGTCAGAGGGTGGTCAGATCGGCTTCCAAAAAGGTATGTATACTTGTTTTTTCTTTACAGGGATAGAGAGGTTAGTGTTAGATCGCTGGTGTCTATAGATGCAGGGATTTTAGATTTTGCATGGACTTCCACTTTAATGTCCAACCCTGGAGGAAATCTTGGATTATTAATAACATGTTCATGCGGGTGAAAAGGGGAGACCAGGTCAGTATTGTTTCGGGGGTTGTCCCACAATGCAAATTATCTGCTTTTTTAACCTCCCTGGCGGTATGATTCTGTCAGATTTTAAGTGCTGAAAGCGGTACAATTATTTTGCATGGAAATTTGGCGTTTTATATTGTAGGCCTGCAATTCTTAGCAATAACTCACTTAAATCTGTCCAAACCAGAGTCTAGTAGACATCCCGGGTATGATAAAGTTTGAAACACAAAATCATAAATTATAATATAATAAATAACTATAAATAATTATAACAAATAATAATATAATAATAATAATAATGAAAATTATTCAATAATGTAATCAAATTAAAAACACTGAAATTTGCACAGTTGCAGAATTGTCGCTGTCATTAGATTTAGTGTTTGATGACGAATTTCCCCACAAATCGCTATCGCTCAATACTGCAAGTGATTCTAATTTATTATCGCTGTTTTCTAGCTGGTCTAAAACCACTTTTGACATAAAGGGACACATTTTGGTTGCTATGGACAATCTCCAAATTCCAGGCAGAAAAAACTGTATTTATAATATAAAAGTGCATGCAGGTCACTGGACAGACCACTAGGGACAAAGGGGATGTGTAATTATTTTATACTGTACTGTAATCTTTACAGTGTACTGTATGTGTATTGTGTTTTTACTTTTTTGAATTTGGCACCGATCTCCGCCCCCGTGCGCCGCAACATCGCAGGGAATGGAGCTCGGCGGCACTCAGGCACTGTGTGAATCGAGCGAGGAGACAGCTCGATCACACAGCGGGGAGACATCATAGGATCCAGGGGACAAGGTAAGTAACTCTCCCTGTATCCTGCGATGCAACCCGAGTGTGGATCGGGGTTACCGCTAATGGTACTGGAATCTTACCCCGAGCCAGACTCGGGAATACCGCCAGGGAGGTTAAGCTACCTTTTACATTTCAGGGCATTAGTAAAGGAGGTGCAATTTGGAATCTGCTCTTCTGTCCTGAGGTTTGAAAGCCAAACAATGACTACCAGATTCAATCGGTGCCACCTGTGCTATCAGTGCCACCTGTGCCCATCAGTGCCACTACAGTGCTTGTCTGTGCTATCAGTGCCACTGCAGTACCATCAGTGCCACTACAGTGCTCATCAGTGCCTAAAGGTGCTACTTCAATGTTAGGCCTCTGTATGTGGCAATGCTGTGTAAAAGTCTAACACATGTGGTATTGCTATACTCAGGAGGTGTAGCATAATGTATTTTGGGGTGTAATTTGTGATATGCACATGCTATGTGAGAAACAATTTTGTGAAAAATAAATAAAAAATCTTAATTTTGCAAAGAATTGTGGGAAAAAATGACAACTTCCAAAAACTAACCATGCCTCTTACTAAAAACCTTGGAATGTCTACTTTCCAAAAAGGGGTCATTTGGGGGGTTATTTCTATTTTCCTGGCTTGTGACCCGCCAAAAGTTTGGTATTTCTGTCTTGAGATTTACCATACAGCTGCCTCTCTCTCTCTCTCACATATTTTTTCTACTGCTTTGTACGTTTCTACATGATCAGTGATGTTTTTTACAGTCTTAGAAGTCCACATACTTACATTCAGCTGGTGGTCTTGCCTTCAGTTGTGTTATGAGGACGAGAAGTAGTGTGGAGATATACAGAAGCTTCATCTTGTAGGTGAAGATATTGTTCTATTGATTGACTGTGGGAAATAACAATATAAAACAATATTATCATTTAACATAATCTAAACAGACTGTAAACTTTTATTCTCTTTATGATGATAACATCTACATGTAAGATGTTTTTATTACAATTTGTATCAAGGACAAAGATTTTCATGTTTTTACCTGTAGTTCCCTAATTTATGATATTCACAATTTGATAATGATCTGTGTTTGTCTATAGATAATAGTACTAATCTACCTAAAAGTGACACTTCAGTTATATGCAAAATGTGTGGGGCTGAGCAACCTGCTGGTCTCCATCTTTTTAAAATGGCGTTCCACTCGTTTTTAAGTTTATTAAAAGTCTAACTTTTAATAAACCGACACTCACCTGTCCCACGGTCCAGCGATGTGGCAACCCGAAGCCTCGCTCCTCTCCCTCTCCTCACCGTGGCCCTGGCATTGCAAGTGTGGCTTGTGACAGCTTGCAGATTTTCAGCCGGGTGTGCACTGCGAATGCGAGAGTCACGCTGCGCATTTTCAGTGACCGGGCTGTCTTCTGGGACTTGTGACATGTCCCAGAAGATTGCAGAAAGGGAGGGGGAGAGGAGGAGTCACCTAGGCGGCCCAGAGCGGAAGTGGGAGCTGGGTACCTCTGAAAACTAGGTACCCGCTCCCCGCCCAAAAAAATGACATGCCAAATGTGGCATGTAAGGGGGCGAAGTGTGCTTAAAGCGGAAGTTCCACTTTTGGATGGAATTCCGCTTTAAGTCTCCAGTGATGAATAGAGATGAGATTAAACGCATCTCTAATCTGAACTCCTAACTCACAATTTTTTGTTCTTCAATAATCTGCTCATAGGGTACACACTGCTCCAAAGCAGCCTGCAGGGAGATCCACAGCTGACAGAGATACTTGGGTGTCTGCACGGTCCGCAGCCACAAGCAATCCGATTAGATGAGTGAAGGCATCGGCCCTCCAAAAATAAAGCTTTTTTATTGGTTCACATCATTAAAATATCAAAAAACAGAATACAAAAAATAGAAAGACATACATACAGTCCTAGGACTGCCAATTCAGTAAACACCTTCACTCTTCTAATCCAATAATCTTCTGACTGGGTCTTTTCCCACCCCGCAGCTCATATGAGTCCCAGCAGCTCATTGGAGTATCAAAAACCAGGAGTTAATAGTTGGGGTTAGAGATGAGTTTGGAGAACGCCTGAGCTCATCTACTCATCACTTAAGACTAAGAAGAAAACATTTTTTTTTTTTTAATACCATGCCCTTCCAGAATTTATTGGGCCTGTCATGTGACACATAGGGGTTGGTTTACTTAAACTGGAGAGTGCAAAATCTGGTGCTGTGCATGGTAGCCAATCAGCTTCTACCTCCAGCTTGTTTAATTAACCACTTCCCTACCCGCCCATAGTCATCTGAAGACCACAGATGGGATCTCCCATCCTGGGTGGACGTCATATGACGTCCTGGGCTTCCCGGCCGTCTAGGGGCGCACGAGTGCCCACTATGTCCACCGGGCACCCGCGATTGCCCGTGATCACGGAAGGACCGTGGATCTGTGTGTGTAAACACACAGATCCAGGTCCTGTCAGAGGTGAGGAGACCGATGTGTGTTCCCAGTACAGAGGAACACAGATCGGTCTCCTCCCCTTGTGAGTCCCCTCCCCCTACAGTTAGAATCACTCACTAGGGAACATATTTAACCCCTTCAGCGCCCCCTAGTGTTAACCCCTTCCCTGCCAGTCACACTTACACAGTAATCAGTGCAGTTTTATAGCACCAATCGCTGTATAAATGTAAATGGTCCCAAAAATATGTCAAAAGTGTCCGATATGTCCTTCGCAATGTCGCGGTCATGAAAAAAAAAAATCGCAGATCGCCGCCATTACTAGTAAAAAAAATGAAATAAATAAAAATGCAATAAAACTATCCCCTATTTTGTAGACTCTTCAACTTTTGTGCAAACCAATCTATATATACGCTTATTGCGATTTTTTTTACCAAAAATATGTAGAAGAAGAATACATACTGGCCTAAACTGAGGAAAAAAATGTTTTTTTAAAAAAACAATTGTGATATTTATTAAATCAAAAAGTAAAAAATATTGTGTTTTTTTCAAAATTGTCTCTCTTCTTTTGTTTATAGCGCAAAAAATATTTGTTTAAGAGCCATGTCGCACGACCGCGCAATTGTCATTTAAAGTGCGACAGCGCTGAAAACTAAAAATTGGTCTGGGCAGGAAGGGGGTGAAAATGCCCTGTATTGAAGCTGTTAAGCTTTGACAAAAAAAGTTAAATACCTGGAAGCTGGTTTCTTTGCAGAGCTGAACCAGATTTTGCACTCTCCAATTTTAGAAAATCAACCCCATGAGGTCTTCTTGATGTGGCTGTGGTGACTCCCCCTTGGGCATGGGTCCACGGCCCCCCTATACTCACAGTGTGGCCTCAGTGTTCTTCATTGCAAGCATCATTTTACCCAGAAGACTGAGGACATCTTGTGGGAGAGAAGAGCAGCTGCAGTTGCATATTTTTTATTTTTTTTCAGGCTGAGGGCCAAATAAAAAAAAAAAAAATCCTGTTTATCCTGCCAGAAATGCAGACAGCTCCTTTTGGTAGTGGACCAACACTGCTGCACTGAGAGCCCAAACAGTTTTGTGAACATTGTCTCCCCAGCTGGACTATAGAAACCCCTCCATATATCCTCCTATAACATCTGCACAGCACATCCTTCTATAACATCTGCACAGCACATCCTATTATTTCTACACTGCACATCCTTCTATTATATCTGCAGAGCACAGCCTTCTATTATATCTGCACAGCACATCCTTCTGTTATATCTGCACAGCACAGCCTTCTATTATATCTGCACAGCACATCCTTCTATTATATCTGCACAGCACGTCCTATTATATCTGCACAGCACAGCCTTCTTCTATATCTGCACTGCACATCCTTCTATTATATCTGCAGAGCACAGCCTTCTATTATATCTGCACAGCACATCCTTCTGTTATATCTGCACAGCACAGCCTTCTATTATATCTGCACAGCACATCCTTGTATTATATCTGCACAGCACGTCCTCCTATTATATCTGCACAGCACATCCTTCTATTATATCTGCACAGCACATCCTTCTATAACATCTGCACAGCACATCCTTCTATAACATCTGCACAGCACATCCTTCTATAACATCTGCACAGCACATCCTTCTATAACATCTGCACAGCACATCCTTCTATAACATCTGCACAGCACATCCTTCTATAACATCTGCACAGCACATCCTTCTATAACATCTGCACAGCACATCCTTCTATTATATCTGCACAGCACATCCTTCTATTATATCTGCACAGCACATCCTTCTATAACATCTGCAGAGCACACCCTTCTATTATATCTGCACAGCACATCCTTCTATAACATCTGCACAGCACATCCTTCTATAACATCTGCACAGCACATCCTATTATTTCTACACTGCACATCCTTCTATTATATCTGCAGAGCACAGCCTTCTATTATATCTGCACAGCACATCCTTCTGTTATATCTGCACAGCACAGCCTTCTATTATATCTGCACAGCACATCCTTCTATTATATCTGCACAGCACGTCCTATTATATCTGCACAGCACAGCCTTCTTCTATATCTGCACTGCACATCCTTCTATTATATCTGCAGAGCACAGCCTTCTATTATATCTGCACAGCACATCCTTCTGTTATATCTGCACAGCACAGCCTTCTATTATATCTGCACAGCACATCCTTGTATTATATCTGCACAGCACGTCCTCCTATTATATCTGCACAGCACATCCTTCTATTATATCTGCACAGCACATCCTTCTATAACATCTGCACAGCACATCCTTCTATAACATCTGCACAGCACATCCTTCTATAACATCTGCACAGCACATCCTTCTATAACATCTGCACAGCACATCCTTCTATAACATCTGCACAGCACACCCTTCTATTATATCTGCACAGCACATCCTTCTATTATATCTGCACAGCACATCCTTCTATAACATCTGCAGAGCACACCCTTCTATTATATCTGCACAGCACATCCTTCTATAACATCTGCACAGCACATCCTTCTATAACATCTGCACAGCACATCCTTCTATAACATCTGCACAGCACATCCTTCTATTATATGTGCACAGCACATCCTTCTATTATATCTGCACAGCACATCCTTTTATAACATCTGCACAGCACACCCTTCTATTATATCTGCACAGCACACCCTTCTATTATATCTGCACAGCACACCCTTCTATTATATCTGCACAGCACATCCTTCTATTATATCTGCACAGCACATCCTTCTATTATATCTGCACAGCACATCCTTCTATAACATCTGCACAGCACACCCTTCTATTATATCTGCACAGCACATCCTTCTATTATATCTGCACAGCACAGCCTTCTATTATATCTGCACAGCACAGCCTTCTATTATATCTGCACAGCACATCCTTCTATAACATCTGCACAGCACACCCTTCTATTATATCTGCACAGCACACCCTTCTATTATATCTGCACAGCACACCCTTCTATTATATCTGCACAGCACATCCTTCTATGATATCTGCACAGCACATCCTTCAATTATATCTGCACAGCACATCCTTCTATAACATCTGCACAGCACATCCTTCTATAACATCTGCACAGCACATCCTTCTATTATTTCTACACTGCACATCCTTCTATTATATCTGCAAAGCACAGCCTTCTATTATATCTGCACAGCACATCCTCCTATAATATCTGCACAGCACATCCTTCTATTATATCTGCACAGCACATCCTTCTATAACATCTGCACAGCACATCCTTCTATAACATCTGCACAGCACATCCTTCTATAACATCTGCACAGCACATCCTTCTATAACATCTGCACAGCACATCCTCCTATAACATCTGCACAGCACATCCTTCTATAACATCTGCACAGCACATCCTTCTATAACATCTGCACAGCACATCCTTTTATAACATCTGCACAGCACATCCTCCTATAACATCTGCACAGCACATCCTTCTATTATATCTGCACAGCACATCCTTTTATAACATCTGCACAGCACATCCTTCTATTATATCTGCACAGCACATCCTTCTATTATATCTGCACAGCACATCCTTCTATAACATCTGCACAGCACATCCTTCTATTATATCTGCACAGCACATCCTTCTATTATATCTGCACAGCACAGCCTTCTATTATATCTGCACAGCACATCCTTCTATTATATCTGCACAGCACATACTTCTATTATATCTGCACAGCACATACTTCTATTATATCTGCACAGCACATACTTCTATAACATCTGCACAGCACATCCTTCTATAACATCTGCACAGCACATCCTTCTATTATTTCTACACTGCACATCCTTCTATTATATCTGCAGAGCACAGCCTTCTATTATATCTGCACAGCACATCCTTCTAGTATATCTGCACAGCACATCCTTCTATAACATCTGCACAGCACATCCTTCTATTACATCTGCACAGCACATCCTTCTATAACATCTGCACAGCACATCCTTCTATAACATCTGCACAGCACATCCTTCTATAACATCTGCACAGCACATCCTTCTATAACATCTGCACAGCACATCCTTCTATTATATCTGCACAGCACATCATTCTATAACATCTGCACAGCACACCCTTCTATTATATCTGCACAGCACATCCTTCTATTATATCTGCACAGCACAGCCTTCTATTATATCTGCACAGCACATCCTTCTATTATATCTGCACAGCACACCCTTCTATTATATCTGCACAGCACATCCTTCTATTATATCTGCACAGCACATCCTTCTATAACATCTGCACAGCACATCCTTCTATAACATCTGCACAGCACATCCTTCTATAACATCTGCACAGCACATCCTATTATTTCTACACTGCACATCCTTCTATTATATCTGCAGAGCACAGCCTTCTATTATATCTGCACAGCACATCCTTCTGTTATATCTGCACAGCACAGCCTTCTATTATATCTGCACAGCACATCCTTCTATTATATCTGCACAGCACGTCCTATTATATCTGCACAGCACGTCCTATTATATCTGCACAGCACAGCCTTCTTAAATATCTGCACTGCACATCCTTCTATTATATCTGCAGAGCACAGCCTTCTATTATATCTGCACAGCACGTCCTTCTGTTATATCTGCACAGCACAGCCTTCTATTATATCTGCACAGCACATCCTTCTATTATATCTGCAGAGCACAGCCTTCTATTATATCTGCAGAGCACAGCCTTCTATTATATCTGCACAGCACATCCTTCTGTTATATCTGCAGAGCACAGCCTTCTATTATATCTGCACAGCACATCCTTCTGTTTTATCTGCACAGCACAGCCTTCTTCTATATCTGCACAGCACGTCCTTCTATTATATCTGCACAGCACAGCCTTCTATTATATCTGCACAGCACGTCCTTCTATTATATCTGCACAGCACAGCCTTCTATTACATCTGCACAGCACATCCTTCTATTACATCTGCACAGCACATCCTTCTATTACATCTGCACAGCACATCCTTCTATTATATCTGCACAGCACATCCTTCTATAACATCTGCACAGCACACCCTTCTATTATATCTGCACAGCACATCCTTCTATTATATCTGCACAGCACATCCTTCTATAACATCTGCACAGCACATCCTATTATTTCTACACTGCACGTCCTTCTATTATATCTGCAGAGCACAGCCTTCTATTATATCTGCACAGCACATCCTTCTGTTATATCTGCACAGCACAGCCTTCTATTATATCTGCACAGCACATCCTTCTATTATATATGCACAGCACGTCCTATTATATCTGCACAGCACAGCCTTCTTCTATATCTGCACTGCACATCCTTCTATTATATCTGCAGAGCACAGCCTTCTATTATATCTGCAGAGCACAGCCTTCTATTATATCTGCACAGCACGTCCTTCTATTATATCTGCACAGCACAGCCTTCTATTATATCTGCACAGCACATCCTTCTATTATATCTGCACAGCACATCCTTCTATTATATCTGCACAGCACATCCTTCTATGACATCTGCACAGCACATCCTTCTATTACATCTGCACAGCACATCCTTCTATTACATCTGCACATCACATCCTTCTATAATATCTGCACAGCACATCCTTCTATAACATCTGCACATCACATCCTCCTATAACATCTGCACAGCACATCCTTCTATTACATCTGCACAGCACAGCCTTCTATTACATCTGCACAGCACAGCCTTCTATTATATCTGCACAGCACATCCTTCTATTATATCTGCACAGCACATCCTTCTATTATATCTGCACAGCACAGCCTTCTATTATATCTGCACAGCACATCCTTCTATTATATCTGCACAGCACGTCCTTCTATAACATCTGCACAGCACATCCTTCTATAACATCTGCACAGCACATCCTTCTATAACATCTGCACAGCACATCCTTCTATAACATCTGCACAGCACATCCTTCTATAACATCTGCACAGCACATCCTTCTATTATATCTGCACAGCACATCCTTCTATTATATCTGCACAGCACATCCTTCTATAACATCTGCAGAGCACACCCTTCTATTATATCTGCACAGCACATCCTTCTATAACATCTGCACAGCACATCCTTCTATAACATCTGCACAGCACATCCTTCTATAACATCTGCACAGCACATCCTTCTATTATATGTGCACAGCACATCCTTCTATTATATCTGCACAGCACATCCTTTTATAACATCTGCACAGCACACCCTTCTATTATATCTGCACAGCACACCCTTCTATTATATCTGCACAGCACACCCTTCTATTATATCTGCACAGCACATCCTTCTATTATATCTGCACAGCACACCCTTCTATTATATCTGCACAGCACATCCTTCTATAACATCTGCACAGCACACCCTTCTATTATATCTGCACAGCACATCCTTCTATTATATCTGCACAGCACAGCCTTCTATTATATCTGCACAGCACAGCCTTCTATTATATCTGCACAGCACATCCTTCTATAACATCTGCACAGCACACCCTTCTATTATATCTGCACAGCACACCCTTCTATTATATCTGCACAGCACACCCTTCTATTATATCTGCACAGCACATCCTTCTATTATATCTGCACAGCACATCCTTCAATTATATCTGCACAGCACATCCTTCTATAACATCTGCACAGCACATCCTTCTATAACATCTGCACAGCACATCCTTCTATTATTTCTACACTGCACATCCTTCTATTATATCTGCAAAGCACAGCCTTCTATTATATCTGCACAGCACATCCTCCTATAATATCTGCACAGCACATCCTTCTATTATATCTGCACAGCACATCCTTCTATAACATCTGCACAGCACATCCTTCTATAACATCTGCACAGCACATCCTTCTATAACATCTGCACAGCACATCCTTCTATAACATCTGCACAGCACATCCTCCTATAACATCTGCACAGCACATCCTTCTATAACATCTGCACAGCACATCCTTCTATAACATCTGCACAGCACATCCTTTTATAACATCTGCACAGCACATCCTCCTATAACATCTGCACAGCACATCCTTCTATTATATCTGCACAGCACATCCTTTTATAACATCTGCACAGCACATCCTTCTATTATATCTGCACAGCACATCCTTCTATTATATCTGCACAGCACATCCTTCTATAACATCTGCACAGCACATCCTTCTATTATATCTGCACAGCACATCCTTCTATTATATCTGCACAGCACAGCCTTCTATTATATCTGCACAGCACATCCTTCTATTATATCTGCACAGCACATACTTCTATTATATCTGCACAGCACATACTTCTATTATATCTGCACAGCACATACTTCTATAACATCTGCACAGCACATCCTTCTATAACATCTGCACAGCACATCCTTCTATTATTTCTACACTGCACATCCTTCTATTATATCTGCAGAGCACAGCCTTCTATTATATCTGCACAGCACATCCTTCTAGCATATCTGCACAGCACATCCTTCTATAACATCTGCACAGCACATCCTTCTATTACATCTGCACAGCACATCCTTCTATAACATCTGCACAGCACATCCTTCTATAACATCTGCACAGCACATCCTTCTATAACATCTGCACAGCACATCCTTCTATAACATCTGCACAGCACATCCTTCTATTATATCTGCACAGCACATCATTCTATAACATCTGCACAGCACACCCTTCTATTATATCTGCACAGCACATCCTTCTATTATATCTGCACAGCACAGCCTTCTATTATATCTGCACAGCACATCCTTCTATTATATCTGCACAGCACACCCTTCTATTATATCTGCACAGCACATCCTTCTATTATATCTGCACAGCACATCCTTCTATTATATCTGCACAGCACATCCTTCTATAACATCTGCACAGCACATCCTTCTATAACATCTGCACAGCACATCCTTCTATAACATCTGCACAGCACATCCTATTATTTCTACACTGCACATCCTTCTATTATATCTGCAGAGCACAGCCTTCTATTATATCTGCACAGCACATCCTTCTGTTATATCTGCACAGCACAGCCTTCTATTATATCTGCACAGCACATCCTTCTATTATATCTGCACAGCACGTCCTATTATATCTGCACAGCACGTCCTATTATATCTGCACAGCACAGCCTTCTTAAATATCTGCACTGCACATCCTTCTATTATATCTGCAGAGCACAGCCTTCTATTATATCTGCACAGCACGTCCTTCTGTTATATCTGCACAGCACAGCCTTCTATTATATCTGCACAGCACATCCTTCTATTATATCTGCAGAGCACAGCCTTCTATTATATCTGCAGAGCACAGCCTTCTATTATATCTGCACAGCACATCCTTCTGTTATATCTGCAGAGCACAGCCTTCTATTATATCTGCACAGCACGTCCTTCTATTATATCTGCACAGCACAGCCTTCTATTATATCTGCACAGCACGTCCTTCTATTATATCTGCACAGCACAGCCTTCTATTACATCTGCACAGCACATCCTTCTATTACATCTGCACAGCACATCCTTCTATTACATCTGCACAGCACATCCTTCTATTATATCTGCACAGCACATCCTTCTATAACATCTGCACAGCACACCCTTCTATTATATCTGCACAGCACATCCTTCTATTATATCTGCACAGCACATCCTTCTATAACATCTGCACAGCACATCCTATTATTTCTACACTGCACGTCCTTCTATTATATCTGCAGAGCACAGCCTTCTATTATATCTGCACAGCACATCCTTCTGTTATATCTGCACAGCACAGCCTTCTATTATATCTGCACAGCACATCCTTCTATTATATATGCACAGCACGTCCTATTATATCTGCACAGCACAGCCTTCTTCTATATCTGCACTGCACATCCTTCTATTATATCTGCAGAGCACAGCCTTCTATTATATCTGCAGAGCACAGCCTTCTATTATATCTGCACAGCACGTCCTTCTATTATATCTGCACAGCACAGCCTTCTATTATATCTGCACAGCACATCCTTCTATTATATCTGCACAGCACATCCTTCTATACCATCTGCACAGCACATCCTTCTATGACATCTGCACAGCACATCCTTCTATTACATCTGCACAGCACATCCTTCTATTACATCTGCACATCACATCCTTCTATAATATCTGCACAGCACATCCTTCTATAACATCTGCACATCACATCCTCCTATAACATCTGCACAGCACATCCTTCTATTACATCTGCACAGCACATCCTTCTATTACATCTGCACAGCACAGCCTTCTATTATATCTGCACAGCACATCCTTCTATTATATCTGCACAGCACATCCTTCTATTATATCTGCACAGCACAGCCTTCTATTATATCTGCACAGCACATCCTTCTATTATATCTGCACAGCACATCCTTCTATAACATCTGCACAGCACACCCTTCTATTATATCTGCACAGCACATCCTTCGATAACATCTGCACAGCACATCCTTCTATTATATCTGCACAGCACATCCTTCTATAACATCTGCACAGCACATCCTATTATTTCTACACTGCACATCCTTCTGTTATATCTGCACAGCACAGCCTTCTATTATATCTGCACAGCACATCCTTCTATTATATATGCACAGCACGTCCTATTATATCTGCACAGCACAGCCTTCTTCTATATCTGCACTGCACATCCTTCTATTATATCTGCAGAGCACAGCCTTCTATTATATCTGCACAGCACATCCTTCTATTATATCTGCACAGCACAGCCTTCTATTATATCTGCACAGCACATCCTTCTATTATATCTGCACAGCACGTCCTTCTATTATATCTGCACAGCACAGCCTTCTATTATATCTGCACAGCACGTCCTTCTATTATATCTGCACAGCACAGCCTTCTATTATATCTGCACAGCACATCCTTCTATTATATCTGCACAGCACATCCTTCTATAACATCTGCACAGCACATCCTTCTATGACATCTGCACAGCACATCCTTCTATAACATCTGCACAGCACATCCTTCTATGACATCTGCACAGCACATCCTTCAATTACATCTGCACAGCACATCCTTCTATTACATCTGCACATCACATCCTTCTATAACATCTGCACAGCACATCCTTCTATAACATCTGCACATCACATCCTCCTATAACATCTGCACAGCACATCCTTCTATTACATCTGCACAGCACATCCTTCTATGACATCTGCACAGCACATCCTTCAATTACATCTGCACAGCACATCCTTCTATTACATCTGCACAGCACATCCTTCTATGACATCTGCACAGCACATCCTTCAATTACATCTGCACAGCACATCCTTCTATTACATCTGCACATCACATCCTTCTATAACATCTGCACAGCACATCCTTCTATAACATCTGCACATCACATCCTCCTATAACATCTGCACAGCACATCCTTCTATTACATCTGCACAGCACATCCTTCTATTACATCTGCACAGCACAGCCTTCTATTACATCTGCACAGCACATCCTTCTATTATATCTGCACAGCACATCCTTCTATTATATCTGCACAGCACACCCTTCTATTATATCTGCACAGCACACCCTTCTATTATATCTGCACAGCACATCCTTCTATTATATCTGCACAGCACACCCTTCTATAATATCTGCACAGCACATCCTTCTATTATATCTGCACAGCACAGCCTTCTATTATATCTGCACAGCACATCCTTCTATTATATCTGCACAGCACATCCTTCTATTACATCTGCACAGCACATCCTTCTATTATATCTGCACAGCACATCCTTCTATTATATCTGCACAGCACATCCTTCTATTATATCTGCACAGCACAGCCTTCTATTATATCTGCACAGCACATCCTTCTATTATATCTGCAAAGCACATCCTTCTATTATATCTGCACAGCACACCCTTCTATTATATCTGCACAGCACATCCTTCTATTATATCTGCACAGCACATCCTATTATATCTGCACAGCACATCCTTCTATAACATCTGCACAGCACACCCTTCTATTATATCTGCACAGCACACCCTTCTATTATATCTGCACAGCACATCCTTCTATTATATCTGCACAGCACACCCTTCTATAATATCTGCACAGCACATCCTTCTATTATATCTGCACAGCACAGCCTTCTATTATATCTGCACAGCACATCCTTCTATTATATCTGCACAGCACATCCTTCTATTACATCTGCACAGCACATCCTTCTATTATATCTGCACAGCACATCCTTCTATTATATCTGCACAGCACATCCTTCTATAACATCTGCACAGCACACCCTTCTATTATATCTGCAAAGCACATCCTTCTATTATATCTGCACAGCACACCCTTCTATTATATCTGCACAGCACATCCTTCTATTATATCTGCACAGCACATCCTTCTATTATATCTGCACAGCACATCCTTCTATTATATCTGCACAGCACATCCTTCTATTATTTCTACACTGCACATCCTTCTATTATATCTGCAGAGCACAGCCTTCTATTATATTTGCACAGCACATCCTTCTGTTATATCTGCACAGCACAGCCTTCTATTATATCTGCACAACACATCCTTGTATTATATCTGCACAGCACGTCCTCCTATTATATCTGCACAGCACATCCTTCTATTATATCTGCACAGCACATCCTTCTATAACATCTGCACAGCACATCCTTCTATAACATCTGCACAGCACATCCTTTTATAACATCTGCACAGCACACCCTTCTATTATATCTGCACAGCACATCCTTCTATTATATCTGCACAGCACATCCTTTTATAACATCTGCACAGCACATCCTTCTATTATATCTGCACAGCACATCCTTTTATAACATCTGCACAGCACATCCTTCTATTATATCTGCACAGCACACCCTTCTATTATATCTGCACAGCACACCCTTCTATTATATCTGCACAGCACATCCTTCTATTATATCTGCACAGCACACCCTTCTATTATATCTGCACAGCACATCCTTCTATTATATCTGCACAGCACAGCCTTCTATTATATCTGCACAGCACTTCCTTCTATAACATCTGCACAGCACATCCTTCTATTATATCTGCACAGCACATCCTTCTATTATATCTGCACAGCACATCCTTCTATAACATCTGCACAGCACATCCTTCTATTATATCTGCACAGCACATCCTTCCATTATATCTGCACAGCACAGCCTTCTATTATATCTGCACAGCACATCCTTCTATTATATCTGCACAGCACAGCCGTCTATAACATCTGCACAGCACACCCTTTTATTATATCTGCACAGCACATCCTTCTATTATATCTGCACAGCACACCCTTCTATTATATCTGCACAGCACATCCTTCTATAACATCTGCACAGCACACCCTTCTATTATATCTGCACAGCACATCCTTCTATTATATCTGCACAGCACATCCTTCTATAACATCTGCACAGCACACCCTTCTATTATATCTGCACAGCACACCCTTCTATTATATCTGCACAGCACACCCTTCTATTATATCTGCACAGCACATCCTTCTATTATATCTGCACAGCACATCCTTCTATTATATCTGCACAGCACATCCTTCTATTATATCTGCACAGCACATCCTTCTATAACATCTGCACAGCACATCCTTCTATTATTTCTACACTGCACATCCTTCTATTATATCTGCAAAGCACAGCCTTCTATTATATCTGCACAGCACATCCTCCTATAATATCTGCACAGCACATCCTTCTATTATTTCTACACTGCACATCCTTCTATTATATCTGCAAAGCACAGCCTTCTATTATATCTGCACAGCACATCCTCCTATAATATCTGCACAGCACATCCTTCTATTATTTCTACACTGCACATCCTTCTATTATATCTGCAAAGCACAGCCTTCTATTATATCTGCACAGCACATCCTCCTATAATATCTGCACAGCACATCCTTCTATTATTTCTACACTGCACATCCTTCTATTATATCTGCAAAGCACAGCCTTCTATTATATCTGCACAGCACATCCTCCTATAATATCTGCACAGCACATCCTTCTATAACATCTGCACAGCACATCCTTCTATAACATCTGCACAGCACATCCTTCTATAACATCTGCACAGCACATCCTTCTATAACATCTGCACAGCACATCCTTCTATAACATCTGCACAGCACATCCTTCTATAACATCTGCACAGCACATCCTCCTATAACATCTGCACAGCACATCCTCCTATAACATCTGCACAGCACATCCTTCTATAACATCTGCACAGCACATCCTTCTATTATATCTGCACAGCACATCCTTCTATAACATCTGCACAGCACATCCTTCTATAACATCTGCACAGCACATCCTTCTATTATATCTGCACAGCACATCCTCCTATAACATCTGCACAGCACATCCTTCTATTATATCTGCACAGCACAACCTTCTATAACATCTGCACAGCACATCCTTCTATTATATCTGCACAGCACATCCTTCTATTATATCTGCACAGCACATCCTTCTATTATATCTGCACAACACATCCTTCTATTATATCTGCACAGCACATCCTTTTATAACATCTGCACAGCACATCCTTCTATAACATCTGCACAGCACATCCTTCTATAACATCTGCACAGCACATCCTTCTATAACATCTGCACAGCACATCCTTCTATTATATCTGCACAGCACATCATTCTATAACATCTGCACAGCACACCCTTCTATTATATCTGCACAGCACATCCTTCTATTATATCTGCACAGCACAGCCTTCTATTATATCTGCACAGCACATCCTTCTATTATATCTGCACAGCACACCCTTCTATTATATCTGCACAGCACACCCTTCTATTATATCTGCACAGCACACCCTTCTATTATATCTGCACAGCACACCCTTCTATTATATCTGCACAGCACACCCTTCTATTATATCTGCACAGCACATCCTTCTATTATATCTGCACAGCACACCCTTCTATTATATCTGCACAGCACACCCTTCTATTATATCTGCACAGCACATCCTTCTATTATATCTGCACAGCACACCCTTCTATTATATCTGCACAGCACATCCTTCTATAACATCTGCACAGCACACCCTTCTATTATATCTGCACAGCACATCCTTCTATAACATCTGCACAGCACATCCTTCTATAACATCTGCACAGCACATCCTTCTATAACATCTGCACAGCACATCCTTCTATTATATCTGCACAGCACATCCTTCTATAACATCTGCACAGCACACCCTTCTATTATATCTGCACAGCACATCCTTCTATTATATCTGCACAGCACAGCCTTCTATTATATCTGCACAGCACACCCTTCTATTATATCTGCACAGCACACCCTTCTATTATATCTGCACAGCACACCCTTCTATTATATCTGCACAGCACATCCTTCTATTATATCTGCACAGCACATCCTTCTATAACATCTGCACAGCACACCCTTCTATTATATCTGCACAGCACATCCTTCTATTATATCTGCACAGCACGCCCTTCTATTATATCTGCACAGCACATCCTTCTATTATATATGCACAGCACATCCTTCTATTATATCTGCACAGCACATCCTTCTATAACATCTGCACAGCACATCCTTCTATAACATCTGCACAGCACATCCTTCTATAACATCTGCACAGCACATCCTTCTATAACATCTGCACAGCACATCCTTCTATAACATCTGCACAGCACATCCTTCTATAACATCTGCACAGCACATCCTCCTATAACATCTGCACAGCACATCCTCCTATAACATCTGCACAGCACATCCTTCTATAACATCTGCACAGCACATCCTTCTATTATATCTGCACAGCACATCCTTCTATTATATCTGCACAGCACATCCTTCTATTATATCTGCACAACACATCCTTCTATTATATCTGCACAGCACATCCTTCTATTATATCTGCACAGCACATCCTTCTATAACATCTGCACAGCACATCCTTCTATTATATCTGCACAGCACACCCTTCTATTATATCTGCACAGCACACCCTTCTATTATATCTGCACAGCACATCCTTCTATTATATCTGCACAGCACGTCCTCCTATTATATCTGCACAGCACATCCTTCTATTATATCTGCACAGCACATCCTTCTATAATATCTGCACAGCACATCCTTCTATTATATCTGCACAGCACACCCTTCTATTATATCTGCACAGCACACCCTTCTATTATATCTGCACAGCACACCCTTCTATTATATCTGCACAGCACATCCTTCTATTATATCTGCACAGCACATCCTTCTATAACATCTGCACAGCACATCCTTCTATAACATCTGCACAGCACATCCTTCTATAACATCTGCACAGCACGTCCTTCTATAACATCTGCACAGCACGTCCTCCTATTATATCTGCACAGCACATCCTCCTATAACATCTGCACAGCACATCCTTCTATTATATCTGCACAGCACATCCTTCTATTATATCTGCACAGCACATCCTTCTATTATATCTGCACAGCACATCCTTCTATTATATCTGCACAGCACATCCTTCTATTATATCTGCACAGCACATCCTTCTATAACATCTGCACAGCACATCCTTCTATTACATCTGCACAGCACATCCTTCTATTATATCTGCACAGCACATCCTTCTATAACATCTGCACAGCACATCCTTCTATTATATCTGCACAGCACACCCTTCTATTATATCTGCACAGCACACCCTTCTATTATATCTGCACAGCACATCCTTCTATTATATCTGCACAGCACGTCCTCCTATTATATCTGCACAGCACATCCTTCTATAATATCTGCACAGCACATCCTTCTATTATATCTGCACAGCACACCCTTCTATTATATCTGCACAGCACACCCTTCTATTATATCTGCACAGCACACCCTTCTATTATATCTGCACAGCACATCCTTCTATTACATCTGCACAGCACATCCTTCTATTATATCTGCACAGCACATCCTTCTATAACATCTGCACAGCACATCCTTCTATTATATCTGCACAGCACACCCTTCTATTATATCTGCACAGCACAGCCTCCTATTTGTTATCATGCCTGCTATTTCTTCTGACAGCATAGTCAGCTCACTACAGGGTGCTTGGAGCTCACCCAATTTAGGGCAGCATTTTTAAGGGCCTGTTTACACTAATTGTGTTGCAGAAAATACGTGCTTCCTGCACCACATGGAAATGTACTGTCCTGGTGTGTGGGTGCCATGAATTGTTAATGGCACCTCAAACACATCTAGCAAGTGCATGTGCATTGTGGCCACCAAAACACCCCAATAACACTATTACTGCACCTATGCACGGTTTGGGGCAGCACAATTTTAAAAGTTACACCTGCCATACTTTTTGCACATTCCTGCCTGTTTAGCAGCCCATTGAAATGAATGGGTTGTCAAAAATTCACTGTCCCGGAACGTGTAAAAATGCAAATGCGAATACCCACGCTTGGTGTGAACCAGCACTCAAGAGACATGACATTGGAAACGCTTATGAATATTTTACTTTCACTGGATTTATGCATCTGATAACAGTTGACCAACTCAAAGCTGTCAGTCAAATCTATGATCCCTTGGAAAGGATTTGGCTGGCCTATTTCTTTTTGCTGTTTTTAGATCCCATTCAAAGTTGGTTTGGCTGAACAAGCAAAAAAGATTCCACACATAAATGCATCTAAATAAAGATCTCTAAGATCATGGAAACAGAATCTGTTTTTCTTTTTACATGTTAAAAAAATATAAAGGATTATTCAAAATATGATTTTATCTCGCTGACCTAATCACATTGAATGGTGTTTTTGACTTTCGTCCAGCCTTCAGATAAAATCTGCAAAGTTAGCTTTCCATTTTGACTGGCCCGGGTCCAGCCAGTATGTCCTACTGATATATAGTATATACATCTATATACACTTGGCAACTCATTTTCATTGATCAACAAAGAGGCTTCTGTGTATTTAAACAGAATTTTCCTGTCCGATTTAAGCAGAAATCACTGGCAGTTTTTCCTCTGACATGGTTATTTCACAATTTGGCTCCTGCCTGAAATATGATATACACCCAAGCCAGAACACGCATTTTATAGAGTTACAAAGGCTGTGAAATCGAAGAAACCCATATTTGAAGACAGATCGCTGAATGATCCAAACAATTTTAATGCAATCAGGAGACAATCTGTCTGCTACTGACCATCAAGCACATCGTCAGCTAGAAATAACATTGGAGCGTTTTTTTTATTCCTCTGGTCGCTTGATTAAAGAAAACCTGTCATGTTAAGTATGGAGGCTGTTATTGCTGACCTCTTGAGAATAATAGTTCCGTGGCTTCCATGCTTGTCTAATGACTTTAGCATATGGTCACTGACTGCTAAAGCACCCTTGCATCTTAGTGAGCACCACTGTACCTGGGCACTTTTCCATTGACCACCATTTTACCTATGCACTTCTCCTCTGCTTACTACTTCTCCATTGACCACCACTACATCTAGGCACTTTTCCATGGGCCACCATTGCACCTATATGCACTTCTCCACTGACTACTACTGCACCTATACACTTTTCTACTGACCGCCACTGCACCTAGGCACTTCTCCATTGACAACCGCTGCACCAATGCACTTCTATACTGACCAACACTGTACTTATGCACCTATCTTCTGATCGCCACTGCACCTGTGCATTTCTCCATTGACCACCACTGCACCTATGCAATTCTCCAATGACAACCACTGCACCTATATGCACTTCTCCATTGACCACCATTGTACCTATGTGAACTTCTTCACTGACTATTACTGCACCTATGCTATTTTCTACTGACTGCCACTGCACCAGTGCACTTCTCCATTGACAACCACTGCTGAACAGACCACCAATGTATCATAAGGACATTATTCTGGACGGATGCACTTCCAAAAATCCTTTATTGAAGCTTCATACGACCAGTGGTTGACAGATGGAGCAGGGGACAAAGAGGTAGACGCATTTCGTGCAAATGTTAGGGCTTGGTCATTACCTGACCACCAATGTACCCATGCTTTTTTCCACTGACTGCCACTGCACTTCTTCACTACCACTGTAACAGCCCAACAATTCTCTACTGTATACTCTGCGCTATATATTACATTTCTCAGGCTACTGGACTCCATGTAGTGCTCACTCTTTGAGGGACCACAAAGAGTATGGCTAGGTCTCCCTTGCTAGTATAGAGGCTGCCTGCCACAGACCCAGTTCCACACACCGACACATGAAGAGGAATAAAAGTGCAGGATACCCCAAAACAGCATCAAAAATCAATAGGAAGGCACACCTCTTAGCACAAATCCTATTGAAGCATGTATATGTAGCGATACCCCCAGCTAAGAGGGCTGCTGGTATCATTTTTGGGCCCTGTAGTGCACCGCTGTCAACCCCAGGTAATTAGCCCTAACCTCCCTTGGCACAGTTAGTAGGGGATGATAGGACTGTGTGGCCTGCAACTCAGGGAGACACAATCCTATAATAAAACACACAGCAATGGAGTATAGCTATCCTTAACCGTCTCTTCTGCAAAGTAAATGACACAAACACCAGTATACTTAACCCTTGCACTTTTACTCAGATTGTTGGGTAAGCATGTAATCAACAGTGTACATATCATGTGCAGAGCCCTACAATAAAAGAGTATCTCAACAAACAGAATGATATACAGTACTATGCATAACAGTAACGGTCCCCGCTGCAGCTATCCTCCCTCGTGGACAAAATGGCGCCCAGAAATGTCTACGCTAAGTCAGGCCTGACTGTACTGTGTATAAGTTCTGTAGGGGAAAATCTTCGCTAGCAAACGGTGGTGCACTTTTGAAGAAATAAACTGTAATCCACAGGATAAAAGGAGTTTTGATAACTTGGTGAATTAAGAACAAATCTCTAAAGTTACTCCGATGCACTGTCTCTCCTGCGCGCAGCGGCAAACAACTGGTGATAACTCCGGATAACAGTTATTGGGCCTAGAGATCCTATATAATTCTCTGAGCAGGTGCTCTCTCACCCAACCGGACCAGTCCGTGTCCGTATCTTCCGCTGCTGTGACTCGGTACACAGATCTCACCACCTCCGGGTTTTCGGTCCTCCTAGCGATGATACAGCAACAGTAGGAAAAGACGTCCCTCTGGTTCCTCAGTGAGAGCGGAAGGCTCTTTGGAGAAAGGCCCAGGCTTCAGGCCTTGTATCTCAGCAGGCTCGATCGAGAGTTCCACTTGCTGGGCGGGCGGTGTCCAAAGAGACCAAATTCAGCCCCGCCCCGCAATGCACCCTGGGTGTCCGGTTGCTCAAAGGGTACTGTAGTCTCTGGGGGATTAAAGGGCAATACCCCACTACACACTCCCCCCACTTAAAATCTTTGGTCCCCAAAGATAACACAAGCATTATCTACAAGCAATGCAGTTTATAGTAGCAAAAGAACTTGGCAGGGGAACCTCCCACCAAACTTGGTATGGGGGGTTTCCCTGCCCACAGGTCATATTAGTAGAAGTGACCTGCCTAACTGTGCCAGAGAGTGAGCTGGGGTTGCCCTCTACCAAATGCACAGTGGAGGGGCCAGGTTTTTGTATTGTCCTTCTTGCAGTTGTCACAGTGTCCTCAGAGCATTCTCCCATCTGAGTGTATGTCAACTTCCGAGGAGGGCGGATAGATCTCTTCACTCTTTGTTCTCGAGGAGTTATGGCCTCTGGTACTAAGGGTGCTTCCATTAAGGCAGGTGTTGTGGGACTTGCTGCTTCAAGGGCATCCGACTCAGGTGCAGGAAGGTACATTGAGTTCCTTGGGTCTTCATCTGGGACTGATTCCAGTACATCTTCCCATTCTTCACTCTGAACATTGGACGAGATGAACTCAGCAGCTTCAGCATTCAAGGTGTCACTTATGGGGAAGTCAGAGGGTGGAGGATCCACCACTAGGGATTCAGGTGCCTGAGACGGCCATAGCCAGGTGAGTTCCAGCTCCTCCTCTTCACTTTGATCTGAAATTTCCTCCTCCCTTGACAGAGTTGCTTGAGACCTGGTATTGGGTCTAGGAGTACAGGGAGTTGAAGGCAGCTCCGGGGATCCAGAGTAGGATGCATCCTGACTGCTTCAGAAAGGGGTAGCAGATGGTTTCTGTGCCAGGTCTTCAGCGGCCCCGCTCTTCCTTCAGGCTTCAACTGGTACACTGGTAAAGGCAGCTTTCTACAAATCACATAGATCTCTGACTTCCATCTGTCTGCCAGCTTGTGCTTTCCTGGAACACCCAAGTTTATCAGCAACACTCTGTCCCCGGGCTGCAGATCCTGGATCCGGACCCTAAGGTCAAAGTTCCGTTTGTTCCGGGCCCCTCTCTGGTCAGAAGTCGATTGGGCCTTCTCATAGGCCAGCCGTAAGCTCTTCCGCAGTCTGTCAACATATCCCTTGTGTGAGGCAGCTGATGTGTGGTCCATTGAAGTGACAAAGGCCAAGTCTACTGGTAGTCTTGCTTCTCTGCCGAACATCAGTCTATAAGGGGAATACCCTGTGGCATCACTGGTGGTGCTATTGTAGGCGTGCACTATGGCAGCTATGTGCTTGCCCCAATGTTGCTTTTCCTCACTGTTCAGAGTCCCCAACATGTTTAACAAAGTCCTGTTGAATCTTTCTGGCTGGGCATCGCCTTGGGGGTGATAAGGGGTGGTGCGAGTCTTCTTTATGCCCAAAGAGTCCAGTAACTTCCGAATCAGTCGGCTTTCAAAGTCTCTCCCTTGATCCGAGTGAAGGCGTTGAGGTAACCCGTAATGCACAAAGTACTTCTCCACTAGTATTTTGGCGACAGTGGAGGCCTTCTGATCTTTGGTTGAAAAGGCCTGGGCATAACGGGTGAAATGGTCGGTTATCACCAGAACATTTCCATGTCCACTCAAGTCAGGTTCCAGACAAAGAAAATGAATGCATACCAAGTCCAAGGGTCCTTGACTCTGCAGGTGCCCCATTGGGGCAGCTTGATGTGGCAATGTCTTTCTCTGTATGCAGCGAGCACATGAGTGACAGTACTCCTCCACTTCAGCTCGCATACAGGGCCAGTAGAATCTACTCTTTACATACTGAAAGGTTCGTTCGGCCCCTAAGTGGCCATGGTTGTCGTGTAGGGCAGCTAAGACAGTCTGTGTTTTTCTGGCAAGAATAGTTGCCACTTATCTTCCAGGTCATCAGAGGGGCCCCTTCGGTAGACCACCCCTTGATGAACCTGTAGATTGCCCATCCTTTGCGGATTAATCGGGCCTCCTTGGAGGGATCATGCAAGAGCCTGTCCGGATCCTGATCCTCCAGAGCTTCCAGGGCTAATCTTCCCCAGGGGTCTTCCAACTGATCCCATCTTATATCTTTCTTGAACAGTTTTGGCAAGTCATCTTCGCCCATCTGGGTCACATCACAATAGTATTTGGGTACCCCTACCACCGAAACTCCAATTTCTTCTGCCCTGGATCCGCCACTAGCTTGAAGCTGTGCTCCCTGACACAAGGCCCGCACTCCCTCTGGGGTCACCTGGGTCCAGTCTTCTGTGCGACAAGCGGGAGCATGAGACCTTCTGGACAAAGCATTGGCATCTCGGTTTCCAGTTCCAGGTCTATACTTTAAACTAAAGTTGAATCCAGAGAGGGCTGCCAACCAACGGTGGCCGGTGGCATCCAGCTTGGCTGTGGTGAAAAGGTAAGTGAGTGGGTTATTGTCTGTTTTCACTTCAAAGTTAGCTCCATACAAATAGTCTTTGAGTTTGTCTACAACAGCCCACTTTAAGGCCAAGAATTCCAATTTGTGGGTGGGGTAATTCTTTTCTGCTGGCGTTAAACTCCTACTCACATAGGCAACTGGTCTTAGCTGTTCTTCATACTCCTGGTACAACACACCTCCCAGACCATCATGACTGGCATCCACGTGCAATTCATAAGGTTTCTTGGTGTCTACATAGGCCAAGACAGGAGCAGTGGTCAGACTTTTCTTCAACATTGTGAAGGCCTCTTCACACTTCTCCATCCACTGGTCTTCCACGGACTCGCCTGGCTTCCTGGGGCCAGAGTCATCTTCCTCTCCTTCTGTCTTCAGTAACTCATTCAGAGGTTTGCCAATTCTCGAAAATCCTTCCACAACTCTGCGGTAGGAAGAGCAGAACCCCAAGAGGGATCTGAGCTCAGTCACTGTAGTTGGTCATGGCCAGGAGGTAAGTGCCTCCAGTTTGTCAGGGTCTGTAGATACTCCCTCTTCAGACACTATGTGTCCCAGGTAATGGACTGAGGATTGGTAGAACTGACACTTCTCCCTTGAGAGCTTAAGTACCTCATCACTGAGTGTCTTCAGGACTTTCTCCAGCCTTTCCTCGTGTCCCTCCAGAGTCTTCCCAAAAACAATGATGTCGTCTATGTACACCAGGACTTCAATGAGATTCATGTCCCCACTGTCTTCTCCATCAGTCGCTGGAAAGTGGCAGGAGCCCCCAACAGACCTTGAGGCATACGGTTAAACTCGTAGAATCCCACTGGGGTGATAAACGCCATCTTCTCCCTATCATCTGGATGCATTGGGATTTGGTAATACCCACTCTTCAGGTCCATGACGCTGAACCACTTGGCTCCAGACAGACTCTGTAGGGCATCCTCTATCCTAGGGGTGTTGTACTGGTCAGGTATGGTCCTCCTATTGAGAGTCCTATAGTCTATACAGAGTCTCAGTGACCCGTTCTTCTTCCTGACTACTACAATAGGGGAGGCATAGGGGCTTCTGGACTCTCGAATAACCCCAGTTCTCTTGAGCTCTGCCAGTTGCTCGCTTAAGTCCTCCAGATCAGCCAGTGGGACTCGCCGAACCCTTTCCCGGAAAGGCTTGTCTTCTTGCAGACGGATCTTGTGGGTGGCACTCCTCGCACACCCTATGTCAAATTCGTCTTTTGAGAAGATCTTCCTCCATCTGGTCAACTGGGCCCTGGCTCTCTCTTTCCACACCGGTGGTAGGGCTGTGTTCTCCAGGCAGAGTTTCTCCAGCATGGGTTCTCCTCCCTCCGCCTTCTCTAGATCAGACAGGGCCACTGGGGTAGCAGGGTTTACTTTGCCCAGCAACATCCGGGCCGGAATCTTCACAGGTGAGCCAGCGATATTCCTGATGTTCACTGGTATCCGGCCATTCGCCTTCATCAACACCCTCAGCGGGACCACCTCGGGGATCACTTCCAATCCTGGGTGGGCGTCTAAGGGGTCTGGTTCCAGAACCACAAAGGGGCCAGGTTGCTCCCACGAGAGTTTCACAGTAGCCTTTAGACAGGTCATTTCACCAGGCTGCAACACTCTCTCCTTCTTGGACAGTCTCCAGACTTTCCCTACCCCCTTTTCCGTGGCCTTTTGTTCCAGGACCAATCACCGGTAGGCTAACTGTAACATTGGGTGGATCCTGGCTGCTGAATTACCCTGCTCCTGTGCTAGGGGAGCCAGTAGTCTCCTGACCAGGTCAGTATTGGTCCCTATAATCAGGGAACTTGTGTTGGCTCCTGGTGGGCGAGGGCAAACTACTGACAGGGTGTCAAAGACCTCTGTCTTTCCTGCTACAGAGGGGTTGAAGGCCAGTCTGATGGAAATATAACCATCGTAGGGAAAGCTTTGGGTGCCAATTCCCCATATTTCTAGGTCTTCCAATTTTTGCAGGGGAAAATGACTCAGGTGTCTTTTTTTATTTATATTCTATTTATTAATTTTCTTTCATATTCAAATTAACAGTTTACATACATATACAAGTGTATTTTTTATAAATTAGAAATAGCAAAATATTATCAGTATAATTTTCACTCTATTAACCCTTAGCCCTCCCTCCTTCCCCCCTCCCACTTTACCTTTTCTCATAATCGGTTTTTCTAATACCTTTTCTTCAATATTTTTCCTCTTCTCTTTCCTTTTTTTTTTTTTTTTTTTTACACCCTATTCAAATCTATTTTTATTTTCATTTACTTTTCCTTATACCATTCTTCTTACTACCTTTTTCTATTTTACGGGGGATTCCCCATTTTTTCCAACCATGGGTTCCACACTTTTTCAAACTCTCTTATATTCCCTCTCTTGATATACACTACTTTCTCCTTCCATATTGTTTCAGTAACAATATTAACCCAGTCTCTCACTGCCGGTGGGTTCTCTGCCTGCCATATTTGCGCTATTAATTTTCTTGCGTGAAAAAGACATCTGAGCACTGCTTTTGTTATATTGGGTCCTCTGCTTGTTCCTTCCCCTAGTCCCAGGATACACATTCTAGGGTCCATTTCTATTGCTGTCTTGTATGTCCTATTTATGCTATCTAGAACCTCTGACCAATACCTGTATAATTTCGGGCACCTCCATATCATATGTATCAGATCCCCTGTATCTTGGCATCTGGGACACCTTGCATCTGTTCTCCATCCAAACTCAAACAGCCTTTTTGGTGTGTAATATGTCCTATGTAGCAACATTAAAAATGAAAACTTCTGAGCTGGCGAAACAGTTACAAGGTGTCCACTCTCTAATACCTTTTTCCATTGCCCCTCGGATATGGGTCCTAGATCTTCCTCCCATTTCCCTTTACTTTTAAGATGTTCTGGAGCTTCGATACTTCCTTTACATATGTGCGGATATATTTCGGAGATAAGGCCCCCGGTCCCACTCTGATTACCCAATCTCTGGAGAATAGGGGATTTATACCAGACTGGTCCCTGTCTGTCAAACTGAACATTTAATGCATGTCTAATTTGAAGATATCTATAAAATGTATGTTTAGGGATATCATATTCCTCTCTCAATGCAGTGAAAGTTTTTAGGGTTTTTCCCTCATACAACTGGGCTAGCCTAACTATCCCCTTCACTTCCCATTCCTTGATTTTCCCCACCGACTCCAACTCCTGAAGATTCCTATTGTCCCAGAGGGGTGCGTATTCTGTCTCTCCTTCTTGTCCCCCTATTGCTTTCACAGCTTTCCATACCTTTATTACCATCTTAACCGTGGGGGATTTGTTTACAAATGAGTTAGCCTCCAGAGCCTCCATCGCCATCTTATGTGGTGCTCCCAGTGTCATCAGTCCCCCATTTATATCTCCTCCTAACTCTGATCTCACTCCTACATGCTGCAATTGTGCTGCCAGGAAGTAGCACCGTGAATGTGGCACCGCCATACCTCCCTCCCTTGTTGATAACTGTAGGGTCTGTAGCCTTATCCTGGACTGACCTCCTTTCCATATAAATTCTCTAAATAGTGTGTCAATTTTCCTAAACCATTTCTTATGTATCCATATTGGTGTATTATGCAATACATATAATAACTGTGGCATCCACATCATTTTGATCAGATTGCATCTCCCTGCAACTGACAATGGGAGACGCCGCCATATTTGGATTTTAGTTTTAAATCTAGACAGGAGGGGGACTATGTTATTATTTATATATTTATTAGGGTCACATGTTAAAAATATATTCCCAGGTATTTCATTGTATCAACTGTTTCCAATTGGGGCATTACTACTGAAGTTTGGTTAACAATAGGGTCCACTGGCATCAAAGCTGATTTCTCCCAATTTATAACCAATCCTGAGAGTCTACCAAATTCTCTAAAGATACTCATTGCCTGCTTAAGTGAGTGATCTGTGTCCCCAAGGAAGAGGAGAACATCATCCGCGTAGAGTGCGATTCTCTCCTCCCCGATCGGTCTTACAAATCCCTCCATTTTTGTATTCACTCTTATTGCAATAGCCAGTGGCTCCATTGCTAGTGCAAAAAGCAGAGGTGACAATGGGCACCCCTGCCTTGTGCCCCTCTCCAATTTAATCTTATCCGAATAATCATTATTGACTCTCATTTTTGCACTGGGGTCACTCTACAAAATTTTTATCCATCTAATAAATGATGGGCCAAAGCCAAATGCTCCTAAAACATGGTGTCTTTGATAAAAGTCTCAGTATAGAAGGGTTACTTGGGCCCCTGTGTCCAGGATGGCCCTTGTGTAGACTCCCTCCACTTGAATGGGGACCACAGGGGAGGGGTTCCACCAACTTGGCTGGAAAACTCCTCGGGTAGGTCTCTTTCTTTGGACTCACAGACTTTCCCTTCGGGGTTTTCTTCTTTTTCCACCTTTTTCTGGATCTTAATCCCTGTTGGGCCTGGTATGCATTGATTTCTTGCAGGTTTTGTGGTTTTAACTACCAACAAGTGGTGTTGAATATTTTGGGAGGGGCATTGTTTCCCTTCTGACTTTAGGATTTTAGTGGAGCTTTCTGCAAATAGTGGGCACCCGGCTGACTCCTTCACCGGGGCCCTCTGAAGTTTTCCGCCGGCTGATGATAGGCGCCTCGATTCTTCCTTGAACTGGGACACACTCGCCCAAAGTGGCCAACTCCTCCACAGTTGAAGCATACAGTTTCTCCTCTCTTCCTTGGGGAGGTTGGTGTTGAGGCACTCTGGTACGGTTCTTTCCTGCTTTCCTCTTTTTCATTGACTCCTGAGTTCTTGACCATTAGAGAGGTCAAAAGATCCAGCACTTGAGTCATCCGAGACTTTAAGATCTCCACTTCCGAGTCCCGTTCAGTGGCTATGGCTGATCTGACTCCCACTGAGGGGGGGGGGCGTTGTTTTCTCGACCGCCTGTTGGTCCTTCAACAGAGCTTCTTCATCCCTTATGATCCGCACAAGGTCTGGGTAGCTCAGGGACATGACTCCTTCAGAGGTCTTCAAGTGGAGCCAGACTGGATCCGAACACAATGCTCCCCTCAGGATCTGCTTCATCCTAGTTGCGTCTATGATTTGTTGCAGCATCCCCTTTTTAAGAACAATTTGGCAGAGCATCTTATTTAACCTCCGGACGTATTCAGACAGTCTCTCTTCCGGCTCTTGAAGGGTATGCTCAATCTGGTATACTAGTTCAGCCACCTTTTCCAGCTGGCCAAATTCTTCCTGTAACATAGCCAGATAATCATAAGCAGTACAAACAGCATTGCTAAACCTAAGATTCTTTACAGCTTCAGCAGCAGCACCCTTCAAACTTTCACTTATGCGCTGCTTCTTCTGGCTTTCTGGTACTTCCCCTCCTTCTACATCCTGCATCGCTTGCTCAATCCAGGTGTGAAAGTCTTCTTCTCCGAGGGGGACTGGTTGTTTCCCGGAGAAAATCCTAAGCTTCCGATACCCGGCTTCCACATGTACCGTATTACTCTTCTGGCACTTTGTGACAAATCTCCCAGAGCATTCAACAGTTCAGGCCCTATAGCGGCCAGGGGTGTCCCGAGGTTATCGTCTCCTGAGACTTTTCTGCTTTAGGGGATAGTGGTGGAGATAATGGTGGGGGTGATGACAGGGGGGTTTGTAGAGGTTCCCCCTTCACGACCTCCGTATGCACCAAGCGGTATATCCGGTTATCTATGGCCTGTATGTTCTGACCTCTAAAGTCTTCTGGTATTCCGTTTCTCCATTCCACTAATGCGTATGTAAACAAGGTCTCGGGATCTGGCTTTAAATCCATCACCCATGCCTTCTGGCTCGTAGACAGCGACAGTATGAGCCGCTTTACCTCCTCTTCCGGACAGTTTTCCCCTGGGAGCTGAATAACTACCGCCATGGTTGGGTTGGCCCAGACTGCTGCGCACCACTGTGTCACTACTAGTGGGTCCATGCCTGTGCTTCTGGCAGGCTTGATTGCAGCGTGCAGTGTACAGGAATCCCGGACTCGAGCCCCCACGTGTAGCGATACTCCCAGCTAAGAGGGCTGCTGGTATAATTTTTGGGCCCTGTTGTGCACCGCTGTCAACCCCAGGTAATTAGCCCTAACCTCCCTTGGCACAGTTAGTAGGGGATGATAGGACTATGTGGCCTGCAACTCACGGAGACACAATCCTATAATAAAACACACAGCAATGGAGTATAGCTATCCTTAACCGTCTCATCTGCAAAGTAAATGACACAAACACCAGTATACTTAACCCTTGCACTTTTGCACTTTTACTCAGATTGTTGGGTAAGCATGTAATCAACAGTGTACATATCATGTGCAGAGCCCTGCAATAAAAGAGTATCTCAACAAACAGAATGATATACAGTACTATGCATAACACTAACGGTCCCTGCTGCAGCTATCCTCCCTCGTGGACAAAATGGCGCCCAGAAATGTCTACACTAAGTCAGGCCTGACTGTACTGTGTAGAAGTTCTGTAGGGGAAAATCTTTGCTAACAAATGGTGGTGCACTTTTGAAGAAATAAACTGTAATCCACAGGGTAAAAGGAGTTTGGATAACTTGGTGAATTAAGAACAAATCTCTAAAGTTACTCCGATGCACTGTCTCTCCGGCGCGCAGCTGCAAACAACTGGTGATAACTCTGGATAACAGTTATTGGGCCTAGAGATCCTATATAATTTTCTGAGCAGGTGCTCTCTCACCCAACCGGACAAGTCCGTGTCCGTATCTTCCACTGCTGTGTCTCGGTACACAGATCTCACGTCCTCCGGGTCTTCGGTCCTCCTGGCGATGATACAGCAACAGTAGGAAAAGACGTCGCTCGGGTTCCTCAGTGAGAGCGGAAGGCTCTTTGGAGAAAGGCCCAGGCTTCAGGCCTTGTATCTCAGCAGGCTCGATCGAGAGTTCCACTTGCTGGGCGGGCGGTGTCCAAAAAGACCGAATTCAGCCCCGCCCTTCAGTTAAATGACCCACCCCAGCAGTCCTTGTGTGGGGCAATGCACCCTGGGTGTCCCGTTGCTCACTGGGTACTGTAGTCTCTGGGGGATTAAAGGGAAATACCCCGCTACACATACATGAGTCCCAAAGTCAGGTCTTACTCACAATGTCCTAGGAGCCATCTGCCACCCAGCTTCCAAACAACCCTCTTTAGTGAGGGAGACAAGGATCCTTCTCCAGACCAGGACTCCAGAACGACGCCCTCCAGCAAAAATCTTTTAGCAAATCTTCTTTAGGTCCTCAGCCCAGCAACTACCGAGGCCCAAACTGCTAATCTTTTCTCCTGTAGCTGCCTCCCAGGGGCAGCAGCCCCAAGAGAACTGGAACCCTCCCTGAAGAGGAAAGAACACTCTGGAAAGGCCTTCAAAGAATGTATTACCTTCCTTAGCCACCTTCTGGGTGCCCTCTGCCAGGGATTGGCCAAGGCTTGATAAATATTCATAACTAAGTTATTGACCCTTCTGCTCTGTTTTCTGGAAGCTCCCACTGGAAACAGCCAGAAGTAATCAATCAGCCTAGGAAAACCTGACCAGACCAAATAGATCAGTGCTTCACTGACTACAGTGAAGCCAAATACTACATTTAGCGTAACAGAGGCATGGTGCTACAATCATATTGTACATTCATTTCTAAGAAATTCTGTAACTATCCTGTTCAACAAACTTGCACAATTTTGCTACTACAACATTAAAGACAAACTGGTATCATGCGATCACACCTGTTATTATCTTCCTAAAATAATTTTGCTTTGATGAAGGTTTCTCTTTGAAATTAGGAATGCATGCATATACACAAAGAAATAAATGGTTGTTTGCAACTTTGAACATAGTATTTCCTGTATTTTTTCTTCCACCACACCAAATATGGTGTCCTTCTTGCCATGACAATTCACTTGTGTGGACATGGTTCTCAATAGTGTGTCTCATGTGAATGAACTGCGCTAAGGTTAAGTTAATACCAAGACTAAACACTGCAAAAGGAGCCCAGTGTGTTCCACAAAAGGAAATAAAGAACACATTTCCAGCTCAGTTCGTTTATTCAAGGCAAGATGAATAGTGCACCACATATTTTGCTTTCATTGAGATGATAAGTAATATTATTCTATTTAAGAAGAATTAATTTTAAAGCAGTTTCACAGTCCTCACATACAGAAAGATGTGGGAAATATTCATCCATATACATAGAGTTACTACCCCATTGTAAGCTGCTTACTGTGGGGGAAGGAGGGAGGGGCCAAGAGCACCGGCGAGGGATTCCAGAAGAAGAGAATCAGGGATGCTCTGTGCACAGAGCAGGTAAGTATAACATGTTTATTACTTTAAGAAAAATAAAATAATGCCTTTACAACCGCTTTAAATAGATTTCATACGGTTTTAATAGTATTAAGCTATGTAGTTGGCACTTTTGTTTTCTCTATGGTACCTTTGAGTTCCTTTGTCGGGCATCTTTGATGATGCTGGATGAATCTTGCAGAGTACCTGTTGTTTTGGTGTTCATTTCCTATGTTCTGCTGATAATATGGACAACTCGTTCATTTGATAAGGAGCTTGGGCACACTTGGTGGTGTGTTACATTGAAGTGGGCTCCGGTGTAAAGTTTATTTTGGCACAATGTACCCATAAGATTCAAGATTTGAAAGTAGCCACTAATGGATTTTGTCACATTAAAAGAGGCATGCAAATTTCAGTCTTAATATACACTTAATGTAATTTTTTAATTATTATTTTTTTAAATCTTGAATTGATTTAGATTTTTTTTCACTAGTTTACAGGAAAAGTACACCTATTACTTGCATTTGTGTTATTTTATCCTGTATTCTGATATTTGTGTGCAGCTTTTCAGGTTCATTTGTATACCCCATGCGCAGGAATGTTTGGATTTTTGGTTAATTATAACACACTGCTGCCATTTGAGCTTAGGTAAGAACTTAGTATCAACATAATTGTACTGGGTCAGTAACTTGGAATGTTTTGAAGCCAGAGGATTATCGTGACAGTCAGACAACTAGCATTTTCAGAAGGAGGCTACCTCCCTGGATAATGTCTGCTCATTAAACTACAAGTGAATACCACCACATTATAAATGCCCACCAAGGGCTCTCTACTTTCTGTAAATCTCAGAGCATCTTGTTTTCTCACCTTACAGAGCAGACATATCCACTGTCTGATTTTAAGTTTCAGCTGCTTCCTGTCAACTCACTAAAAATATGGATAGAATATAATGAGATAAGCTGAACTAAAACATGATTTTGTGCAAAAAGGATTCATAAATGAAGGGATGTTTATGCACATAAAATAGGTTTAAGGTACAGTAAAGTATAAATAAATGTGTGTTCTCCAACTTTTAGGCCTTGTGCATACTGCAGCTGGCAAACGGCCATTTTAAAGGTGTTTGACATTTTTTTTCTGCCTCTAAACGACCTCCTATGTTAGCCTATGTATGCAAGCATACATAGGTGTTTAGAGGCAGGAGCGTACAGGCGCAGAAATCTGAACGCATCAAAATCACATTCAGGAGAGGACATTTGGGCAGAAAACAAACAAAGGCATCCAAACGCACCTAAACACATTTAGCATTTGAGCGTTTATTAATTTTAATGGCCAGAATAAATTACCATACTGGCCAATAAAATGAATGAATGCCTAAACGCTTGACGTGCCTAAAGGTGTTTAAAAAATGACAGGAGAAGGATGTTCAGAAGAGCCTAAAGTGCATGAGACCTAAATGTATCACTGGTGCAATAACTTAAGTTATTATAAATTCTAACACTATGGGGTGTATTTATAAAAAAAAATTGCCGAGCTATTCGCCTTGTGAAACTGTATGTACATTTGCTTGGTGCAAATGGGAGCAAAATGAAAGTGAATCAGGAAAATACCAAATTATGGCCACTGAATAAAGCTGATAATCACAGAAAAAAGCCATCTAGTGGCCATAATTTCACAATATTTTACTGATTCGCTCTATTCTGTATGAATATAAACATTTGACCTGGATAGAAACAAACTTTTGCCCCTATTCGCACAGAATGAATGTACAATATACCTTTTACAGGTTGCATAGCTGTGCACATTTTTTTTTATATAAATACACCCCTGTGTTTCAGGGTGTACCGGCCTGGGGCCTTCAGATTTAGAGATGCGCACACTGCCACCAATTCACCAATTTACCAATAGTGATTGAGGCCGCGTACACACGATCGGTTTTCTCTGCAAAAAACGACAAGAAAACTGCCGGGAGAGTTTTCTTGCCGAGAAAACCGGCTGTGTGTACGTGGGTTTCAGTTTTCTCGTCGAGAAAACTGCCCAGATTCCCCGACGAGAAAAAAGACGACCTGTGGTCTTTTTTCTCGTCGAGAATCTCGTCGGCCTGTTTCTCAACGAGAAACCCGAGTGTGTGTACACTTACCTGTCGCCGTGGAAACCCGCACATGCTCGAAATGACTTTGATGCATGCGCGGTAGCTTCCTAGGCATAGGCATAGGGTGTAGCAAGATGGCGGCGATGGCATTGAATGTGACGAGCGCACGGTCGTTGTAGTCGATGACGTCACCGCGTGCGTGCCATTCAAAAGAACGGCGGTTCTTTTGAATCGTACGTGTGTACACTCGGCCGGGACAAGTTTCTTGTCAAGATTCTCGTCAGGAAAAACAAAGTTTTTTTCCTGACGAGACTCTCGGCCGTGTGTACAGGGCTTGAGGCTTGGATCTTTATCATTTTTGTAAAAGAAACAATGACAAATAGTTGAACATTTTGACCACGTAGCAGGCAAACTTGCAAAATCATCAAAATAATTTTTTCTCTCTCTGCATTTGCGGCTACTGATTTCCTTTCATTTGTCTTTGGATATGGCGGCCATATTTCACCTTCAGCGATAACTCCCACAGAGAGAGGAAACATAATTCATCATATTCACATACTAGAAATACTTGTCAAGCTTCATACAGACACGTCCCTACTATGCTGATCTTTTTTCCTTGGAAATGATAATATTAATAAATAGCAGGTGGTGTGGACGAACATAGTCCAAAGACTGAGAATGCATTCTTTATGTGTTGAATTCCTTGCACTGACATCCAGAAGATCAGAAGAGAAGAAAAGCATTGCTTAGAACAACTTGATGTCCTGATGTTGACAGACCTCTGTTGAGATGGAATCTTGCACTAGCAGTGGTGGATGAAAAGGGCTTTGTGTACACAAATTGCAAGCATTGACACCAAAGAGAGACCTGGTTTCATGGGAATTTGTGTGAAAAAACCCAAAACCCAGCTTGTCGCAAGAAAACTTTTTCAGCGTGCCAGGTTCGAGATAAGAGATGGACAAGATGTTCCATTTATGAGCCTCACATGGGGTCCTTCACAGCTCCAAAGGATTTTCAGAACAAAACATACAGTGTATGTAGAGCCAATTTTTTTTTAAGTTTTAGGTCAGGTTTTTATAGCTGTCTGTGTCCCCGGGGAGATTCACCCTCTTTAAATGTCCTGGTGGTCAGTGTTACCAAAATTCTAAAAATTCGAAAGTGTTTCAGTTGTCACCAGAACAAAAGGTGAGGAGGGTAAATCATCCAATGGAGGAGTCCATTCTGGTAATAACTGTCTAAAGCTGGCCATACACTAGTAGAATATTGTTTGAAATGTTTTGTTTCAGCACTTCAGGACCATCCACGGCACTTAAAGCGGTGTTCCGGCCCAATTTTTTTTTAAAAGACAGCAGTTACACATACTGCAGTGGCTGGCTTTTAATAATCGGACACTTACCTGTCCTGGAGTCCAGCGATGTCAGCACCGCAGCTGATGTTTCCATCAGCTGTCAGGTTCTGCCGCCGCCATTGCGAGTAAGGGAACCCGGCAGTGTAGCCTTTCGGTTTCAGGCTGGGAACTCTACTGCGCATGCGCGAGGTCCCGCTCCTCTCTCCTATTGACTCGTCGGGGGGGAGGGGAGGAGCCCCGGGGTGACGTCACGGGCCGCATCCCGGACTCCTGGAAGTGGGAGAGGATACCTGTCAAAGACAGGTATCCTGTCCCCCCTCCCCCCCAAAAGGTGCCAATTGTGGCACCGGAGGGGGGGGAGGAATCAGATGAGCGGAAGTTCCACTTTAGGGTGGAACTCTGCTTTAAACTGCAGCAGGGCAGCTCTGCTGCACTAAATCACGTATGTGTATGTGATTTGGCATACTCAGGTAGGGGGCGCACACAGCCCTGGTCGTGCTGTCATTCACTACAGCACAAGCCGATCCCGACCAATGATTTATGGCCGGGACCTGCTGATCGACTGAGCGAATGACAGAAGAAAGCCCTGTGTTGGTAAACAACATATGGCTCTCTATAGAGTGCAGTGAACAGTCACATTGCTTAATAAAAGCAGCACACTTTACACCTGTTAGGCACACAGTTAACCCTTCGATTGCCCCAAGATGGTAAAGTGTTACTAGACCCACATCTGTAAAATCAGTCTGTATAGGCAGTAAAGCATGCTTGTTATACTCACTGTGGAACCTAAGGGGTTAATCCTCTACATTGTGTAAAGAGGCTGTTTGATCCTATCTTCTCTGATCCTCCCCTTCTTCCACAGTCCCCAATCCATCTGCTGATAGAACAGAGCCTCGGGGGCAAACTGGGCATGCTCAAATTGGTGTGTATAGCTAGAGTTTCAGGAGAAGGTGCATGTGATAAGCACAGGGCCAATCAGCACTGTCCAAACAGAGGGTCAGGGATCATGCAGCCTCATAGGACAGTCAGAGGAAAATGAAAACTCCTCCTACAAGCTTTAACCAGTGTTTGGCTGGGCACTGATAGAAGTCACAAGGCTGCTATATACTGCTGATGAGAAAAGGTATTTAGCAGTTTATATTTACTAAAATAATGGCATTTCCATGTTCTGTGTATTGTGGGAAACAAGATAACAAGATATAGTGAATGCAGGGTCCTGGGTTTAGTAACACTTTAAAGTGGAGTTCCACCCTAAAGTGGAACTTACGCTCATCTGATTCCTCCACCCCTCCGGTGCCACAATTGGCACCTTTCGGGGGGAGGGGGGACAGGATACCTGTCTTTGACAGGTATCCTTTCTCACTTCCGGGAGTCCGGGCCGCGGCCCATGATGTCACTGCGGGGCTCCCTCCTCCTTCGCTGGAACACCGCTTTAACTCCTTTCCAGCCAGTGTCATTAGTACAGTGTCAGTGTATAGTATTAGCATGGATCACTGTAAAAATCCTTGTATACATGATGGGAATATCGGACAAATAATCTTTTTATTTTGCATGCTGGTCTCATGTCGAAAATGAAGAGGTTACTAAAGTTATGAAAATTCTCGTACAACAGAATACAACTGATGTAATTTGTTGTATTGTTTTGTAATGTACTCTTTCGTTTCTGAGCATGCGTGGCCCTGGTCTTCTGATTTTGCAGGACCGGTCGCACCAATGGGGCCAGACTGCACCCCTAGACTAAGCAAGCAGTTAGGCTGCATTCACACCTGAGTGTCTCATTTTTGCAATTTTTTTCAGGCATTTTGTTGCGTGCTTTTGAGCGTTTTTTGTACAGCGTTTTCAGGGATGTTTTGTATTAGCCAATAAAGAAAACTATCATCTGTCACATCATTTGTTGCTGTGTGTTTCTGCTTTCAGCTGCTTCAAAAATTCATGATTTTGAGCTTCAGGCGTTTGGCTTCAAGCATTTTGAATTGGAGATGTGAACCTCTTTCATTGAGAATCATTTTTTTTTCTACCTGAAGCCTCGTACACACGACCGAGTTTCTCGGCAAGAACCAGCAAGAAACTTGCTGGCAGAGATTTCTTGGCGAGAAATTTGTTTGTGTGTATGGTTTCTCGTCAAGAAAACCGACTAGAATCTCGACAAGAAAATAGAGAACCTGCTCTCTATTTTCTCATCGAGATTCTCGTCAGCCTGTTTCTCGACGAGAAAATTGTGTGTGTGTACACTTACCTGTCCTCCGGGAAGCCCGCGCATGCTCGAAATGACTTTGACGCATGCGCGGTAGCTTCCTAGGCATAGGATAGGGTGTACAAAGATGGCGGCGACGGCATCGAATGTGACGAGCGCATGCTCGTCGTATTCAATTACGTCACCGCGTTCGCTCCATTCAAAGAACCGCGGGTTCTTTGAAATGAGCGTGTGTCCAAGGATCTCGTCTAATAAAACAACGTGTTTTTTACGACGAGATTCTCGGCCGTGTGTACGAGGCTTGAATGTTTTGGAGCTTCGATCTTGGAGCTACAAAGCGCCCAGGTATGAATGAGGCCTTACCCTTGCAGTGTGGGGGACCCCAATGAAAGAATAGATTATGTCGAATTCCCAAAGTCAGACTTTAATTATATACAGCTGGGGGTAGGTAACCAAGAGGAATTCCTTTAATACAAAATGTTTAGATAAAAAATACCTTGCCCTGCCTCACATTTCCAGCACCTTGTTGCGAACAAAAACGATATTGTCACAGGCTATTTAACAGCACAAATAAGGCATCAATCCGAGTCTGCGGGCATGAAGGGTAGTAAATTGGTACTGTGTGTTTGGCTTACCATATATCACTAAGAAGGAACTACATTTGGTAGGAATCACACCTCACCAGCTATGCATTTTCCTACAGGCTTGCCTTCCTGTCTACGGTATACAATGCGGCCCTTTACTAAAATGCAAGCTGACAGAAATGCTATGAGAATAGTGGGCTGGAGGCTCCAAACCAGTAACACTGTGCAGCAAGGAGGACAAGGTTATGTGGCTTCGTTTAGCATAGCACAATGGTGAAAAATGTTACATGACACTTAAAAGGAATGTCTGTTCCTTCCATCAAAACAAAGGTCTGATTCTTCTAAATGAAGACTTTAGCCATGGAGGCATGCAAACACTGGGTGCACTGAATGGAGGTATCAGGAAGACTTTGCTTGTGGTCTGTGCTGGGCTGAGGTTAGGAAAGCGTGAAAACTAGGAAACCAAGATTGCCCCCAAACTTTCCATTTAATTAACTCATGAATGTATGTTATTGTACACAATAGTAATGAGATTCAAGAACGGTCCTATATGGTAAATAAAAAGCACTATATTCTTCTAAAATCAGGATCTGGTGAAAGACGATCTCTAGGATAATATAGAAAACCACTTGGCTTTACCACGGCCATGCCGTTGCTTTAAAATAATAATATAAAGAAAATACATCGCACACTGCATTCTTTGAGACTCCAAATCAAGTGGAGCCACACTTATTCCAGTGAATAAAAAGACAAACCATTCTCATGACCTGTCAAACTTATGTGACTGGCCCCTCCTTCAGTTATGCAGTAAGTTTTACAAGGTAGCATGCCTACATTTTTCACCAGCCCTTTACCTGTGCTCTGCAATACTTTTATGCACAGGGCTTTTTTTTTCAGAGTAAGTGCAAGTCCCCCGTCACTCCTTGTCTCATCCCCCTACCTACCTCTAAATAATATCCCTTGTCTCCTCCCCTACCCAACTCTGAGTATCATCCTTTGTTTCCTCTCCCTACCTAACTCTGAGCATCGTCCCTTGTCTCCTCCCCCTACCCACCTCTGAGTATCATCCTTTGTTTCCTCTCCCTACCTAACTCTGAGCATCATCCCCTGTCTCCTCCCCCTACCCACCTCTGAGTATCATCCTTTGTTTCCTCTCCCTACCTAACTCTGAGCATTGTCCCTTGTCTCCTCCCCCTACCCACCTCTGAGCATTGTCCCTTGTCTCCATCCCCTACCCACCTCTGAGTATCATCCTTTGTTTCTTCTTCCTACCTAACTCTGAGCATCATCCCTTGTCTCCTCCCCCTACCCACCTCTGAGCATCGTCCCTTGTCTCCACCCTCTACCCACCTCTGAGTATCATCCTTCGTTTCTTCTCCCTACCTAACTCTGAGCATCATCCCTTGTCTCCTCCCCTACCCATCTCTGCACATCATCCCTTGTCTCCTTCCCCTACCCATCTCTGCGCATCGTCCCTTGTCTCCACCCCCTACCGACCTCGGAGCATTGTCCCTTGTCTCCACCCCCTACCCACCTCTGAGCATTTCTCTTGTCTCTTCCCCCTACCCATCTCTGCGCATCGTCCCTTGTCTCCACCCCCTACCCACCTCTGAGAATCATCCCTTGTCTCCACCCCCTACCCACCTCTGAGCATTGCTCTTGTCTCCTCCCCCTACCCATCTCTGAGCATCGTCCCTCGTCTCCACCCCCTACCCACCTCTGAGCATTGCTTTTGTCTCCTCCCCCTACCCACCTCTGAGCATTGCTCTTGTCTCCTCCCCCTACCCATCTCTTTGCATCATCCCTTGTCTCCACCCCCTACCCACCTCTGAGAATCATCCCTTGTCTCCACCCCCTACCCACCTCTGAGCATTGCTCTTGTCTCCTCCCCCTACCCATCTCTGAGAATCGTCCCTTGTCTCCACCCCCTACCCACCTCTGAGCATTTCTCTTGTCTCCTCTCCCTACCCATCTCTGCACATTGTCCCTTGTCTCCACCCCCTACCCACCTCTGAGCATTTATCTTGTCTCCTCCCCCTACCCACCTCTGAGCAATGTCCCTTGTCTCCACCCCCTACCCACCTCTGAGCATTGCTATTGTCTCCTCCCCCTACCCATCTCTGTGCATTGTTCCTTGTCTCCACCCCATAACCAGCTCCCAGTGCTGCTCCCTTTAGAGAAAACAGCACCAAGTTTCATTTTATGGTGCTATTGTATGTGCTATTACCATAGTAAGTAATTTGTATGGAATTTGTAAATATAGCAAAAACGGTATTCAATTAGATCCGCTGAAGCCAGCAACAGCAGACCTCCCTCCAGCAATGATAGATCCCCCACCCCAACAACAGATCTCCTGCAGCCAGTAACAATAGACTCCCTTTCCCACAACATTAGACCCCCCAGTAACAAAAGACCCCCCCAGCAACAATATATTTATCCCCAGCAACAACAGATCCCTTGCAGCCAGCAACAAAAGATCCAATGTAGCCAGAACAAATAGACCCCCTCCCCACAACAGTAGATCCCCCCTGGCAACCTAAGACAACAGATCTCCCGCTAGCAACAATAGAACCCTCCAGCAACACTACACCTGACAACATATCCCCCAGCATTGTTAGATCCCCCCAGCAACAATAGATCCACCCGCCCAACAACAATAGTCCCCCTTCAGAAACAACAGATCCTCTGCAGCCAGCAACAATAGACCCCCTTCCCCACAACAGTAGATCCTCCAGCAACCTAAGACCCCCCAAAACAATAGATTTGCCCCCAGCAAAAACAGATCCCCTGCAACGAGCAACAACAGATCCCCTGCAGCCAACAACAATAGATCCCCTTCCTCACAACAGTAGATCCTCTACTAACAATAGGCCCCCAGCAACAATAGATCTCCCATCAGCAACAATAGAACCCCCAATCAACAGTACACCCCTCTAGTGATAATAGATCCCCCAGCACCCCTTGCCACTACATACATTCAGTGCTGGAGATGCAAAGGCTACAGTACATACAACCTCATTCCTGCTAAAGAAAAAAGCCCTGCTTGTGCGCAATCTACAGACAACACCTTTCTCATCCCCCCCTGTAATTCTACTTATGTGTAAATAGGTAAAGGGGGATCGGCATACAGTGAAGAGGAAAGCAACTGAAGGTTGTAAAGTAAAAGACAGTGGAAGCACGGAATAGGAGGGATGGGCATGGGGGAGTAGCAAAGTGATCACTTTTCAAATGGTGAATAATAAACAGTGAGGAGGAGGCAGGCGGTTGCAGGGTGGTTTCGGCACAACCCCATTTGCGTGAATGGATCTTCTTACTGTCGTCAAAAACAGACATCAATTTGACCCACTAATGATTTGAGAACTGAGCAAACTTTCTTAGAACCTTCTTTTTCCAAAACTTTTTGTTCAAAATTCTAACCATCTATGCCTGGCCAGCTTTAATAAGTTGTTAGTTCAAGAAAAGTTTTCACACCCACAACTTCGAATTTCCTCATCACTGTAGTCGAAAATTAACGTTGATTTGACCCCACTAATGAGTAGAAAAATAAACAAACTTTCTTAGAATCTTCTTTTGATAAGAATTTTCATTCAAAATTCTACCCATCCATGGCCAGCTTTAGAAATTTGTTCGTACAAGAAAAAGGTTTCATCTGGCTCCTTCGAATTTTTTTCTCACTACGGTTGAAGACGAATGTTAATTTGACTCTTTAATGATTAGAGAAACAAACAAACTTTCTTACAACCTTCTTTTCCCAAGAATTTTCATTCAAAATTCTACCCATCTATAGCCAGCTTAACTCCATGTATCAGCCTCCTACCGTATATCCAATGTTTTGGGTCAATGTTGTGATTGGGGTGGGACCTGTGTGAGACAGAATATCTGATTGGACTCCCTGAGCAGCCAATCAGTGTTTCTGCCTCACAGACATCCAATAAGCATTGGCCAACTACTATATAGAGAGAATCGGATCTCGCCTCCAGGTATATTAGGGAGTGTAGTTCTGGGGGAAGAGGAAAACCTGTTAAAAAAATATCTCAATGTAAAATTTACAATTATCTATGTTCAATTATAAATTGAGTTGAATTAAAAATGGTTGACATTTTTGTTTAGCTTGCTGGAATTAGCATGGGAACACATTGGATGCCTTCAGCTGCCATTGTGCTCATGCTGGGGTTCTGGTGTGTCCCTGTGCTTTTAACCTATTGTCAAATGACGGCTGGACGGGTCATTCGTCGTTGCGGGTGGACATCATAGGACATCACGGGCCCTGCTGCGGAACAAACTGTCATCAGCTGTGTCTCAATGGCTGATCAGTGTACTGGCCTGCTGCTGGTACCATGTGATCACTGTGACCAATCACAGCAGATCACATGACAATTGTACACAATGGATGGCTTCCTTTCATGGCATTCATTGTGCACACTTGTATTGCTAGCTGTGATTGGTCACAGTGATTACATGGTACAGACATGGCCAATCACAGCCCATCTGATCTATGTGATTAACTGTGGCCAATTGCAATGAATCATTTTCATTCAGTAAAAATAGTTGCTTACCAGTGGTATAAGAAATTGTGTGTGAAAGGGTAGCACTGTATTGCTCTGGTCACCAAAAGAAAGTTCTATTTGTGTGAAAAAAATTATAAAAATTTCATATGGGTACAGTGTAGCATGACCACGCAATTGTCATTCAAAGTGTGACAGCGCTGAAAGCAAAACTTGCCTGGGCAGGAAGGGGGTGAAAGTGCCCGGTATTGAATCGGTTAAGGAGGAATGGGCTCCCTCTAGGCAAAGCTGCCCTTAATTTATCCACTGCTATATATACTTTTATTGTTGTTAGCATTTTTTATTTTTTTTTGCTCTGCGTAAGGCCTTTTAGGTGCGCCTTACTCTAAAATCTAGTTATAAATTGGAGCGGTTTGCCATTTTTGTTACGGCAATGTGATTTAAAGTTGTTGTGAACCCCTAGGCTGGGTTCACACTTTATTCGGATGCGGCTCACAGCAGGGGTCCGGTGTGTCCCTGTTCACCGTTTCAGGGTCAAGTTTTTGCAAGAATTCGGACCTGAAACAGAGCCAAAGATGCACAGGACCCTTGTGCAATCCGCTCCGCAGCTGCCACGGAGATGTGTGAACCGGCTCCATTGAGAGCCAGGCACACTCTCCTGTCATGCGAATTGGAATGCGGGGAAACCCTGCACCAGTGTGAACCTAGCCTTCCATATACCCAGTGAAGTGACTGGCCTTAAATGATACACAGAGATTAAACAAATCCCCCTACATAAGTTGTACCTGTTTATCCGGTGTCTTCTCTTCTGTACAGCCATTCAAAGACCAGAATTTATAATGGTTGTCTGAGAGCTCAGAAAAAAAGGAGGTGGAGAGCTGAAATCACACTCTGCAGAGCTCAGTGAGGAGAGCTCTGAGAGCTGATTGGACTGAAGAGACACACCCCCCTTCACACAGCACCCATAAACATAGTTGAGGCTGTCAATCTGCTGGAGGTTCCTTCCCTGTCACCATTTTTCTCTTGGTGTCAGGAAAACTTTTCAGAAGTGACTCATGCTGATAGCAGAGGAATGATGCTCTTATTCAAGTACACACTACATAGGGAAATATGTTCATATTTCATGTCTGAGGTTTACAACCACTTAAACCCTTTTAACCTAGGAGCTAAGACTCAGCAGGCTTGTACCCATGAAAATAAGACATGTGGTTTGTTTTGTTCTAAATTGAAATTTGGATGAATTTTTGGATACATCTGAATTTCCAAATTACAATAATACCGAATTTAAAAGAATCCGAAGTAAAGAAAAAAAAATAGTTTTCGAATACTTTCTAAATAGTTTTCAAATTCGAATAGTTTTACAGTTTCCAAAAGAGAATAAAATAGAATAGAAAATAAAAGGAATAGAATAGAAAAAAATAGAATAGAAAATAATATAACAGAAAATAAAAGACTTCTAGACTGTAAGCTCTAACGAGCAGGGCCCTCTGATCCCTCCTGTATTGAATTGTGACTGTACTGTCTTCCCTGATGTAAAGCGATGCGCAAACTGTTGGTGCTATATAAATCCGGTATAATAATAAAAATAATAATAATAATAAAATAATAGAATATAATAGAGCAAAACAGAAAAATAGAATAGGAAATCAAAGAACAGAATAGACTAGAATATAATAGAAAGTAAAATAATAGAATGAAAAAGAATAGAATTAAAAAGAACAAATAGAAAAAGAATATAAATTAAAAAAATTGAATATAAATAATATAACTATTTCCCAAAATTCAACTAGAATCAATTTGAATAGAATACAAAAGAATAGATTAGAATAGGAAGATGGTTATATTCATTCTATTCTATTTTATGCTGTTGTTTTTTTCTATACTATTGTGTTATTTTCTATTCTATTCTACTCTATTCTATTCAAATGCGAATTGATCTATTTGAATTTTTGGAAAAATTTTATATTATTTCTAATCTATTTTATTGTTTTTTAAATTCTATTCTTTTCTATTCGAATTTTAGAAGATGGTTATAATCTATTTAATTCTTTTATTTTTTATTCTATTCTATTTCTTTTCTATTCTATCCTATTTCATTATATTCATTATATTCTATTTTTATTTTTTATTCTATTCTATTTCTTTTCTATTCTATCCTATTTCATTATATTCATTATATTCTATTTTTATTTTTTATTCTATTCTATTTCTTTTCTATTCTATCCTATTTCATTATATTCATTATATTCTATTTTTATTTTCTGTTATATTCTTTTCTATTCTATTCTATTTTTATTTATTTTTTTATTCTGCTGTATTCTCTTTGGAAATTGGAAAACTATTTAAATTCGAAAACTTTTCGAATTCAAAAACTATTTGAAATATATTCGAAAACTTTTCGAATTGATCCAAATTCAAATTTGAAAATTAGAATAAATTTGAATACACTAAACTAATTCCGAAAACAAATGAAACGGATTAAACAAATTTAACGAAACAAATTTATGAAAATAACGAATCTAACCAAATTTTTTCGTTCTGCACATGTCTAATGAAAATCCTGGAATATCTATTTTTAATTAAAATACAAATGTGACATATTAATCGCTTGCCGACCAACCCCCGTCATTATATGAACCGTCGTAGCTGTACGTAGGCCCTTTAAGCGGGGATAACAGACACGCACGGGGGTGCAGATGAGCGTGGCCAGTGGTCGTGATGACCGCCGGCCACGTGCGATCGTGGGAACGGGAGCCAGAACAGGGACGTGTGTGTGTGTAAACACACAAATTCCTGTTCTGTGAGGAGAGACAGATCGTGAGTTCCTACTAGCTAGGAACAGCGATCTGTCATCTCCTCTAGTCAGTCCCATCCCCCTACAGTTAGAACACGCATGAGGGAACACAGTTAACCCCTTGATCTGCCCTAGTGTTAACCCCTTCCCTGCCAGTGACATTTACACAGTGCATTTTTATAGCCCTGATCACAGTATAAATGTCAACGGTCCCAAAAATATGTCAATAGTGTCTGATGTGTCCGCCATAATGTCACAGTCCCGATAAAAAATCGCTGATCACCGCCATTACTAATAAAAAAACAATAATAATAAAAATGCCATAAATCTTTTTCCTATTTTGCAGACGCCATAACTTTTGTGTAAACCAATCAATGTAGGCTTATTGCGATTTTTATTACCAAAAAATATGTAGAAGAATACATATCGGCCTAAACTGAGGAAAGAATTTGCTTCTTTTTTTTTTAATTGGGATATTTATTATAGCAAAAGTACAAAATATTGTGTTTTTTTTCAAAATTGTCGCTCTTTCTTTGTTTATAGCGCAAAAATAAAAACCGCAGAGATGATAAAAAAGCACCAAAAGAAAGCTCTATTTGTGGAAAAAAAAGGACGTCAATTTTGTTTGGAAGCCACGTCACACGACGTGCAATTGTCAGTTAAAGCGACGCAGCGCCGAATCGCAAAAAATGGCCCGGTCATAAAGCAGCCAATTCTTCAGGCGCTGAAGTGGTTAGTGATGACACGGGGTGATTTGATGAGTGTGAAGTGTGATTTATAGCGGCAGGTTTACTTTAATGTAAGGAAACGATTGAATGGCGCTTCCGGTAAACGTAGAAGACTGAATGGACCTCTAACAGAGGTAGACATCTCCTGAATACCTGCATTCAGCTATTTTCTCCGAGCAGAATAGGTCTGCGCTCTGCACCATCCACATTCCAGTCGGGGAGAACAATTGCCCTTTTCTAAGTCAAGCTGCTGCTTATTTTTACCACACACTATAAAATCCAACTGTTCACCGTCTCACTTACTGCTCATGGGAAAAAGAAAGTTCAATCCATGGAAGGGGCACCTGAACAAATACCTGCGTTGTCTCCCTTTTGTCTTTCAAGAGGTGGCTCAGCAAAGGGATTCTAAATCTATATACTGTATATTCACTGGGAAAAAAACACAAAGGGGGGGGGTCATTGCTCATATCAACCAATCAGAATTATTCTCTATGAAATGACAGCAGATAAAAAGATGCTTAAAGTCACAGCAGACAATCACATTTTGGTATGCTGATTGTCACACAGAAAATGGATTTTATTTGGTTTCGGTGGATTTTCTATATTTTATTTATTTTTGTGCATTTTGGTGTGTTGTACAGCCCATTAACCTCCCTGGCGGTATGATTCTGTCAGATTTTAGGTGCTGAAAGCGGTACCATTATTCTGTATGGAAATTTGGCGTTTTCTATTGTAGGCCTGCAATTCTTAGGAATAACTCACTTAAATCTGTCCAAACAAGAGTCTAGTAGACATCCTGGGTATGATAAAGTTCAAAAAACAAAATTATACATTATAATAAAATAAATAACTATAAAATAATTATAACAAATAATATAATAATAATAATAATAAAAGTGTTTTTCAGTGTTTGATGACGAATTTCCCCACAAATCACTATCGCTTAATTCTGCGAGTGATTCTAATTTATTATCGCTGTTTTTTAGCTGGTCTAAAACCACTTTTGACATAAAGGGACACTTTTTGGTTGCTATGGACAATCTCCAGTTTCTAGGCAGAAAGAAACGTTTTTATTATATAAAAGTGCATGCAGGACACTGGGCAGACCACTAGGGACAATGGGGGGGGGGGGGGGTGTAATTATTACATACAGTACTGTAATCTGTAAGATTACAGTGTACTGTATGTGTACTGTGTTTTAACTTTTTTGAATTTGGCACCGATCTCCGTCCCCGTGCGTCGTAACGTCGCAGGGAACGGAGCTCGGCGGCACTCGGAAGTGTGTGAATCGAGCGAGGAGACACGGCTCGATCACACAGCGGGGAGGCATCGCAGGATCCAGGGGACAAGGTGAGTAACTCTGCCTGGATCACTGCGATGCAGCCCGAGTCTGGCTCGGGGTTACCGCTTTTGGTGCTGAAATTTAACCCCGAGCCAGACTCGGGAATACCGCTAGGAAGGTTAAATAGGCTGCCGCCTTACCACAGTACATGTTATAGTGATATTAAGCACTTAAGCCCCGGACCATTTTGCAGCTAAAGGACCAGGCCCCTTTTTGCGATTCGGCACTGCGTCGCTTTAACTGACAATTGCACGTGCGACGTGGCTCCCAAACAAAATTTACGTCCTTTTCCCCACAAATAGAGCTTTCTTTTGGTGGTATTTGATCACCTTTGCGGTTTTTATTTTTTGCGCTATAAACAAAAATAGAGCGACAATTTTGAAAAAAATTCTATATTTTTTACTTTTTGCTATAATAAATATCCCCCAAAAAATATATATAAAAAAAGTTTTTTCTCCTCAGTTTAGGCCGATACGTATTCTTCTACATATTTTTGGTAAAAAAAATTGCAATTAGCGTTTATTGATTGGTTTACGCAAAAGTTACAAAATAGGGGATAGTTTTATGGCATTTTTATAAATTTTTATTTTTTTTACTAGTAATGGCAGCGATCAGTGATTTTTTTCATGACTGTGACATTATGACGGACACATCGGACACTTTTGACACATTTTTGGGACCATTGTCATTTTCACAGCAATCAGTGCTATAAAAATGCACTGATTACTGTGAAAATGACACTGGCAGTGAAGGGGTTAACCACTAGGTGGCGCTGCAGGGTGTTCCCTGCATAGTGTTTCTTGCTGTAGGGGTATGGGCTCTGTGTCACATGACACCGATCTCCGCTCCGAGTACACAGAGCGGAGATAGCGGGCGACCACACGGACAGGCATTTAAAAGGTGACGTACAGGTACGTTGATATGCCTGTATGTGCCATTCTGCCAACGTATAAGTACAGGAGGCGGTCGGCAAGTGGTTAAAGGGATTTTTTTTTTTTTTTAAATAACAAACATGTTATACTTATCTGCTCTGTGTAATGGTTTTGCACAGAGCAGTCCTGATCCTCTTCTTCTCATGTCCTCTGCCGGTGCTCCAGACCCCTTTCTCCTGCCGAGGGCCCCCAGAGCAAGTAGCCACTACTCTGCGTATCCATTCACACACAGAACCCAACTCGGCCCAGCCTGCTATCTCTTCTCATTGGCTGACTGGCTGTGATTGGCTCCCGCTACGTTATCAGCCAATGAGAAATGAGCATCCCCGGAGAGCCAAGGCTGTAGTCGAGAGTGTTGAAAAAGAGCCCCAATATCCACAGAAGAAAGTTTTAGGTCACCACATCCCTGGATTGTATAGAAAGAAAAAAAAAAAACCTGGAAAGACGGGATTTGAAAAGTGACCAAAAACAATATAAATACAGTAAAAAATGTTTTTATTAATTACAAAAAAGTAATACATGAACATGTATGTGGACTCTTGGTTAAAGCCAACGTTTCCGGCTTGATGCCCTTCTTCAGGGGTTATGTAAACATATAGAGACAGGTGTCTGATAAGAAAATATATATCATTATCATAATAGTGCATTAAATCAAATTCTAATGATCAAGATTGTCAAGACATTGTTTTTATGTATTACTTTTTTGTAATTAATAAAAAAAATTTTTTACCGTATTTATATTGTTTTTGGTCACTTTTAAAATCTCATCTTTCCAGGCTTTTTTTTTCTTTCTAGTCGAGAGTGATAGGTGTCCCAGGAGCCACACATCAAGTCAAAGCTTGCTGTGTGATAGTGATTGGCAGTCTCAGCTTGGACCCCCGCCAGACCACATCCCCAACGCGTTTCACTCCGCCCACCAGAACTTAATCATGGGAATGGCGGAAAGCCGAGGCTATCATGCACATCGCCTGATTGCGATGGGGCTCAGGTAAATATTAAGGGGGGCTGCTGCACAGAGAATGTTTTTTACCTTCATGCATAGAATGCACAAAGATAAAAAACCTTCAGCCTTTAGAACCACTTTAACACGTGACATAATGTACATAAATGCACCATAATATGTAAAAGGGTCCATACTAAAATTTGTAATGTATCATTGCCAACCTTTATCTGAATAAAGCATTAATAAACCCAAAACTATTTTTTTATATATTGCAGCTTAACAATAATTAAACGTGGTGGCTGCATTCCTTTTCTTTTTTTTATAATTTTTTTTCCTTCTGTTTTCACCTGGTGATCTGGTTAGTAACACACCTCCAGTATTAGTAAGACACAACTCTGGAGGAATGAGAACAGGAGGCACAGCAAACAACAGCATTATCAGTCTGAGGGGAGGGGAGAGGTAAATATATTAGCAGATTTAAATGCACTAACAAATTGAAGCCGAACTCCGGTTCACACTTTATAATCAGTTACAGCAAACAGCTTTTTCTCTTTTGGGATAAAGGTTTTACATTAATAAATACAAGTTGGTCATTGTAAGCACCCCTGTCAGTGTTAAGTGGTTTGTCTCTTCCATGTAAATTGATACATTCTGATACTTTTTTCAACCTGACTAACTATATAACAGTGACTACAACACTTTGGGGGTTATTTACTAAAGGCAAATCCACTTTGCACTATAAGTGCACTGCAAATGCACTTTAAATACTTCAACACCGGGCTTTTTATACCACATCAATACCGGGCCTATTCTGGCACTTCTCTCCTACATGTACAAATCATCATTCTTTTGCTAGAAAATTACTCAGAACCCCCAAACATTATATATGTTTTTTTTAGCAGACACCCTAGGGAATAAAATGACGGTCATTGCAACTTTTTTTCTTGCACGGTATTTGCGCAATAATTTTTCAAACGCCTTTTTTTTGGAAAAAAAAATGGCTTCATGAATTAAAAAATAACAAAACATAAATAAAAAACATAAAAAAAAAAAAAAAAAATAAAAACAAAAAAATAAAAAATAACAAAACAAAAAAGCCAAATTTTTGGGGTAAATATGAAAGATTATGTTACGCCGAGTAAATAGATACCTAACATGTCACGCTTTAAAATTGCGCACACTCATGGAATGGTGCCAAACTTCGGTACTTAAAAATCTCCATAGGCGACGCTTTAATTTTTTTTACAGGTTACCAGGTTAGAGTTACAGAGGAGGTCTAGTGCTAGAATTGTTGCACGCGCTCTAATGAACGCGGCGATACCTCACATATGTGGTTTGAACGGCGTTTACATATGTGGGCGGGACTTACATGTGCATTCGCTTCTGATCGCGAGCTACCGGGGACAGGGGCGTTTTAATTATTTATTTTTTTTATTATTATTTATTTTTTTATTTTACTTATTTTATTTCTTTTTTAACACTTATTTTACACTTTTTTTCTTTTTTTGATCACTTTTATTCCCTTGTAATAGGAATGTGTGTGACAGGTCCTCTTTATTGAGAGATGCAGGGTAAATAAGACCCCACATCTCTCCTCCAGGCTGGAAAGCATGAGATCAGTGAAATTTTTCTCACTGATTTCATACTTACTAGCCGCAATGGCGGCTTTGTTTACATCTGAGGACCCGGGCGTGACGTCATCACATCGCGCCCGGGCCTCCGACGATCATAGAGATGACTGGTGACCATCTGGTCACCAGTCATCTCTATGCTCGTCACGTGACCCACCACCGGCGCCGGACGATTCTCTCCGGGTCCCCGATCGCACGGGAGAGCCCGGAGAAGCACCGGATGGCGGCGGGAGGGGGGGTGTCCCCTCCCGCCGCCTATAAGAACGATCAAGCGACGGAACCGCCGCTATGATCGTTCTTATGGTACGCAGAATCGCCGGCACAAGAAAAGGATATCTGAATGATATGCAGGCATCATTAAGATATCCCCCCTCAAAGCTGAGGACGTCATATGATGTCCACCCAGGATGGGAGATCCCATCTGTGGACGTCATTTGACTATGGCTGGGTAGGGAAGTGGTTAAAGTGCACTTGGAAGTGCAGTCGCTGTAGATCTGAGGGGTAGATCTGAAATGAGGGGAAGCTCTGCTAATTTTATCATCCAATCATGTGAAATCTAAAATGCTGTTTTTTTTTTTATTTCCTTGCATGTCCCCCTCAGATCTACAGCGACTGAAATTCCAAGTGCACTGCAAGTTTTTACTTACTAGAAATGACGGTTGCTATGCGGATGTTCCTAATCTGCCTCTTCCTAGTCAGCGGCAGGTCTTCTTCCTCCTCCTACTCGCGGTGTCTTCTGGTGAATGAGGCGTGCTGCCTTCTGAGAACTGTGTGTATCCCAGAGAGCAGCCGGCCCATTCACAAAGCGCCGCGAGATTCGCACATGCACAGTAGGAAACGGGCAGTTTCCCATAGTGAGGATGGCGGCGCCGGGAACTGCCAGGATCGAGGGGGACCGACTTCGTGGGTGACTAGGATAGGTAAGTGTCCTTATTAAAAGTCAGCAGCTACAGTGTTTGTAGCTGCTGACTTTAAAAAAAATAAAAAATCGTGGGTGGAACACCGCTTTAACTACTTGAGGCCCGCACTATAGCCAAATGACGGCTTCAGCGCGGAGCTGAAAATCCGGGAAGGCCGTCAATAGACGGCCTCCCCTTTGTGTGTATCACTGAGACTCGGGTGATCACGGATCCGAGTAAGGGGCCGGTCCCGGCCCCTTACCACGTGATCAGCTGTCAGCCAATGACAGCTGATCACGTGATCAAAACAAAGCTCGGTAATCTTTTTTTTTTTTTTCTCGCGTTGACAGCGTGAGGAGAAAAAAAAGTCGATCACCGGCTGCTGAGTGAGGGACATCGGTCCCCAGTGGAAGAGGCAATTCTGCCTCATTAGTGGAATCAAGTACCCCCTGCCAGTGCCCACAGTGACCACCAGTGCCACCTGTCAGTGCCAATCAGTACCACCTATCAATGCCAATCACTGCCACCTAGCAATGCCCCCCAGTGGTGCCAGTCAGTGCCTCATCAGTGCCACCTAGCAGTGCTGCCTATCAATGTCACCTACCAGTGCTGATCAGTGCCCATCATTGCCACCCATCAGTGCCCATCACTGCCACCTATCAATGCCACCTATTAGTGCCAATTCTCAATGCAAACCAGTGCCACCTATCAATGCCCTTCAGTGCCACCCATCAGTGTCACCTCTCAGTGCCCACCAATGCCACTTCTCAGTCCCCACCAGTGCCGCCTATCAGTGCCACCTATCCGTGCCCACCAGTGCAGCCCATTGGTGCCCATCAGTGCAGCCCATCAGTGTCGCCTATGGGTGCCCATCAGTGCAGCCTCATCAGCGTACATTAATGAAGGAGGAAAATTACCCGTTTGCAAAATGTTATAACAAAATATAAAACGGTTTTGTATTATATTTTTTTATTCAGTCTTTATTTTTTTTAAACAAAAAATAAAAACCGCAGAGGTGATCAAATGCCACCAAAAGTAAGCTCTATTTGTGGGGAAAAAAAATACAAAAATTTCATTTGGGTACAGCGTTGTATGACCGCGCAATTGTCATTCAAAGAGTGAGAGCGCTGAAATCAACATTTTTGGCTAGAGATTAATGTAAACCCCTCAAAAATATATATTTTTGAAAAGCAAAGCCCCTGGAGAATAAAATGATGGTATTAGCAATTGCATGATATTTGCAAAGTTATTTATCAAACACATATTTTCAGGAAATAGTGCAAACAAACACAATAATATACCCACTTATACCCACTTTTTTGATAAAATGGGGTTGTGTTAAATAAAAAGACACCCGACATGTCAAATCTTAAAATTGCAATGGTCCATGGGAATGTACAAAATGATGGTACCCAAAATTCTCCATAGACAATGCTTTAAAAGCCTTTATAGGTTATCATTTCAGAGTTAAAGCAAAAGTGAAACTTCCGCTCATTGTACCCCCCCCCCCCCCAAAGCCACATTCGGTACCTTTCAGGGGGGAGGGGGGACAGGATACCTGTCTTTCACGGGTATGCTGCCCCCACTACCGGGAGCCCCAGCTCAATCTATTTATTTGATTATTCTGCACAGAGATGATGGCATAAACACAAATACTCATACTGACCAAGCATGCATGTTTATGCACAGTGCAGCCATATCTAGTGCTTGTCTTTTCTCTGAGGAAAATGGGAAATCCATGTTGACTATTATTCTGTTGAGATTGATTGGGGTATCTAGGGACAGGGGTCAAGGATAGAAATGATTGTATCCCAAGCATTACTGACCTATTTGGGCAGGAAGTTCCTCCTGGGGCTGTACCCCTGCTGTGCTCATTATGAGGGGCTCCCACCATCCCTGTGCTGTTCTGACTTCTATAACGAATATTTGTAATTGTTACGAAAAGTTAACGAACCAGGCTGTACCCCTGCTGTGCTTATTATGAGGGGATCCCACCATCCTTGTGCTGTGCTGACTTCTTGGGTTTTTTACTTCATCATAACGAATAATCGTAATTATTATGACAATAATAAAACGATATTAACGAACATTCTTATTTTGTCCGATTCTGAATCTCCCATCGACTACCAGTACCAGTCTCCCACTCCCATACTAAAAAAGGTAGTTTTCCCAACCCTCACTCAGCAGCAGAAGAAAACCTCTGATTGGTCAACAAAACACCAGTCACGTTTCCATTGTAAAGGAATTTGGATCCGAAATTCGTCAACGAAATTTCGTATTTCGTATACAATTCGAAAGCATAGAAATTCGTATTTCGGATGCATCCGAATGTACAAATTTTCAGAAATTCGTACGAATTTTCGATTTGTACGAAACGAACCGCACATGTCTAGCAGCAATTGATGGGGCACAGTAGCGCCAATTGATGGGCACAGTGGCAGCAATTGATGGGCACACTGGCAGCAATTGATGGGGCACAGTAGCAGCAATTGATGGGCACAGTGGCAGCAATTGATGGGCACACTGGCAGCAATTGATGGGCACACTGGCAGCAATTGATGGGTACAGTAGCTGCGTTTGATGGCACAGTGGCTGCGTTTGATGGCACAGTGGCCGCAATTTATTGGTACAGTGGCTGCGTTTGATGGCACAGTGGCTCTGTTTGATGGCACAGTGGCTGCGTTTGATTGGCACAGTGGCTGCATTTGATTGGCACAGTGGCTGCGCTTGATGGGCACAGTGGCTGCGTTTGATGGCGCAGTGGCTGAGTTTGATGGCACAGTGGCTGCGTTTGATGGCGCAGTGGCTGTGTTTGATGGCACAGTGGCTGCGTTTGATGGGCACAGTGGCTGCGTTTGATGGGCACAGTGGCTGCATTTGATGGGCACAGTGGCTGCGTTTGATGGGCACTGTGGCTGCGCTTGATGGGCACTGTGGCTGCGTTTGATGGGCACAGTGGCTGCGTTTGATGGCGCAGTGGCTGCGTTTGATGGCACAGTGGCTACGTTTGATGGGCACAGTGGCTACGTTTGATGGGCACAGTGGCTACGTTTGATGGGCACTGTGGCTGCGTTTGATGGGCACTGTGGCTGCGTTTGATGGCGCAGTGGCTGAGTTTGATGGCACAGTGGCTGCGTTTGATGGCGCAGTGGCTGCGTTTGATGGCACAGTGGCTGCGTTTGATGGGCACAGTGGCTGCGTTTGATGGGCACAGTGGCTGCGTTTGATGAGCACAGTGGCTGCAATTTATGTTTTTTTTTCAGTTTGTTTGCGCCCCCCCAAAAAAATTTGGAGCACCACCCGCCACTGATAGGTCATGTATGTAAACCTCTGATTGGTCAACAAAACACCAGTCACGTTTCCATTGTAAAGGAATTTGGATCCGAAATCCGTCAACGAAATTTCGTATTTCGTATACAATTCGAAAGCATAGAAATTCGTATTTCGGATGCATCCGAATGTACAAATTTTCGGAAATTCGTACGAATTTTCGATTTGTACGAAACGAACCGCACATGTCTAGCAGCAATTGATGGGGCACAGTAGCGCCAATTGATGGGCACAGTGGCAGAAATTGATGGGGCACAGTAGCAGCAATTGATGGGCACAGTGGCAGCAATTGATGGGCACACTGGCAGCAATTGATGGGTACAGTAGCTGCGTTTGATGGCACAGTGGCTGCGTTTGATGTCACAGTGGCTGCAATTTATTGGTACAGTGGCTGTGTTTGATGGCACAGTGGCTCTGTTTGATGGCACAGTGGCTCTGTTTGATGGCACAGTGGCTGCGTTTGATTGGCACAGTGGCTGCGTTTGATTGGCACAGTGGCTGCGTTTGATTGGCACAGTGGCTGCGTTTGATGGGCACAGTGGCTGCGTTTGATGGCGCAGTGGCTGAGTTTGATGGCACAGTGGCTGCGTTTGATGGCGCAGTGGCTGCGTTTGATGGCGCAGTGGCTGTGTTTGATGGCACAGTGGCTGCGTTTGATGGGCACAGTGGCTGCGTTTGATGGCACAGTGGCTGAGTTTGATGGCACAGTGGCTGAGTTTGATGGCACAGTGGCTGCGTTTGATGGCGTAGTGGCTGCGTTTGATGGCACAGTGGCTGCGTTTGATGGGCACAGTGGCTGCGTTTGATGGGCACAGTGGCTGCGTTTGATGGGCACAGTGGCTGCGTTTGATGGGCACAGTGTCTGCGTTTGATGGGCACAGTGGCTGCGTTTGATGGGCACAGTGGCTGCGTTTGATGGCGCAGTGGCTGCGTTTGATGGCGCAGTGGCTGAGTTTGATGGTGCAGTGGCTGCGTTTGATGGCGCAGTGGCTGAGTTTGATGGTGCAGTGGCTGCGTTTGATGGCGTAGTGGCTGTGTTTGATGGCACAGTGGCTGCGTTTGATGGGCACAGTGGCTGCGTTTGATGGGCACAGTGGCTGCGTTTGATGGGCACAGTGGCTGCGTTTGATGGGCACAGTGGCTGCAATTTATGTTTTTTTTTTCAGTTTGTTTGTGCCCCCCCAAAAAAAATTTGGAGCACCACCCGCCACTGATAGGTCATGTATGTAAAAATCAATTGCAGCAAACATATGAGGCATTGTCACAAATGTTGGGGGGGGGGGGGAGTAATAATTCTAGGGCCATAATTAACAGTTAACTCTAAACTGATAACCTGTAAAGGCGTTTAGGCCCCATGCACACAGGGCATCTGTAGAAGACCCTCCGAATTACAGAATTGTGGCTTAAAAACGCACCAAACTTGCATAATACACATGCGTTTATGCTCTTCAACTCAAGAACACTCCTTTGGTGTATTTTTCAGCCTGTAAACACTCCTCTTCCTATACACCTGTAAACATGTGTGCATGGATACATAGGCTTACATAGAGGTGCTTTTGTGATGATGAAAAAAAAAATGCTCAGTGAATGTAAAAGCAGTGTTTATTAAGATCTGTGTGCATGAGCCCTTAAAGAATCGCCTATGGAAAACTTTGGGTACCATCGTTTTTTGCAACTTCACAAAAATTTGAAATTTTAAGGCTTGATATTTTTGGTATCTGTTTACTCAATACAACACAAGCTTTCATATTGTATCCACAAATTGGGTATAAAATTGTGTTTGTTTGAACTAAAATTATTTTTTTCCTGAAAACATGCTTTTGATAATTGGCTGCGCAAATATCATGTGACATTAAAAAAATTGCAATCTCCAATGGCTTATTTTCCAGGGTCTTGGCTATCTGAAAATACACATTTTGGGGGGTTTACAGTAATTTCCAGGAAAAAATGCAGATTTTTAACATTATTCTAAAAAGTGCCCTAGTAGGCAAATGGTTAAAGCTAAATTACAGGGATATTAAATTGGTTGTACACCCTGTACAACCACTTTTACCAACAGGTAAGCCTAGAATAAGGCTTACATGTTCAATGTATAGCCTAGATTAAGGATTACCTGTAGGTGCTGGAAATATCTCCTAAACCTCCACGGTTTAGGAGATATTTACAATAGAGACGAGTGCCGATGTCTACGGCGCATGCGCTGTAGACAACGGCGCAGGCGCACTTTAGAAACGGAGATCGTGCCGTTTCTAAAGGAGGTCATGCCTGGGAGTGACGTCATCGCGGCTCTGGCCAATCACAGCACCGGAGCAGCGATACCCGGCTGTGCTGTGTCGGGCACCGCAGCGGGGGCTTTGATCATATGTCTTGCAGGTGTTAGTTTTTGTTTTTTTTCAAAAGTGGGTTAACAACCACGTTAATGCAGGGAGGGTAAGCCCCCCCACAAACACACACACACACTAGGAGCCTCGTATAAATGATCTTTCCTACAAAATTTATAACCACTTGTGGACCACCCCATGCACATGTACGGCGATAGGGCAGCCGCACGTGTACGTGATCCGGCACTTCCGGATAGAGGGCCCAATGTGCTGTGCTGTGATTCGGTACAGCACAAGTCGGTTAGCATGTCCCAGCCAAGGATGGCCAGAACTTGCTGATCTTCTTAGCGCAGTGTTTCTCAACTCCAGTCCTCAAGGCGCCCCAACAGGTCATGTTTTCAAGATTTCCCTTAGATAAAACGGCTGTGGTGATTACTAGGGCAGTGAAACTGATCTAATCACCTGTGCAAAATAATGGAAATCCTGAAAGCATGACCTGTTAAGGGTGCCTTGAGGAATGGAGTTGAGAAACACTGGCTTAGCGAATCACAGTATAGAGCCCTGTGTTTACTAACAACACAGGGCTCTGTACACAGAGCAGCGAATCTGCTACATTGATTAGTAAAAGCAGTACATGTTACACTTGTTCTTGTTAGGCACACAGTTAATCATTTGATTGCCCCTAGATGTTAACCCCTTCCCAGCTAGTGTCATTAGTACAGTGTCAGTGTACAGCCAGGATTATCACTGATCACTGTATTAGTGTCACTGGTGATGTCAGTTAGTCAATCCCCACCCAGTGTCAGTTAGTGTCAGATTGCCAGCCACACTAATGCAGTCCCATTATATGTCACTGATCACCGCCATTAGTAGTATAAAAAAAATAAAAAATTCCAGTGTATATACCATAGATGCTATAACTTTGAAGCAAAGCAATTAATATACACTTATTGGGATTTCTCTTTTGCCAAAGACATGTAGTAGAATACATTTTATAGTAGTAATAATTAGGGTTGTCCCGATACCACTTTTTTAGGACCAAGTACAAGTACCGATACTTTTTTCCAAGTACTCGCCGATACCGATTACCGATACTTTTTTTTCAATGTCATGTGACAGTTTGAAAGATGGGGACTGATAGGTGGCACTGACAGGTGGCACTTATGGGCACTGACTGGTGACTTGCTCTGATAGGTGGCTGGCACTGATAGATGGCACTGATTGCACTGATAGGTGGCACTTATGGGCACTGATAGATGGCACTTATGGGCACTGATAGGTGGCACTTATGGGCACTGATAGGTGGCCCTGATAGGTGGCACTTGCGGGCACTGATAGATGGTGCTGATTGCACTGAAAGGTGGCACTTGTGAGCACTGATATGTGGCACTTGTGGGCACTGATATGTGGCACTTGTGGGCACTGATAGCACTGAAAGGTGGCACTTGTGGGCACTGATATGTGGCACTTGTGGGCACTGATAGCACTGAAAGGTGGCACTTGTGGGCACTGATAGGTGGCACTGATAGATGGCACTTGTGGGCACTGACAGCACTGATAGGTAGCACTTGGTGGCACTGATTGCACTGATAGTGCAATCAGTGCCACCAAGTGCTACCTATCAGTGCAATCAGTGCCACCAAGTGCTACCTATCAGTGCTGTCAGTGCCCACAAGTGCCATCTATCAGTGCCACCTATCAGTGCCCACAAGTGCCACCTTTCAGTGCTATCAGTGCCCACAAGTGCTACCTATCAGTGCAATCAGTGCCATCTACCAGTGCCACCTGATAGGTGGCACTGGTAGATGGCACTGATTGCACTGATAGGTAGCACTTGTGGGTACTGATAGGTGGCTGGCACTGAAATGCTGCGGGAAAAAAAAATGACACAGGATTTAAAATGAAAAAAACTGCTGCAACGCCCATCTTGGTACACCATGCACTCGGCTGAAGTAAGCAGCAGCAGCAGACATCTTGTTACACCCAGCCCATATAGCTCGGGCTGGGTGTAACAAGATGTCTGCTGCTGCTTACTGCAGCCGAGTGCAGGGTGTACCAAGATGGGCGTGGGGACGTTCAGCCGCTGACGGCGACCGAATGTGACAGCATCGGTCACCGATCCTGATGCGGCTGCGCCCTGCACCCCTGCCAGCTTACCAGTTTCAACTGCAGGTGAGGGACTCTCTCTCCGCCCCCCGCCGCACTCTCCGTCCCGCTCTCCGCCTTGGTCTCTGCCCCCCGCCCCACTCTCCTCCGCCCGCCGCACTCTCCGTCCCGCTCTCCGCCCCCCGCCACACTCTCGCCCTGCTCTCCGCCCCCCGCCCCGCTCTCCACCTCCTCTCTGCATCCGCTCTGGGAAAAAAAAGTATCGGACTGGGCATCAGGGAGCATTTGCGCGAGTACAAGTACTCGCGCAAATGCTTGGTATCGGTCCCGATACCGATACTAGTATCGGGACAACCCTAGTAATAATAATAATAATAATAATAATAGTAATTTTATTGGATATGTTTTTTAGCAGAACGGAAAAAATATTGTTATTTTTTTTGGTCTTTTTTCATTTATATAATAATAAAAATAAAAAAAAGTGGTGATTAAATACCACAAAAAGAAAGCTCTGTTTGTGTGAAAAGAAATTACAAAATTAATTTAATTTTAATACAGTATTGCATGACAATCACTCAGTGCCGAATAGCAAAACATGCTCTGGTCATAAAGGAGGTGAAATCTTTCTGAGGTCAAGTGGTTAAACTGTCATGATTCTACTGGAAGAATTGTTAATTTGCACAATACACGTGGGGAATGGAAAATTCTTATGTGTATAACAGCCATAGGTGTGCGCAGCCTTTGGCATTAGGGTGTGCACCCCAAAGCTCAAACACACTCTACCGATCACTCACAATGTTCATTCAGAAAGGGAAGGGGCCGGTAAATGGCATATTTACTGGCCCCTTCCCCCACTCATCCTAAAACATCCACAGCAACAACCAGTGGGAGAGGAGGGAAGCCAGCAGTGCTGTGAGGGAGCCAGGTCAGTAGGGGGAATCTGTTCTGCACAGGGTGATTAGGGTGTGCCTGGGCACACCTGGCACACGCCTATGATAACAGCCTTTCTCGCTCTTTTAACATGGAGGAAGCCTTGAAACAACTTTTAAGTCTCAAGGAACCCCTGCTAATAATGCCTGTATCTACAGCAGAGTGAGCAGTAAACCGAGATAAGTATAAATAAAATAATCTGGACTATAGAGTACTTGGCATGTTTGACACCCAGGGTATGCAATACAACAAAACTATTTTAACGCTTACATTCGTGAACATCAAAATGCTCCATTATGCTTATTTCATTGGTGGTGATTGGGAAAAATGTTTCTTTCATTGGTGGTCAGAGGGAAGAATGCTCCTTACATTGGGGGTCAGTAGTAAGAATGTCCCTTACATTGGTGGTTATTGGGAAGAATGTCCCTTACATTGATGGTCAGAATTCTTTTTTCATTGGTGGCCACTGGGAAAAATACTCTTTACATTGGTGGTCAGTGGAAAGAATGCTCCTTACGTTGGTGGTCAGTGGGAAGAATGCTTCGTATAGGTGGTCAGTGAGATGAATGTTCCTTACATTGGTGGTTAGTGGGAAGACTGCCCTTTACATTGATGGTTAGTGGGAAGAATGTCCCTTTCATTGGTGGTTAGTGGGAAGACTGCCCCTTACATTGGTGGTTAGTGGGAAGACTGCTCCTTACATTGGTGGTTAGTGGGAAGAATGTCCCTTACATTGGTGGTTAGTGGGAAGACTGCCCCTTACATTGGTGGTTAGTGGGAAGAATGTCCCTTTCATTGGTGGTTAGTGGGAAGACTGCCCCTTACATTGGTGGTTAGTGGGAAGACTGCCCCTTACATTGGTGGTCAGTGGGAAGAATGTTCCTTACATTGGTGGTTAGTGGGAAGAATGTCCCTTACATTGATGGTTAGTGGGAAGACTGCCCCTTACATTGGTGATCAGTGGGAAGAATGTTCCTTACATTGGTGGTTAGTGGGAAGAATGTCCCTTACATTGGTGGTTAGTGGGAAGAATGTCCCTTACATTGGTGGTTAGTGGGAAGAATGTTCCTTACATTGGTGGTTAGTGGGAAGAATGTCCCTTACATTGGTGGTTAGTGGGAAGAATGTCCCTTACATTGGTGGTTAGTGGGAAGAATGTTCCTTACATTGGTGGTTAGTGGGAAGAATGTCCCTTACATTGGTCGTCAGAGGGAAGTATGCTCTTTACATAGGGGGTTAGCGGGAAGAACGTTCTTCACATTGGTAGTCATTAAAACAATTCCCCCCTTACAGATAGCTAAAAAAACATTGTTGTCAGTGGTTACTTTCTTAAGGTCAAAAATTTCTCATGGTTAAAGGAATCCTTTAGGGAATCACCCCTGAGGCTCCATTCACACTGGGGCGGCACGACTTGGGGTGGCAACTCGGCAAGGCGACCTGGACGCGACCTGAGAACGCACCACAGCGCGACTTGGGGCGACTTAGAAGGTGACTTCAAGTCGCCTCCAGGAAAGGCGAATTTCCAGTGGCCAATCAAGGTACAATCAGCTCTGTGGGAGGGAGGGAGGGGGTTTGCCTGAGAAATGTATGTTCTCTTCCTGTATTGTTGCTTCTGTTAAGACAGTGATCCGACTTCTGAGGCAACTTCCATTGAAATCAATGGGTACAAGTCGCCTAGAAGTCGGATTGAAGTAGTACAGAAACCTTTTCTGAAGTCGGAGCGACTTCAGTAGTGTGCATTAAAACGGCTCCATTCACTTTCATTGATTCTCTCAACAGCGCGAATTGGGGCGACTTCAAGTCGGATCCAAAGTCGCCCCTGTGTGAATGGGCCCTTAGGGTTCCACATAACCCTGGTTGAGAAAAACTGGTGTAAAATCTTGCGGTTGTCTCCAAAAACAAACCTGCAAAAAGATGGTTTGAAAAAAAAAAATGGAAGAACAACTTCCAGCAATTGATCAGTTTTCTGACCAATGTTTATCTATGGTGTTTCAGGTGAATAAACTTTTATTTTATTTTTTTCAATGAAAGTTAAACTCAAAATTCCCTGTTTCTTCAGCCTTCTGTCTTATGTGTATGGGTAGCCTTAGAATCCTAGTTGACTACTAAGGTTAACAAAAGTTACTAGCTATGTACTTTTATACTGTATATGCTCCACGTCAGTACATGTCACCACTAGGGTGACCACATTTCCAAACTACAATTCAGGGACACCTCCCTTCCCAAAAATCAGCTTGTGCTGTAACGAATCACAGCACAGTGATTGGACACAAGAGGCGGGATTTATGATTTCTCCAATCACAAGCAGGGGGCGGGGTTTGTGCTCGTCCAGGCATTCCCGGCCAGGACAAGTACTGTCAGTGAGTAAAGCGGTGATGTGGCAGCCTTTTTTGGGGGCATCAGATTAGCCCAGGGGGTGGCTTTGTCAGTTTCATTCCTGGACACTGTATTGTCCTGGAATGAAGGTGCCCGGGACAGACCTGCAAAATGCGGGACAATCCGGGACACGTAGTCACCCTAGTCACCACCAGCACCACCTCATCCTAGCTAATCTGAGATGTCCAGGAGAGGCAAAGGCAGAGAATTTCAGGGATGGCTGTTTCCAATATGAACTCTCCTTTCTTAATTCAGCTTCTTATTTGAACTACTATTTTTATAATCTCAAATAACATTTTATTTAGCTCTGGAAACAAGCTATCATATATCATATATTTGACTTTGGAATGTTATTATTTAACTTGTACATACTGTCAGGGACATTTAGTGTCTTTCAGATTATGGAAAAGTTTCAGATGTTAACATGTAATAAAATCAGAGCTTTTTTATATAGGTCGTGAGCCAGTGGTGGGTGAGGGTTTTATTCTGCCCCTGTTCTCCCTTTGCAATGCCATTTCATTATTAAACTTAATCTGTGTTTTGACCAAGCAGGGTAAAGCAACAGGTTCACTTTATTGCTACCCTCCCCGGCATCACAAACTCACCCAAATTTCCATTATTCCCCCATTGCCCCCCAGGAGCAAAGTAATAAAGTCAGAGCTTACACAGGACTGAGGACTCCTCCCACCACTATGGCCAATCACTAAGCACTAGTGCTGTCACATGGAGTGAGTCAAATGCTCCTTCATACCCAGAAGTACTTGGTGTCTTCTTGCATTTGACTTAATGGAGTGGAGAGGTATAAATGAAAGCTCAGCACTGCTAAAGAAAACCATGCTACTTTGCCCTGCATATTCATAGTAGTTTGCTTCAATCCTTTTAATTGACAGAGCAGTATTTTGTAGTTTTTGCACATATAGGAAAAAGTTGGCGCTGGTGTTGAAGACAATGTGAAAGCTAAAAATTGAGGGAAACAAATTAAAGGGGGGGGGGGGGGGGCGGGCGGATGGCGCTAGATAAAGAGTTATACAAGAAATTCACATAAGACTATAAAAGTCCTTTTTTAGTCCATCTTAAAACACGTAGAAGGCAGCCCAGTGAAGATGTAAAGCGAATCCTGGAAGAGCTGAGGGGAGAAACACAAAAGCGCCACTCTAAGTGCAGTATTAACAATAAAATGTAATGTTAAAAAGAGGGGGGGAGCATATATATACTCACAAACGTGAAGTTAAAGCGGAGGTTCCGCGACCATTCGTTTTTTTTTTTTTTTGTATTAAATCAGTGGATTTATATATCGCAATTGAGTACTCACTTTTTAGGTGTCTTGCAGCATCACCCGTCCGTTTTCATAGTAAAGATAAACTTATATTATTTTATCTATGCATTTGCCATTTTGCTTGTGGGCATTGTGAAGCCCACAAGCAATTGCTTCCTGGATGCGGTGAATGCTCAGCTCCCGGCATTCACCGCTCTATCTCAGGGATGCGCACTCTCTACGGCGACCTGCGCCGTAAGCATTATGGTTGTCATAGTAACGGGCGGCATCATCCCCAGTACACGCCGCGGGAGCTCCCATAGATCACTGCGGCTCTATCTCGGGGATGCGCACTCTCTACACAGCATACACAGCGACCCGTAGCACAGCAAAGGACACGCCTACTCCCGCGGGAGGAAATCCCGGAAGTAGGAATGAAGAAAGAAGATTAATGAAAACTGCACAGCAAAAAAAAAAAAAAGGTTAGTCTTTTGTTTATATTCATGCTAAGAGGGACTGTTGACAGCAATCTGTAAAATGTGGGTGAACCTCCGCTTTAAAATAAGCATGTAGATAAAAATCAATAGTCTCATCTGTAGGAAGGGAGTGGTACGGGCCAGATGGTGCTGGTGGAAGCCGATATATACCAGCACCGCACTTCCGCTGATGCAAAAGAAGGTAAGATGAGGGGAATCCACAGCGGGCGATGGATAATGCTGCAAACCGTGACTCACGAACGACTTCCGGGTGAGTTGCTGGCCGTAACTTGCGGTGAGCATCCGGGTTGTTGGAGGACCAATAGAATCCTTATGGCTGGGAACCAATAGGTGGTGAGCGCTTTCGGAGCATGCGCTCCTTCATCAGACCTAATAGTGGCCATGTTGAGTAAGGGCTCTATATACTCTGCTGTCACGCCGCAGGGTCCTAGAGCCCACAACAAAAACAAAACCACATGTTTTATACTGACTAGATATTGCAGTGCAAAGTGAACCACAGGAGCATCAAATATTTATGAAAACGATCGAAAATCACATCAAAAAGGTCATGAAAAGGAAGAATATATTATATAAGTATATGTATGAAACTGAAATAAAAATATGATTTATAGGGGACAACAAATGCAAAAAATTGCAAAATAAAAGTAAATACCGAAATAACTAATAATCAATTGATTAATCTATGAATAAAAATAATAATAATAATAATAATAATAATAATAATAAATAATAAAAAATATAATGCAGAAAAAATTAGAATTAAATTAATTAATTAAGAAAACCTTAATTGGGAATGGATTATTTAAAAGATTATATTATGTGTTTGAGTATATTCCCATATGCATGATAGGGGATAGTGCATATTTGGGATTTGTAAGAGACATTAATTGATTGAACAGAATAAAAATAAAAAATAAAAATAAATGAAGATGAAAAAACCATGAAAAAAACATGTGTGAGTGGGGGAGGGGTTTATAAGGGGGGGGGGGGAGGGGAAAGCAAAAGGGGAGGGGGGGGGGTTTATGTTTGGAAAAGGAGGGGCAGGGGGAAATGAGTTAAAACATGGTATCTGTAGGGAAGGACAAGGAAGAGATGCGCTGGGAGGAAAAAGGTTATTTCAAATAAGATTATTGACCTCTATCTCCTCATTAAGGCCCCCAGGCGATAGAGTATCCAAGTTATATATCCAGAAAGTTTCCCTCCGGCAGAGACGTTTAAAACGCTCAGTCGAAGGGAACTTTCCAGGGATGGATTCAATGACCCAAACCCTAAGACCTGCAGAGGACTGTTCGTGATGCTTAAGAAAATGGAGGGGGACGCTATGTTTATAATTTCCACCCTCTACGAATCGACGATGTTCCCCAAATCTTTTCCTGAGTGTTCGGATGGTTCTCCCAACATAATGAAGACCACATGGGCAAACCAGACAATATACCACGAATCCAGTCGAACAGTTGAAAAAAATAGAGATTGGATGGGTTTTCCCTTTGACTTTGAACTCCTTCTGCCCATGATTGACGTGTTTGCACGTTAAACAGGCTCGTTTACGACATTGAAACATGCCAACCAGAGGAATCAGACAGGGTTCTCGTGTGAGTGCAACAGGGAATGGTTTATATTTACTGGGAGCTATAAGATTTTTGACATTCCTAGCTTTCCTATATGCGAATGTGGGTTTGGATGGTAAAATAGAATTCAACTGAGGGTCTTCTAACAGAATAGACCAATGTTTGTTTAAGATCTTTTCCATATTTTTGTGTTTAGTATGAAATTGAGTTATGAATCTGATTGGTTGAGTGGTGGGCTGATCGTTGGCTCTATGTGACAAAACTTGGTCTGACAGATAGAAATCAAATGCTTCATCTACAAGTGTCGGTGGGAAATCTTTTTCTATGAATTTTTGTCTAAGAAAAGACCCTTGTTCAATATAGTCTTCATCCACAGTGCAGTTCCTATGGAGACGACAGAACTGGCTTTTGGGGATGTTTTTAATTCATCTCGGATGGTGACAACTATGATGATTAAGAAATGAGTTTCCGACTGTGGGTTTGGTGACATTTTTTGACACTATTTTGCCATCTTTATGGTATAGAGTTAGATCCAGAAAAGATAATTGTTGAGAGTGATGTTCTGAAGTGAAGGATAAACTAAACGTATTGTTATTGCAATGTTGTACAAATTGTGTGAACAGGGGCTCTGGGCCATCCCAGATGACAATAATGTCATCTATATACCTCCCGTAAAAAACAATATGGGAGGTATATGGATTGTTGTGCCAGATGTAGTTGGCTTCCCATAGTCCCATAGTAAGGTTTGCATAGCTGGGGGCAAAGTTGGTCCCCATGGCTGTGCCCATAGTCTGCAAATAGAACTCACCATCGAATTCAATATAATTGTGAGTTAGACAAAATTCTGTTGCTGCCAAAATAAAATCTGCCTGTCTGGGATTGAGTAAGGGATCCAAGGACAAAAAATAAGATGTGGCTCTGAGGCCAATTTGATGCGGTATGGAAGTGTATAAGGAATTAACATCTAGAGAAGCCCACATATAGGTAGGTTCCCAGATATAGTGGGTCAATTGTTCCAAAAGGTGGAGACCATCTCTAATGTAGGATGGGAGATTTTGTGCCAATGGTTGCAAAAACTGGTCTATATATTGAGAGATGGGGCTAGTAATGCTATCCATGGCAGCAACTATTGGCCTACCAGGTGGGTTGGTAGGATTTTTATGAATTTTTGGTATATGATAGAAGTATGGGGTGGCGAAGAAGTCTTTCCTGAAGAAGGCATATTCAGATTTGGTGACTATACCATCTTCCTTTGCCTAAGTGACAAGTGTGGTGGCTTCAACAGTAAAAGCAGGTAAGGGATCGGAACGGAGTTTTGTATATGTCGATGTGTCAGATAAGAGACGTTGGGCCTCTGTGAGATAGTCGCTTTTATTTTGGACAACTATGCCACCACCTTTGTCTGCAGTTTTAAAAACTAAATCATGGCGCTCGGCAAGGTAATTTAATGCCGTTTGTTGATTAGGGGTGAGATTTCGATGATTGGAGTGGCTAGTGTGAGCCTGTTTGCAGAGTTGGATGATATCAGAATTAACAACTTGATAAAATGTTTGTAGGTATGGACCCTTAACATGTATCGGGTTGAATATGGATTTGGGTTTGAATTTTGTATGTTGCACTGGGGGAGAGGGGGATAGATGTTGCGTGAAGAGAGCTGGGTCCTCATCTTCATCCCCTTCCCCATAATGATATAATTCTTCTAGTATAGATAGATCGACTGGATTTGGACTAACCGGGCAGATGGAAATAGCTTGAGTGACAGAATTGGGCGAGCATACTTTGTCTTTGAGTGAACTGATGTTGTAGTACCTTTTTAGAGTCAGGGTACGTATAAAACTGTGTAAATCTTTGAATAATGTAAAAGAATTAGGCAAAGAGGATGGAGCAAAGTTCAATCCTCGTTGTAAAATAGAAATCTCAGAGTCTGATAATACATGGGAAGATAAATTTAAAATCTTTATTGTTTGTAGAGCTTGGCCCTTGGATTTATGTCGATGTCTTCCCCCTCACTTTCCTCTTCTTCTAGTTTTCTTTTTCCAGTTGGGTGATTGTGGGATTGCGAGGGGGACTGTACTAAAAAATCTAGAGGAGTGAGAGTGATAGAATTTTCTAAAGGGGATGTCCTAGTAATACTCTCAATAGGTAAGGGAATCGTAAGATCTTTAATAACAATAGAAGATGTTGGCAAAACTGCCAGGCAAATTTGGTTTCCCTCAGATCCAGAATCTACAGCGACAACATTGTCTTCTGAGACAGTGGTTGAAGAGGCCCCAATAGTATGGGTCAAAGAGAGGGGCCCATTAATGGAGGAAGGGATGGGGGAATCCCTAAGATTAGCTGGGGAGAGGGAAGAACAATTATTTTGATTTGATAAACTCAGTGGTGGAGGTCTGGGTCTATAGTGTTTCTTAAATCTATTATTATGATCACGCTGAGGTTTAGGAGTGAGGGGACGGAATCCTGCATTATGTGGATTAAAGGGTAAACCATGTGGGCGGAAAGGAGCAGGAACAGGAAAAAGTGGCCCACCATGAGAGACCAAATTGTGATCCCTGTGCTGAGGTCTCCAATCCATAAGGGGCATGAGTGGTGGGCATGGGTGGGGAGGTGGGCCCGCATGGGGCGTGCGGGATCTCTTCTTCCAATTGAAAACTCTCCCCAGATTGAAATCATTAAGATCTCGCCTCATCTTGCCCAACTTTGCTTCAACTAATTTATCCTCATCTTTTTTAGTGTGTTGTTTTAAGGTGTTGAACCAAGTGTTGGGCAAGTGGGACGAGAGTTTGCTGAGGAGGGTTATATTGGTCTTGTATTGCTGCACTAGCTCTGAGAATTTAATATCTCGTTGTTTAGTGATAGTGAGCATCCATTTTTTGGTGCAAAATTCTGAAATTTGAGACCATTCGGTCTGTAATTCACGTGACAAGAAGGAGCATGTTTTGAGAACCCTAAGGCCCCGAGGGGAGATGGAATGGGAAATGTATTGCTCTAAAAAGAACTTATCCCACCACTGGTGATTGGCCGAGATGATATTCTGTTCAATCTTCCTAAAGAGTGTACAACAATCCTTAAAAACATGTTTAGGGATAATAAACTGATTTTGAAAGAAACTGGGTGGAAATTACACATACAATGCATCTAAGGTGGAATATTTGGCATCTTCTAAATGTTGTAGCAACTCCATGTTGTCGGATTGGGGGGAGGTTTAAAACAACAGAGGAGGGGAAGGGGGAGGGGAGGTTTTTGAGGGTTATTATATTTAGGAAAAAACAGCGTATGTGTAGTGTGTGTGTATACGCACACACAGACACCTATGTAAATATCAAAACGGTTGCTATATGCATGTGCAGGTATTCAGACCAAATATGATGTGATATCATAAATATAACATTCCTAGGGTAGCCACAGACTGCCAGAAATCTCTAATCTAAATGACTATGATTTGTCAAAGAGCAAATAAGATACATGAACATACACAAATTGCATGTATAGTGGATATAAAATATAACACTAGCAGGTGAAAACTGGAAGGGGAAAAATAACAGAGTCTAATAACACAGCAGCACAACTGTGGCTTCTTGAGACATACAACACATATAGGAAAAAGTTGGCGCTGGTGTTGAAGACAATGTGAAAGCTAAAAATTGAGGGAAACAAATTAAAGGGGGGGGGGGGGGTGGCACTAGATAAAGAGGTATACAAGAAATTCACATAAGACTATAAAAGTCCTTTTTTAGTCCATCTTAAAACACGTAGAAGGCAGCCCAGTGAAGATGTAAAGCGAATCCTGGAAGAGCTGAGGGGAGAAGCACAAAAGCGCCACTCTAAGTGCAGTATTAACAATAAAATTTAATGTTAAAAAGAGGGGGGGGGGGGAGTGTATATATATACTCACAAACGTGAAGTTAAAATAAGCATGTAGATAAAAATCAAAGTCTTATCTGTAGGAAGGGAGTGGTACGGGCCAGATGGTGCTGGTGGAAGCCGATCATGTAGAGTTAGATCCAGAAAAGATAATTGTTGAGAGTGATGTTCTGAAGTGAAGGATAAACTAAACGTATTGTTATTGCAATGTTGTACAAATTGTGTGAACAGGGGCTCTGGGCCATCCCAGATGACAATAATGTCATCTATATACCTCCCGTAAAAAACAATATGGGAGGTATATGGATTGTTGTGCCAGATGTAGTTGGCTTCCCATAGTCCCATAGTAAGGTTTGCATAGCTGGTGGGCAAAGTTGGCCCCCATGGCTGTGCCCATAGTCTGCAAATAGAACTCACCATCGAATTCAATATAATTGTGAGTTAGACAAAATTCTGTTGCTGCCAAAATAAAATCTGCCTGTCTGGGATTGAGTAAGGGATCCAAGGACAAAAAACAGCAACTATTGGCCTACCAGGTGGGTAGGCCATCTCTTCCTGGTCTTCCTTGTCCTTCCCTACAGATACCATGTTTTAGCTCATTTCCCCCTCCTTTTCCAAACATAACCCCCCCTCCCCCTTTGCTTTTTCTTTCCCCTCCCCCCCCTTATAAACCCCTCCCCCACTCACACATGTTTTTTTCATGGTTTTTTTTCATCTTCATTTATTTTTATTTTTTATTTTTAATCTGTTCAATCAATTAATGTCTCTTACAAATCCCAAATATGCACTATCCCCTATCATGCATATGGGAATATACTCAAACACATAATATAATCTTTTAAATAATCCATTCCCAATTAAGGTTTTCTTAATTAATTAATTTAATTCTAATTTTTTCTGCATTATATTTTTTATTATTTATTATTATTATTATTATTTTTATTATTATTCCTATTTTATTTTTATTTATAGATTAATCAATTGATTATTAGTTATTTCGGTATTTACTCTTATTTTGCAATTTTTCGCATTTGTTGTCCCCTATAAATCATATTTTTATTTCAGTTTCATACATATACTTATATAATATATTCTTCCTTTTCATGACCTTTTTGATGTGATTTTCGATCGTTTTCATAAATATTTGATGCTCCTGTGGTTCACTTTGCACTGTAATATCTAGTCAGTATAAATCATGTGGTTTTGTTGTGGGCTCTAGGACCCTGCGGCATGACAGCAGAGTATATAGAGCCCTTACTCAACAGCCACTATTAGGTCTGATGAAGGAGCGCATGCTCCGAAAGCGCTCACCACCTATTGGTTCCCAGCTATACGGATTCTATTGGTCCTCCAACAACCCGGATGCTCACCGCAAGTTACGGCCAGCAACTCACCCGGAAGTCGTTCGTGAGTCACGGTTTGCAGCATTATCCATCGCCCGCTGTGGATTCCCCTCATCTTACCTTCTTTTGCATCAGCGGACGTGCGGTGCTGGTATATATCGGCTTCCACCAGCACCATCTGGCCCGTACCACTCCCTTCCTACAGATAAGACTTTTTTATCTACATGCTTATTTTAACTTCATGTTTGTGAGTATATATATGCTCCCCCTCTCTTTTTAACATTACATTTTATTGTTAATACTGCACTTAGAGTGGCGCTTTTGTGCTTCTCCCCTCAGCTTTTGTAGTTTTTGCACATGTCAAAAAAATACTTTTAGTCCTGAAGATTAGTTAAACCCCCGAAAACATTATATATCTTCTGAAAGCAGAGACACTGAATGATAAAATGGTGGTAGTTGCAATTTTTTATGTCACAAGATTTTTTTATACACAGTTTTTATAGGTTGGCACCCGTGATATGTGCATTAATGTAAGTACAGTAAAACCTTGGATTGCGAGCATAATATTTTCCAGAAACATGCTTGTAGTCCAAAGCACTTGTATATCAAAGCAAATTTCCCCATAAGAAATAATGGAAACTCAAATGATTCATTCCACAACCATTTATTAATAAGTCCTTCAGTCTATAGTTCATATAAAAAGATTATACCAATGTGATCGGTTGTGTAACCATAAAATGTCCATCCACAAATGGCAGCCTCCATAAAGGGGATCAGAAGTAAAATCCAGCAGGAGCTACAGAGTATAAAAGAGAAGAGAGGCGCCTCTAAGTGTAGCAATATGTTGCTAAATGTTGTACCTTCATTAAATGTAACCGTATTGCTACACTTAGAGGCTCCTCTCTTCTCTTTTATAATCAGTTGTGACATGACGCTACTTGTATATGAAGACATCGCTTGTATATCAGTAAAAATGTATTTAAATATTTAGCTTGTCTTGCAAAACACTCTCAAACCAAGTTACTCTCAAACCAAGGTTTTACTGTGTGTGAATGTTCATGGGTACAGTGAGAGGGGTCAGATTTTTGGGAGGGAGTTTTTTTTTTAAGTGTTTGGGTGTCACTTTACAGTTTTCTGTGCCTGTATTTTTACTTTGACAGGCTCATTTTATTGAGACATCAGGGGTCTATTAGACCCTTGATATCTCAGGCCCCAAAACTGCATGCACTCAAAAAATACAGCACCCAAGGGTATTATTAAGCTTTAAAGGCATTTTACTACTCATTTGTTTAGTTTAGTGTTAACAGTGAGGGACTTGGACTGGTTTCTCTAACTCATGCACAGCGATACCCGTGCTGCCTATTTTCTTTTACATACATGTGCACACCCTACAGGTGTTCTCTATTGCTATGCGTGTTCATAGGGCGGTGGGGGTACTCCTAAATCTTTGTTGTTATTTTTATTTATTTTAAAATATTTTCATTTTTTAACACTTCTTTACTTATGTTTATTGCTATCATATGAGAGCTAACAAGCCACCCATGTGATTACATGTCACCTGCCCAATGCTCTCTTTATGAAGACATCAGGGGTTTATTAGACCCCTAATATCTCCCCTGCCCTATGCTCAATCTGTGGTTTCCCTGATTTCCAGCCACAACTTTGACATCTCTGAATCCAGATGTAAGCACTTCCTGGAGGACTTCTACAGAGGACACACCTAGAAGTCAAGGGGACCCCTGCTAATAATCATTGTATCTACAGCTCATGGCACATTATCATGAACCATCATTTGAGATACAAGTATAAATAGAAGAATCAGAGCACATTCACACAGGGGCGACTTGAAGTCGCCCCAAGTCGCCTCAAGTCGCGCAGCATGAGAAAATCAATGTAAGTGAATGGAGCCGTCTTAATGCACACTACTGAAGTCGCTTCGACTTCAAAAAAGGTTCTTGTACTACTTCAATCCGACTTCTAGGCGACTTGTAGGCAACTTGTACCCATAGATTTCAATGGAAGTTGCCTCCAAGTCGGATCCCCTGTCTTAACTGAAGCAACTTTCCAGGAAGTAAAAGTTGTTTTCCAGGCAAACCCCTCCCTCCCACAGAGCTGATTATTGTTTCATTGGCCACTGGAAAGTATCCTGTCCTGGAGGCAACTTGAAGTTGCCTTGTAAGTTGCCTCATGTCACGCTGTGATTCATGCTCAAGTCGTGTCCAAGTTGCCTCCCAAAGTCACGCTAGAAGTCGTGTTGCCCCTGTGTGAATGGGCTCTTAGGAATGTGGTGTACATACCATATATACCACTAAAGGCTGCTTTATACTACACAATTATTTTCAGTAATAATAATGAAATGAAACTGAAAAAGCGGGAGGGTGGGGGCAAGGGAATAGTTGCTGAGGCTAAACCTATAGCAACCCACCCAGTTGATGAAGGACTATCTCGGTACTTGATGGAACACAATAAACATTGTTATGTTAAAGGTTTATTACAATTAAAATTACAAACAGACAGTTATACGCATCAGAGATTGGTCGGGGTCTCGACTAGTTTCGCAGGGTGTACCACTTCTTCAGGAGAGCCAATCTATAGAATGGGTAATACAATACAATACATGTAAAATAGTTCAGCAGAAAATTGTATAATGCATAAGGAGAATAAGAGCTTACCCGATGAGTAATAGAGTAGGCACGGTGCCAGACAGCCCAAGGTTACCCCCCGTGACGGACAAGAGGGATTGTGCGAGCATATCTAGGTATAAGGAATGTAATTAATGAGGGGTCCAAAAAAGGAACATAGCAGAGCTGGTAGAGGGGAAGGGGGTATGGGAGAGAAGGAGGGGAGGGGAAAAAGGGGGGTGGAAGGGAGGGAAAGGAAAAGGAGGGAAGGGAGGGAAAGGGGGGGGGGAGGGGAAAAGGTATGGGAGGGAAAGGCGGGGAGGGGAGGAAGAAGTGGTGGGGAGAGGAAGGGAAAGGAAAAGGGGGAGAAAAGGAAAGGAGGGGGAGGGGAGGGAGGAAAAAGGGGGGGAAGGGGAGTGGTGGGAGTGGGGAAGGGGGGGGAAGGTTGGAGGAAGGGGGAAACCAACTCTGGTAGATGTAAAATGGAAGTAAGAGCTTACCTACCACCGCAAGTAACTCAGTGGAACTGGAGGCCAAGCCAAATAGGTGGGAAATTCCCAGTGATGTGCAGACAGATTGGCAGATAGGAAGGAAGACATCGGCTGGTACAGGTACATGAGGGATCAAAGAGGGTGCAGGCCCTTGAATTGAGGTCCGGTATTGCTGGTAAAAAACAGTGTTATGTCATCAAGGGAAGTAACCAATTTGTGACAAGGATGCAGGGTAATGCATGGACTGTGACAAGAGACATCAGCACCCATGGAGATCCTCAATGCACTGCTGATTGTGTCCTTACTGCTGCTGCCTGGACCTGGAAGCCACCGAGGGCAGAATCCGCACTGCTCATCCAAGGGCTGGAGGCCCCTAAATGAGCTCCCCAACCCGGAGAAGTCACAGGCGCCGCCAGAAAAGCGGCGTCCTGACGTCGCCGGGTCAGTTTCCCCGCACAGTGCAGGTACGCTATGCGTATTGCTACGCATGTGCGATTGAGCCCAGCCAAGGGGCGGGAGGCCCCGAGCTAGGGAGGAGCAAGAGGGGGTGAGCTGGAGGAACACCACCACCAGGGGAAACACAAGTCTGCCGTAATTGGGAGCACAAGCAGCCGGGGACCGTACCAATTACTCAAAGGGTAGCCAGATACAATGATTAAAAAAAGAGAAAAAAACACATGATAATGACGTTGTAAAAACAAGCATGATAATTGTGGGAGTGTAATCCCACAAGGTAACTGCTAAATTATGGTGACATAGGGTATTGTCTCATCATTGACAATTGAAGGACAGTATGGGTCCACGGGAGAGGGGGCAAGGCTAAGGGGACATCTGTAGAGCATGGTAAGTCAATAAGTGGGCATAACGAGTATGCCGTGAAAGTGGGGAATGAGGGTGAAGAGATACGTAGATAGAAAGGCTTGGGGTGACAGGGCGTCAGGAATGCCAACCAATTGGGGCATCCCCTAAGTCCCTGGGTCCATGCTAAGGTCCGGTTAGGGCCATTGTGATTGCGGAGCTGTAATGAATTACAGCTACCAAAAATAATATGGGTGAAGTCAGTGGTGAATATTAAAAAAGGAGCAAGAGCCCGAATATAAATATAGTGTGGATAATGTGAGATTTATGATGGGGGGGGGGAAGAGGAGGGGAAGGAAGAAATGGGGGGGGGGGGGGTTTGGAAGTGAGGAGCATTGCTGCCATGTGAAGTGTAATAAAGCAGTCCCAATTGTTGGGATAAGGGGGTGCAGATGTATAGATGCAAGATGCCCAGAACTAATAAATGGTTAAAGCTAGGTATGAAGTTGGATTGAATAACAAAATGGAGAGAGTCGCCATATGGGTACCCCTATAAATTGATGTTCAAAGGACAAGTGGGGAAAGTAAAGGTGTAACAAAACATGGGTTCAGCTGCAATAGCGGTATTCAAAGTGTGGGTAACAACTAATAATTCCAATACAGCTGGAAACATAACCAGTCCGTTTGTCCAATTGACTTTGGGTAAAGATCAATCGGTCTGAGCTGACTCCGCTTGACTTGTCGAGGAATTCAATCTAATCATGGTATACATAGAACATGCGTCCTCATAACATATTACAGTTAATAATACATTAAATTGATAATGTTCAGTAGCTAAAGAGCGAGAGTAGAGCCTGCCAGATCAATACCGAGAGAGTCCATGTGTCCGAATAGTCTAGAGGGCAATATAAATTCCATATCACCATGCAATCAATAGAATAGTTAGATGTACATAAAAGGGAATTAGAAATTAGAGGCACTCAGGTGGGAGAGACGGGTGTGTTATCCACCCAATAATTGAGAACAAAAAGGGGAGTATAGCCTCAAATAGGAATACATAATAGATTGTAGCAACGTACCATCATCCAAATTAGAAGTGGAAAAGCGGGAGGGTGGGGGCAAGGGAATAGTTGCTGAGGCTAAACCTATAGCAACCCACCCAGTTGATGGAGGACTATCTCGGTACTTGATGGAACACGATAAACATTGCTATGTTAAAAAGTTTATTACAATTAAAATTACAAACAGACAGTTATACGCATCAGAGATTGGTCGGGGACTCGACTAGTTTCACGGGGTGTACCACTTCTTCAGGAGAGCCAATCTATAGAATGGGTAATACAATACATGTAAAATAGTTCAGCAGAAAATTGTATAATGCATAAGGAGAATAAGATACCTGTACCAGCCGACGTCTTCCTTCCTATCTGCCAATCTGTCTGCACATCACTGGGAATCTCCCACCTATTTGGCTTGGCCTCCAATTCCACAGAGTTACTCGCCGTGGTAGGTAAGCTCTTACTTCCATTTTACATCTACCAGAGTTGGTTTCCACCTCCCTCCACCCCCCCTTCCCCACTCCCACCACTCCCCTTCCCCCCCTTTTTCCTCCCTACCCTCCCCCCTCCTTGTCTCCCTCCTCTCCTTCCCTTTTCTCCCCCCTTTTCCTCCCTTTTCCTTTCCCTTCCTCTCCTCTCCTCCCCCCCTTCTTCCTCCCAGCCTTTCCCTCACATACCTTTTCCCCTCTCCCCCCCTTTTTTCCCTCCCCCCCCTTTTTCCCTCCCTTCCCTCCTTTTCCTTTCCCTCCCTTCCACCCCCCTTTTTCCCCTCATCCAGACCGGCCCACTTTATTTTTGAGTGTCCCCATCAGCACCCCCTTTACATTAGAGTGTCCCCAACAGCATCCCCCTTACATTAGAGTGTCCCCAAAAGCATCCCACTTACATTAGAGTGTCCCCAACAGCATCCCCCTTACATTAGAGTGTCCCCAACAGCATCCCCCTTACATTAGAGTGTCACCAACAGCGTCCCCCTTACATTAGAGTGTCCCCATCAGCAGCCCTCTTCACATGAGAATGTCCCCATCAGCAGCCTCTTCACAAGAGAATGTCCCCATCAGCAGCCCTCTTCACATGAGAATGTCCCCCCTCTCCCCTCCCACGTGTACTTACAGTTCTGAAGGAAGCATCGCTCCTCTCTCCAGTCATGTGATACGTGACAAGTGATAAGGGGAGAGAGGAAGGAAAGTCTGCCGGCTGTCTGTCTCCCCCTGCAGGCTGGAGGGAGCAGAAAGCCTAATCTTCTCTACAGCAAGTGTCGGCAGCTGCTCTTCGTGATAGGAGTGAAATCGCGATCACTCACTGTCAGAGAGGAGTGGCTGCAGGACTGCATCTGACCGGCCCACTGAGCCATCGGCCCACTGGGAAACTCCCAGTAGTCCCGATGGCCAGTACATGCCTGGTTGACACCAGAATGGAAGGTGAAGGGAAATATGGTCTGATGACAACTGTCTATATAGGTGTAGGCAGGTGCCTATAAGAGTGTTGAAATGTCTTCCTGCGTGTGTTCTTGTTTTTCCTGTCTGCACTCGTGCCGTCATGTTAAATTGAGCCAGCCAAGTGCAAAATGGTGTAATGTCTTGATGTTGCACTGTGTCCTCAGGTTGACCTGTGAGCATTTTTCCTGTAATTTTTAGTGAGGTTGCTGGCTCCTACAGGTCATACCATACAAAAGGGGCTCACCCATAGCCCTAAGAGAATCCTCCTGGAACTACTTTCCGACAGGGAAAAAAACCACGCATGCTCAGAATCAAGTCGACACATTGAACTTAATTTTTCTCGGCTCGTCGTAGTGTTTTACGTCACCCCGTTTTGGACGGTCGGAATTTGGTCTGACAGTGTGTATGCACGACAGCTTAAACAAAATTCCGACGGAAAATTCCATCGGATTTTATCCCATCGGAAATTCCGATCGTGTGTACAGGGCATTAGAGTCATGGGCTCTCTTCGCATTCCTTCATACTGTACAGTAGTTTTACTACAGATGAGAGCTGCACAATCAGTAATTTTTCTGGTCCCTGAAGAGACATTTACAGAGTTAACATAACCAATCAAAGATGCTGCAAGGATAGCTGAAGGGGAGATGAAGTGTTTTATGATGCTCAGTGTACACACCATGAATGTCAACTATTCTAAATATATCTATTTTTCCAGAGGACAAGGTTTTGCAATCCGACAACCAACATAATATTGAACAGAATCAGATAACACATTTGATAGAGACCAAATGTGATATCAAATGGGGGCATATATTGCCTAGAACAGCGTTACCCAACCTTTTTGGCACCAGGGACCGGTTTCATGGCAACCAATTTTTCCAGCCCCCCTTCACATCACAACCCCCCTTTACAACACAGTCCCCCCTTTATATCAGTGTTCACAGCCCCCCTTTACATCATAGTTCCTCTTTCAAATCAGTCCCACAGTGTCCTCTGTGGCCCTTCATATCACAGCCCCCCTCTACATCACAGTGCCCCTTTACAGTGCAGTCCCCTTTACATCACAGTGCCCCTTTACAGGGCAGTCCCCATTACATCACAGTCCCCCTTTACAGTGCAGTCCCCTTAACATCACAGTGCCCCTTTACAGTGCAGTCCCCTTTACATCACAGTGGCCCTTTACAGTGCAGACCCCTTTAAATCACAGTGCCCCTTTACAGTGCAGACCCCTTTAAATTACAGTGTCCCTTTACAGTGCAGTCCCCTTTACATCACAGTGCCCCTTTACAGTGCAGATCCCGTTACATCACAGTGCCCCTTTACAGTGCAGCCCACTTTACATCACAGTGTCCCTTTACAGTGCAGACCCCGTTACATCACAGTGCTCCATTAGCAATTGTGCGATTTGTCATGCGACTTTGCCCATCAAAGTCACATGTCAAGTTGCAGCCCATTCTTTTCGATGGCACCAATTCAAATTGGTGCAACTTAAAGGTGAAGTTAACCTTTGTTCACTTTTTTTTTCTAAATACCAACTCTCCTATGTACCAATATACCATTGATGTACTTCTTTTGCAAAAATAAAACAGCTTTCCATTAATTCTACACAGGCTCACCTCACTGGTTAAACACACTGCTCGATTACTTCTGCCTTACTTCCTGGACAGACTATAGGTCATGACACAGGAAGGAGTTGACCAGCTGATCTCATTAGCACACACCCTGCATCATCTACCCTCAGCTGGTCAACTCCTTCCTGTGTCATGACCTAAAGTCTGACCAGGAAGTAAGGCAGAAGTAATCAAGCAGTGTATTTAAACAGCTATGAAGAGAGTGAGGTAAGCGCCTGTGTAGAATTAATGGAAAGCTGTTTTATTTTTGTTAAATAAGTACATTACCCCCTTAGCGGTATTCCCGAGTCTGGCTCGGGGTGAATTTTTAATGCTAAGAGCGGTAACCCCGAGCCAGACTCGGGCTGCATCGCAGTATCCAGGGCAGGGGGGCGGAGTTCGGCGCCAAATTCAAAAAGTGAAACACATAGTATACATACAGTATACTGTAATCTTACTGATTACAGTACTGTATGTAATAATTACACATCCCCTTTGTCCCTAGTGGTCTGTCCAGTGTCTGTCCAGTGTCCTGCATGCACTTTTATATAATAACTGTTCTTTCTGTCTGGAAACTGGAGATTGTCCATAGCAACCAAAAAGTGTCCCTTTATGTCAAAAGTGGTTTTAGACCAGCTAAAAAACAGCGATAATAAATTAGAATCACTCGCAGAATTGAGCGATAGCGATTTGTGGGGAAATTCATCATCAAACACTAAATCTAATGACAGCGACAATTCTGCAACTGTGCAAATTTCAGTGTTTTTGATTTGATTACATTATTGAATAATTTTTATTATTATTATATTATTATTTGTTATAATTATTTACAGTTATTTATTATATTATAATTTATGATTTTGTGTTTCAAACTTTATCATACCCGGGATGTCTACTAGACTCTTGTTTGGTCAGGTTTAAGTAAGTAATTTCTAAGAATCGCAGGCCTACAATACATAACACCAAATTTCCATGCAAAATATTTGTACCACTTTTGGTACATAATTCCAGACAGAATCATACCGCCAGGGAGGTTAATGCTATATTGGTACATAGGGGAGCTGAAATTTTGAAAGAAAAAAGTGAACAAAAGGTGAAAAGGTGCCTGCACTACTTTGGTGCGACTTTTGATGCGACTTAGATCCATTGAGTGTAGAATTGGATCAAAGTCGCAGCAAAAGTCCCGTCCAAGTCTAACCTCCAATGTCGCACTGGAAATCGTGCGACTTTGGAGTAACACTAGTGTGAATGGAGCCTAACAATAAAATAAGGATAAACAGCATAGATTATTTGATAAAATTCCTATACAGTATATAATGTAAATGAGCGCTTCCATGGCAGTGCAGGTTTCCAGTAGCGTCCGTAAAATTCCTACACCCCAGCAGGCTATTCACAGAGCTCCTTTGTCTATATACCTAAGAAGGAGACAGCTGGGGTGTTAAAAGTGTCTGAGGGGTCAGCATACCAAACATAGTACAAGCAACTCGGCTGTGTACTGTCCTGGCTCCTAAACATCCTAAACTCCACGGAGAAAGAGTTGCCAGCTTACATCAGAATACATCCCTTTCTAGTAAACCATGGAAAACAACAATGAATGCCTGCAAAGCCCATAAATATAAGTAAGCGAGGAGTGTGGAACACAAGGAAACAATTACTCTCTCCTGTGTCTCCCTCCCATGGAAAGCCATCAGTCATGTTCTATTACCCCCCCAGGCTTGGTGTATAAGGGGACCAAGGCTCCGATCAGAGGAGTACAGTGTCTCTAGACTAGAGAGGGCTTATTTATCATACACAACGCTGCTGATTATTTAACATACATTAAGCCCTGGCAGTATATACAATCATCACTCAATGGAATGGTGGGCCCAGCAGAGGTATGGCAGGGACTGTGATCAAGGACAATCATCCAGGGGTGAGAGTGAGCCATAACTATCATACAACCATACATCACTCATACATTCCCTTATGTCTGGACTTCATACACACGCACTTCACATGTTCCACATCTTATCAGCATGGGTTTTAATAGCAATTGAAGTGACACAAAAGTCAAATCAATTGTTAAATTCTACAGCTAGGCCAGCCATAACTTACCTGATACAATGGCCCAATGGGTAAGAACTGGGCATCAAGGGCTACCCTACACAATCTCCCTAATCTCCAAAACTTTGTCACAAAGATAATCCTAAACAATTAGTACCAAATCAGACAGACTGGTCCTCGTACTATATAATTGATGGTGGACCTAATGGTGGTCATACCCACTTCCATTTTATTATGTGATCGATTCAATCAAATCAGCAAACAGTTAAATTAACCATAACTTCTCTTCCAATCGATTAAAGCTGGCCATACACTAGTAGGGTTTTCATGTATGAAGAGTCGTACAAAAATCAGAACCTTCAATGACATGACAAATGTCGTCGAACATACTTAAAAAAAACATTTAATGTTAAAATTAGATTTTGGGATGAATGGACTTTCCAGAATGAAAACCAAATTCACTGTCAAAAATTCCTGCATTTGAGAAAATATTTTCTTCAAATTTTCTGTCACTGTGGTCAAAAATGACCAATTTGAGTCCACTAACGACCCCACAAACGTTCTTAAAACAAAAATTTTCAAATAAAAATTCTACTAGTATATGGCCAGCTATTACACACTATTAGATTTTCTGCAGATTTTTGTCTTCAGATTTACCAAAACCATGTAGTGCAAGGGCCTGCCTGATTGCTTACAAATTGAAACTCTTATGGTTTGACCTCAAATTATATGGTTTTGGTAAATCTGAAGACAAAAATCTGCAGAAATGTTAATAGTGTGTATGCGGTCTTAAGCCTGGTACACATGATCCAATTATTGGCCAACCGAGCATCTGATTTTTTGTCAAAAGGGCGTGTGCCAGGATCTTGTCTTGCATACTAACGGTACACAATCGTCTTGCCACAAACACGAACGTAGTGACGTACTACAAGGAATTTCAGCTCTTGAGTGCCAGCCTTTGGGCCCCTTCTGCTAATTTCGTGTTTGGTGAGCATTGATTCCGAGCATGCGTGTTTTTACTTTCGACTTTTGTGTGACAGATTTGTGTACTGACCATTAGAAAATCTGACGTCAAACCGTTGTCTGCTGAAAATCTACTAGCATGTCATCCAACATTTGTTGGCCGAAAGTTGGACAACAGTTATCAAAAGGAGCGTACTAATGGTCAGATTTTAGGACAACAGTCTGTCAACAGACAATCCCCTGCCAACAATCGTATCGTGTGTACGAGGCTTTAGACTCAATTTACATCAGATTTGATCAAACTGAGTCAATCAACCATGGCAGAAAGTTATCGATAATATTGATTGGCAGCACTGAGATGCTTTGGTCATGCCTTTGGTCATATTTTGATTGATCAGATTATGAGACTGCGTGATTGAAATGGAGAAGTGATTGATAATTTACGATCAGATCTTCCAACTGCTGCTCGAACTCCACTTCCCTGTGTGTGGCATATACAGATCGATAGGAGTAATTGATTGATAGTCAACAACCCAATCAGGAGAGATCGATCAGAAAATAAATGGATCTTGCATGTTTGGCCATCATTAGGGAGAGGGTACAATTGGATTGCATAGTGCATGTTCCACCTCAGGAGAACATAACAATCAATGTTGGAATTGGTCAATATTGTGCTCATAAATGATTTCATCATGGCCGTGATTGGATGGCCCAATGGGAGACATGGGTGTGATTTAGACTGTATAGGGCAGTGATGGTGCACCTTGGCACCCCAGATGTTTTGGAACTACATTTCCCATGATGCTCAATTACACTGCAGAGTGCAGGAGCATCATGGGAAATGTAGTTCCAAAACATCTAGGGTGCCAAGGTTCGCCATCACTGCTCTAGGGCTACTCTATAATAATGACCCTCTTTGTGATAGGGCCAATGTTTCTCAAAATAATAGAGATTATTAAAGGAGGTGTTCATTGCACAAATCTGTCTGTTAGGCAAATGGTAAGATCATTTGTGGTGGGTCCTGGCACTACATAGCATGAGCACAAGTGTCCCCTTAGTCATTCTCATGGACAAAATTTGCCAGTCTATAGCTAGCCTAAAGCTGGCCATACACTGATAACATTGTTTCCTATTGAAACTTCTCAAATCTGATCTATGGGTTGCCCGGTCTGCACCACCAAGCTGGACAAACTTGGATCTGAAGGATGAAGGAGCCGGGTGGAAGCAGCTACTTTTTGGGTATTCTGACAGCCACTGGCACCAGCTGGCACAATACAATAGCAGCAGTGGGAGATTTGACCATCCATGATATTGATCATGGATAGAGAAATGTGTTTGATTTCTTTAGTTTAGCCCGTAGGCCCAACAGAAGACATTTCAGCTAATCAAACATGCTACAATTTCCACACTAAACATTGAGGATGAAGGATCTTCCCTGTCAGCCATTGTATTCAGACAACCGGCACCCACAGCTGTCTAAATACATGAACAATGACTGCATCTGACTTGATGTTCAGCTAACAATGTCCCACCTAGCTCCTGCAATTCATCATTCAAAATTCATCAAGCCGGGGCTGCTGACAGGGCCATCCATGCCTCCAATTCATGACAAATTGACTGAAATTCCAGCCGTGTATGGCAGGTTTTAGTAACTGTTAATTCACAGAGGTTTAGCACCAGGATAAGGATAAGGTAGTTTCAAAAAAGTGACAGTTATTTTCAGCGGAGACCAATGAGATTTGAACATGACAGTCACAGGATGAAATATAGCTCCTTATCCTGGATGTTAAAGCTTTGTGAATTGAGTCTTGAATCTCTTATGTGCTCCATTCAGCTAGAAAAAAAGAACCACCAACTGAGCTCTGGCAGATTGGTTATACACACAACATTGAATAAACCTTCTTCTGGTAATGTGCCAACCTCGTCCCCTGACTGTTACATACTGCTTGGACATTTATTGTCACTGCAAAGTCATTATGGCTATTCTGTAATAGTGGATGTTGCCCATATTAACCAAAGTCCAGATCATTGGAAGAATCAAACTGTTTGGAATAGGCAGAACCACCTTTTAGGCTCACCATAAATGCTACAATCTGATTGTACAATCTTTCTTAGATCTGCCAATGAATATGTAGTGCAAGGACCTGCCTGATTGGATACAAATTGACTGAGGCTGGGTTCACACTATTGCATATTGGATGCTGGTTTCCCTGCATCCAATTCTTATAGCAGGAGATTGTGACCGTCTCACTATGAAGCCGGTTCACACATCTCCGCGGCGACTCCGGTGCGAATTGCACAGGAGCCCTCTGCGTCTTTTGGTCCGTTTCAGGTCAGAATTCAGCCAAAAATTACAACTGAAATCGGACCTGAAACGGTGAATGGAGATGCACCGGACTCCTGCTGTGAGCCGCTGCGTGTTCTAGTATGAACCCAGCCTAAAAAGATTAGGTTTTTATAGAGCTAAAGTTGATTGTACAAAAATGATATGGTCATTATAAGGTAAGAACATCACCTGCGTTATCCTATTATAGTATATATGTGTTAGTGTGCTAGTAATATATAAAAAATATCAAATCTCTATTAACGTTCTCATACAAGAGTTAATAATCTAGACACTGAACAGTAACTAGAAGTTGGGGGTGCTGTTAAATAACCATGATATGATGTATCTGACACCATTATTTAGTTACTGTCCTCCATCACATTTCAGCTTCTACTGTATAAAACACACATTTGTTCTCTCCATTGTTGAACTACAAGTTCCAGCATTACCTGTTAGAGATTGGTATGGTCCAGCAGTTGTAGTTCTACAATCTGCACTGATCCAATGGTGACTCAGGTCAGTGAGAATTCCTGAGCTTGTCATTGGACGTATACAACACAGAGATTACTAAGGATCTATTTACATTGAGATTACTAAGGATCCATTTACACTGAGATTACAAAGGATCCATTTACACAGAGATTACGAAGGATCCATTTACACTGAGATTACTAAAGATCCATTTACACTGAGATTACTAAAGATCCATTTACACAGAGATTACTAAGGATCAATTTACACAGAGATTACTAAGGATCCATTTACACTGAGATTACTAAGGATCCATTTACACTGAGATTACAAAGGATCCATTTACACAGAGATTACGAAGGATCCATTTACACTGAGATTACTAAAGATCCATTTACACTGAGATTACTAAGGATCCATTTACATTGAGATTACTAAGGATCAATTTACACAGAGATTACTAAGGATCCATTTACACTGAGATTACTAAGGATCCATTTACACAGAGATTACTAAGGATCCATTTACTCTGAGATTACTAATGATCCATTTACACTGAGATTACTAATTATCCATTTACACTGAGATTACTAATGATCCATTTACACTGAGATTACTAATGATCCATTTACACTGAGATTACTAAGGATCTACTTACACTGAGATTACTAAGGATCCACTTACACTGAGATTACTAAGGGTCCATTTGCATTGATATTACTAAGGGTTCATTTACACTGAGATTACTAAGGATCCATTTACACAGAGATTACTAATGATCTATTTACACTGAGATTACTAAGGATCCATTTACACTGAGATTACTAAGGATCCATTTACACTGAGATTACTAAGGGTTAATTTACTCTGAGATTACTAAGGATTCATTTATACAGAGATAACTAAGGATCCATTTACACTGAGAATACTAAGGTTACATTTACACTGTTGCATTTGAATGCATCTGTTAGTAGTCTGCCACAATAAAGATAATGTTTTTTCCTATCTCAGCACAAAAAATAATGAAAAAAAAAGAATTTCCCATTTTTTCTTCGTACATTTGCCCATAGAGGTCAATTGCAGCATCCCAAAATGCATATCACATCACATGCAATTTGATGCGTTAGCTACAGGTATTTACAAGCCTTGGTCAATGGCTGTTAACCCTATCCATCGCAAAGTAGAAATTCAAAAACGCGTTGAAATTTAGCATCAACACACAAACGCACATTGGTGCATGACAAACGCGCTTACCTAATGCTACACAAAACCGCACAGATCTAAATGGTCTCTTAAGGTTACAAACTAATCCCAATTCACTGTAGAACGTTTCCTGGCAAATAGCAAATTAGTGAATGCTGCTTGCCAAGAAGGAACGATCAAAGTAGACTTAATGAACTAATGTTTCCAAATGTGTTTAAAGGCTTCCTATCTAAACCGTACTCGTACCATGACTCGGGAACGTCTAGCCAAAAGACGAGCGTCCTGCTGGGACTGAGTCTAGGTTGTGAGCCCTATGTCCCATACATAGTATGAAATATTTCATGAGGGACTGGTCCCCTAAATACTTTCTAAGGCAATGCAGAATGAAATAAGAAAATCTATAAAATCCTAGAAAGAAGCCAGAACTGTCCCAGAGGCGTCCTATAAGGCAGTGTATTAAATTAGAGTAAATGGGGTCCTTACTGTGATGTCCGTTCACCTTCTCGGTTCTAGTCTTGGTTTGCAGAGCGCTGGGATCTGTTCAGGTTTTTAATTCTGGGAGGTAAAAAAGAGCCCCTCCCATTCTGAAATTGGAACTTCTGCAAGCAGCCTAAAGAACAACACAGATTAGCATTACAGCTGTCACCCTCTACCGTCTACAGAGGTGGATGGAGGAGGGGGGTCCACACAGCCTGCCATGGGATGCTTTTATAACCATAGACCGGCAGATCTTACAAGTGACAGTGGATCTGCCTATCTATCCAATCAAAAAAAATCGACTTTAGTCCCATCTACCTTATGCTCCAGTAAATGATAGATATATTTTCTGATCAATCTCTTCTGATAGGAATAATTTACCTATAGTTAACAATTTTTTCAATCAAGCCACCCATGGCGAAATAGGTTATTATTATTATTTAAGGTACTTATATAGTGCTGTCAATTTTACGCAGAGCTTTACATATACATTGTACATTCACATCAGTCCCTGTCCTCAAGGAGCTTACAATCTAAGGTCCCTAAAGCTCACATTCATATACTAGGGCCAATTTAGATAGAAGCCAATTAACCTACCAGCATGTCTTTTGGAGTGTGGTAGAAAACCCGAGTACCCGGAGGAAACCCACACAGGCACAGGGAGAACATGCAAACTCCAGGCAGGTAGTGTTTTGGTTGGGTTTCAGTCAATAGCCAAGATACGATCATAACTTCCGATTATCAATTATTGATCATATCTCTGTTTCCACCATATAATCTGATAATTTGAGCAATCAAAATAGAATCGTTTTCTTGAACAAAGTATCTCATTGCCATCAATCGATGCAAAGCAACCAGTAATTTTCCACCCTGGCCGATGGATTCAGTTTTATGGAATCCAATCTACATTTAGGTGAAATCGACTAATGTTATTGCTACTTGTGTAGCGGGGGTCTAAATTTAGGGGGATACACCTGGGTGGTAGTATGACCCAGGTGTGTATAAATCATAAGAGGATTTAGACCACTTTCAGTCGTGGAGGACTTTGGTGGTGTACTGTTCTCCTTGGCCTGGGGTGGCGGTGTTCCCACAGGTCGAGGTAGAATCCCTGCCGCAGTGCTGTCCTTTTTGTCCCGTTCCGGCGGTGGTACAGCGGGGGCGGAGAACCTGCTATGGCGTCACGGGAGGGGATAAAGGGGAGAGACGCCCTCGCCACGAGGTCTTCTTGAGCATGCGCCCAGGCACCTTAGGCCTGTGTGCGGGCGGTCCGGAGTTCCAGCCCAGGCGCCCTAGGCCTGGTCGGAGCGGAGTTGACGTCCATCCCAGGCACCTTAAGCCTGGGGTGAGGTACTACACCGGAGGCCTGGGGCCCAGTAACTTCGACTGGGCTCCACAAGGGCGGATGAGTCCGAGGGACCCTGAGGTGGATGGGGCCCATGTCTGAGGTGAGGAGGCCGGAGAGGTTACCCATCTGAAGAGTCCGGAGCAGCATCAACCCGGTGACAGAGGGGCCTCTGGTAACTCCCTTGGAGGGACATCTTCCCCCTGACAGGGGCCACAACGCAGCGAAGGTACTCCAATTCGTCGCTGGTAGAGACTCACAAGTTTCAAGTTTTCTCTCTCTAGCCAATGGCTATAGCAACCGCTGGTGAAACCACAGTGGTTTAGTTTATCGTTAGGACAGTGCCTCGACCTGCTCACCCCACCGTGTTGAACTGTTTATGGGTCCCAACCTATCGGCTGACAAAGAACTGTTTTAATTGTGTGCTACAATAAAACAAGTGTTGGATCCTTATCGGTGTGTGGAACTCTGGTTAATGGGAGTGAAGGGGAGTGTCAGCACAGAAAGACTTAGTTTTTAATAGAAACACACAGGCCCGAGAAGAATAACTGGTACTGGCTTTCACCTCACCTGCTGCAATGGGGAGGACATGGGCCGTAGCACATCTCACCCTCACGTACAACAAACCCCTAGATCAGAAAGAGGGGGTGAGGCCGCTACACTTGTTTGTTTGCAGATTCAATCATTTCGATTGAATCCACCAGATAATAAAACTGCGTGTGGTTACCATTACAGTGGCTAATATTAACACAGGGAAAAATGTTGCTCTAAATAATCATAATCAAGGCAGGTGCTACCACTAGGCAAACTAGGCAGCCACCTAGGGTCCACTGCTGCCTAGGGCGCCCGGCCACTGATCTTCCTACTCTCTTCTCTCTGCAGCAAGCAACTAAGTCTCAGCATCAGCAGGCAACCACCACTCCGTTCGCACATAGGGGGTTATTTACGAAAGGCAAATCCACTTTGCACATGTTGCCAAGGGATTGTTACTGGAAAGTTATTGCATTAAGTTGTGTTATTGTTATTTAGTAAAGGGCTGGCTCCCTTTGGTGACCACTGAACGTTATTGAGACATTTCTTTCTTGGTTAAAAGATAAATAGTGTTGCATTGTGGGATGTGTGGTTTATTGAGGAAGTGACTCTTATTGTGTAAATTAGTTGAGAACTACAAACCCACAATGCCAAGCTGCGGGCCCACAATGCAAGACGGGACCGAACAGCCTGCTGGGTAGCCAGATAAAAGGACAAGTGTGGCCTGTGTTCGGCCGCTCTGGACGCCATTCAACTGCCAGCAGGAGGTCTGTGTGTGACAGAGAGAGAGACTGCGGCCTACAGCGGAGAGCCGGATCATCCGCCCCAGAGGGATCTTTGGAGGACAGCCTTGCTAGCTAAGCCGGTGGATCGGCCAGCACTTCAGAGCATTTGAAGCTGCTTGATCCGTCTGAGAGCCGGGATCGGCCGCGCGGTGTGATGGCGCCATCTTCTCTCACAGAGGTACCATCAAGTGAAGTTCCAGATAAAGTGTACCAGTCTACTGAGGACCACAGCGGTGAGCGGGCACCTGCCAATTAAAGTAGTTGACTGAGATATTGATAGATGGTTTCTGCTATCCAGACTGTTGCTGACACTTGTAGTCCCACGGAAGGGTATCTATTGGATCTAATGCCGCGTACACATGATCGTTTTTCACGTCATTAAAAATGCCATTTTTTAAATTGGGCATTAAAAACGATCGTGTGTAGGCTCCAGAGCATTTTTAACGACGTGAAAAATGGCCTAAAAAAATGAGAACCTGCTCTATTTTTTCACGTCTTTTTTAACGACGTGAAAAACGGTAGTGTGTGCTTTTATGAGGGGAAAAAAATGCGCATGCTCAGAATCAAGTATGAGACGGGAGCGCTCGTTCTGGTAAAGCTAGCGTTCGTAATGGAGATAGCACATTTGTCACACTGTAACGGACTGAAAAGCACGAGGCTGAAAAGCGCGAATCGTCGCTCAAAAACTTTACTAATGTAGCAGGATGTCCATATGTAAGAAGGAATCCGGCTCCCTCCGGTGGTATAAGTGTTACAATGCAACTAATGCACTTTGGGACAGATATCAGCTAGGAGAAAAGACTTTGTTGCTTTTAGTAAAAAGACAGACTACATTACCCAGGGTGCATTGCAACACCGCAAAGCATTCTGGACAGACTACTTAAACCAGGGGAGGGGCCAGCGTCTCTCTCTCTGGATCCAGCTCTCAATCAAGCAGGAAGTTGGCACGGAGGCCTGCTTCCTAAGGATTAGGCCAGAAGCCTGGGCCTAAATTACGGGAGTGCCTGAGTGATTTCCAGCAGAGGATCGTCCACAGCGTCCTGTGATTGCCCAGCAGAGACCGGAGTCGTCCATCATCATATGCTGTTAGTGACGGAGTCCGGAGACTGCAGCTGAAGCAGAAGCGTGGAGATCGAGTGACCGGGACAAGCCAGAGGAGACTATCTGAAAGTCGGGCCTGTTTGGTGAGAAGGGCACCTGCCCAGAATTGACTACTACCTTAGAGGAAAGTGATTTAGTTAGTGCCAGCCACACTTCACCTATCACGCCACAGCTTGCGGCCTAGTGTATCTCACTGGAGACTATGTGATCAGAGATTGGTGCATCCGTCATTAGTGGGTGGCAGGCACACGAGTACTCAGGTATATTGCGGATAATTACAGCATCTTGTTGAAACCCTGTGGATTACAATTTAACTTGTGCACCGACGGTGGCTAGCGAAGACTTCATTGGAGAAAGGAACTTTGAGTGGGACGCAGATAGGCCTTGCTTACCTATTATAGGGAATGAACACGTGCAAGGTATTGCAACAAAGGGGGAGCTCGCGAGCAACCAGTTAGCCGTGCAGAGACACATATAGATACATGTACATATATATAGCTGATGTTATTTCCTGTTATTACCTAATCTCAGTGATACCTATCCTTATTGGTTTATTGACTCTGCAATGCGCATGCAGAGTCAACTGTGTGTATTAATGTGATTCTTTACCCTTCCCTTTTATACTGAGTAAAGGTACCTTTGATTAAGCATATAACTTGTGTGAAGTATCTGTCACTTAGAAGGACTAGTGACCAGCAAAGGTAATAACATTTACAGGTTATTGTGTGATGTATGCAGGATTGTGTCTCCTAATACTCAATAGGTCTCACACTCCTTATTCATATCAGTTGTGCTAAGGGAAGGTTTGAGCCACTTCCAGGGGTTGATAGGCAGGACGTAGACCCAAATCAAACGAACAGCAGCTCCTACGGGGGTAGTGCTACACGTGGGGGCTCGTCCGGGATATTCTACGGTTCTGCAATCAACTTTCCCCCTAGACAGAACCCTTACAGCACAGAAATGGACCCTGCTGCCGTAGCCCGGTGGTGCAGGGATGAAGGCATCCTACCCGGAAATGGCCTGGTGGTTGAAATCCAGAGAGAGGCCTGGGTAGAGGAGCAGCTAACTCCAGTCTTGAGAGCATTGTCCACTGACAGGAAGCCATGGGTGATTGACATAAAGACAGATACTGTAAATCCCCACACCTATGCATTATGTGAGTGGAGGAACGGAATCTCTGACTACTTCAAGGGTGCCAGCATAAAAACTTCAAACCAAGTAGAACTCCTCCTGATACACCCAGAAGAGAATAAAGATGGCCCCACATCCACTACTTCAGGAGGCCCCAGCACAGGAGGGAGCGCCCAACAAAAGGGTCCCGGTTCACCACCATTGACCACCCTTAGCTCAGAATTGTGCGCTGTCCTGGGGGAGATTGTGACCAAGTGTAAAAAGGACCCTCCAGACTACCTGATGTCAGGATACAGGAAACTCAGGACCTTTTCTGGGAAGAAACCTGTACCTTCAGTGGAAGATGGATTTGAAGAGTGGCTAGATGGCGCCACTCAGGCCCTAGAAGAATGGGAGGTGCCAGAACAACAAAAAAAACAACGGATTGTGGAAAGCTTAAAGGGGCCTGCTCTGGAGGCCATACGTAACCTCAAGTTAAGCAAGAAGGACTGCAATGCACAGGATTATCTGGATATTCTCCAGAATGTGTTCGGCGGGACGGAAAACGTCACTGAACTCACTTACCAGCTGGGGCATTGCTACCAAAAAGAGGGAGAGAAGCTGTCAGAATTCATAGGACGCCTGGATAAGATCCTGCATCGGATCCTACTGAAGAAAGGGATCGATCCAAGAAAAGTGGATGAGGCCCGTGCCCAGCAGGTGTTGAGGGGATCTCAACGCTTGGACCCCATCGCATTATTGCTACGCACCCGGCGGGACGGGAGCAGCCTGGAATACCCCGACTTGATCCGGATAGTCAGGGAGGAGGAGGCCATGTTGGAAGACAAAAGGAGGAGTCAACACACCGAACCAACTGCCCGAGTCAGAATGTTAAGTGCAGAAGAAGGTGATTCAGAAGTTGAACTCCTAAAGACCCAGGTGTCACAACTAGTAGAAATGGTGTCCATGCTGACTAGCCAGGCCTCTGTGCCACACAACAAGAACACGTCAGAGGAACCAAAAAAACCTCCTAGCTCCAATATGGAACTAGTACAGAAGCCTAAGAGATTGATAACATGCTTCAATTGTGGGGGAATCGGGCATGTTAGAGCAGTGTGTCCCAGCCCAGATGAAGTTGCATCCAGATATCGCAAGCTGGCGGAAAACTTCAGAGGGCCCCGGTGAAGGAGTCAGCCGGGCGCCCACCAGTTTCCACGAACTCCTTCAAGAAGTCCAATGATCCAAAACATCAGAGTCAGGGACCTAAACCTCTGCCAATTAGGCCCCGTCCCACAACTCAGGCTGCTGTTGAACAGAAGGCCAGTGCACACCAGACCCAAAAGGGACTGAGACCCACCGGAAACTCAAGAAAAAAAGAAGTGAGGGTACAGGTAACTGAACCCAGCAAGAAGTCTGTGTTGAAGGAGTTCCCTGCCAAGTTAGTGGGGCCTTCTCCAGTAGTCTCCATACAAGTAGAAGGGATCTACACCAAGGCTCTTCTTGACACTGGGGCTCAAGTGACTCTTCTATATAGAGATTTCTATGATAAACATCTTAAACATCTGCCCCTACAGAAATTAGAGGAACTGGAAATATGGGGTATTGGAACTCAGAGCTTTCCCTATGACGGTTACCTGCCAATCAAGTTGACTTTTGATCCCTCAGTGGCTGGGGAGACAGAGACCTTCGATACTCTGGCAGTAGTGTGCCCTCGCCCACCAGGGGCCAGCAAGAGCTCACTCATCATAGGGACCAACACTGATCTAGTCAGGCGACTGCTGACACCGTTGGCCCAACAGGAAGAAGCCCCGACCACAAGAGTCCACCCCATGTTAAGGCAAGCCTACCAGCGCCTGGTACTGGAGCAGAAGGCCCCGGCTGAGGGAGTTGGCAAGATTTGGAAGCTAGACAAGACGGAGAAGGTATTACAACCGGGAGAGGTGACTTGCCTGAGGGCTTCTGTCAAGCTCACATGGAAACAGCCAGGCCCCTTCATTGTCTTCGAACCAGGCCCACAGGAAAGACAGAAAGGGATTGAAGTAATCCCCGAAGTGATCCCATTGAAGGCCCTACAGAAAAGCCATGGGAGGGTTTCAGTGAGTATAAGGAACACTGCTAAAACACCAGTGAAGGTGCCGGCCAGAATGCTGTTGGGCCAGGTGAATCCAGCCACCCCCATTGCCCCGTGTGAATTGAAGAAAGAAGAAAGGGGTGAAGTCACCATAGAGAAGCTCTGTTCTGAAGACACGGCCCTCCCACCAGAATGGAGAAAAAGGGCCAAAGCTCAACTTGCAAGGTGGGAAAAGATCTTCTCTAAAGATGAGTTCGATGTGGGGTGCGCAAGGAGTGCCACTCACAAGATACGCTTACAAGAAGATAAGCCCTTTAGAGAGAGAGTTCGACGGGTCCCACTGGGTGACTTAGAAGACTTGCGGGAACAGTTGGTTGAGCTGAAGAGGACGGGGATTATTCGAGAATCCAGGAGCCCTTACGCTTCTCCAATAGTGGTAGTTCGAAAGAAGAACGGGTCGCTGAGACTGTGTATCGACTACAGAACACTAAACAGAAGGACCATCCCAGATCAATACACCACTCCCCGAATTGAAGACGCCCTGCAGAGTCTGTCAGGGGCCAAGTGGTTCAGTGTAATGGATCTAAAAAGTGGATATTACCAAATCCCCATGCACCCTGAGGATCGGGAGAAGACAGCCTTCATCACCCCTGTGGGGTTCTTTGAGTTCAACCGTATGCCTCAAGGGTTATCAGGAGCCCCCGCCACTTTCCAAAGGCTAATGGAGAGAACCGTCGGGGACATGAATCTAATAGAGGTACTGGTATATTTGGATGACGTCATCGTGTTCGGGAGAACCCTAGAAGAGCATGAAGAGAGACTGGAGAAGGTCCTGAAGAGGCTCAGTGAAGAGGGCCTGAAACTCTCCCCAGAGAAGTGTCAATTTTACCAGTCCTCAGTCCATTACCTGGGCCATATCGTTTCTGCAGAAGGGGTGGCCACGGACCCAGAGAAGCTGGATGCCGTCACCTCTTGGCCGAGACCTACCAACGTGACTGAGCTTCGGTCATTCCTGGGGTTCTGTTCTTACTACAGAAGATTTGTAGAAGGATTCGCCAAGATTGCCAGACCCCTGAACGAGTTACTCAGAAACGAAGGGGAAGATGATGTTCCAGAGCTGGTCAAACCAGTGAAACTCACCATGGGACCCCGAAGGCCCAAAGAGTCGATTCAGGACCAGTGGACAGGGGAGTGCGAGGAAGCCTTCCAGATGTTAAAGAAGAGTCTTACCACTGCACCAGTCCTGGCCTATGCTGATCCAAAGAAGCCTTATGAACTGCATGTAGATGCCAGCCGAGATGGGCTGGGTGGGGTGCTGTACCAGGAACATGATGGTTACCTAAGACCCGTCGCATATGTGAGCAGGAGTCTGATACCTGCTGAGAAGAATTACCCCACCCACAAGCTTGAATTCCTGGCCTTGAAATGGGCAGTGGTAGACAAACTGAGAGACTACCTATATGGGGCGGAGTTTGTGGTGAAGACAGATAATAACCCGCTCACCTACCTTCTGACCACTGCCAAGTTGGATGCAACGGGACACCAGTGGTTGGCTGCCCTTTCAAGCTTCAGCTTGAAGTACCGACCCGGAGTGGGAAATAGGGATGCAGATGCCCTGTCCAGGAGGTCTCATGCCCCCACCGACCCTACCGAAGAATGGGCCCAACTAGACCCAGAGGGAGTGCGAGCCCTATATCAGGGGACAGAACTTCAAGCCAGAGGTGGGTCAAGAGCCGAAGAAATTGGGGTCTCAGCTGTTGGAGTACCGAAGTGCTATTGCAGTGTGACCCAAGTCGAAGGGGAGGGCTTGCCCAAGCTGACAAAAAGGGATTTGAGAAAGGAGCAAGAAGAAGACTCTTTAGGGAAACTCCTGATAAAGGCCCTGGAAAGCCAGCGTCCCGAGATGCTTGAAACAGACTCCCCAAGAGAAGCCCGATTGTTGCGCAGGGAGTGGGATCGGCTACACATACGTCAAGGGGTGGTCTACCGAAGGGGCCCCTCTGACGACTCAGAAGAGAAGTGGCAGCTGTTTCTACCAGCCAAATATCGAGAAGCGGTCCTAGCTGCCCTCCATGACAACCATGGTCACCTAGGGTCCGAACGGACTTTTCACCTTGTACGGGATAGGTTCTATTGGCCCTGCATGCGGGCTGAAGTGGAAGGATATTGCCATTCCTGTGTCCGATGCATTCAAAGGAAGACCTTGCCACGTCAAGCAGCCCCAATGGGCCATCTGCAAAGTCAGGGACCTATGGAACTGGTGTGCATTGACTTCCTTTGCCTGGAGCCTGATCTGAGTGGTCAAGGGAATGTCTTGGTGATAACAGATCACTTTACCAGATATGCTCAAGCATTCCCAACAAAAGACCAGAAGGCCTCAACAGTAGCCAAAGTACTGGTAGAAAAATTATTTGTGCACTATGGTCTACCCCAACGCCTTCATTCAGATCAGGGCAGAGACTTTGAAAGCAAATTAATAAAGAAGTTATTAGACCTGTTAGGCATCCAGAAGACCAGGACAACCCCTTATCACCCACAAGGAGATGCTCAGCCTGAACGGTTTAACCGGACTCTCTTGGATATGTTGGGGACTCTGAGTTCAGAGAAAAAGCAGCATTGGAGCAAGCATGTAGCTGCCATAGTGCATGCCTACAATAGCACTGCCAGTGATGTCACCGGGTATTCCCCATACCGTTTGATGTTCGGGCGGGAGGCTCGGTTGCCAGTGGACTTGGCCTTTGGCATATCGCTGGATCATACCTCAGCAGCATCCCACAAGGGGTATGTAGACCGATTGAGAAAGAGTCTGAAGACAGCTTTTGAAAAGGCCCAAGCAGCATCTGACCAACGGGGGCTGAGAAATAAAATAAACTTTGACCTAAGAGTCAGAATTCAAGATTTACAGCCAGGAGATAGAGTGCTGTTGAGGAACTTGGGAATTCCGGGAAAACATAAGTTGGCTGACCGTTGGAAATCCCAACCTTATGTTATCTGCAAGAAGCTGGAAAACCTTCCTGTGTACCAAATTAGGCCAGAAGGAAGCGTGGGACCGTTAAAGACCTGGCACAGGAATCACTTGTTGCCCCTCTCCGAGGCAGTTCGCATGCCTCCTGCATCTGACTCACAAGAAACCCCTTCAACTTCTCAAGGTTCCAGACCCATCACCCGATCTCAAACAGTGCTTCCAGATGTGAGAGATGGAGACTCTGACAATGAAGGTCAAGAGGATGAAGAAGCAGAATCTAACTGGTTGTGGTCATCCCAATTGCCAGAATCCATGACCACCTCCCAAACCTCACCCAAAACAGTTGACAATGGAACTCTTCGGGCAGAAGCTCCTGAATTCGTGCCTTCAAACATTCTCATTGAGGAGGTAGCTGATGACTCAGACTCTTTGTCAATGGAAGACCCAGAAGAAGGGTCGTTGTCTCTATCTGAAGGAGAGCGGGACGCTCCTGAAGTTCTGGAGCCCAACATGCCTGAACTAGATGAGGAAGCCCCTGAAGAGCTTCTAGAAACAGCCAGCCCCAATGTCCTTGAGAACATGATACCTAAAGAGCAGAGGGAAAGAAGAGTAATTCACCCCCCAAAAAGACTGACGTACGACCAATTGGGTGAATGCTCTGAGGAGGCCATCATCACTTCTAAGAGAACCATTGATCAGTCTAGCTCTTCCACTCCAGATTCAGTGGAAGACAACCCCAGCTCACTCCCTAGCACATCTGAAACAGACACCCAAGTGTCGGTGGTCCGTATACAGGACAACCTCCCTCCTTGTGATAATTGGTGGGAGGTTCCTCTGTCGGCTCTGTGTTATGATATGAGCTGTTTAAGTTTAAATCCTGCTTATGAAGAGGCAAGTTGTTTATTGTCATGCATAAACTAACAAATTTCCCTGCAGGTATTGCCAAAGTATGTGTTAGGTTACATACTGTTGTCCTCTTTGGGGACCAAAGACTTTAAGTGGGGGGAGTGTGTAGCAGGATGTCCATATGTAAGAAGGAATCCGGCTCCCTCCGGTGGTATAAGTGTTACAATGCAACTAATGCACTTTGGGACAGATATCAGCTAGGAGAAAAGACTTTGTTGCTTTTAGTAAAAGACAGACTACATTACCCAGGGTGCATTGCAACACCGCAAAGCATTCTGGACAGACTACTTAAACCAGGGGAGGGGCCAGCGTCTCTCTCTCTGGATCCAGCTCTCAATCAAGCAGGAAGTTGGCACGGAGGCCTGCTTCCTAAGGATTAGGCCAGAAGCCTGGGCCTAAATTACGGGAGTGCCTGAGTGATTTCCAGCAGAGGATCGTCCACAGCGTCCTGTGATTGCCCAGCAGAGACCGGAGTCGTCCATCACCATATGCTGTTAGTGACGGAGTCCGGAGACTGCAGCTGAAGCAGAAGCGTGGAGATCGAGTGACCGGGACAAGCCAGAGGAGACTATCTGAAAGTCGGGCCTGTTTGGTAAGAAGGGCACCTGCCCAGAATTGACTACTACTTTAGAGGAAAGTGATTTAGTTAGTGCCAGCCACACTTCACCTATCACGCCACAGCTTGCGGCCTAGTGTATCTCACTGAAGACTATGTGATCAGAGATTGGTGCATCCGTCATTAGTGGGTGGCAGGCACACGAGTACTCAGGTATATTGCGGATAATTACAGCATCTTGTTGAAACCCTGTGGATTACAATTTAACTTGTGCACCGACGGTGGCTAGCGAAGACTTCATTGGAGAAAGGAACTTTGAGTGGGACGCAGATAGGCCTTGCTTACCTATTATAGGGAATGAACACGTGCAAGGTATTGCAACAAAGGGGGAGCTCGCGAGCAACCAGTTAGCCGTGCAGAGACACATATAGATACATGTACATATATATAGCTGATGTTATTTCCTGTTATTACCTAATCTCAGTGATACCTATCCTTATTGGTTTATTGACTCTGCAATGTGCATGCAGAGTCAACTGTGTGTATTAATGTGATTCTTTACCCTTCCCTTTTATACTGAGTAAAGGTACCTTTGATTAAGCATATAACTTGTGTGAAGTATCTCTGTCACTTAGAAGGACTAGTGACCAGCAAAGGTAATAACATTTACAGGTTATTGTGTGATGTATGCAGGATTGTGTCTCCTAATACTCAATAGGTCTCACACTCCTTATTCATATCAGTTGTGCTAAGGGAAGGTTTGAGCCTGTTCCAGGGGTTGATAGGCAGGACGTAGACCCAAATCAAACAAACAGCAGCTCCTACGGGGGTAGTGCTACACTAACATGAAGGGTGGCGCCATTCGAACGGAACTTCCCCTTTATAGTGCCGTCGTACGTGTTGTACGTCACCGCGCTTTGCTTGAGCGTTTTTTTTTAATGAACGTGTGTATGCAAGACAGGCTTGAGGGCAAACAAGAAAAATCACGTTGAGAAAAACTTCGTTTTTGAAAATGACATTAAAAACGATTGCATAAGCGTTTCTACAGCCGGATTGTCAGATTTAACATTTCCCTTATAAGAGGATTAATCATCTCACATTCTTCAGTTGTTTATTTCTTTACCACATTGGATTACAATTAAGTGCACCACCTTAAGCTAGCAAAAGAAAAGACTGGAACAGGAGAAACCGCCATTACTCTGTTGTTCACTAAGCTGTACAATATACAGTTAAAGGGGTTGTAAAGGTACAATTTTTTTTCCTAAATAGCTTCCTTTACCTTAGTGCAGTCCTCCTTCACTTACCTCATCCTTCGATTTTGCTTTTAAATGTCCTTATATCTTCGGAAAAATCCTCACTTCCTGTTCTTCTGTCTGTAACTCCACACAGTAATGCAGGGCTTTCTTCCTGGTGTGGAGTGTCGTGCTTGCCCCCTCCCTTGGACTACAGGAGAGTCAGGACGCTCTCTATGTTGCAGATAGAGAAAGGAGCTGTGTGTTAGTGAGCATCCTGACTCTCCTGTAGTCCAAGGGAGGGGCCGAGCATGACACTCCACACCAGGAAGAAAGCCTTGCATTATTGTGTGGAGTTACAGACAGAAGAACAGGAAGTGAGGATTTCTCAGAATAAATAAGGACATTTAAAAGCAAAATCGAAGGATGAGGTAAGTGAAGGGGGACTGCACTAAGGTAAAGGAAGCTATTTAGGAAAAGAAAATTGTACCTTTACAAGGTCACACTGAACTGCACTATAGAGGGAGCCATTTAGCAACATAAGATTGAAGCATATACTTTAATTACTGTGTTCATTGTTGTTTTATTGGTCTGTGTGCTTGGCCCTCAGTGGAGAGGTGATCCAATACAAGTACTGAAGTATTGGGGGCCTGCTCCACTATGTACTGGCTCACACATCCATTGCTAGTTGTTGGAGGGTAAAGTAATAGACGTTGCAAGATCTTAATTTACATCTCAGTTAATGCCAATAATCTGTGTTCATTTTCCATTGAATGTATAGTACTTTCATGTTATTTCTTTGCTCTAGTAAAGTTTTTTGTGTGATTCAGAAACCTTGAGTCTATCCTTGTTACTGTAAGACAATTACAATTGGTGTCAGAGGTAAGAGAATCTGCAGAGTCGGGACAGCCCGTGGGGTATAGAGTCAATCAGCAGCCCCCATGGGGGTACCGCTACACACTACAAGCATACCTCCCAACTTTCAAAAGTCCCAGCGCGGGACATTCAGATCTTCCCTCTCCCCTAAATTTAAAGTTGATGAGCGGGGGGGGCCACCGATCGCGGGGGGGGGGGGGGGGGCGCCGATCGCGGCTGGGGGGGGGGCAATCGCGCGGGGGGGCGGGGGTCGAGCACTGTTTTCAGCTCAAATATGGGGGGGGGGGGGGGCTTACCTGCTGGTGGTTCTTTCCTCCTCTTCATGATTCCTGCTGTGCCTTCTCTTCTTCCTGCTGTGCGGGAAACAGGTAACTCTCGCGGGACTGCGGGAAGGAGGAGCCCATGCGGGTAAAACCCGCAGAATCCGTGACAGTTGGGAGGTATGCTACAAGTGCAAACTACAAGTGCAAAGTGCACTTGAAATTGCAGTCGCTGTAGATCCGACGGGGACATGCAAGGAAAATAAAAAACAGCATTTTAGCTTGCACATGATTGGATCATAAAATCAGCAGACCTTCCCCTCATTTCAGATCTTCCCCTCAGATCTAAAGGGACTGCACTTCCAAGTGCAATTTCAAGTGCAATTTGCGCTTGTAGTTTGCACTTGTAGTGCAAAGTGGATTTGCCTTTGGTAAATAACCCCTATAGTGTCAGAGGCGCAGCGGTGTGTCTGTGTCCCGACTTCCGAATGAATGGAAGCAAACAAACATTCATTGATTGGCACTGGTAGGCTGCATTGATGGGTGCTGGTGAGGCTGCATTTGATGAGCGCTGGTGAGGCTGCATTGATGGGTGCTGACGAGGCTGCATTTGATGGGAGTTGGTGGGCTGCATTTGATGGGCGCTTCATTAAAAAGGTGGGGTATACATGGGCAGGGCAAAAGGGGTGGAGTCAGGGGGCGTCAAAATTAGGTTTCGTGTAGGGTTTCAAAAATCCTTGCACCAGCCCTGATCAGAATATATGTCTAACTGGTTAAAAGAGAAGTTTTGGCCATATTTCTCTTGTGTGTCACAGGAGTGCACTTACATTTGCTGTTCTGTGGCCCAGAATCAGCTAATAAGGGGCTATTGCCCGCTACCAGCTGATGTGGCAGAGCTGCTCCAGGCACCGGAAGGATATCAACAATATTGCCAGGATCCACCTGGCTGGCTAATTGACAGCTGGTTCTGCCTCCCAGCACATTGCTCAGAACCAGAGCCAGCTGTGCCCCGCCTCCTCCTTTGCCCAATGAGTGATGGAGGAGTGGAGAGCGGGGACTGACAGTCACTGCTCTCCACTTAAAACTGACCGAGAACTGAGGGATCACGTGAATGCTCAGGCTTAGAGCTGCACATAACGCCGATGGAGTATGAAGATTTATTTTATACCAATCCCAAACATCTCCTTTAATCCAAGTTACCCCCTGATAAAGATTTTGGTCAATCAAACCACTTGGGGGAAATAAAAAGGAATTTCAGGTATGGTTATTTTTACATAGTTATACCGATCGAGCTTGGACCAAGGTAAGTATACATATTCTATGCCTAGCTAATATATTCTACACCTAGCTGATGTGGAGGCTGGCAATAACTGTAGTAGCTGCCACAGCTACAGTAATCTTTGTGGTCTTCCAGGTCACATACAAGTGGGCGCCCTGCTGCATAGTGAACACAGAAGGTCGCTGGATCGGCACAGGCACCATTTAGAGAACAATTAAATTTTCTCAGTTATTGCAAAGTGTTCTCTGATTGGATGAGGTGGAGAAGCAGGTAAATGATATCCAATCAGAGAATGCCTTGTATTCATTGGGAAAAAACAAAATGTTCTCTGAATGGCGCCTGTGCCCAATGAGTAAACTCTTGTGTTCGCTAAGCAGCAGGGCATCTACTCTGCTCAGGACCTGGAAGTCGGTGAGGATCCCTGTAGTAGCTATGGCTACTACAGTAATCTTCCACTTCCAAGGGGTTGACCAAATATAGCACATACATACTTTCAATGGTCCAAGCTGGATCAATGTAACTGAATAAAAATATCCATTTCCAAAGAGGTGTACATTCTGTAGTGAGGAGGAGCAGTAAGCAAAGATCAGCAATACAGCAAAGAAAGGGGGGTATATGTGGATGGCCAGCAAGGTCGCAGCATTGCAGGAAGGAGAGGACATGGAAAACATTTTAGGAAGATAACCTCAGATTTCAATTAAAATGTTGGTAGAACTTGGCACTGTGCAAAAAGAAAGGCATTGGCGTGCACCTCTTTGCATATAAAAATTAGCGAATGTTTCACCGTGCACCAGTTTTTGTTATTTACACCCCAGAATGTCTTAAATATACAATAAAAAACATCAGGGAGATAACAAAAATTCACTCATTTCTATATGCCTGAAAAAGTAGCCTACATCAATTTCAGTTATTTGCCACACAGTGGTGCCCCAGATTCAAGCACACTTACTCCATGCGCACCAAGGTATTGGCACAGAACTGATGTTTTGCTCTCTATAGTAAATACATCACTCTGGTAATGGTATGTACAGCATTTTATAAAGGTTTTTAGATGGGAACATTGGCGCAAATGCTGCATCATTTTGGTGCATGGCATTTCAGACATTTATAGATAGCTTTGCATATCGCTTTTAACCACTTAAGCCCCGGACCATTTTGCAGCTAAAGGACCAGGCCACTTTTTGCGATTTGGCACTGCGTGGTTTTAACTGACAATTGCGCGGTCGTGCGACGTGGCTCCCAAACAAAATTGGTGTCGTTTTTTTCCCATGAATAGAGCTTTTTTTTGGTGATAATTGATCACCTCTGCAGTTTTAATTTTTTGCGCTATAAACAAAAATAGAGCGTCAATTTTGAAAAAAAATGCAATATTTTTTACTTTTTGCTATAATAAATATCCCCAAAAAATATATAAAAAAACATATTTTTTCCTCAGTTTAGGCCGATACATATTATTCTACATATTTTTGGTAAAAAAAATTGCAGTAAGCATTTATTGATTGATTTGCGCAAAAGTTATAGCGTCTACAAAATAGGGGATAGTTTTATGGCATTTTTATTAATATTTTTTTATTTTACTAGTAATGGCGGCGATCAGCGATTTTTATTGTGACTGCGACATTATGGCGGACACATCAGACACTTTTGACACTATTGTGGGACCATTGTCATTTATACAGCGATCAGTGTTATAAAAATGCACCGATTACTGTGAAAATGACACTGGCAGTGAAGGGGTTAACCTGTAGGGGGTGCTAAAGGGGTTAAGTGTGACCTAATGTGTCATTCTTACTGTAGGGGGGGCGTGGCTTGGCGTGTGACATCACTGATCGTCGTTTCCGATGAGAAGGAACAGACAATCAGTGACAGGCTCACTAGGATGCACTGGGAAAGGTTTGTTTACACTTACCCAGTGGCGGTGCCTCTATAGAGGGCGCCGGAGCGCCGCCCCCTCTCGCTCCCGCACCGCCACTGAAAAACAATACACAGATTCATGCATTGCATGAATCTGTGTATTTTCGCCGCTGCCGCGCTGCCCACTATTCATATGGCCGGCCTCCTGGTGAGCGCCGGCCATATGAATTAGAGCGGTGGCCGGCGGTGGGTGTGACTTGGAAGTGTATCAGAGCCAGCGCCTCTGATAGGCTTTCCGAATACAGCTCTCACGCTGTAATCGGCTTCCAAAAACTCCTCCCAGGTACGCACGGGGGTGCGTTCCTTGGAGAAGACTGTGGGGGTTTCAGTCAATCAGGTTCACCGGATCTGGTTACCGGTAACCTGATTGGCTGAAGCGACATCGAGGGCGGGAGAAGACATCAAGGACGGCGCGGACCCCAAAAAGGTAAGTGCAGGGCTGGGGGGGGGGGGGGGAAACAAACTGGCTGCATTTGGGGGACACACTGGCTGTATATGGGGACACACTGGCTGTATTTGGGGGACACACTGGCTGTATTTGGGGGACACACTGGCTGTATTTGGGGGACACACTGGCTGTATTTGGGGGACAAACTGGCTGTATTTGGGGGACACACTGGCTGTATTTGGGGGACACACTGGCTGTATTTGGGGACACACTGGCTGTATATGGGGACACACTGGCTGTATATGGGGACACACTGGCTGTATATGGGGACACATTGGCTGTATTTGGGGGACACACTGGCTGTATATGGGAACAAACTGGCTGCATTTGGGGACAAACTGGCTGCATTTGGGGACAAACTGGCTGCATATGGGGACAAACTGGCTGCATATGGGGACACACTGGCTGTATATGGGGACACACTGGCTGTATATGGGGGACAAACTGGCTGTATATGGGGGACAAACTGGCTGTATATGGGGGACAAACTGGCTGTATATGGGGGACAAACTGGCTGTATATGGGGGACAAACTGGCTGTATATGGGGACACACTGGCTGTATATGGGAACAAACTGGCTGTATATGGGAACAAACTGGCTGTATATGGGAACAAACTGGCTGTATATGGGAACAAACTGGCTGTATATGGGAACAAACTGGCTGTATATGGGAACAAACTGGCTGTATATGGGAACAAACTGGCTGTATATGGGGACAAACTGGTTGCATTTGGGGATAAACTGGCAATATTTGAGGGGACAAACTGGTGGCGTTTGGGCACAGTGGCTGCGTTTAATGGGCACAGTGGTGGCAATTGATGTTTTTTTTTTCAGTTTGTTTGCGCCCCCCAAAAATTTTGAGCACTAGCCGCCACTGCACTTACCTCTCCCCGTTCTTCAGCTCTGTGACCCGATCGCCGGACACCGGCGGCGATCGGGTCCGCGGGTCCCATGGGCGCGGTCACGGAGCTCAGGACCGGGTCGCGAGCGCCCCGCCGGCGGCGCACGTGCGACCCACGGCTGGGATCCTAAAGGGGACATACCTGTACGTCCTTGTGCCCAGCCGTGCCATTCTGTCAACGTATATCGTCGCGCTGCAGTCCTTAAGTGGTTAAAGTGATTTGGTGCGGCTGGCGCAACACCACATACAACTTGTCCTTACATTACCTTGGTATAAAGTCCATTCACTGGCTGGATTAACCGCTTGCTGACCGCTGAACGAGCATGTATGATGGCAAAGTGGCCTCCCTGCGCTGGATCACATATTTGATATGGGACCCGCGCTTTCCGGGTAGCAGCTGTGCTTTGCTGTGATTAGTCACTGCACAAGCCAATCATTGAGTGTTGGCGGTCAATCAATGATCGGCTCCATCATTCAGAGAAAGGGAGCTATGGGGGGTATTTACTAAAACTTTTGCACTCAGAATCTGGTACAGCTGTGCATGGTAGTAGGGTTGCCACCTGTCTGAGTTTCACCCGGACAGTCCGGGTTTTGAATCATGCATCCGGGTTTTAGGCGGACTGAAACCCAGACACATTATTCAGACCAGGCTATGGCTCCCCAAGTAAAACCAAGATAGTCACACACAAATCTGATGCCATCCTGGAGCTGTGGGCAGCTGTTTGGGGGCAGGTTTGGCATCACTGGGGGGCAGGGTGATGATGTCAGCAAGAGCAATTTGGCCACGCCCACATTTTGCTGCGGCACGCTGTGCGCACCACATTACTGCTCTCCTTGGGGCACCCAAAGGTGTCCCAGGTTGCTAATGTGTTCAGGTATGGCTTGAAGAAAAGCATGGTAGCCAATCAGCTGTGCAGAATACCGTCTCTGAATGCACAAAACATCGAACCTTGAAGTAGATGGGCTACAGTAGCAGAAGACAACACTGTGCTGCACTCCTGTCAGATAAGAACAGGAAACTGAGGCTACAATTGGCACAGGCTGACCAAAATTGGACAATAGAAGATTGGGAAACTTTGCCTTGTCTGATGAACCTCGATTTCAGCTGCGACATTCAGATGGTGAGGTCAGAATTTGCCGTAAAAACCATGAAAGCATGAAACCATCCTGCCTTGTATCAACGGTTCAGGCTGGGGGTGGTGGTGTAATGGTGTGGGGTATATTTTCTTGGCACACTTTGGGCCCCTTAATACCAACTGAGCATTGTTTAAACACCACAGCCTACCTGAGTATTGTTGCTGACCATGTCCATCCCTTTATGACTACAGTGTACCCATCTTCTGATGGCTGCTTCCACCAGGATAATGTCACAAAGCTCCAATCATCTCACCACTGGTTTATGGAACATGACAATGAGGTCACTGTACTTCAATGGCCTCCACAGTCACCGCATCTCAATCCAATAGAGCACCCTTGGGATGTGGTGGAACGGGAGATTTGCATCATGGATGTGCAGGCGACAAATCAGCAGCAACTGTGTGATGCTATCATGTCACTATGGACCAAAATCTCTGAGGAATGTTTCCAACACCTTGTTGAATCGATGCCACGAAGAATTAAGGCAGTTCTGAAGGCAAAAGGGGATCCAACCTGGTACTAGCAAGGTGGCCGGTGAGTGTGTACACCATAGTTTGCAGACGCTATACGTTTCACGTAAACCAAATAATATACACCTATCTGGATTTTTTTTTTTACCAAAAACATGTAGCAGAATACATTTTGGCCTAAATTCATGAAGAAATTTGATTTTTAAAATGTTTTATAGCAGAAAATTAAAAATATTGTTGTTTTTTTTCCCGAAAAATTTCAGTCTTTTTTCATTTATATCATAAAAAATAAAAAGCCCCAGAGGTGATCAAATACCACCACAAGAAAGCTCTATTTGTGGGAAAAAATGATACAAATGTTGTTTGTGTAAAGTCTTGCATGGCCGCGCAATTGTCAAGTTAAAGTAGCGCAGTGCTGAATAGCAACAAATGCTCTGGTCATGAAGGGGGTAAAATCTTCCGGGGGTCAAGTGTGAATTCTTTTATTTTGCCGAAGGAATTCTAATTATATACAGATAATTATGAGATCCCGGCACCCATACCAGACAAAACGGCTAGATCCTCACTTCCACTGCATTAGCAGCACAGCTTGGTAAAAACACCCCCTCTCCATCTGCTGACATTAATGTGTTCATCCCTCTTCCCTCTTCTCCTATCAGCATGCTCTTTGTTAGTACATGTACACTGCAGCAGAGCCTAATTGGCTCTCTTTTCTAGCCTACTGCCTAGAGCAGGGGTCTCCAAACTTTCTAAACAAAGGGCCAGTTTACTGTCCTTCAGGTTTTAGGAGGGCCGGACTGTGGCCAGTGGCAGTAAAAAAGGTCCCAGCGTCAGTGAGAAAAAAATAATGCCCCATTGTTTGTTTTAGTGAGAACAATTGCACCCCATTATTGGTTTAAGTGGGAGGAATTGGGCCCGTCGGTGTCATTGAAAGGAATTGTGCCCCATCATTGATGTCATGGGGCCCCATCTTTGGTGTCATTGGGAGGAAATGTGCCCCCTTCATTGGTGTCAATCAGGGGAATTATCCCCCGTTGTTGGTATCAGTGGATGAAATAGTGCCCCCAGGGCCAGATAAGAGCAAGCAAAGGGCCGCATCTGGCCCCTGGGCCGCAGTTTGGAGACCACTGGGCTAGAGGATTACAGAGTCAGTATAGGTAGGTACACTGCATACATTTAACCCCTTGCCGACCAGCGCACGACAATATACGTCGGCACAATGGCACGGCTGGGCAAATGGGCGTATCTGTACGTCCCGTTTAAATCGCGGCTTAGTGGGCCCACGATCTGGATGTTCGCTGGGGGCCCACGATCTGGATGTCCGCTGGGGGCCCACGATCTGGATGTTCGCTGGGGGCCCACGATCTGGATGTCCGCTGGGGGCCCACGATCTGGATGTCCGCTGGGGGCCCACAATCTGGATGTCCGCTGGGGGCCCACAATCTGGATGTCCGCTGGGGGCCCACAATCTGGATGTCCGCTGGGGGCCCACAATCTGGATGTCCGCTGGGGGCCCACAATCTGGATGTCCGCTGGGGGCCCACAATCTGGATGTCCGCTGGGGGCCCACAATCTGGATGTCCGCTGGGGGCCCACAATCTGGATGTCCGCTGGGGGCCCACAATCTGGATGTCCGCTGGGGGCCCACAATCTGGATGTCCGCTGGGGGCCCACAATCTGGATGTCCGCTGGGGGCCCACAATCTGGATGTCCGCTGGGGGCCCACAATCTGGATGTCCGCTGGGGGCCCACAATCTGGATGTCCGCTGGAGGTCCACGATCGTGACACGGTGCTGCAGAATAGGGAGATGTAAACAAGGCATTTGCCTGTTCTGCTTAGTGACATGACAGGGATCTACTGCTCCCTGTCATCGGGAGCAGTGATCGCTGTCATGTTCTAGTGAGACCACACCCCCCCACAGTTAGAACACAGTGAGGGACCCCTTCATCGCCCCCTAGTGTTTTAACCCCTTCCCTGCCAGTGTCATTTACACAGTATTCAGTGCATTTTTATAGCACTGATCGATGTATAAATGTGAACAGTCCCAAAATAGTGTCAAAAGTGTCCGCCGCAATGTCGCAGTCACGATAAAAATCGCAGATCGCCGCCATTACTAATAAAAAAAATAATAATAACAAAAATGCCTAAATCTATCTCCTATTTTGTAGACGCTAAAACTTTTGCACAAGCCAATCAATATACGCTTATTGCGATTATTTTTACCAAAAATATGTAGAAGAATACGTATCTGTCTAAACTGAGAAAGAAATAAATTTTTCATATATTTTTGGGGGAAATTAATTATAGCAAAAACTAAAAAATAGTTTTTTTTTCAAAATTGTCGCTCTTTTTTTGTTTATAGCGCAAAAAATAACGGGACCGTCCCGTGATTTAAACTGAATTCCAGCATTCCGCGGATCTGGCTCGGTTTATTCACCTCACAGGGGCACACAAGTGGCAGACACCCAGAACACCCAGAACACTTGTCCCCATAGGTGTGCTCAGCCTATTGCATTAGGGTGTGCACCACAAAGCTCAAACACACACACCTTTCTCTCCATCCTCAGCTGCACTGGACAGTGAATGAATAGGAAGTGCTTGGTGCTGGGCGGCTTTCTGTTCATTCACAAACTGAATCATAGTAAATGCAGTTTACTATGCTTCAGTTATGAATGAACACAGTGAGTGAGTGTGTTAACTGTGTTCGTTTAGAAAATGAAGGCACTGGTAAATTACATATTTTCTAGCACCTTCCCCCACTCTCCATCATGAACCATTCCCTGCAGCAGCTGGGGGGAGATGAGAGGAGGGAAGCCAGCAGCACTGCAGGGTGGGGGTTAACACTGGGGAAGCCCAGGCAGTAGGGGGAATCAGCACTACATGTAGTGATTAGCGTGTGCCCAGGCACACCTGGCACACCCCCTGCGCACGCCTAAGCCTGCCCGCATCTCCTTCAGGGCAGTGGCGTCTCCAGCTTTCATATTTAGGGGGGGCACATGGGGGGACTGGGACGAAAAGTAGGGGGGCCAACTATAAAATGCAATTATATATATATATATATATATATATATATATATATATATATCCTGGGGCCCTTTACTATGATCCCACAACGGGCCCTTTCACATGTTCTGCAGTGAGCTCCCTTCCTACTATACTGGGGCCCCACCAGGGTGGCAGAAAACAAGAGATATATGTCACCAGCACACCAAGAAAATATAAGGGTCCAAAGCAGTGGGAAAACTATCAGGGTTGCAAAGGTTGTCTTGCCACCGGGCCCTGGTGTTCTGCCACTGTGGGGTTCCCCAGCTGTCCTGTTATTGACAGAGCTGGTCTGGCATCTGTCTCCTTGGCACCGGCAGCAGTCTATTAGGACTTTGTGCTGGTGACATTATGCGTGCATGTAGGGGAAGGCTGGCACTATTGGTTATAGAGAGCCGAGCCCCCAGCTGGTCACCTAGCAGCAGTAATGCTGTATAACCTTCTCTGTTGACATGCTGATCGGAATGTGATCCTAGTGATGTTCCCAGTCAGATCTAATAAACACAGTATTTATTAGCATCAAGAGTACAACCACATATATATATAATCAACCGTATGTTCAGCAGCCATGTGGGCTCTATGCCTGTAAAGTGTGGGCTTTGATCAATAAAATCAGATATTTAACACTAGGATTGGACTAGGAGCATCACCTGGATTGCATCCCGATCAGCATGTCAGAGAAGGCTCCACTGCTGCTAAGCAACCTGCAGGGAGCTCAACTGTCTACAACCAATAGAGGTGGGCTCGGGTGTGTTTTGAAATCCCACATGCCCGATCCCGCCAGGAAGCCGACACTCCACAGTGCTAATCACAGTCATTGAGACATTTCCTGATCTGTGGAGCTGCGGACCGGGAAATGTCTCACTGCCTGTGATTAGCGCTGTGCAGTGTGGGCTTCCTGGCAGGCTCTGGCATGTGGAATTTTGAACATGCCCAGCCCATCTCTAACAACAAATTGTGCTGGCCCTCCTGTACATCAGCCCCATAAAGTAACCAGCACTGGGTTCCAATGTGCTGCCGCCGCTACCATGGAGACAGAGACCAGCGCTGTGAATAGCCGGGACAGAACAGCAACTCTGGTTGTTCCAGCACTGGTCCACACTGGGAGGATTCCCCCATCCACCTATAATGTGTAGATGGGGGAATTGGATAATTTCCTTTTTTTTTTCATTCAACTTAATAGTTGAATGAAAAAAAGTGATCAATGTATGGGCTGCCTAAGAGCCAAGACCAGCCATAGACAGTTTAAATCTCAGCTGGTTCAGCAGGAACTGGCTGAGATTCGAACCATTAATGAGCAGATTCTCTTATGATTATCACTAGTGGTTGCTATAGCCACTAGTGATAATCACTGTTTGTCGAGAGAATACAATTGCTGGGCAGGAGGGATATTCCCCTGTCAGCACTGTCTGTGTTGATGGGGGAATCATACAAGTTTCTTTCCTGCAATCTGTGGATGCAGGAAAGAAATGTGCACTGTATATTACCTACCTAACTGAAAGTGAAAGTAAATTGTGAATGTCTTGAAAGAACAGGAGAGGGGAGGGAGACAGATGGGGGAGAGAAGGGATGGAGATAATGCAGTTCAGTGATTACATTGTACTGCAGTCTGCAGTGCACACACTTACCCACGGTCCAGGCTAGAATCTCAGGCATCATTCACACACAGCCAGGAATGCTGCTGATTTTCATATTTCCCGCCCACACATCCCCTCTCTTCAGATACAGCACCCCGGGATAGTTTGGGCGGGACTGGAAGGAGGAGGAGGAGCTGTATTCCTCCCTGCTCGTATGTGAGGAGAGTGAGGGGGGGGTGGCTGGACTCGCTGGGCTGTGAAAGAGTGTCATAGACTGACACTCGGCTCAGCTTGCAGTCACCACTCTCGGAATTTACAGGCTGGTTCTCCTGTCCTAAGGACGGGAGAAATCAGTCTGTTTTTTCAGTAACTGAGATGAAGGCTTGGGCCCCCCTCCCCCGCTCTCACAGTGCTCGTGGAGTCCTTCCTGCAACTCGCTCTTCTCCGTGCCAATGAGGATGCAGGGAAATGAGCAGATTGGGCGGCTGTGGTTGTGTGAGTGCTCGCATTATGCAGTGTCAGCGAGCAGAGGGAGGGGGGAGGAATCCCCCGCAGGAGCTGACTGGGGACGCTCTCCCTCTCAGGAGAGACTATGTTACCCCAGCAGCAGCCCGAGCTAAAAAAAAAAATGCAAAAAAAAAATATGTTTTTTTTTTGGGGGGGGGGGGGGGGGGGCACATGGTGGGGCACAGCATAATGTTGGGGGGGGCAGGGCCCCCTCTGGTCCCCCCTAGGGACGCCATTGCTTCAGGGTGCTCTAGGTCTCCGGATTTGCGATCTCCTTCTCTATTACCATGACATGCAGCTGGTGGGGAGAAATGCCATCTGCCGTCACAATAATATACCAAGAAATGAGGGATGCTTTCTTTAGGCTCCGATCTAATATTATCATCCACTATAGGAGGAGCCCAGGAGGAGGGACATTCCTTTGGATGGAGCCACACTGTTGGTAATTGTGTAAGTATTTGTGATGGGAGGAGTGATTTAGTGGGGGGATAAGAGGATATGTGCTGGGGGGGCAATTTAGAAGGGGGAGAGTTGGGGAAAACGGGGGATTGTGCTAGAAGGGGAAAGGATTTGTGCTGGGAGGGGGATTTGGGGGAGAAGAACATTTGTACTAAAATGAAAATGTTTGTGCTATAAGTGGGGAAAGGATTTGTGCTGGGATGGAAGATTGGGGGGAAGGAGTATTTGTGCCTGGGGGGGGGGGGGTTAGGAGAGAGGATTAAGGGGGAGAGAATTTGTGTCAGTGTTTGGGGCTGTTGTACAAGAAGGAGATTTTGGGGCGGGGGGTCTGTGTTGAGCTAAAGGAAAGAGGATTAATGCTGGGAAAAGAGATTGGAGAGGATTTGTACTGGTGGGGGGAGAACAATTTGTTCTAGGAGGTTGAGGAAAAGGATTTGTGCTGGGTGAGATTGGGGTGGGGGAGCAAAGATTTGTGCTGGGAGGGGTGAGTATGAAAATTAGTGCTGGATATATTTTTGGAGGGGAGGGGCTGGGGATTTTTGCTGAAAGGGTAAAGTCTGGGGGGCATTTTACAATCTCCTGCCTCCTGCACCGTCTCCTGCACTCCTGGCATTTTACACGTTCCTGCCTCCTTACACAACCCTGACTCCTAACTCAGGGCTGCTTTCGTTCCAGAAGATCCGTGAGAGTGTGAGTACAAGGGCGATAAGGGGGCACTCTGATGAGGCAGCTGATATATGGAGGCACACTGATGTAAAGGGAGACACTGATGGACACCTAATGTAAAGGGGGATTCTAATGAGAACACCTGATGTAAGGGGGGACTCCGATGTGGACACCTGATGTAAGGTGGACTCTGATGAGGACACCTGATGTAAAGGGGGACTCTGATGAGGACACCTGATGTAAGGGGGGCTCTGATTGGGACACTTGATGTAAAGGGGGACTCTGATGAGGACACCTGATGTAAGTTAGGACTCTGATGAGGACACCTGATGTAAATGGGCACTCTGATGAGGCACCAGATGTAAGGGGGGCTTTGATTAGGACACTTGATGTAAAGGGGGACTCTGATGAGGACACCTGATGTAAGGGGGGGACACTGATGAGGACACCTCATGTAAGGGGGGACTCTGATGAGGACACCTGATGTAAAGGGGTACTCTGATGAGGCACCAGATGTAAGGGGGGCTCTGATTGGGACACTTGATGTAAAGGGGGACTCTGATGAGGACACCTGATGTAAGGGGGGACTCTGATGAGGACACCTGATGTAAGGGGGGACTCTGATGAAGACACTTGATGTAAGGGGGGACTCTGATGAAGACACTTGATGTAAGGGGAGCTCTGATTGGGACACTTGATGTAAAGGGGGACTGTGATGAGAACACCTGATGTAAGGGGGGATTCTGATGAGGACACCTGATGTAAGGGAGGACTCTGATGAGGACACCTGATGTAAATGGGTACTCTGATGAGGCACCAGATGTAAGGGGGGGCTCTGATTGGGACACTTGATGTAAAGGGGGACTCTGATTGGGACACCAGATGTAAAGCGGGCTCTGATGAGGACAGCTGATGTAAAGGGGGGAATCGTATTGGGACACAAAGTACCACGTGTTTTGATGTAGTGTGATGTTTAAAAAGGTTTTTTTTTATGCGTTCTTTAGATGTAGGGCAGCCTATTGAAATGAATGGACTCCCCTATAAGTGCTGTGCAAAAACACTCACACCCCATCACATCTGCAAAGGCCTAGTTTATACTTACCCAAAGTAGCCCTCTGAAGAGTGATTTGCATTGGATCACTTTTCAGAGAGCATTTGCCAGAGAGTGAAGAGGCATTATGTCGCCTCCTCAACACCTGTTTTAACCACTTAAACTCCAGCACAAAACATGTTGTTGCAGCTCAGCCCCATTCTCTTACATGGGTCATATTCAGCGGGCGGTACTGCCCATCAGACATAACAGGGGGTAATTTTTGCTGCTCATGTATATACCCTGTATGGCTGTCTTTTGCAGCTCAGTGGGCAGTTTGGAGACAGTAAAAACATGGCTCAGCTTTCTTGTTTTCAAAGCCCCCACCCCCCAGCCTCAACTGAAAATAAGGCCCAAGGTGTGCATTCACATGGGCAGTCAGGAGGCCAGTAAAGGCAGGCAGTTGAGCCGCATTTTTACTGTTGCCTGACTAGCCACCTGAGCAAAGAGATGCAGCTGCCTGTACACATGTCATGGCCTGATGCTTTGCTACACAGCCATGGCAAAAAAATAAATGGAATGGGATCATACTGCAACTGTTTGCAATGCACAGCCCAGTATCGCCTCGTCACTGCCTATCAAACACCTTCTGAAAATCGACCCGCTACAGATCGGTTTTCAGAGGGACAGCGATGATAGTTGCACAACTTTCCAAGCTCTTATGCCGCGTACACACGATCGTGATTCACGGCGGTGAAAACACCGCCGTGAATCACGACAGGAAAAACGAGGGAACGTCTTGTTCCCCCACACGCGGCCGTTTTTCCCGTAATTTTTTCTCTTGGCGAGAAAAACGACCGTGTGTAGGCTCCGCGGCAGTGTTTCCCTATGGGAAAACTGCAGCGGAAAAAAATTACAGGAATCACGACGAGAAAAATTAGAGCATGTTCTAATTTTTCTTGTCGTGATTAAAAGCCCACAGACAATCGTTTTTCTCGTCCAAAAGGAAAAAATGAAATTTTTCCCAGCGGGAAAAATTATCGTGTGTACGCGGCATTAGCTACACCGATGACACAGACTTCTTTTCCTAAAAATTACACCACCAACAAAGAGAGATTTTTTTCTTCACAACTGTTAGCCCCATATTTGTGCGTTGATTTTAAACTCCTCAGTTTGCTGCAGTGTACCACAACCATTGGTACTATTTCCTGGGGGGGCACAGTTTGCCATCGTCGCCCCAGGCAATGGATGATCTTGTCCAAGCACTGCCTGTGTTCTGTCAGATCAGGCGACCCGTCAAATGTTGTAACGGAAGTGACGTTCTGTCACAGCTATCTTGGTACACCCCGCACTCGGCCACAGTAAGCCTACACACAGACCCTGGTTCTCTCAGGAGAGAGGAGAGAGATTGTGTGTTCATACTAAGTATGAACACTGATCTCTCTCTCCTCCTAGTCAGTCCCACCCCCCCCCACAGTTAGAACACACCTAGGGAACACGGTTAACCCCTTGATCGCCCCCTAGTGATAACCCTTCCCTGACAGTAACATCTATACAGTAATCAGTGCATTTTTAAAGCACTGATCGCTGTATAATTGTCACTGGTCCCAAAAATGTGTCAAAAGTGTTTTGATCTGTCTGCCGCAATATCTCAGATCACCCCCATTACTAGTAAAAAAACAAATAATAAAAAAAATGCCATAAATCTATCCCCTATTTTGTAGACACAATAATTTTGGCGCAAACCAATCAATATACGCGTATTGCGATTTTTTGTTTACCAAAAATATGTAGAAGACTACATATCGGCCTAAACTGAGGAAATTTTAATTTTATTTTTTAATTGGGATATTTATTATAGCAAAAAGTAAAATACCGTATATTGCGTTTTTTTTTCCAAATTGTTCTTTTGTTTATAGTGCAAAAAATTAAAACCACAGAGGTGATCAAATACCACCAAGAGAAAGCTCTATTTGTGGGAAAAAAAGGACGTCAATTTTGTTTGGGTACAGAGTCGCACGGCCGCAAAATTGTCAGTTAAAGCGACGCAGTGCTGTATCGCAAAACATGGCCTGGTCATTGAGCAGCCAAATCTTCCGGGGCTGAAGTGGTTAAGATTGTCTCTGGCTCTGTTTATTTTCAGTGTACACAAAATGGTAATAGAAGAGTCAAATTTTTTCTGATTGTGCTGAGGTTTATATGTGTCTCTGAGACTCTTGCTTGTGGCACAGCAATCAAAGAATATTTTATAAATACATGTGTTGCGGGGTATCGTTTTCACCCGCAAGACTACAGTTCCCAGCACCCTTTGAGGCACCCAGGGTGCATTTCCCCGTGCAAGGACTGCTGGGGTGGACTTTAAAAGGGAGTGGAGGGGCCTCGCTCTCTCTTGGAATGCCGCCCTCCTTGCAAGAGGATCCCTGCACTCACCTGCTGCGCGTGCTAGGCCTGGAGCCTGGGCCTCGCACTTTGTTCCAGAGAGCCTTCCGTTCCGCTGGGAAGCCTGCGAAGCATCCGATCTACCTGAGGTGCCACCATCTTCTGGAGGACCGAAGACACGGTGCATCGTGGGCACTGTGAAGCTGTAGAACGTGTATCGGGGTGGGCTCCCCAGGATACAGCGAAGTCACGAACAAGGAAAACCACTCCACCACCAGCTCTTGTTAAAACTGAATTTTACTTAGACGGGGTATTGAACCCAGCCGCCAATTCTGGGAACATACAATATATTTACAGACACCCAGCCCGAAGGCTGAGACCCTTATGCTGCACAACGCGGCGCCCTACGTAGGATGCAGGAGTAATTTGCCTACTGGTGGGCAAAACCAAACCGCCACACCTTACCTGTTAATACCCTAAAAACAACACAAGAATAACTGTATGGGTGTGTGGTGCAGGCTAGCCTGCGGTGCAGCACAACAGTTTACAAACTTACAAAGCTCTACCGTATTTCCCCCCCCTTAACTGGTGTTGTATCATGCGTCTGCGTGTTCCTCCTGAGCACAACGCCAGTCTATCTTGAGTTTGTAGAAAGTTCATCAGCTCTCCAATTGTGAAGTGTCACTTTAGGTTATGGAGTCCCTGTAGTGAACAGTAGCAACACTTGTGGCCTGACAAACACACAAACAGAGACCCTACTAACTATCTACAGGCCTGGTCTCAGTCTCTAGGCACCAACAAAGTAATGGGGTGCGTGCACGATCTTACCGACCCGGGTCTGCTCTGCATCCGCGGGTGACTCTGACCGGAACAAAATGTCTCTCTAACAAGTATATGGTCCTGCAGTGTATATTGTTTTGTTCCTTAGGTCTCATCCGTCTTCCTGCAAGCAATTCCTCGTTCCTCTGGACAGGATCAGGATCTTAGACACAAGTAACTTCACTCAGCTGCAGTTCTGTTTCCACACCTGGATGTTGTAGGATTCTCTGCACACAGTCCTCAGAACAAACTCCTTCTCAAAATGGCTGCCTGCTCGCTACACACTTTCTCTCTCTTTCTTGAATCTCTGTCCAAAACAGCCCGTTATACTACAGTTCTCCTCTCACTTTCTTTCCTGTGTGTCACAGCACTGATTTGTGTACAGCGTCTCCATGGCTACAGCCCGTTATCTGTATCAGGAAAAACCAGCGGCATCTTGTGGCCAAACAGCAGAATGACAGTTAAATATTTAATTGTAAACAAACAGTGTTCAGACAATGAGAGCTGCTTCCCATCTTACATGCCACCCCACTAGAGGTTGTCGTCCTCGGCAACCCTCCCCATACAAACTCATTCTGGGCATAGCGCTGTGGGGGCACACCAGCATTGGGCCTGGTTGACCTTCTAAGAGGGATTGGTTCAGAAGCACTGGGGACGTCAAACACATCTAATGGGGGAGGGGCTGCTGACTGCTCAACACTTTCCCGAGGTGGCAAACTTGCCACGGCTGGAGCCTCTGTGGGTACCGGGGCAGGGACAACCCACCATTCCTCCTCCTCCTCCTCCTCCTCCTCCTCCTCCAAGGGTATTTGCTCTGTACCCTGAGCAGAAGGAGGCATCTCCTCCACGCACACAGGCTTATCAAAATTACAACGTCTCAACATGTTACGGTGCAAGTTTCGTGAAGGCCCCCCAGTCCCTATTGGCTCTTCCTCACAGACCGGGATGTAAGGGTCTATCCTCCTCTTCACCGTGTAAGGGACCGCCTCCCACCGCCCATCCAACTTTCCAGACGGCCACTTAGCTTTGACCATCACTCGATCACCCTGGGCAAACCCATCCCTCTGAACTGGTCTTGGGTTAGGATGTACCACTTGTCCCAGGCGCTCCCCCACAACCTTGTGGATTGCTCTTAGCCAGCGGCGGTGCTCTTGCACCCATGCAGTGGTATTTCTTGGTGATGGCTCCATCGGATCGGGCATGTGGAGATCTTCAATCTCCCGTCCGGCTCTCCCAAACATGAGCATATGTGGGGAGTAACCAGTGGTACTGTGTACCCTGTTATAGGCCCACATCAGTTCAGGTAGGTACTCGGGCCACCAAGCCTTCTGGTTGTCCTACAGAGTCCGCAGCATCTGGAGCAAGGTGCGGTTGAACCGCTTGCATGCCCCGTTTCCCTGGAGGTGATACAGGGTGGTGCGGGAACGTTCGATGCCATACAGTTGATACAGCTCATTCATCAGAGTACCCTGAAAACATGCCCCCTGCTCCGATTGTATCCTCCGAGGACACCCAAACACCTGTATAAAGTGTTTACAGACCGCATCCGCGGCCGACTCTGCCATCTGGTCTCTGGTGGGTACAGCCATCGCATACTTGGTGAAATGATCTGTCATGACTAGACAGTACGAGTGTCCCAAGGTAGAGTACCCAATCTGTACATAATCGATCATAAGAAGCTCTAGGGGCGCTGAGGTCCGGATGGCCTGGACAGGAGCCCGTTGTTCAGTACTCTTGCTCAACCCACAGGGTCGACACTTTCCTGTCCATCCTGAGCTTGTGATAACATGGCCCCCAAGCCATGTAGGCTCCCGTCAGTGTACAGCAGGAATGGGGTGTCGAACCGCGCATAAGCCAGAATCGGGGCACTGGTCAGCGCCTGCTTCACTGCCTCGAAGGCCTCTTGTTGCCGGGGTCCCCACTCAATGGGACGATTCTTTGGGCCCCCCGCAGTGCCTCTTGTTAACTCGTTTAATGGGCCCACCAAATGAGCAAATTTGGGTATAAACCTCCTGTAGTAGCCAGCCAATCCCACAAATGCCCGCACCTCTCGTAGTGTATGTGGTTGGGGCCAGTTCTGTATGGCTTCCACCTTGCTGGGGGCCGGCTTTACCCCCTCCTGGGTGACCACATGTCCTAAATACTCTATTTGCTGTTTAAACAGTTGGCACTTCTTGGGCTTTATCTTGAGCACATGATCTCGCACCCGTCCTAGGAGCTGTCGCAGCTTCTGGAGGTGATCTTCAAAAGAGGCCCCAAATACTACTATGTCGTCCAGGTAGATCAATACCGACTCGAAGTTGAGATCCCCCAGACAGTGCTCCATCAACCGCTGGAATGTTCCTGGGGCATTGGACAGGCCAAACGGCATCCGGTTAAACTCATAGAGTCCCATAGGTAGGATGAAGGCCGTCTTCGCTTTGTCCTTCTTGGCCATTGGTACCTGCCAATACCCACTGGCCAGGTCAAGAGTTGAGAAGAACTTTGCATGACTCAGGGCGGATAACGACTCCTCAATCCGCGGAAGGGGGTAGGCATCCCGGACGGTCTGGGCATTCAGCTTCCGATAATCCACGCAGAACCGGAGACTCCCATCTTTCTTCCGCACCAAGACTACCAGGGTAGCCCACGGACTTTGACTCTCCTGGATCACTCGGTTTTCCAACATGCTGGCCACCATATCTTTCACCTCCTGGTACATTTTAGGTGGGATTTGCCGGTAACGTTCCCTGATTGGTGCAGCATCGCCGGTGGGGATTTCGTGTTCAATGGCGGAAGCACACCCGAAGTCCTCATCATGTCTCAAGAATGCCTCCTGAAATTCCCAAATGGTGTCTTCCAGCAACTTCTGTTGTCCTGGAGTCAGGGTCTTGCAGTCCACCCCCATCCGAGCCATGATCACTCGACCGTTCCACTCCGCTGTTGGGGTTTCCCGTTGATGGACCTCTACAGCATAGGTCCAGGCTGACCTCCTATCTGGCTGTAGCGTGAAGCTCATTCGTCGAGGCATATCCCCTTCAGACACATAAACTTTGGCCAGTAAGGTATTCCTAGGCACGGTTAACTGCGAGGGCCCGGGCTACCAGTGGGCGAGTCTGCGTCTCCTCTTGGTAAGCCAGCTCGATCAGGACCTCCAGTCCATTCAGTTGTCGTCCCGCCCCCACCAACAGCATCAATATTTGTTCTTGACGAGGTGGGACCTTCACTGGGGTCCTCCGCGGCACCCTCACGTGCCAATGGGCCGACCGGACATGTTGCTCTTTTTGCAGACTACAGCTCCTCACCATCTGCTGTAAAACCTTCTGGGTCGACTGGTGTGTGGTGGCCCGTTGCCAATACTTCGGCCCTTCTTTGGCATAGAGTTGATGGTCTAGGTCTCTCAGTACATTCATACCTAGCGTCACGTCCATGCCTCTCCGGGACGAATGGTCCACCAGCACGACCCCTTTCTTGCCGACGTCTTGCCCAAACAGTCGGACCCGCATCCAGACTATGCCTCGGACGTCCATCTCCCTGTTATTGGCAGCTGTCAGCCTGATGACGCTCCCGTCTTCCGGCTCCATCATATGTCCAAAGTGCCTTTCGAAGAACTCCAGAGGCATAAGGGTGCACCCTGTATCAACTAGGCAGCGTACCTTCTGGCCTTCCAACTCAGCTTCCATAATGGGGCTGCTGGCATACAGGTCGTGCTCCTCACACATAGGGCTTAGCTTCTGGCGTACCGCCGCAGGATGCCCAGCTACCGCGGCGGTCGGAAGTTTAACATCGGCTCAGACTTCATCTGTTTTGGGCACTCTCTGGCCATACTGTCGACAAGCCCAGCAGAGGGGCCCCCTTTTAACTAACCCTCGCACCTGAGTAATCCTGGGTGGGGTAGCGTGGGGCACCGGGGTCATTTCCAGTGACCGGGGTGATTCTGCCTTCATCTGAGACACTTCCAGCCGGAGTTCTCTCAACTCCGTCCGCAGGCCCTGAACCACATCTCTTAAGGACTCTGAGTCTTCGGATGCAGACCGCCCTCCTGTAGCATGGATGCCACTGACTACTCTCTCTGTCACAGGCATGTGCTCTTCCTCTCTCTCAACAGCGGCTAGGTAGACATTATAGAACGTCATGTCGGGCGACATCCGGGTCATCTCTTGCAATTTGTCTCGTAAGAACTTGTTGGAGAGCCCCACTATGAACTGGTCTCGTAGTAGCCGGTCCACCCCCGGAAGGCTCTCATGGCCTCGGGGTGCATTTCACTTAACATCTCCTGTAGGGCATTGGAGTACTGCATCAGGGTCTCACCCTCTCGCTGCGGTCTGTTGAAGAAGTGACTCCGCAACTGTACCACTTTGGTACGCCCCCCCTGGGTTTTCTCCAGAAGGGAGAATATTTTCTCTAGGGTGTCTCTCTCGGATTCGGGCCTCACCATCACTGTCCGTCTTATGTCACCCTCTAGAGCCCCCAACGCAACCTCTGCCCGTAGCTCGGGGGTTCAGGTTACACATCCTAACTGCACTTTGCACCCTTTCAGTCCAGTCCTGCAACGTCCTGTTTTTACCGTCAAATTTTGGCAGATGACGCAACAGCGCCTCCACGGGGATATACCCTACTGGGGCAGACATGGCGGGGGCAAGTTGGCCTTGCCCTGGGGCATCCTGAGCTGGGTCCTGGACCGGCGCCATTGGCGCCGGGGGAGGGTCTCCCGCCGCATTCCCGTCCATAACGGTCACTGTATCCTGCCGACTACGCCAAGATGTAGAACGTGTACCGGGGTGGGCTCCCCAGGATACAGCGAAGTCACGAACAAGGAAAATCACTCCACCACCAGCTCTTGTTAAAACTGAATTTTACTTAGACGGGGTATTGAACCCAGCCGCCAATTCTGGGAACATACAATATATTTACAGACACCCAGCCCGAAGGCTGAGACCCTTATGCTGCACAGCGCGGCGCCCTACGTAGGATGCAGGAGTAATTTGCCTACTGGTGGGCACAACTAAACTGCCACACCTTACCTGTTAATACCCTAAAAACAACACAAGAATAACTGTATGGGTGTGTGGTGCGGGCTAGCCTGCGGTGCAGCACAACAGTTTACAAACTTACAAAGCTCTACCGTATTTCCCCCCCCCCCTTAACTAGTGTTGTATCAAGCGTCTGCGTGTTCCTCCTGAGCACAACGCCAGTCTATCTTGAGTTTGTAGAAAGTTCATCAGCTCTCCAATTGTGAAGTGTCACTTTAGGTTATGGAGTCCCTATAGTGAACAGTAGCAACACTTGTGGCCTGACACAAACAGAGACCCTACTAACTTTCTACAGGCCTGGTCTCAGTCTCTAGGTGCCAACAAAGTAATGGGGTGCGTGCACAATCTTACCGACCCGGGTCTGCTCTGCATCCGCGGGTGACTCTGACCGGAACAAAATGTCTCTCAACAAGTATATGGTCCTGCAGTGTATATTGTTTTGTTCCTCAGGTCTCATCCGTCTTCCTGCAAGCAATTCCTCGTTCCTCTGGACAGGATCAGGATCTTAGACACAAGTAACTTCACTCAGCTGCAGTTCTGTTTCCACACCTGGATGTTGTAGGATTCTCTGCACACAGTCCTCAGAACAAACTCCTTCTCAAAATGGCTGCCTGCTCGCTACACACTTTCTCTCTCTTTCTTGAATCTGTCCAAAACAGCCCATTATACTACAGTTCTCCTCTCACTTTCTTTCCTGTGTGTCACAGCACTGATTTGTGTACAGCGTCTCCATGGCTACAGCTTGTTATCTGTGTCAGGAAAAACCAGCAGCATCTTGTGGCCAAACAGCAGAATGACAGTTAAATATTTAATTGTAAACAAACAGTGTTCAGACAATGAGAGCTGCTTCCCATCTTACAAAGCCACTCACAGTAGCGGAGGAACCGGACAGGAGTCGGTCCGGTCTGCGTGAGAGAGCACCAGCTCAGAACCACATCTATGTAACTTTGTTGCCTTTTTACTTTGCCTAGGCCCATCATTGACCACAGTTATACTTTGGAGAGACTGTTTTGCTGAACTGAGTTTGTTCAGTCTCTCCAGCTTTGCCAAGTTAGCGATTATCTGCTACCCCTATTGGATTACAGTTTGTTGCTTTATGTGCACCACCGACAGTTGCTAGCGAAGATTCTTCAACAAACTATACCCCAAGTTATAGTCAGGCCTGACTGGGTAGTATAGGACATTGCTGGGCGCCATTTTTATGCTCACGAGGGAGGATAGCTGCAGCGGGGTTAATATATGTTCATTGCATTATTGAATGTCATACCCTTTTAATGTGTAGCGGGTATATACTTTTAAATCTGGTGAAGACATCAGTGATGTCTAGTTCCCTGCGGCCCAGCAGGTGGCGCTGTCACTTTGGGCCAGGGTTGAACCATCGCTGCAGTGCCGTACCCTTTGTGACCTCTCGCAGCGGTTGTACGGCGGGGCGGGGAACACACTGTGCTTGCTGGGAGAGGGTATAAAGGGGGCGGACATCTTTGCCACGAGGTTCGAGTCCCAGGCACCTTCAGCCTGAGGGCTGCTGTCCACGGTCGGTGTCCAGGCGGCCTAGGCCTGGACACTTGGAGTTCGTGTTCCATCCCAGACACCTTCAGTCTGGGGTGAGGTACTCAGTCGGAGACCTGGGGCCCAGTACCTTCCGCTGGGTCCCGCAAGGGAGGGATTGTCCTAGGGGGCCCCGGGAGTGGGGCACCCAAATCCAGAGGCGTAAGGGACCAGAGGAGGGATTCATCCGAAGATCTGGTGCAGCATTTTGCCAGTGCCAGGTGAACCTCTGGAGACCGCCCAGAGGGATATCTTTCCCGAACAGGTTCAGAGAGGAAGGTGGTTCATGTTCTATGACTGGTGGCAGCGGTCCAACTATTCAACTCAGGTCAGTGGCAGAGACCTGCTATTAGACCTGTGGCAGGGGCCTCAACAGTTCATCCGGTCGGTGGCAGCGACCAAAACTCACGGTCGGTGGCAGAGACCGTGCGCCAGGCCTATTCGCTAGCAAAGGAATAGGAGAGTTCATTTGTGCCTGGGCCTACTCGTATCCACACCCCTGTTTGTCTGTTACTAAAAGTTCAACTGATTGTGTTCACCCTGAAAGCAGAGAAATAAAGGAGTGTTGGACTTTTGATTGGTGTGGGACTCTATTATTGGCAGACACATCTCCATGGAACTGGCGGCTTCGTATGCAGTGAACAGACCCGGAGGTAATTCAAGTAACTTTCCTCTGTGGTGGAAATATAGGTTGTATACAGAGCACACAGTCTATATTTCCTGTGCTAAATAAGCACACACTTCAGATTTCATCTTATTGCAATAATGCTATCTTTAGTCTAAAATTCACTCACCATTCATCCGTTCCTTCCATTCCAAGAAGCAGCACCACCAGACAGGTCTTATCATCAAGGCATCCCAGCAAAACTCTGCCAAGTCGACGCCCATAAACGTTTTTTATTAAACTCCCAGCAGGAAGTGATGTCACAACATGTGACCCACCCTCCATAGGAAGTGAGCCCACAGGAGCTCCACTCAGAATACAAGAAATATAGCTTAAAGGATTCAATACAATAATAATACAATAATACAATACAATAATACAATAATAAATGAGCACAGTTCCTGATGAGGGGAGCTTCTCTGCAGGTGTGCGCCCACGCCATCACCTTAAATGCTGATCAGGCATACAGAGATGACAAGAGAACACACCCGCTAAACCGATAATGTGTTTAAAGAGAGGCCTCACTCCGCAAACACCCTTCCCCAAACCAGGAAGTTTATCTCACCCAGCCTCAGACTGTTCCAGTCAGCTCTTTAGAGCGGGTTGCGGAAGTACCAACACTGGTTGACACTATGACAATACATATTAAATACATCTTCATAAAATTCTCCACAACACCTCATACGCATACGAGGGGAGAGCTTGGTGTAGTGTTCCTGCACTCTCGTCTCCCAGGTACCCCTAGACACAGGCCACTCAAACGAGAAAAAAACTGGGAGGGAGAGTGAGGCTACCGCTACAAATGTGTACACCTATATTGCAGGGATCTGCATAAGATATTGTATACAAATTACCCTTTTATATTTTTACCTATAGTAAAAAGTTATAGTTAAGTAATTTGGTTGTGAGTGTCAATTACTGTGCTGGTATACAAAGGGGGTTGCACCGTATAATAGTAAAGAGGATACAGTTATACCACTTTTCCCCTTTCCTAACTGTGTCACGAGAGGTTAGAGCCGATTGCCAGGGGTTGATAGCGGTGCATTACAGGGCCCAAAACAAACAAGCAGCCCTCTTAAACTGATGCCGCGTACACAGGATCATTTTTTCTTTTGGACGAGAAAAACGACTGTGTGTGGGCTTTGTGTAATTTTTCCCGACGGGAAAACGGCATTAGTCACGACGAGAAAAATTAGAACACGCTCTAATTTTTCTCGTCGTGATTCCCGTCATTTTTTTCCGCGGCAGTTTTCCCATAGGGAAACACTGCGGGGAGCCTACACACAGTCGTTTTTTTCGACCAAGAAAAAAAATGTCATTTAAAATGGCCGTGTGTTGGGGAACAAGCTGTTCCTCGTTTTTCACGTCGATTTTCTCGACGGTGTTTTCAATACTGACCTGGTCAGGAGACTACTGGCTCCCCTAGCACAGGAGCAGGGTGCTTCGACGGCCAGGATCCACCCAATGTTGCAGTTAGCCTACCAGCGATTGGTCCTGGAACAGAAGGCCCCAGAAGATGGGGTAGGGAAAGTCTGGAGACTGACGAAGAAGGAGAGAGTGTTACAGCCTGGTGAAATGACCTGTCTGAAGGCCACATGGGAGCAACCTGGCCCCTTCGTGGTTCTGGAACCAGACCCCCTAGACACCTACCCAGGATTGTCATCCCTGAGGTAGTCCCGCTGAGGTCTCTGAAGAAGGCCAATGGCCGGATACCAGTGAGCATCAGGAACATTACTGACTCTCCTGTGAAGATTCCGGCCCGGATGCTGTTGGGCCAAGTAAACCCTGCTACCCCAGTGGCTCTGTCTGACCTAGAGAAGACTGAAGGAGGGGCACCCATGCTGGAGAAGCTCTGCCTGGAGAACACAACCCTACCACCGGTGTGGAAGGAGAGAGCCAGGGACTAGGTGGAGGAAGATTTTCTCCAGAGATGAATTTGACGTAGGGTGTGCGAGGAGGGCCACCCACAAGATCCGTCTGCAAGAAGACAAACCTTTCCGGGAAAGGGTCCGGCGGGTTCCACTGGCCGACCTGGAGGACTTACGTGAGCAACTGGCAGAGCTTAAGAGAACTGGAGTTATCTGAGAGTCCAAAAGCCCATATGCCTCCCCTATCGTAGTAGTCAGGAAGAAGAACGGGTCACTGAGACTCTGTATAGACTACAGGACTCTCAATAGGAGGACCATACCTGACCAATACACCACCCCCAGGATAGAGGATGCTCTGCGGAGTCTGTCTGGAGCCAAGTGGTTCAGCGTAATGGACCTGAAGAGTGGGTATTACCAGATCCAGAAGACAGAGAGAAGACGGCATTCATCACCCCAGTGGGATTCTATGAATTTAACCGGATGCCTCAAGGGTTGTCGGGGGCTCCTGCCACTTTCCAGCGACTGATGGAGAAGACAGTGGGGGACATGAACCTCATCGAAGTCCTAGTGTACCTAGATGACATCATTGTCTTTGGAAAGACTCTGGAGGAACACGAGGAAAGGCTGGAGAAAGTCCTGAAGAGACTCAGTGATGAGGGACTTAAACTCTCCAGGGAGAAGTGTCAGTTCTACCAATCCTCAGTCCACTACCTGGGACACATAGGGGCTGATTTACTAATAACAGTGCGCTGCGCTGGTTCTAACCTTAATTGGTGCGCCGGATAACTCCTTCACTGGGCGCAGGAACCAGCGGCGCACTGTTATAGTAAATAGAAATGTCAGCGGCACTCTATTGAAAATGAATGTTCCCTATGGGAGCCCATTGATTTGAATAGAGGTCGCCCGGGAAGTCGGATCCGACTTGCGGGCGACTCGTGTGCCGGCTGACACAGGGACAGCGCAACTCTACCCCCGTTTCACGTCACAGTCCCATCATTCCCCGGGACTGTGACATCATACGGGGGCGGGGTCAGCGGTGGCATCATCCGGTGACCACGCCCCATGCCAATAAAAGTGGCACCGCTGCTCGGACAGAGCATTGCGGCGGTGGACAGCGACGAGGCAACATCGAGCGAAGAGAAGAGGGAAGAAGGCGACGAAGAAGACCGGCCCCCGCTAGCAAAAGAGCTGCAGGAAGATAGCGGGGCGCCCGGCAGAAGGCAGAAAGAACCGGAGATCGTGGAGAAGGCGTCGGAGAGCGGGAGAAGAACCGGAGAACAGAACAAGAGACGGAAGAAGACGGCGAGGAAGCCCGGGACCCCCGCTAGCAAAAGAGCTAGCAGAAGATAGCGGGGCCCGGCAGAAAGACCCTAGAAGACGGCGAGGAAGCCCGGGACCCCCGCTAGCAGAAGATAGCGGGGGCCCGGCAGAAAGACCCCTGGAGCTGCCCAATAAATTACTTTTCAAACCTGTGTTGTCTTTTTTTATTGACTTATTTTGCCACCAGGTGAATGGGTAGGGGTACGATGTACCCCATACTCATTCACATAGGGTGGGGGGCAGGTATCTGGGGTCCCCCTTATTAAAGGGGGCTCCCGGATTCCGATAAGCCCCCCGTCCACAAACCCCGACAACCAACGGCCAGGGTTGTCGGGAAGAGGCCCTTGTCCCCATCAACATGGGGGCAGGGTGCTTTGGGGTGGGGAGGGCCGCAGGTCGCCCCCCCTGCCCCGAAGCACCAAACCCCCCATGTTGAGGGCACGCGGCCTGGTACGGTTCAGGAGGGAGGGGGGGGCCGCTCTCTCGTCCCCCCTTTTTCCCCTGCGGCCTGCCAGGTTGAGTGTTTGGATAAAGGGTCTGGTGTGTATTTTTAGGGGACCCCACGCAATTTTTTTTCGTTTTTGGCGCGGGGTTCCCCTGAAAATACATGTCAGACCTGAAGGGCCTGGTATGGATTCTGGGGGGACCCCCACGCCAGTTTTTTTTTCATTTTTTGGGGGGGGGTCCCCTTTGAATCCATACTAGACCCAAGGGCCTGGTATGGACCTGGGGGGGGACCCCACGCTGTTTTTTTTTTATTTACTTTTTAACCGTTTTTTTTTTTTTTTTACATTTCCTTTAACAACCAGCTATAAACAGGTAAAACAAAAAAACGCCGCAAAATTGCGGTACTTGCGTTTTGGATGCGGGTCCATTGAATTCTATTACATCCAAAACACTGTTTTTGGCCTGGCAAAAAAAATCTGCAGTTGCGTTTAAAATCGTTTTTCACAAGCCCTCAAAATGCCTTCAGACGCCAAAGATTTCCACGATTCAGACGCGGTACCAGCGTTTAGCCGCATTTTAGTTTAGAAGCGTTTTTAAAGGTGACCTATTTTTTTACATTGATAAACTCCAAATTTATGGCAAATGAGGAAAAACCATTATATATATATATATATATATATATATATATATATATATATATATATATATTGTGACAGCAGGAAGGTAAAGTCACCTGGTTGCATCCAGGGGGGTAGATATATTTCGCCCAGATTCAGGCTTTACGCCGACTTATACAACTAGGTGGAGAGTTGTATAAGGCTAGTGGGCTCATGGATGACTCATACCTCTAGGGAGAGTGTGGGGCGTCGTGCAGACAGAGATGAGGAGACCAGCTGAACCTTGTCAGCTCATTTAGGCCTCTATAAGAACTCCCAGCTTCATTAGATGTTAGCTCATGCCTGGAACCAGACCTGTGTGGACTGTCTAGGGAGAGTGAACCCCTGTGCGGTGAGAAAAAGCCTGTGTGGCTATTTGCTTGGACATTTAAAACCAGGGACTTAGGGACTAGGACAGCACTAGGCTGATCCCAGTTGTTAGTTAGGAAACCTGTATGTTTAGTCAGAGGTCAAGTTGACCAGGATTTATTTTATTTATGTTTCTTTTGCTTTGCTGTGTTTTGTCACTGTAAATAGAAAATAAACCGCACCTTTTTGATTTTGAAAACCACAACCTCCGTTTGCTGGGCCTGTTTTTGTCTAGGGAGCCCATCCCGGGGGTCACACACACCCGCTGCCGAGCTAACCCCCTCACAGTTGGTGGAGAACCAGTGGCAGTTTTTTTTTAAGCCAGCATGGAGGAGATACTGAAACAGCTGGCTCTAGCAAATGCCAATCAACAGCAGACAAATGCAGGTTTGCAAAGGAGCCTTGCAGCCCAGCAGCAAGCTCATCAACAGAGCCTTGCAGCCCAGCAGCAAGCTCACCAACAGAGTCTGGAAGCTCAGCAACAAGCCCAGCAGCAATCTGAGGCCCGCTTCATAGACCTGTTACAGAAGCAAGAGCAGAGACTACAACAAATGGAAGCAGTAATGCAGCAACGTCCGCAGACCAGTGAGGAAAGCCGTCCCACTAATACCGCGTCCTTTGGGGTGAGTCGTTTATTGACAAAAATGACTGGAGAGGATGATCCAGAGGTATTTTTGACCACATTTGAAAGAGAAAAGTGGCCTGAGGAGCAGTGGGCTGGACTGGTGGCTCCTCTGTTAACTGGTGAATCGCAGAAAGCTTACTATGACCTAGAGCCTAACCAAGCAAAAGACTATGTGATGCTAAAAGCTGAAATTTTGGCAAGGCTGGGTGTCACCCAGGCTGTCCGGGCTCAGCGTGTGCATAACTGGACTTTCCAGCTTGGAAAACCCCCCAGGTCTCAAATGTATGATCTCATTCACCTGAGCAGAAAGTGGCTACAGCCAGAGACTTTGTCCGCACCAAAGATTGTGGAACGTGTTGTAATGGATCGGTTTTTGAGAGCTCTTCCTACTGCCATCCAAAAGTGGGTAAGCCATGGAGACCCAGAAACGGCCGGTAAACTTGTGGATCGGGTAGAGAGATACTTGGCTGCAGAGAACCTGACGGCCTCTTCCAGAGACACTCAGACTTTCCACCCTAAGACCAGACCATCCCCAGGGGCGGATAAGAGGATTCCAAGGGGTGAGGGTGGAGAGAGTGAGAGGGTGGGAGCTCTACCCCAAGTTTGGCGAGAACAGCCTGGGAAATCAGCGGCTCAAGAGGCGGCAAGAAGGATCGTTTGCTACCGCTGCCGGCAAGCGGGACATATTGCAGCCAATTGCCCGGTTGTGGAGGAACCCATGCAGTGTGACTTTCTGACGGGCAGACGTCAGTCGCTGTGTGCGACAGTCGCATGCACTGCCATTCGAGGAACTGAGAAACATTTATGCAAAATGTGTGTTAATGGTAGAAATGTTGTGGTATTGCTGGATTCAGGTAGCCTTGTGACCCTGATAAAGGCTGAGTTAGTTAAAACAGAGGTCTTTGGGAATAGCAAGGTAGCTGTTATTTGTGTGCATGGGGACACCCGAGAGTATCCAGTGACTACAGTGTGTTTCGAGACCCCCAAAGGTACCCTCTCTCATCCAGTGGGCTTAGTATCTCAGTTACCGCATGACGCCATTGTGGGAAGGGATTTTCCGAAGTTCTGGGAACTGTGGGATGATCCTGAGCCCCCCACTGGTGCCCCTATGTACCAGGAATGTGATAGCCAGAACTCCCCTGAGAGTGGTGAGGACTCTCCGGAATTTCCCTTATCAGTATTGGCAGGGGAGACTCAAGAAACTGGAGAGGAGCCCACCTCCTCAGACGAAAACCTACCGTCTGTGGAGTTTTCTGATCTGGAGGTTCACAGGGAAAACTTTGCCACAGAACAGTTGAAAGACCCCGCCCTAATAAAGGCACGGGAAAACGTAGTGAAAATAGATGGCGAGTTAGTGAACCCAGATAATACCTGCACTTACCCATACTTCAGCGTAGAGAAGGACCTACTGTATCGGGTGGCAAAAAGGGCAGAAGAAACCGTTGAGCAGCTTGTGGTGCCCAAACCTTACAGGAAGTTGGTGTTGGAGTTGGCCCATGGGCACATTCTTGGAGGTCATCTGGGGACAGAGAAAACCCGAGAGAGGGTATTACAGAGATTCTATTGGCCGGGGGTGATGAAGGACATAGAAAATTATTGTTCCTCCTGCCCTGTGTGTCAGAGGTCGGCCCCGATGCCACATTTCCGTAGCCCGCTGGTCCCTCTACCCATCATTGAGGTCCCGTTTGAGAGGATCGCCATGGATTTGGTAGGGCCTATAATCAAGTCCGCTAGGGGGCACCAGTACATATTAGTTATAATGGACTATGCCACCCGTTATCCAGAAGCGATCCCTCTCCGAAATACCTCGGCCAAGACCATAGCCAAAGAGCTATCTCTTGTGTTTAGCCGGGTGGGTATTTGTAAAGAACTGCTTACGGACCAAGGTACACCCTTTATGTCCCGGGTTATGAAGGAGCTGTGTAAATTGTTCAAAGTGACGCAATTACGTACATCTGTGTATCACCCCCAAACCGATGGGCTGGTTGAAAGATTCAACAAAACCCTAAAACAAATGTTGAAGAAAGTGGTGGATAGAGATGGAAAGGATTGGGACTGTCTACTTCCTTATCTGATGTTTGCTATTAGGGAGGTGCCCCAATCCTCTATGGGATTCTCCCCCTTTCAGTTACTGTATGGGAGACACCCAAGAGGGCTGTTGGATATTGCCAAGGAAACTTGGGAAAGTGAGAGTTCTCCCCACAGGAGTGTGATTGAGCATGTCGCCCTGATGCAAGACCGAATTGCACAGGTAATGCCCATCGTGAAGGAACATTTGGCCCAAGCGCAGTTAGCACAGCAGAGAGTGTACAACCGTGGAGCCAAGACCCGTACCTTTTCCCCGGGGGATAGGATACTGGTACTTGTCCCTACGGTTGAAAGTAAATTCCTTGCCAAATGGCAAGGCCCCTATGAGATAATGGAAAAAGTGAGCGAAGTGAATTACAAGGTCAGACAACCAGGAAGGCGAAAGCCCGAACAGATCTATCACGTTAATCTGTTGAAAGCCTGGAGGGATAGAGAGTCCCTAGTCGCAGACACTTGGTCACCAGCTCAAACTGGTTGCGTGATTCCTGAGGTTGGAATAGCAGCCACCTTGTCACAACCCCAACAACAGGAGGTTAAGGAGTTTGTGCTTCGCAACAAGGAGGTATTCTCTGAGCTGCCGGGACAAACATCTGGGGTAGAGCATGACATCATTACCCCGCCCGGTGAAAGGGTGAAGTTAAAACCCTATCGGATCCCCGAGGGGCCCGACGGGAGGCAATACGGGAGGAAGTACAGAAAATGCTGAACTTAGGGGTGATAGAGGAGTCCCAAAGTGATTGGTCTAGTCCCATTGTGTTGGTGCCTAAACCGGATGGGAGCTGGCGATTTTGTAACGATTTTCGTCAGTTGAACAAAGTTACAAAATTTGACACCTACCCCATGCCACGTATAGATGAGTTGATCGACCGGCTGGGAACAGCCCGATACATGACGACTCTTGACCTCACAAAAGGGTATTGGCAAATCCCCCTGGCCAAGTCGGCCAAAGAGAAAACCGCATTTGTAACCCCAGACGCGGCGTTCCAATATAAAAGAATGCCGTTCGGGTTACAGAATGCGCCGGCCACATTCCAGCGGAAAATGGACCAGATGCTGAGGCCCCATCGGGAGTATGCTGCGGCTTACCTGGATGACGTAATTGTCCATAGCACAGATTGGGCCTCACATCTGCCAAAAGTGCAAGCAGTCCTTGACTCTGTTCGGGAAGCGGGGTTTACGGCTAACCCCAAGAAGTGTACCATTGGGCAGGAGGAGGCCAAATATCTTGGGTACACCATTGGGAGGGGAGTAATAAAACCCCAACTCAACAAAGTCGAGGCCATCCAGAGTTGGCCACGTCCCAACAGCAAGAAGCAGGTACGAGCCTTTCTGGGAATCGCTGGGTATTATCGGCGATTCATTCCCCACTTTGCTTCTAAGGCTGTGCCCCTAACCAACCTGACGAAGGGGAAAGGGTCGGTCATGATTAAATGGACCCCCGAGGCTGAGGCAGCATTCCAATTCTTGAAACAAGCCTTATGTAGCCAGCCAGTGTTGTACTCACCCGACTTCTCTAAAGACTTTGTCGTACAAAGTGATGCGTCAGATGTGGGGTTAGGAGCAGTATTGTCCCAGGTCTGGAACGGGGAAGAGCACCCAGTCATTTACCTCAGCAGGAAGTTGAAGTCCCATGAGGTAAATTACGCCACCGTTGAAAAGGAGTGTTTAGCGGTGAAGTGGGCTCTAGATTCCCTTCGGTACTACCTGCTAGGTAGGCACTTTGACATGGTTACGGATCACGCTCCGTTAAAGTGGATGGCTCAAAACAAGGAAACAAATAGAAGAGTGAATAGGTGGTTCCTGGCCCTCCAGGAATTCAACTTCACAGTAAAGCATCGCCCTGGCGTTCAAATGGGGAATGTGGATGCTTTGTCTCGAGTACATGAATGCCTGATTGCTGGTGTTCCAACCCCGAGGTTAAAACAAGAGGGGGGGGGTATGTGACAGCAGGAAGGTAAAGTCACCTGGTTGCATCCAGGGGGGTAGATATATTTCGCCCAGATTCAGGCTTTACGCCGACTTATACAACTAGGTGGAGAGTTGTATAAGGCTAGTGGGCTCATGGATGACTCATACCTCTAGGGAGAGTGTGGGGCGTTGTGCAGACAGAGATGAGGAGACCAGCTGAACCTTGTCAGCTCATTTAGGCCTCTATAAGAACTCCCAGCTTCATTAGATGTTAGCTCATGCCTGGAACCAGACCTGTGTGGACTGTCTAGGGAGAGTGAACCCCTGTGCGGTGAGAAAAAGCCTGTGTGGCTATTTGCTTGGACATTTAAAACCAGGGACTTAGGGACTAGGACAGCACTAGGCTGATCCCAGTTGTTAGTTAGGAAACCTGTATGTTTAGTCAGAGGTCAAGTTGACCAGGATTTATTTTATTTATGTTTCTTTTGCTTTGCTGTGTTTTGTCACTGTAAATAGAAAATAAACCGCACCTTTTTGATTTTGAAAACCACAACCTCCGTTTGCTGGGCCTGTTTTTGTCTAGGGAGCCCATCCCGGGGGTCACACACACCCGCTGCCGAGCTAACCCCCTCACAGTATATATATATATATATATATAAAAAAGAAATTGCTTCCATTGCATTGTGGACAATCCACAACTTGGGGCAGCTGACGTGGCAAGTGGACAATCCACAACTTGTGGCAAGTGATGTGGCAAGTGACACGCTAAATACAACTACACTGCTGCTCTCAGCTGCTGATATCACTCTGGTCTCACTAAATAGCTAAAATCGGAAATAATACTGTTTTTGGAGCTTAGGGCGGCTCCTTATCATATACACGCAAATGTGGTAAAACACGGCATGCAAACGCCACAAAGCGCGCCTTTCTAAACGCCACTTTCAACCTTAGTTCTGAACACTTTGCACCAGCGTCCCGTCTACATGGGGCCTAAAAACGCCTATGCCATTTACAGCTCAAAAACGCCATGGTGGCCATGAGGCCATAGGCTAACATGGAGAGATGTTTTTAAGCTGCAAAAACCGCTCAAACAAGCGGCTTGAAAAACGTCCGTGTGCATGTAGCCTTATATTAACCACTTGCGCACTGCCCAGACCAAGTTTCACATTTCAGCGCTGATGCACTTTTAATGACAATTGCGCGCTCATACAACACTGTAACCCTATGAAAATGTTTTATTTGTTGGCACACAAATAGAGCTTGCTTTTGGTGCTATTTGATCACCTTTGTGTTTTATTTTTTTATTTTTTTCGATAAATACAAAAGACCGAGTTTAAAAAATAAATAAATGGATATTTTACCCACTTCAGCACTGGGCCTATTCTGGCACTTCTCTCCTTCATGTAAAAATCATATATTTATGGCTATAAAATTACTTCAAAACACCAAACATTATATATGTTTTTGGAGCAGACACCCTAGGGAATAAGATGGCGGTCATTGCAAATTTTTATCTCGCTCGGTATTTGCGCAATAAATTTTCAAACATAGTTACATAGTTACATAGTTAGTCAGGTTGAAAAAAGACAAAGTCCATCCAGTTCAACCATAAAAATAAAAAAAAATATCGTGCAATCCCATATACCCAATTCTATACCCACAGTTGATCCAGAGGAAGGCAAAAAACCCCAGCAGAGCATGATCCAATTTGCTACAGCAGGGGAAAAAATTCCTTCCTGATCCCCCGAGAGGCAATCGGATTTACCCTGGATCAACTTTACCTAGAACTGTTAGTACTCAGTTATATTATGTACATTTAGGAAAGTATTAGGGTTGTCCCGATACCGATACTAGTATCGGTATCGGGACCGATACCAAGCATTTGCGCGAGTACTTGTACTCGCGCAAATGCTCCCGATGCCCAGTCCGATACTTTTTTTTTTTCTCAGAGCGGGGGGTGGAGAGCAGGGCGGAGACCGGGGCGGAGAGTGTGCGGCGGGGGGCGGAGAGTGTGCGGCGCGGGACGGAGAGCAGGGCGGAGAGCGTGGCGGGGGCGGAGACCAGGGCCGAGAGCGGGACGGAGAGTGTCCGGCGGGGGGCGGAGACCAGGGCGGAGAGCGGGGCGGGGGGCGGAGACCAAGACGGAGAGCGTGGCAGAGACCAGAGCGGAGAGCAGAGCGGGTCTTCAGGCGGGTAAGTAAAATTAATCTGATCCAATTGCCTTGCCTGTCTGCTGCTCAAATGCTACCTGTTCCCCCTTCACTTCCATGCCGCTGTTCCCCCTTCACCTCCATGCCGCCGTCCCCCTCCGTGCTGCCGCCCCCTCCGTGCCCCCTTGGTATCTCAGGATGGAGAGCGGAGGTAGGAGCCGATAAATCCGGCTCCTTACTTGTCTGAATGTACCGAGTCATCACTGACTCTGTCCATTCACATAACTGAAACATCGTAAACTGTGTTTACAATGTTTCAGTTTATGAATGGAGAGGAGCCGCTGTCTTCTCTCCATTCATTTTCAGCGCAGCAGAGGCTGCTGAGAAAGGGACTGGGGAATATGTGTCCCTAGTCCCTTTCCCTGTCTCAAAGGGGAGATGTCAGAGGTCTGTTAAGACCCCTGATATCTCACCAAAGCCCCCCACAACAGGGCTGATAAAAAAAAAAAGAATAAAATAAAAATGAATTGTAAAAAAAAGAAAAGAAAAGAAAACACACACACTGACACTGTCCACCCCCCCCCCTTAAAAAAATAAAGCATTGTAAAAAATAAATAAATAAAATAAATAGTAAAAAAAAAAAAAAAAATACTGACACATGAGATTAAAAAAAAGTATCGGTATTCGGTATCGGCGAGTACTTGAAAAAAAGTATCGGTACTTGTACTCGGTCTTAAAAAAGTGGTATCGGGACAACCCTAGAAAGTATCCATGCCTTTCTTAAAGCAATCTACTGAGCTGGCCAGAACCACCTCTGCAGGGAGTCTGTTCCACATTTTCACAGCTCTTACTGTGAAGAAACCTTTCCGCATTTGGAGATGAAATCTTTTTTCTTCTAGACGTAAAGAGTGCCCCCTTGTTCTCTGTGTTGACCGTAAAGTGAATAACTCATCACCAAGATCAATATATGGACCCCTTATATATTTGTACATGTTAATCATATCCCCCCTTATTCTCCTCTTCTCAAGAGTAAATAAATTCAGCTCCTCTAATCTTTCTTCATAGCTGAGCTCCTCCATGCCTCTTATCAGTTTGGTTGCCCTTCTCTGCACTTTCTCCAGTTCCCCGATATGCTTTTTGAGAACTGGTGCCCAAAACTGAACTGCGTATTCCAGATGAGGCCTTACTAATGATTTGTACAGGGGCAAAATGATGTCTCTCTCTCTGGAGTCCATACCTCTCTTAATACAAGAAAGGACTTTGCTCGCTTTGGAAACCACAGCTTGGCATTGCATGCCATTATTGAGCTTATGATCTACCAAAACCCCCAGATCCTTTTCCACTACGGATCCCCCCAGTTGTATTCCCCCTAGTATGTATGATGCATTCATATTCTTAGCCCCCAAGTGCATAACTTTACATTTATCAACATTAAGCCTCATCTGCCACATAGTCGCCCAATTAGACAGGGCATCGAGGTCGGCTTGTAAATTGGAGACATCCTGCAAGGACGTCATTCCACTGCATAGCTTGGTGTCATCTGCAAAGACAGAAATGTTACTTTTGATCTCAGACCCAATATCATTTATAAAGATATTAAAAAGTAAGGGTCCCAGCACTGAACCTTGGGGTACACCACTGATAACCTTAGACCATTCAGAGTAAGAATCATTAACTACTACTCTCTGAATTCTGTCTTTTAGCCAGTTTTCTATCCATTTACAAACTGATATTTCCAATCCTGTAGACTTTACCTTACACATGAGCCGTGTGTGGGGAACTGTATCAAACGCTTTTGCAAAATCCAAGTATACCACGTCCACAGCCACGCCTCTGTCCAAGGTTTTACTTACCTCTTCATAAAAAGAAATCAGGTTTGTCTGACAACTTCTGTCTTTCATGAATCCATGCTGTCTGTTGCTGAAATAGTTTTTTTCCAGCAAGAACTCATCTATGTGGTCTTTTATTAATCTCTCCAGTATCTTCCCAACTATGGAAGTTAAACTAACAGGTCTATAGTTACTTGGTAAAGACTTTGTTCCCTTTTTAAATATAGGCACCACATTGGCCCTGCGCCAATCCAGTGGTACTATTCCTGTCATTAATGAGTCCCTAAAAATGAGATACAATGGCTTTGAAATTACAGAGCTCAATTCTTTTAGGATCCGTGGGTGGATGCCATCTGGTCCAGGTGCTTTATCCACCTTTACTCTGTCTAAATATTTCTGGACCATATCACTTTTGAGCCATTGTGGATTTGGGGCTGTGTCACTACCACCCCCATTATGGACATGAACTCCCCCATGCTCCATTGTATACACAGAGCTGAAGAAAGTATTTAATAAATTAGCCTTTTCTTTGTCCCCAGTCACCCACTCTAGATTATTTTGTAAAGGGCCTACATGCTCAGACTTGACCTTTTTACTATTAATATATTTGAAGAATTTTTTGGGGTTTGTCCTACTATCTTTTGCAATCTGTCGTTCGTTTTGAATTTTTGCATCCTTGATTTCCTTTTTACATATCCTGTTATATTCTTTGTAACATTTAAACGACACTAGTGTTCCTTCATTTTTATATTTTTTAAAAGCGCTTTTCTTATTGTTTATAGCTTTTTTAACTTTAACTGTGAGCCACATAGGTTTTATTTTTAGCCTTTTAAACTTATTGCCCATGGGAATATACTTTGCAGTGAGTTCACAAACAGTCTTTTTGAAGAATTCCCATTTCTGTTCTGTGCCCATTGATGCCAATTTTCCCTCCCAGTCTAAGTCCTGGAGAGCAGCCCTCATCCTTGGAAAATTTGCTTTATTGAAATTAAGTGTTTTTATCCTTCCTGCATGTATTTCTTGCTTACAGCTAACATCAAATGAAATCATGTTATGGTCACTGCTACCCAGGTGTTCCTTTATCTGAACATTAGTAATGTGCTCTGCATGGTTTGAGATTACCAGGTCCAACAGAGCATCATTCCTAGTTGGGGCCTCAATAAACTGGACCATAAAATTGTCCTGCAATAGGCTTATACATTTTTGCCCTTTAACTGTCCCAGCAGTGCCATTACTCCAGTCAATTTCTGGGTAGTTAAAATCCCCCATTATTATCACCGTCCCAGCCCTTGCAGCCCTTTCCATCTGTGCAAGGAGCTGAGTCTCCACCTCCTCATTAACATTGGGTGGTCTATAACAAACTCCAATGATTAACTTTGAACTACGCACATCTGTATGCAGTTCCACCCATAATGCTTCAGCCTCATCACACTCTCCATCAACCAGGTCCTCTTTCACACTCGCTTTGAGATCACTTCTCACATAGAGACAGACCCCGCCACCTTTCCTTTTTGCCCTGTCTCTCCGAAAGAGTGCATAGCCAGGAATATTAATAATCCAGTCATGTGAGGATTGAAGCCACGTTTCAGCAATACCGATTACGTCATAGCTCTCCTCATGCACCAGAGCTTCCAACTCACCTATTTTGCTTGGCAGACTTCTGGCATTGGTGAACAAACACTTTAATGTATTACATTTTTCTCTGGTGTTTTTCATATAATTTTTAGTAGTACAAATGGCACTATAGTTTCCAATGGCTGTTTGCAACATGGGAACTTTGTCACCTGCCATAACCCTCCCCCCATCTATCCCCATTCCACTCTCCATTAATGTCTGACCACTAACTGACCTGTGTGCCCGATGTAATTCTAGTTCACCCTCCCCCCTCAAACCTAGTTTAAATACTCCTCCAGCCTTCCCCTAAACCTCTCCCCCAGCACCGCAGACCCCCTTCCATTCAAGTGCAAACCGTCTTTAGCATATAGGTTGCACCCCAATGAAAAGTCAGCCCAGTGCTCTAGAAACCCAAATCCCTCCTCCCTACACCAGATCTTTAGCCATGCATTCAGCTCTCTAATCTCCCCCTGCCTTTCCTGTGTTGCGCATGGCACAGGCAATATTTCAGAGAATATCACCTTGGAGGTCCTTGCCTTCATCTTGCAGCCTAGTTCTTTAAATTGATTCTTAAGGAGCCTCCACCTTCCATGTATACTGTCATTGGTTCCAACGTGGACCAAGACAGCTGGGTCATGCCCAACCCCTCCCAGTAATTTATCCACCCGGTCCACCACATGCCGGACCCTGGCACCAGGGAGACAGCAAACCATTCGGTTGAGGCGATCCCGGCGACAAATTATTCTATCAGTCCTTCTGATTATAGAATCCCCTATAACCACTAACTGTCTTGGCCTACCTGCACTCCCCTCACCACCTCTACTAGATGGGTTGCTCTCCCGGCTGTTAGGGGTAGCAGTGACATCTAGGGCTGCCACCTCTGTGTTTGCCACCTCCACATCTTCACCCAACGTGGAAAATTTGTTTTGATGCACAACTACAGGACTGGCCTTCCTTTTCTGCAAGCCCCTTCCACTCCCTCTAACTACATTAACCCATCTTCCTATCTGATAATCCTGACTTGCCACTCCACCCTCCACATCAGCCCTACTGACCACCTGCTGAGCGAGCAGAGGACCCCTTTCAAGGTTGTCCTTTCCACCCAGTGTTGCAACTTGCTCTTCCAGATCTCTAATGCGAGCTTCCAGAAGGGCAACCTGCTCACATCTGTCACAGCGGTATCCATCCTGGAGCTGTTGCACCAATTTTGCATACATGTGGCACACTGTGCACTGAGCAAAACCTTCAACCCTGCTAGCACTCATTTCCCAGTTACAATATAATTACTTGTAGGAAGTTTATAATGTTACTCACAGTTTAGAAGACTCCTGTCTTAACTCCTGTTTTTAACTCTCCACTGTAGTTCAAAATTCCACTGATGTTCACAAAATCCACATGCAAGCCACCATCAGCAGGGAGCCAGCTCCTAAGGGAGTTTGTACAGACACTTATATACTCACCTGTGAACAATTAACCACTCCCCTTAATTAGCAGAAAGGAAAAAAAAAGCTGTTTAAAAAGTGTCAGAGAAAGGGGGGGGGGGGAGTATTTTTAAAACTGATAAACGTATCAAATAAAGGACAAAAAATACACATAAATCAACACTTGCAAGCAGAAGCAGTTAAAAGCAAAACTGCCTTTTGTTTGCTAAAAATATTACAAAACAGTAAAGTTACGGCCAATTTTTTGGTATAATGTGAAAGATGTTGTTATGCTGAGTAAATAGATACCCAACACGTCACGCTTTAAAATTGCGCATACTCATGGCATGACACCAAACTTCAGTAATTAAAAATCTCCCTAGGCGATGCTTTAAATTTTTTTACACGTTACCATTTTGGCATTACAGAGGAGGTCTAGTGCTAGAATTGTTGCACTCGTTCTAACGCACGCAGCAATAACTCACATGTGTGGTTTTAACGGCGTTTACATATGTGGGCGGGACTTACGTGTGTGTTCGCTTCTGAGCGCGAGCTACCGGGGACATGGGCGTTTTTTCTTATTTTTGCTTATTTTTTTTGTAGCGATACCTCCAACTAAGAAGGCCGCAGATTTAGTTTTGGCCCTGAAGACAGCTCCGCCAACCCCCGGCAATATGCTCTACCCCCTACTGGCACAGCTAGTACTGACAGTAAATTGTATATCTTATACTGTATGAATAACTGAGCATTGAGACAATATTAAATTGAAATAAAAGGTAAGATTTTACTTGAGCTATTGGTAAAGAAAAGGGTAACATCAATGACAGTTTACAGAATAATCATTTGTAATGCAGAGCCCAACCACACTAACACACTATAAGGTTAACACATAACAAGTGCGCCACGCGGGCGACCGTTAGCTAAGTGCCCTGTGGCGCAGTAACCAAAACACCTTAAAAATCCCACCAGGCCTGGTTCTGATATCTACAACTTAGTCCTTTTTCTTCACCGGCAGATCTTTAACGGTGGTGCACATTAATAGAGTACAAACTTTTTAATCCAATGGGGTAGGTAAAGATGGAGTAGAAACTTGACTATGTGAACGGTAGGTTCAGTTCTAACAAGGGGTCTTCAATAAGAGCACTAAGAACAACTCATAGGCCACGGCAGTCTATAGGCCTATATGCAGTAACAGTATATCGGTTGGGCATATGCCCTCTCACCCGCCCGGACTACGATCCCAGTCCGGGAACTTCCACCTGTTGTGTCCTCACACACACACTCCGTCTCTTCAGCGATCGGGTCCCCAATCCAACAAGGCTGTAGTCGAGCAAAGTCAGATGCCACCCAGGCTCGCAGAGGGGTGGAAGGCTCTTTGGTGCTGCGCAAGGTCTCAGGCTTCAGGCCCTGCACTCCGACACATCCGCACAGGAGGATCAGTCTGTGAAGTCTCGTGTCCCAAAGAGGCCAAGCCCAGCCTCGCCCCCTCCTTTTATAACCCCTCCCATGAGTTTCTGCGGCAGAACATTGCCGAATGGGGTTATGGGTAATGTAGTCTCTCTGCATTAAAGGGGAACACCCCGCTACATTTTTATTTTGTTTTTTTACTTTTTTGTATTTCTTACTCTTTTTTTATTTATTTTTTATTTTTTTGGATCACTTTTATTCCTATTACAAGGAATGTAAACATCCCTTGTAATAGGAATGTGTGTGACAGGTCCTCTTTATGGAGAGATGCGGGGTCAATAAGACCCCGCATCTCTCCTCCAGGCTGAAAAGCATGATATTGGTCCAAAAAAAACACCAATCTCATGCTGACAGCCGAGATCACGGCTTGGTTAATATACGGGAACACAGCGTGATGTCATAAGGTCGTGCCCGCGCCTCCGACGGTCATAGAGATGACTGATGACCATCTGGTCACCAGTCATCTCCAAATCGTTCTCCGAGCCCCAGATGGCATGGGAGAGCCCGGAGAAGCACCGGATGGTGGCAAGAGGGGGGGGGACGTCCCCTCCCCCCGTCTATAAGAACGATCAAGCGGCAGAACTGCCACTATGATCATTTTTATTGTGCACAGAATCGCCGGCTGAAAAGAATGATATCTGAATGATGCCTGCAACTGCAGGCATCATTCAGATGTCACCGCCCAAAGCCAAAGATGTCATTTGACGGTGGGCGGTAGGAAACTGGTTAATATTTTTAAAAAAGGTAATTTTTCTTCTTCATTGATGTACACTGATGAGACTGCACTGATGGGCACCGATAAGGTGGCAAGGGTGGGCACTGAGAGGTGGCATTGCTATTTGGCACTGGTGGGCAGTGAGAAGTGGCACTGCTAGGTGGCAATGATAGTTGGCAGTGATGGGCACTGATAGGCAGCACTGCTAGGTGCCACTGATTGGAACCAGTGGTGGGCATTGATAGGTGGCACTGGCAGGGGCTACTAATTGTCACAGATGATGCAGAATTGCCTCTTCCTCTTCGGGCCCCATGTCCCTTGCACATAAGCCGGTGATTGCCTTTTTTTATGCTCACGCTGTCGGCACAAGGAGAAAACAAAAACCATTACCCAGCTTTTGTTTGCATCACGTGATCAGCTGTCATTTGCTGACAGCTGATCACATGGTAAAGGGCAGGGATCGGCCCCTTACTCGGATCTGTCATCACCTGAGTCTTAGTGACTCTGTGGCCACAGCGCGCGCAAAGGGGAGGACGTTTATTGACGGACTCCCGGGAATTGAGGACCATGCTGTGGCCGTCGATCAGTTATAGCGCTGATCTCAAGTGATTAAAGAGGGTCTAAATGGGCCATTGACATGCATCACTATTCAACTTAGGAATGAGTCTTTGAAAAGTTAAACTAAATAATTTGGCCACTTTATCCTTCCAAATAATTCACTTCCTGTCACATAGCCACACAGGAAGTGAGGGAAAATCCCTAACAATGTCTTTCCTTGGGGACACACAGGTCAGTCTAAATACTTTCCCCATTATGCACATTGCACTCCAGCATATTGCGGGGTACACCACAATTTATTAAGTAGTTTGGACTGTGGGGTTTATTTACTAAAGGCAAATCTACTTTGCACTACAAGTGCACTTGCTGTATATCTGAGGGGGACATGCAAGCCAAAAAAAACAAAACATCTTTGCTTTTACATGATTGTAACATCCAATCACCAGTACTTTCACTCAGATTTTCAGCAGCTACACTTTTACTGCAGAGTGGATTTGTCTTTACTAAACCCCAAACTACCCAATGATTTGGGGTGTACACAACAAAGTGCTAGAGTGCAATTTGCTTAATGGGGACACTAGTTAGATTGATCTGTGTGTCCCCAAGAAAAGACATTGGTAGGGTTTTACCTTCACTTCCTGTTTAGCTGTGTGACAGTAAGTGAAGCCAATGTTAAGAAAAGGAGACACAAAAGCCAAACTACAAAATATAAAAAATAAATCTAAAAAAAAAAACACACACGCAGGGGTTCTAACACTTACTGCATTTCCCTCAAAATGCCCACAATTAGAATTGTATGGCCTTGAGCTATTTTTAAGTGCAGTGCTCTAAATCAGTGCTTCTCAAGTACCCCCAACAGGCCATGTTTGCAGGTTTTCCTTCATCTTGCACATGTGCTTTAAATCACAGTCAATGGTTTTGATTTTTGGACAGCAATTCTCGATAAGATAAATTCACAAAACATGTCCTGTTGGGGGTACTTGAGGACTGAGGCTGAGAACCACTGCAGTAAAAAAGGAAAATTGAATACTTACCGCTCTGTATTTTTCATTTCCTGGTGACGCTCCATGGCAGCACACAATACAATCCATGCATATGCTAGCATGAAGGCACCAGATTAGACAAATCACACCTGTTTTGTTTTGACATGCCAATCAGCTGTCACATTTGTTGCAAAGAAAACACAAAACAAACATCAAAACTTTGCATCAAATTTTATTGTTCAACAAAACAAAAGGGAAGGCAAAATAAAAAACATGGTCAATTTGAAACAGTTACAGACTCAACATCTTGAGCAATTTTTGGCCCAAAAAATGCAGCACAGACAATTAAATCAAAGTGAACAAACAACACACATTAACAACATCAGAATTATTTCAGGGGAACATTTTCCCCACACAAAAAAATACAGTCCACAAAAGTTAACCCATCAGCTGTTTTGCAAAGACATAACAAATAAAATACATGTGTTACAAACTCGATAAGGACACCAACATGTACATTTTGCCACACACACACACACTTGCCTCTTCTCAGGGCAAGCGACCGAATGCTCTGTGAGCTTTATATAACATATGTTTGTGTGCTAATGAGGCAATTGAAAACACATGCACAGTCCATGAAACACCCAAAATGCAAGTTCACTAAGGCCCCTTTCACACTGGGGCGGTTTGCAGGCGCTATTTAGCTAAAAATAGCGCCTGCAAACCGAGCCTAAACAGCGGCTCCTTTCTCTCCAATGTGAAAGCCCTGAGGGCTTTCACACTGGAGTGGTGCGCTAGCAGGACGGTAAAAAAAGTCCTGCTAGCCGCATCTTTGGAGCGGTGAGAGGAGCGGTGTGTTTACCGCTCCTCCACCGCTCCTTCCCATTGAAATGCATGGGATACCGCGGTAATACCGCCCGCAAACCGCGGCTGTAGCCGCGGTTTGTGGGTGGTATTAACCCTTTATTGGCCGCTAGCGGGGGTTAAAACCGCACCGCTAGCGGCCGAATAGCTCAACAATCCCGACGTTATAGCGCCGCTAAAAATAGCGGCGCTATACCGCCACCGCCCCCACCGCCCCAGTGTGAAACCAGCCTTAATGTAGAGACTGAAATTCGAAGTGGGTACACCTGTTAAGGATGTCCTTTAATTACTAACCCATAAAAACACTCTCTGAGCATGCCCAGAAATACCCAGGTGCTGTTCACACACAAAAAGCACCCAACAAAAAAAACTAACTGGCTGGGCATGTGCAGAACAACACCAATGCAGCTAGCAAAAAGTAACCTCCCCCCGTCCAAAATTAAGCACATCATCCAGCATGCTACAAAATTAGAGATGGGACAATCACCCCTCCCCCCCCACCAACAAATACCATTGCAGTCTATGGGAACTGACTTGTTAATTTTGCTAGTCCCCACTTGGCTGGCTTATCTTCTAGTTATTGGCCTTAAAATGGGGGCCCAGGTCCCACCCTAAGGGACATATATCAATGTCACCAATTTGGAAAACACCAAAAACAAAACAAGGAGAAGTGCCTTTAAATATGCCAAATTGCTTAAGGGCCATTTCACACCACATGCACTGCATTGCGTTTTTTATGCATTCAAAATGCATGGAAAGTTGGTTATATGGTTCTAAATGGCAGTGTTTGTTCCAGTGCGTTCCAGTTCCACCAAAAAAGTAGAACATGCTGCATTTTACCTGCACTGGACTGTACTGGAACGCATCAAAACGCATCATAAACGCACTGGAACGCACAGGAACACACCTAAATGCACCAAAAATGCACTGGAACACACTTGTCCTTATCTATGGTTAATAAAAAAGAGGGGTGAAAAAAAAGCACTGGACTGCATCAAAAACATAACAAAAATGTACTGGAACGCATGAAAAACGTGCATGCAGAAAAGCACCTGGAACGCATCCGGATTGTGTTTCTATGGTGTGAACTGGCCCTAGTTCACACCATAGAAACGCAGTCTGGGTGCGTTCCAGGTGCTTTTCTGCATGCGCATTTTTGACACATTCCAGTGCATTTTTGATGCGTTTTTGATGCAGTCCAGTGTTTTTTTCCCCCTCTTTTCACTTAGGACAAGTGTGTTGCAGTGCGTCTTGGGTGCATTTAGGTGCGTTCCGGTGCATTCCAGTGCATTTTTGGTACGTTCCGTTGCGTTTTTGATGTGTTTTACTGCGGTCCAGTACAGTTCTGTACCTAAAAAATGCAGCATGACCAATTTTTTTTTTGCTTTCTGAAACACACTGGAATGGACTGCAGTGGTGTGAACTATGCCATTGGCATTAATGTGATCAACTTTCTTTGCGTTTTTCAGGCATCAAAAAAACGCACTGCACTGCATCCGGTGTGAACTGGCCCTAAATATCATACCGGGGGGGGGGGGGGGTCTATAGTATGCCTGTAAAGTAGCACATGTTTTCCATGTTTATAACAGTTGGAGAGCAAAATGACATTTCTAAAGTAAAATAATAGTAATTTAAAAGTCCTTGCGGCTGTAATGAATTGCTGGTTTCCGTCAATACAGATAAAAGTCATTGAAAGTCTTTGATTACACAAAAAAAAAAAGCGTGGAGGTTCCCCCAAATTCCATAGCCATGCCCTTCAGGTCTGGAATGGATATTAAGGGGAACCCCGCTGCAAATTAAAAAAAAAAATGACATGGGGTTCCCCCCAAATATCCATACCAGGCCCTTCAGATCTGGCATGGATTTTAAGGGGGAACTCCACCCCAAATTTAAAAAAAAAAATGGCGTGGAGTCCCCCCAAAAATCCACACCAGACCCTTATCCGAGCACATAACCTGGCCAGCCGCAGGGGAAAAGGGGGGGACGAGAGCGCCCCCCCTCCCTCCTGAACTGTACCAGGCCACATGCCCTCAACATGGGGAGGATGTCCCCATGTTGATGGGGACAAGGGCCTCATCCCCACAACCCTTGCCCGGTGGTTGTGGGGGTCTGCGGGCGGGGGGCTTATCAGAATCTGGAAGACCCCTTTAACAAAGGGGACCCCCAGATCCCGCCCCCCTGTGTGAAATGGTAATGGGGTACAAATGTACCCCTATCATTTCACAAAGAAAGTGTCAAAAATGTAAAAAATGACAAGAGCCGGTTTTTGACAATTCCTTTATTAATGTCTTCTCCTTTCTTCCATCTTCTTCTTCTTCCATCTTCTTTTCTCCATTCGGGTTTCTTCCTCCATCTTCATCTTCATCTTCATCTTCCTTCTTCCTTCGGTGTTCTCGTCCGCATCTTGCTCCGGCGTCTTCCCTTCTTCTTTCTTCTCCGGCCGCTCCGTTCGAATTGGAGGTTCCCGCTGTGCGACGCTTCAGTTCTTCAGTTCCCCATCGGGTCCGCTTACACCCGGTGATCCCGCCCCCCTCTGACGCACATGGATTTCATGGGGACTTTCCCCGTGGTGTCAGAGGGGGGCGGAGCCACCGGGGGGCAGCGGACCAAGTGGGGAACTGAAGCGTCGCACAGCGGGAACCTCCAATTCAAACGGAGCGGCCGGAGAAGAAAGAAGAAGGGAAGACGCCGGAGCAAGATGCGGACGAGAAGACCGAAAGAAGAAGGAAGATGAAGATGAAGATGAGCATGAAGATAAAGATGAAGAGGAAGAAACCCGAATGGAAAAAAGAAGAAGTTGGAAGAAGAAGATGGAAGAAGAAGATGGAAGAAAGGAGAAGACAATAATAAAGGAATTGTCTAAAATCGGCTCTTGTCATTTTTTACATTTTTTGACACTTTCCTTGTGAAATGGTAGGGGTACAATGTACCCCTTACCAATTCACATAGGGGGGGGCCGGGATCTGGGGGTCCCCTTTGTTAAAGGGGTCTTCCAGATTCCGATAAGCCCCCCGCCCGCAGACCCCCACAACCACCGGGCAAGGGTTGTGGGGATGAGGCCCTTGTCCCCATCAACATGGGGACATCCTCCCCATGTTGAGGGCATATGGCCTGGTACGGTTCAGGAGGGAGGGGGGCCGCTCTCGTCCCCCCCTTTTCCCCTGCGGCTGGCCAGGTTACGTGCTCGGATAAGGGTCTGGTGTGGATTTTTGGGGGGACTCCACGCCATTTTTTTTTTATTTGGGATGGAGTTCCCCTTAAAATCCATGCCAGATCTGAAGGGCCTGGTATGGATATTTGGGGGAACCCCACGTCATTTTTTTTTTACATTTGCAGCGGGGTTCCCCTTAATATCCATTCCAGACCTGAAGGGCCTGGTTATGGAATTTGGGGGAACCCCCACACTTTTTTTTTTTGGTTAGCAAACACTTTCAATGACTTTTCTCTATATTGCCGGGAGCCGACAATTCCTTACAGCCGCGGCTGCTTTTAAATGCCTTTTTTTTCCTTTAGAAATGTCATTTTGCAGGCGCAATGGAAAGTTCAGAGCTGCGCCTGTTCAACTTATGCAAATTGAGTTACGTGACTTGACATTTACTAAGACTTTGCCGGCGCAGTGTCCCGGCGCATTTGAACCATTGAAATTCCCGCGTTGAGCTCAAAAAAACCTCCCGCAGCTCGAATCGGAATTGCCGGCGCAGCGGGCTGGTTTTGAAAAAGTTACTTTCTCTCTCTATTTTGGGCATATTAGTTATTTTGGCAGGTGTCACTAAACTTCCTCACATTACCCCATGTCACCCCCATTATATTCTCACTTCCAACTTCTTTATATTTATATTTTAACATGCTGTGCGCCAGGTCCCTAGTGGCGCACTGAGCGCCTCCTCCCGTCCGCCGACAACACTATAGTAAATGGGAAATAGGGCTGCGCTACCGGCGCTAATGTTTTGTAAATACCAAAACAGCCATTGCGCACGCAGATGCGCCAATACTCATGGCGCAAACGTTTTGTAAATCAGCCCCATAGTGTCTGAAGAAGGAGTATCTACAGACCCTGACAAACTGGAGGCAGTTACCTCCTGGCCCCAGCCAACTACAGTGACAGAGCTCAGATCCTTTCTGGGGTTCTGCTCCTATTATCGCAGGTTTGTGGAGGGATTCGCAAGAACCTCTGAATGAGTTGTTGAAGACAGAAGGAAAGGAGGATGACACTGGCCCCAGGAAGCCAGGAGAATCAGTGGAAGGCCAGTGGACTGAGAAGTGTGAAGAGGCCTTCCAAATCCTGAAGAAGAGTCTGACCACTGCCCCTGTCTTGGCCTATGCAGACACCAAGAAGCCATATGAATTGCACGTGGATGCCAGTCATGATGGTCTGGGAGGCGTGCTGTATCAGGAATATGAAGGACAGCTAAGACCAGTTGCCTATGTGAGTAAGAGTTTAACCCCAGCGGAAAAGAATTACCCCACCCACAAATTGGAATTCTTGGCCTTAAAGTGGGCTGTTGTAGACAAACTCAAAGACTACTTGTATGGAGCTGACTTTGCAGTGAAAACAAACAATAACCCACTCACTTACCTCTTTACCACAGCCAAGCTGGATGCCAACGGCCACCGTTGGTTGGCAGCCCTCTCTGGGTTCAACTTTAGCTTAAAGTATAGGCCTGCGACTGGAAACCGAGATGCTGATGCTTTGTCCAGAAGGTCTCATGCTCCCCCTTGCAGGACAGAAGACTGGACCCAGGTGACCCCGGATTGGGTGCGGGCCTTGTGTCAGGGAGCACAGCTTCAAGCTAGTGGGGGATCCAGGGCAGAAGAAATTGGAGTTTCGGTGGTAGGAGTGCCCAAGTACTATTGTGATGTGACCCAGATTGGCGAAGACGACTTGCCGAAACTGTCCAAAAAGGATATAAGACGTGACCAGTTAGAAGACCCTTGGGGAAGGTTGGCCTTGGAAGCCCTGGAAGATCCTAGTCCGGACAGGCTCTTGCATGATCCCTCTAAGGAGGCCAGTCTAATACGCAAGGAATGGGACAAGTTACAGGTGCATCAAGGGGTGGTCTACCGAAGGGGCCCCTTTGATGACCTGGAAGATAAGTGGCAATTATTCTTGCCGGAAAAACATTGAAAGACTGTTTTAGTTGCCTTACATGACAATCATGGCCACCTAGGGGCAAAAAGAACCTTTCAGCTCATAAGGAGTAGATTCTACTGGCCCTGCATGCGAGCTGAAGTAGAGGAGTACTGTCACTCATGTGCTCGCTGTATACAGAGAAAGACACTGCCCCATCAAGCTGCCCCAATGGGCCACCTGCAAAGCCAAGGGCCCTTGGACTTGGAATAAATTGACTTCCTTTGTCTGGAACCTGACTTGAGTATACATGGAAATGTTCTGGTGATAACCGACCATTTCACCCGTTATGCCCAGGCCTTTCCAACCAAAGACCAGAAGGCCTCCACTGTAGCCAAGATACTTATGGAGAAGTACTTTGTGCATTACGGGTTACCCCAACGCCTTCACTCGGATCAAGGGAGGGACTTCGAAAGTCGACTGATCCGGAAGTTACTGGACTCTTTGGGCATAAAGAAGACTCGCACCACCCCTTATCACCCTCAAGGTGATGCCCAACCAGAAAGGTTCAACAGGTCTTTGTTAAACATGCTGGGGGCTGAGTAGTGAGGAAAAGCAGCATTGGGGCAAGCACATAGCTGCTAGAGTGCATGCCTACAACAGCACAACCAGTGATGCCACAGGATATTCCCCGTATAGACTGATGTTTGGCATGGAAGCAAGACTACCCATAGACTTGGCCTTTGGCACCTCAATGGACCACACATCAGCTGCCTCACACAAGGGATACTTGTGTGATAAGCTTAAAGCTGGCCTATGAGAAGGCCCAATTGACTTCTGACCAGAGAGGAGCCCGGAATAAGCCAACTTCGACCTTAGGGTCCGGATTCAGGATCTGCAACCCGGAGACAGAGTGTTGCTGCGAAACTTAGGGGTCCCAGGAAAGCACAAGCTGGCAGACAGATGGAAGTCAGAGCCCTATGTGGTTTGTAGGAAACTGCCTGGCTTACCAGTGTATCAGTTGAAGCCTGAAGGAAGAGTGGGGCCTCTGAAGACCTGGCACAGAAACCATCTGTTACCCCTTTCTGAGGCAGTCAGGATGCCTCCTGCTCCGGATTCCCCTGAGCTACCTTCAACTCACCATACTCCTAGACCTAATACCAGGTCTCAAGCAACTCTGTCAAGGGAGGAGGAAATTACAGATCATAGTGAAGATGAGGAGCTGGAGCTCAACTGGCTATGGCCATCTCAATCACCTGAATCCCTGATGGTGGATCCTTCACCCTCTGAATTCCTCATAAGTGACACCTTGAACGCTGAAGCTGCTGTGTTCATTCCGTCCAGTATCCAGACTGAAGAATGGGAAGATGCCTTGGAGTCAGTCCCCGCTGAAGACCCAGGGAACTCACTGTACCTTTCTGCACCAGAGTTGGATGCCCTTGAAGCCACAAGTCCTCTGACACCTACCCCAATGGAGGCATCCATAGTGCCAGATATTGTGACCCCCAGAGAACAAAGAGTGAAGAGAATTATTCACCCTCCCGGGAAGTTGACTTATGCCGCGTACACACGACCGTTTTTAATGACGAGAAAAATGCAATTTTTTTAAATGGTCATTAAAAATTATCGTGTGTGGGCTTCCGAGCATTTTTCAGGACGTGAAAAATGGGCAAGAAAAAATTGGAACATGCTCTAATTTTTCTCGTCGTTTTTCACATCGTCGTTTTTCTCATCATGAAAAACGGCCATGTGTAGGCTTTAACGACGTGAAAAAAATGCGCATGCTCAGAATCAAGTATGAGACGGGAGCACTCGTTCTGGTAAAACTAGCGTTCGTAATGGAGATAGCACATTCGTCACGCTGTAACGGACTGAAAAGCACGAGGCTGAAAAGCGCGAATCGTCTCTCAACAAACTTTACTAACATGAAGGGTGGCGCCATCCGAATGGAATATCCCCTTTATAGTGCCGTCGTACGTGTTGTACGTCACCGCGCTTTACTTGAACATTTTTTTCCATGATAGTGTGTAGGCAAGGCAGGCTTGAGAAGAATCACGTCGAGAAAAATGCCGTTTTTTTCAATGACATTAAAAACGGTCGTGTGTACGCGGCATGACACTCAGATGGGAGAATGCTCTGAGTACACTGTGATAACTGCAAGAAGGACAATAGAGAAACCTAGCCCCTCCACTGTACATTTGGTGGAGGGCAACCCCAGCTCACTCTCTGGCACAGTTAGGCAGGTCACTTCCACTAGTATGACCTGTGGGCAGGACAATCTCCCTCACCGAGTTTGGTGGGAGGTTCCCCTGCCCAGTTCTTTTGCTACTATAAATTGTATTGTCTGTACTTTATGTTGATATTATCTTTGGGGACCAAAGATTTTAAGTGGGGGGAGTGTGTAGCGGGGTATTGCTTTAAGTCCTCAGAGACTACCGTACCCAGAATGCCAAGAGACACCCAAGGTGCATTGCCCCGCGCAAAGACTGCTGGGGTGGGCTATTTAACTGGGGGGCGGGACTAAGTTTGGTCTCTTTGGACACCGCCCGCCCAGTAAGTGGAACTCTGTGTCGAGTCTGCTGTGTTACAAGGCCTGAAGCCGGGGATTTTCTCCAAAGAGCCTTCCGTTTCCATCGAGGAGCTTGCGGGACGTCATCCGACTGCTGCTGTGCTGTTGCCAGGAGGACCGAAGACCCGGGTGTCTTGGAATCTGTGTACCAAGACACAGCAACGGAAGATACGGACTCGGACTAGTCCGGTTGGGTGAGAGAGCACCTGCTCAGAGACAAACACAGGATCTCCTAGGCCAGATAACTGTTGTTCGGAACTAACTTTAGTGCTTGTAGTCACACACCGGAGGGACAGTGCTTTGAGTATCTTGGAGTCTCTAAGACTTATCCTGTGTTCACCAAGTTCAAGACCCTTTCTCTCTTTGTGGATTATAACATGTTTTCTCCAAAAAGTGCACCACCGTTTTCTAGCGAAGAACTTTCTCTGCAGAACTTCTACATAGTACAGTCAGGCCTGACTTAGTAGCGTAGACATTTCTGGGTGCCATTTTTACCCACGAGGTAGAATAGCTGCAGCGGGGACCGTTAGTTTTTTTCTTGTCATATCTGTCTGTTTGCAAAAGTACCCCTTTCATTGCAGGGCTCTGCATGTGTTCATGTATACTGTTTCTATGCTTAACCAATATTCTCAGTAAAAGTGCCAGGGTTAAGTACACCTGTGTTTGTGTCATTTACTGTGCAGAAGAGACGGTTATTGATAGCTATACCATATTGCTGTGTTTATTGCTGGATTGTGCCTCCGAGAGTTACAGGTTACACAATCCTATCATCCCCTTCTGACTGTGCCAGGAGAGGTTAGAGCCAATTGCTGGGGGTTGACAGCAGTGCATTACAGGCCCAAAAAATCATTTCAGCGGCCCTCTTAGCTGGGGGTATCGCTACATACTCTATCCGTCAAGCCCGCCCAATGAACACTCAATAGGATTAAGCTCTAGTTGGACTCACCTGTCACAGGGTGGATCATATAAATTGTGACAATTGCTGTGTTTAACCACTTAACGACCGCCCACCGCCGATTTACGTCGGCAGAATGGCACGGACAGGCAGAATCACGTAGATCTACGTGACTGCCTTTGTACAGTTGGGGGGTCCATCCGGACCCCCCTTCTGTGCCGTGAGCGGTCGTTACTTCACCGGGAGCGATCCCAGATGAGGGGGCGGCCTTTCGATTCCGGCCCCCCCCTCGCGATCGCTCCCGGCGAATGGAAATGCCTCCTCTGTCTGTTTCAGACAGAGGAGGCAGGAGGAAGTGATGTCATCTCCTGTGCGGCGCTCACATATACCGAGCGCCGTACAAGAGAAGACATCAGGTCAGTGAGCACAACACTACACTGACACCAGGACACATAGGAACACTAATCGCCCCCCCAGGACCCCCAGACCCCCCCAGATCACCCCCCAGATCACCCCCCAGCCCCCAGTCACAGTGTCACTGATTGCAGTGACCATTTATTTAGTGATCACTGCAATCAGTGACATTTGTGACTGTGAAAGTGTCACTAAAGTTTAGTTTTAGGTCCAGTGTAGCCCCCTAACCCCCCCTAATAAAGGTTTAACCCCCTGATCACCCCCCAGATAACCCTTTCACCCCCTATCACCGCTGTCGCTATGCGATCATTTTTCTGATGGCTGTCTTAGCATCAGTGATGGCGATCGGTAGCCAGTAATTTTTTTTAGGTTCGCCGCAGGTTTTTATAGCGTCGGGTACCCCAATATATTATCTAATAAAGGTTCAACCCCCTTGATCGCCCCCCAGGTAACCCTTTCACCCCCTATCACCGCTGTCGCTAATCGATCGTTTTTCTGATGCTGTCTTAGCATCAGTGATGGCGATCGGTAGCCAGTAATTTTTTTTAGGTTCGCCGCAGGTTTTTATAGCGTCAGGTACCCCAATATATTATCTAATAAAGGTTAAACCCCCTTGATCGCCCCCCAGGTAACCCTTTCACCCCCTATCACCGCTGTCGCTATGCGATCATTTTTCTGATGGCTGTCTTAGCATCAGTGATGGCGATCGGTAGCCAGTAATTTTTTTTAGGTTCGCCGCAGGTTTTTATAGCGTCGGGTACCCCAATATATTATCTAATAAAGGTTTAACCCCCTTGATCGCCCCCCAGGTAACCCTTTCACCCCCTATCACCGCTGTCGCTAATCGATCGTTTTTCTGATGCTGTCTTAGCATCAGTGATGGCGATCGGTAGCCAGTAATTTTTTTTAGGTTCGCCGCAGGTTTTTATAGCGTCAGGTACCCCAATATATTATCTAATAAAGGTTAAACCCCCTTGATCGCCCCCCAGGTAACCCTTTCACCCCCTATCACCGCTGTCGCTATGCGATCATTTTTCTGATGGCTGTCTTAGCATCAGTGATGGCGATCGGTAGCCAGTAATTTTTTTTAGGTTCGCCGCAGGTTTTTATAGCGTCGGGTACCCCAATATATTATCTAATAAAGGTTTAACCCCCTTGATCGCCCCCCAGGTAACCCTTTCACCCCCTATCACCACTGTCACTAAGCGATCGTTTTTCTGATCGCTGTCTTCGTGTCGGTGATGCCAATCGGTAGCCAGTCATTTTTTTTAGGTTCGCCGCAGGTTTTTATAGCGTCAGGTACCCCCAAATATGATCTAATAAAGGTTTTAACCCCCTAATTGCCCCTAGTTAACCCTTTCACCAGTGATCACCATATAAGTGTTACGGGTGACGCTGGTTAGTTAGTTTGCTTTTTATAGTGTCAGGGCACCCGCCGTATATAACCCAATAAAGGTTTAACCCCCTGATCGCCCGGTGGGTGATATCAATTAGGTTTTAGCGTCAGAGAGGGTCTGCGTCACACCCCAGGCAGCGTCAGGTTAGTGCCAGTAACGCTAACACCCACACGTGAAGCATACACCCCCCTTAGTGGTATAGTATCTGAACAGATCAATATCTGATCTGATCAGATCTATACCAGCGGTTTAGGGTTCCCAAAAACGCAGTGTTAGCGGGATCAGCCCAGATACCTGCTAGCACCTGCGTTTTGCCCCTCCGTCCAGCCCAGGCCACCCAAGTGCAGTATCGATCGATCACTGTCACTTACAAAACACAACACACATAACTGCAGCGTTCGCAGAGACAGGCCTGATCCCTGCGACTCCAGTGCTGTAGGAGGTGATTTCACCACCACAGTTAAAAAAAAAAAAGCATATATGCCGAAGCATGGGGGCAGCAGGGCGGAGGAGCAATTTTGCTCCTAATGCCGCATACATACGGTCGAAATTCCGACGGAGGCTTGCCCGTGGAAACGTTTGACCATGTGTGTGCGGCATAACTTTTTTGCGGGAGGATGCCCCCATGCTTCGGCATATATAAATGGTGCATGTATGCCCATCATTAGAAGTGGGTGGATGAAGGGCGGTATTCTAATGGTGGGCATACCCACCGATCAATCTCTTTTTTCGTTCAACCAACAGGCTGCATGAAAAAAAAAAGATTACAATACATGTCCAACAAGGACCAGCAACGTACTGGTATGTTGCTGGACTTTGAATGGTTATACCAGATTGATGCCTGCGGGTTTAGGCATCATCTTGGTATCATTCTTTTCAGCCAGCGGCCGGCTTTCATGTAAAAGCAATCACAGCGGCTAATTAGCCTCTGGACTGCTTTTACAAGCAGTGGGAGGGAATGTCCCCCCCCCGGATATAAAAAGCGCCATTGGGAAATTGGGAAAGCATTTTATCACACCGATCTTGGTGTGGTCAGATGCTTTGAGGGCAGAGGAAAGATCTAGGGTCTAGAAGACCCCAGTTTTTTCAAAAAAAGAGTACCTGTCACTACCTATTGCTATCATAGGGGATATTTACATTCCCTGAGATAACAATAAAAATTATAAAAAAAAAAAATATATGTAAGGAACAATTTAAAAATAAAATAAAAAAGCAAAATTAATAATAATAAAAAAAAAAAAAAAAAAAAAAAAGCACCCCTGTCCTGCCCTGCTCTTGCCCAATGGCGAACGCAAGCGTCGGTCTGGCGTCATATGTAAACAGCAATTGCACCATGCATGTGAGGTATCACCGCGAAGGTCAGATCGAGGGCAGTCATTTTAGCAGTAGACCTCCTCTGTAAATCTAACGGGGTAATCTGTAAAGGCTTTTAAAGGCTTTTAAAAATGTATGTAGTTTGTCGCCAATGCGCGTTTGTGCGAAATTTTAAAGCATGTCGTGTTTGGTATCTATGTACTCGGCCTAAGATCATCTTTATTATTTCATCAAACATTTGGGCAATATAGTGTGTTTTAGTGCATTAAAATTAAAAAAAGTGTATTTTTTCCCCAAAAAATGCGTTTGAAAAATCGCTGCGCAAATACTGTGTAGAAAAAAAAAATGCAACACCCACCATTTTAATCTGTAGGGCCTTTGCTTTAAAAATATATATAATGTTTGGGGGTTCAACATAATTTTCTTGCAAAAAAAAAATATGTTTTCATGTAAACAAAAAGTGTCAAAAAGGGCTTTGTCTGCAAGTGGTTAGAAGAGTGGATGTAAGCTTCCTAATGTTGTGTATAAAATGCCAGAACAGTTCAAAACCCCCCCAAATGACCCCATTTTGGAAAGTAGACACCCCAAGCTATATACTGAGAGGCATGTCGAGTCCATGGAATATTTTATATGTTGACACAAGTTGCGGAAAAAAGACAATTTTTTTTTTTTTATTTTTTTTTTGCACAAAGTTGTCACTAAATGATATATTGCTCAAACATGCCATGGGCATATGTGGAATTACACCCCAAAATAAATTCTGTTGCTTCTCCTGAGTACAGGGATACCACATGTGTGAGACTTTTTGGGAGCCTAGCCGCGTACGGGACCCCAAAAACAAAGCACCGCCTTCAGGCTTTCTAAGGGTGTAAATTTTTGATTTTACTTCTCACTGCCTATCACAGTTTCGGAGGCCATGGAATGCCCAGATGGCACAAAACCCCCCCAAATGACCCCATTTTGGAAAGTAGACACCCCAAGCTATTTGCTGAGAGGTATTGTGAGTATTTTGCAGATCTCGCTTTTTGTCACAAAGTTTTGAAAATTGAAAAAAAAAAAAAAAAAAAAAAAAATTTTCTTTCTTCATTTTCAAAAACAAATGAGAGCTGTAAAATACTCACCATGCCTCCTCAGCAAATAGCTTGGGGTGTCTACTTTCCAAAATGGGGTCATTTGGGGGGGTTTTGTGCTATTTTGGCATTTTATGGCCTTAGAAACTGTGATAGGTAGTGAGGAGTGAAATCAAAAATTTGTGCCTAGAAATCCTGAAGGCGGTGCTTGGTTTTCGGGGTCCCGTACGCGGCTAGGCTCCTAAAAAGTCCCACACATGTGGTATCCCTGTACTCAGGAGAAGCAGCAAAATGTATTTTGGGGTGCAATTCCACATATAACCATGGCATGTGTGAGCAATATATCATTTAGTGACAACTTTTTGTAATTTATTTTTTATTTTTATTTTTTGTCATTATTCAATCACTTGGGACAAAAAAAAAAAATATTCAACGGGCTCAACAGGCCTCTCAGCAATTTCCTTGGGGTGTCTACTTTCTAAAATGGGGTCATTTGGGGGGGTTTGTGCTATTTTGGCATTTTATGGCCTTCGAAACTGTGATAGGTAGTGAGGAATGAAATCAAAAATTTGCGCCCTTAGAAATCCTGAAGGCGGTGCTTGGTTTCCGGGGTCCCGTACGTGGCCAGGCTCCTAAAAAGTCCCACACATGTGGTATCCCCGTACTCAGGAGAAGCAGCAAAATGTATTTTGGGGTGCAATTCCACATATAACCATGGCATGTGTGAGCAATATATCATTTAGTGACAACTTTTTGTAATTTTTTTTTTTTTTTTTTTGTCATTATTCAATCACTTGGGACAAAAAAAAAAAATATTCAATGGGCTCAACATGCCTCTCAGCAATTTCCTTGGGGTGTCTACTTTCCAAAATGGGGTCATTTGGGGGGGGGTTTGTACTGCCCTGCCATTTTAGCACCTCAAGAAATGAGATAGGCAGTCATAAATTTAAAGCTGTGTAAATTTCAGAAAATGTACCCTAGTTTGTAAACGCTATAACTTTTGCGCAAACCAATAAATATACGTTTATTGACATTTTTTTTACTAAAGACATGTGGCTGAATACATTTTGGCCTAAATGTCTGACTAAAATTGAGTTTATTCGATTTTTCTTATAACAAAAAGTAGAAAATATCATTTTTTTTCAAAATTTTCGGTCTTTTTCCGTTTATATCGCAAAAAATTAAAATCGCAGAGGCAATCAAATACCATTAAAAGAAAGCTCTATTTGTGGGAAGAAAAGGACGCAAATTTCATTTGGGTACAACATTGCATGTCCGCACAATTTACAGTTAAAGCAGCGCAGTGCCGAATCCCAAAAACAGGCCTGGTCCTAATGGCCCGAAATGGTCCGGGGCTTAAGTGGTTAATACACTGAAAAGAGCTGCTTAAGTCTTATGGATCACTGGAGATTAACTTTTTAGACTTCTGATATATATGTATGTAGCGGGGTGTTCAATTTAGGGGGAGTGTTTAGTGGTAACCAGGCTCAGACACATTAAATTGATAGGATTCATGGACCATTTTTGTTCTCAGGGGTTAATGCTGGTGATGTGTCCCCTGTGGCCGGTGGGTGGCGCTGCCATTCTGGGCCAGGGTTGAACCGCAAGCGCAGTGCTGTGCCTTTTGTGTCCCCTCTCGGCAGCCGTACGGTGGGACGGAGAACCTGCTGTGCACACCGGGAAAGGATATAAAAGGGGCGGACATCTTCTGAGAAGGGTCGTCTTCGTCCGTCCACGCCCAGGCACCTTCAGCCTGGGTGTGTGGGAGTGTGGTTCGTCATCTCCGTGTGCCCTAGGCCCGGAGGCCTTGTTCCGGTTCCACCTCAGGCACCTTTAGCCTGGGGTGAGGTACTACCTCACCACTCCTGCTCGCCTGGGCATGGAGGCCCAGGAGTTGCAGTAATGGCCTGGAGCCCAGCAGACTTCAGCTGGTGTCCGCAAGGGATCGAGGAGTCCAGGGTGCCGCCTTGCGAGGGGACCCGCACCCTAAGAGAAGGGAGGACCTGTTCCGAAGGACCGGTGCTGTGGACACGTTGAAGGAAGGGGTCTGTTGACTCTATGGGGGGATGTCTTCTCCCTGAAAGGGGCTATGTCCAAGGAGGGAAACCATATACACTCGGTCAGTGGCAGTGACCTTATTCACTAGGTCAGTGTCAGTGACCTTATCCACCACGTCTGTGGCAGAGACCAACCTCATGGTCTGTGGCAGAGACCATGCGCCAAAACTGTTTTGAGAATCTGAACAGTTCTAAGAGTTTGAGCTACGTTTGTGCCTGGACCTCCTCCACACCTTAAAGCTGTCCTGTGTCTTTGCTCCAACCTTTCGTCTATCCAAGAGAATATGTGTTGTGCAAGTGGAAAATAAAGATTGAGTTGGACTTTCAGCTGGTGTGGACATTTACGTTCCTGGGGAAATCAAGGACTTGCATCTACACACTGTAGAGGTGAGAAACATACTCGGGGGGACTTTGTGCCCCGGCTGCAGACAAGGCCCAAAAACAACACTGCCTAACCTCTTAACACAGGAGGGTACGGGCTTGTGGTGCAGTGTGCCCCTTTCTCTTAAGAGGAGCTGAAACAGACAAGGAGAATGTATTTATTAACCGCTTCCGGGCCAGCCGCCGCCATTACTAGTAAAAAAATAATTATTAATGAAAATGCCATAAATCTATCCCCTATTTTGTAGACGCTATAACTTTTGCGCAGACCAATCAATAAACGCTTATTGCAATTTTTTTTACCAAAATATGTAGAAGAAAAGGACAAAAATCATAAAAAATAAATAAAAAAATTGGGATATTTATTATTGCAAAAAGTAAAAGATGTGTTTTTTTTTCAAAATTGTCGCTGTTCTTTTGTTTATAGTGCAAAAAATAAAAAACGCAGAGGTGATGAAATTCCACCAAAAGAAAGCTCTATTTGTGCAAAAAATAATGATTGCTCGTTACAGAATGAGAACGAAGATGTGTGTAAACACACAAATCCTGGTTCTCTCAGGGGCGAGGAGACTGATCGTGTTCATACAATACAATACAATACAATACAATGTATGAACACCGATCAATCTCTTCCCCTAGTCAGTCCCATCCCCCCTACAGTGTCATTTATACAGTAATCAGTGCATTTTGATAGCACTAATCGCTGTATAAATGTCACTGGTCCCAAAAATGTGTAAAAAGTGTCCGATTTGTCCGCCGCAATATCATAAACCCGATAAAAATCGCTGATCACCGCCATTACTAGTAGAAAAATAATTATTAATAAAAATGCCATAAATTTATCCCCTATTTTGTAGATGCTATAACTTTTGCGCAAACCAATCAATAAACGCTTGCTGCGATTTTTTTTCCCCAAAATATGTAGAAGAATACATATTGGCCTAAACTGAGGAAAAAATTATTTAAAAAATGAATTAAAAAATTGGGATATTTATTATAGCAAAAAGTAAAAGCTATTGTGTTTTTTTTTAAATTGTCGCTCTTCTTTTGTTTATAGCGCAAAAAAATAAAAACCTCAGAGGTGATCAAATACCACCAAAAGAAAGTTCAATTTGTGGGGAAAAAAGAACATCAACGCTGTGTATAGATCATTAATGTGGCACGGGGGGCAGGCAAATGAGCAGAAGTTCCACATTTTGGTGGAACTCCTCTTTAAAAACAGCTAGAATAATTTTTACACAAGCGCTAAAACACGCAAGTGCTGTATGGCTCTTCCTTATGTTTTTTTCTGCCAGGAATATCTGATGTTCATACATCTCTGCTTTTATTTCATGTCCTGTAGGTTATTCTTTCCTGTAACCTGGTCCCAAATATTCAGCATCAGCAATGCTTTGCTCCTACATTTCTGGTAATAGTTATTTTATGTTGATATACTTTGATGACCTATGGGAAAATAAATGTCTTCATTTGACTATTCCTGATGACCTGTAATGTAGGGTGACCAGACATCCCCGGTTTCAGGGGACAGTCCCCGGATTGAGGACACTGTCCTCGGACCAAGTCTGTCCCCAGTTTTGTCCCCAGATTGGATTTGAACAGGGGCTGGGGCAAATTCAAAGACAGTCAGTGCAGAATTAAGAAAAATATATTCTGAATTACACGCACCTACTAGCTTAGGGGGGGGTGTATTTTTTCCATTATCTGTGCCCCTTTCTGATGATCATGTACTGGTCGGAGCGGAGTGACCATTTCTTCAGTTTCAGGCGCATGCCCATTCAGCTCTGCTCGCGTGTTCTTCTGCCTTGGCTCAAGTCCCGGCCAGTCGCCTGCCTGTTTTATCTTCTTGCCTTCCCTGGTGGAGTGATCTTCCTCCGCTCCCCACTCAGTAGTAGCGGGGGGTCCAGAGAGTGAGACTTGAGAGGCTGTGAGGCGGGCAGGGGGCGGTGGCATTGACAGCCAAGAGAGGCAGCTGAGCTCAGCTGACGGTGTCCAGCAGCAGGAACAGAGGGGGAAGTGGATCCGATGGTGGGGCTGACAGCGCCTTCAAGGCACACACACAGGAGTGCTTTGGGGCTATCTGTGAATAGACTACATTGCACGGTGTCTGTCTCTCTGGCATCATGGATGGTATCATAACTCACAGGCAGCAGGCACTCTAGCATGGCTCTGGCTGGTTCTGTCACAGTGGGGTTGATTTACTAAAGGAAAATCCACTTTGCACTTGAAAGTGCTCTGAAAGTGCACATGGAAGTGCAGATGCTGTAGATCTGAGGGGGACATGCAAGGAAAATAAAGAACAGCATTTTAGCTTGCACATGATTGGATGATAAAATCAGCAGAGCTTCCCCTAATTTCAGAGCTTCCCCTCAGATTTACAGCGATCTACAGCATCTGCACTTCCATGTGCACTTTCAAGTGCAAAGTGGATTTTCCTTTAGTAAATCAACCCCAGTGTGTCACATAACATGTCTGCTGGGTGCTGATTTTGGTAACTTATTGGTCATATGTATCATCACCCAGCAGCCATGTTAAGTGACACACTGTGACAGAGCCAGCCAGAGAAATGATGGAGTGCCTGCTGCCTGTGAGTTATCATAATGCTGATGATGCTAACCAGTTGCTGATCGCCTGATAGCAGATTAACTACTACAGGACGGCCGCGGTGCGCAGGATCACGTATATACTTAATCCTGCATTTCTGGGTATGAGAGCCAATCAGCGGCTCGGGCGGACTCAATGTCCACCGGTACCCGCTGATCGTTATGTTCAAAGACAGAACTGTGGTCTGCCTATGTAAACAAGTCAGATTGCGATTCTGTCAGTATGGAAGACATTGATCCTGTGTTCCTGCAAAGCAGGTACAGGGATCTATGCCTTCGCTTGTAAAAGCACCTCCCCCACAGTGAAAAAACACTTGTTAGGCACACATTTAACCCTTTGATTGCCCTAGATGTTATCCCCTTCCCAGCCAGTGTCATTAGTACAGTGACAGTGCATATTTTTAGCACTGATCACTGTATTAGTGTCACTGGTTCTCACAAAGTGTCATTAGTGTCCGATTTGTCCACTGCAATATCGCAGTCCCGCTATGAGTTGCTGATCGCTGCCATTACTAGTAAAAAAAAAAATGTCCCCGGATTTCATTTAAAAAATCTGGTCACCTTACTGTAATGGAAATATACAACTACTGTTAAAAATTAATCAGGCCTTGTAAGTAGAAGTAATTGAAATAAATGTAGAGTATTGACCTTTTTTCGTAGATGAACTGAGTCCTGGATTCTGTAGATACTTTTATTCAAGACTGCAGTAGGCGCACAGGGCTATGGCAGAGCACAGGAAGAGAAAGAATCCGCTCAAGGGGAGCTACCAAGAGAACCTGTCATTTTGCCCCAAATCAATATTTTAGGGCAAATTCGAAGAAACAAAGTCAATCAATTAACTATATGTAGCCAACACTGTATCCTGGCCTAGGCCAACAAGGCCCAGGCCTAGGGCAGCACTTTGCAGGGGGGCAGCACGGAAAGAGTCCCCACCGCCTTGTGCTGCACTGTTAGTGTAACGCAAGCTGCTTCTAATTTTGACTGTCCTATCATCCTGGACCACAAACCTTCCTCACTGTGCTAAATGTTTTCTGCTGCACCATTTGCATGGTTATATCTTCTTAGTCCTCTCCCTAAAATTATCAGAAATTTGTGCTTAAAGTAGAACTATAAGCAACACTTTTTTTCTTTTCATTTTGGATAGAGTAAGAGAGGGTTATAGCCCCTGTCTGTTTATTTTTTACCATCCCTGTCCCATTGCAGAGATTTCCCTTCACTTCCTGCCCCATAGCCAAACAGGAAGTGAGAGGAAATCTATGCAAATTAAAGGAATCCTATCCCCCCCCCCCCAGGCTCTAAGAACTAGTGTCCCCACTCGAAAATGGGGACACTAGGGTAGGTCTTAAACAGAAAGGGGTGTGGCCTTGGCAGGAAGGGGTGGATCATATTTAAATTAGGGGGGAGCACGAGTTTAGTCAGGCCTAGGGCAGCACAAAACCTAAATACACTACTGTATGTAGCAATACCCCCGAAGGGGCCGCTGGTTTAGATTTGTTCCTGCCGTTACCTTTGTTTTCACCACACTCGTCTTAGGGGTCCCTCTTGAAGAGCTTTCATGAATGTCCACACCAACACTTGGTTACTTTCTCTTCAAGAGTTTTATTAAACAGTTCCAACAGAGGGGTAGAGGGAGAGGGTTCAGGTACCTTGCTTTGCGGATCAGGCACAATCTTAGATCCAGAGGACGAATCGGTTCCACACTGGATTCAGCAACCACCGGATAGGCCTACTCTCACCGGCCTAGCAACCGTTACAAAGCTCGTTCAAAGTCTCTGCCACAGACTTGATGAGTGCCGTTGAGTCGTTTCACAATCTTCCGCCACAAGATCGTGCAACCACACTGACACTTTGCAAAAGTTCCTTCAGAACGTACACAGCTCACGGTGCCAGAATCTTTCAGCCAGCCGGCAGCACCGTGAGGTAAATTGGCCAGGATGCGTCCTTCAATTGAATCCCCAATTGTTCCGCTTCTTCCCGCAGACAAGACCGCGTAGGACCATCCCTGGACTAGTAGGCCCCAGAAACTCCTGGGCCTACTCTCAGTTGCAGAGCCTCGGGCCAGCAGGCCCCAAGGCCGAGAAACAGCTCGCACATCCCTGAGGCCTGGAGGGCCCTCAGGTCAGGATCCGGCAAACGAACCCCGATAGCGCGGGCTCTGTCCCTTAAGTACCCCTTCCCAGCATGCACAGCGGGTTGACCATGCCCCCTGAGCCACTTCTGAGAAAGGAATACCCAATACACCCAGCCCGTTGCATTTCCAACCTTGACCCGTGGTGACAGTGACACCTACTGTCAAGGGGAAAACCATGCAACCCAGCTGGACTGAAACAGACCCAACAATTTAGCTTAATCCTTCTGAGCTAAATTACAGCTCAGCTAACTTTAACACATAGCGCCTACCCAACAGGAGCAGGGCGCTACATATAACTAACTTTTTATAAAGTTTTATTTTTATATAGAGTTGTTTCTGCAAGACTAATACGTTTCCACTAATCAGCTCCAGCTGCATTGAATAAACACTCCTGCAGAGATGCCCTGTTAAATAACATGCAATAGTGTAGTGGATAATTTTTGAGTAAGTGCCTCTTAACATGAAACACGTTGGGGCCGGCTCACCTCTCCTGCTGCACTGCATTGATTTTATTAATGCTCTAAAAAATAAAGAAGTTTGGTTTTTCACTGAAGTGCAATTTTAATGGTATTGAGGAGACTCAAAAGTAACATAAAATGAATCTAACCAATCTGGCACAACATATTAAACTACAGTGGCGTAACTAGAACCTTCAGGGCCCGGGTGCAAGAAACCATAAAGGGCCCCCCTGACCACCAGCGGGGGTGCACCCATGGTGGCAGAGCGCCAGAGCTTGGTCGCAAGTGCGACCTTTTGGGACCCTGGTAGTATCGACACTGGTGTCAGTATTTTTTTATTTTAGTTATTTTATTTGTTACCATTTTATTTATTTAGTTTTTCACCAAAAAAAATTAGGAGCCCGTTGGGGGTGGTGGTGGGGGGGGGGGGGGGCTTGGGTGAGATATCATATGTGGATATTCGCCAGCACACCTATCTATATGCCAGTCCTCCTATCCAGGTGTACAGGGGACTGCACAGGAATCCTGGAGCATGCAAATGTGACCCCGGCAACTCCTGAACATACACCCTGCTGGTGGGATGGGAAGAGTGACAGTGTTGGGGGGATGGGATGAGTGTCAGTGGTGGGTGGGTGGGATAAGTGTCAGTAGTGGGGGGGTGAGTGTCAGTGCTGGGGGGGATGAGTGGCAGTGGTGGGGAGGTAGGGATGAGTGGCAGTGGTGGGAGGTAGGGATGAGTGGCAGTGGTGGGAGGTAGGGATGAGTGTCAGTGGTGGGAGGTGGGATGAGTGTCAGTGGTGGGGGGTAGGGATGAGTGTCAGTGGTGGGGGGTAGGGATGAGTGTCAGTGGTGGGGGGTAGGGATGAGTGTCAGTGGTGGGGGGTAGGGATGAGTGTCAGTGGTGGGGGGTAGGGATGAGTGTCAGTGGTGGGGGGTAGGGATGAGTGTCAGTGGTGGGGGGTAGGGATGAGTGTCAGTACTGGGGGGATGAGTGTCAGTGGTGGGGGGGTAGGGATGAGTGTCAGTGCTGGGGGGATGAGTGTCAGTGGTGGGGGATAGGGATGAGTGTCAGTGCTGGGGGGATGAGTGTCAGTGGTGGGAGGTAGGGATGAGTGTTAGTGCTGGGGGGATGAGTGTCAGTGTGGGGGGTAGGGATGAGTGTCAGTGCTGGGGGGATGAGTGTCAGTGCTGGGGGGTAGGAATGAGTGTCAGTGCTAGGGGGATGAGTGGCAGTGGTGGGGGGTAGGAATGAGTGGCTGTGCTGGTGGGGGGGTGGAATAATTGTCAGTGCTGGGGGGATGAGTGTCAGTGGTGGGGGGTAGGGATGAGTGTCAGTGCTGGGGGGATGAGTGTCAGTGGTGGGAGGTAGGGATGAGTGTCAGGGCTGGGGGGATGAGTGTCAGTGGTGGGAGGTAGGGATGAGTGTCAGTGTTGGGGGGATGAGTGTCAGTGGTGGGAGGAAGGGATGAGTGTCAGTGCTGGGGGGATGAGTGTCAGTGGTGGGAGGTAGGGATGAGTGTCAGTGCTGGGGGGATGAGTGTCAGTGGTGGGAGGTAGGGATGAGTGTCAGTGCTGGGGGGATAAGTGTCAGTGGTGGGAGGTAGGGATGAGTGTCAGTGCTGGGGGGATAAGTGTCAGTGGTGGGAGGTAGGGATGAGTGTTAGTGCTGGGGGGATGAGTGTCAGTGGTGGGAGGTAGGGATGAGTGTAAGTGCTGGGGGGATGAGTGTCAGTGGTGGGAGGTAGGGATGAGTGTTAGTGCTGGGGGGATGAGTGTCAGTGTGGGGGGTAGGGGTGAGTGTCAGTGCTGGGGGGGATGAGTGTCAGTGCTGGAGGGATGAGTGACAGTGGTGGGGGGGTAGGAATGAGTGGCTGTGCTGGTGGGGGGGTGGAATAATTGTCAGTCCTGGGGGGATGAGTGTCAGTGCTGGGGGGAGGGATGAGTGGCTGCGGTGGTGGGGACGGGATGGAATCAGCGGTGGAGGTGGGGACTGGGTACATTGGCAGCGCTGGGTGCCGGGATCAGAGACACTTACTTGCTGTCAGTGTCCACTCGGTTTCCCCTGCATTGCTTCATGTCTCTCTCGGCTCCACGTGTTTCTACTCTTCACACAGCGGCCGCAACCTCCTGCAGCTCCTCCCCCACCTTCTCTCAATTGGTGTCAGCAGTGTCCGCCCCGCATTCTCTCTGTCTCTGGATAGGCGGGGGGGGGGGCGGGCGGTCCACAGTCTCAGCACTGCCTCTGCCTTCTCTCTCTCCCCCTCAGCAGACGAAAAGCCCCCCTCCCCGCGGCGTAACGAACTGACACATGGCGTCCTCACAACAGCAGCCAGAGTGGACACACACAGTCAGGTGGGCCCCTCACACACGGGCGGCGGCGGGTGGGCCCCCCTGAATTGGCAAAACTACAGGGCCCAGTCGCAAGTGCGACTGCTGCGACCCTGATAATTCCGCCGCTGTTAAACTATACCTATGCATATATAGGTGATTTAAATATAATGAAATCAGTATTGTTGGCCTGGTAACTATCACAGCTATCCATTTCAAAACCTGACATGCTAGGAGAGAACTGAAGTTAAACACACTTGGTGAACTAAAAAATGTAGCCTTATAAAATGAGCAACCAGCAGTCACTACCTTGGACACACAGTAAATAAATTGAAAGATTTACTCTGATCAAGTATTTAAAGTGTTTGCACTTCTAAAGGCATGTTGGTGATATCTTTCTGCAATAATGCAAGCACAGAACAATTAGGCTCTATTCACACTTGTGCAACTTCAAAATTGTGCGATTTCCATTGCGTCTTTGAGTCCTTTTTTTGCAACTTTAATGCGACTTTGGACAAGTGCAAATTTTTTATGCGACTTTGGTTTTGACCATATGACTGTGTGTGCTCTACAAAGTTGGACACAAGTCGCATGTATGTCATTCAGGTGCGACTTTCATGCGACTTTTGAGAGTTTATATTGAAATCTATGGCCCACATGAAAGTCAGACCAAAGTATTGCAGGAACAACTTTAACCAGTTAAGGACCAGCAGTATCAATCGATCACTATCACTTACAAAAGAGAGTCACGCCTGATCCGTGTGAACACTAACAGTTTTTTTGATAGGATTGAAGCAGGCTCTGACAATCAGGTGTTCTTTTGCCTGTGAGTCGCACTAGCTGTACCTATAAATTTAGAGGCCAAAATGTCCAAACAGAGGTACAGTAGTGAAGAGGCCTACACTTTTCTGAGCATTACAGATGAGAGCGAAGGGGAAGCCACCTCACTGTCAGATTCAGGCTCAGTATACGAACCCGTAGAGAGCAGCGACACCCTGACAGATAGCTCTGACGACAGAGTAGTGGTCCCTGCTAAGATCAGGCATATCCAATCCCGTACTTCTGTTGTTGAGGTGCAAGAACCGCAGGGCTCTCGTATGGAGCAGAGAGCCAGTATTAGTGCCGATCATCCTTCTGGTGAACTGGCAAGCACCAGCAGCCTAGTACATCCTGGTCATAGTCAAACCAGCACTGCAGTAACACGTGGTGACATAGCAAGTCCCATAAGTGCAGTTCAACCTGGTGCGGTGGCTAGCACAAGTAGTGTCCCGCAGCCACCAAGAGTTCAAACACAGGCCCATAGTGTCCTTCCCACTGCATATGCCAATCCTAATTGGGAGCCCACCACTTCTGCAGCACCCGTACTTCCCCCATTCACTGGCCAACCCGGAGTTCAGGTGGAAACAGTTGATTTTACGTCACTTGTTTTCTATTCACTGTTTTTCATGGAAGATCTCTATAGATCTGTTGTGGACCAAAGCAATTTGTATACTGGTCAATTCATTGCCACTAATCCCCAGTTGACCCTTGCTAGAGAATGGAAACCTATTACGTTTTCCGAATTTAAGACCTTTCTGGGTCTATTCCTCCTCATGGGCATTACTAAAAAGTGTGCTTTGCGGTCAAATTGGTCCATTGATCTAATTCACCATATGCCCGTGTTCTCTGCTTCCATGACCAGGACGCAATACGAGTAGATCTTGCGGTTCATGCATTTCAATGACAATGAACTCTGTCGTCCATCGGGGTGACCCTGGATACGATCAGGTCCACAAAATTCGGCCCCTCGTAAACCACTTCAATCAACAGTTTGCAACCTTGTTTATTCCCAATCAAGTCTGCGTTGATGAGTCCCTGATTACATTTTCTGGCCTCTTGTCTTTCAAACAGTATCTCCCCAGCAAGCATGCCAGATATGGGGTCAAGTTGTACAGGTGAAACTCGAAAAATTTGAATATCGTGCAAAAGTTAATTTATTTCACTAATATAACTTAAAAGGTGAAACTAATATATGAGATAGACTCATTACATGCAAAGCAAGATAGTTTGGGCCCCTTTTGCAGCAATTACTGCCTCAATTCGGCGTGGCATGGAAGCTATCAGCCTGTGGCACTGCTGAGGTGTTATGGAAGACCAGGATGCTTCAATAGTGGCCTTCAGCTCTTCTGCATTGTTCGGTCTCATGTCTCTCATCTTTCTCTTGGCAATGTTGACCCTCGCTACTATGATCATCCTTTGGTCCCTGTGCATAACAGATTCTCTCCACTTTATAACACACATAATGGAGAAGACCAGACATATGGGAGGAATGATCATGATCGACTACTACTCAATCAGAGTCCATACGATCATAACCCATATGGAAAACAGAATTTTCATCAGGGCACCCAGGAACGAAGAAGGCCTTCGGATCCAAGAGAGGTACAAGAGGGGGTAGGAGAACCCAGAGGAGAAAAAAGAAGAAGGACTTGATCGGCAAAGGTGAACTAACGATTCTAGACAAAGGTTTAAAATTCGCTCCCCAGAAAAAATTGGACAAATTTCATACATTTATAGTTGTTCAAAAATTTGTCAGAAAGATTAATATTCAACGGTACTTAGTTTACAATACTTCTCAGCATTTCTAAAGAGCCACCACTTCAGGTACGGTACTGTCGTGGAAATACAGCTTGTGTACAGAGCACACAGCCTATATTTCCTGTGCTCTAGCATGGATTGATGGGGGTGAGAGAGGGCTGCACATCCCGATTTGAACACTAGGACACAAAAAGACATTTTCCCGTGGGACTTTAAAGCAGCAAAGAGGAATCAATGGTAGATAAAATGTAAATTTTATTGGAAAGATTGCAATGACGCATATAGCATAAAAAGATAAATTCATGGATCTTGTGAGCTCCGGTATTTAAAAAACCAACAATGGAACACAGAAATAATACAATTCACATACATATAATGTACATTTAGGATAGTGTGACATTACAAATTTAATGCATTACAATGTACTGTAGAAGAGACCCCGATGCATTTCGACCTCTCTAGGTCTTCCTCAAGGGGATTAAATTGTTCTATAGGACATCAAAAAGAATAATAGAAGATTATATATACAAATTAATCATGTTTCCTGCGTTTTCTGTCATAATGAGTAATTGGGTAGGCAAATTTTTCAAAGTATTAATATTTATTAAGAAACGCACAGGGGAAACAGATTGCTAAATCGATCATAGTTGATGAAAAATTGCATATTTACCCTCTGTGTCGAATTGAATGGTGAAACCGGAGACTTTCGTATTAAAAGCATGATTGCGTATGCACTCCCAGGGTTCCCAATAGGGGTCCGTATTGGCCAAGGCGCCAACCTCCCACTCCATGGCGGATCCGCTCCACGGCTCGTCCGACTCAAAAGGGGTCACACGTTTCGGGAGTATCCCAATAGCGGGCAAGAAAGCAGGGGAGGAGGGTAACAGTGTACCATGTAACCAACACCTGAAGGTTATAATTTCAATCATCTTATATTTCATATAATACTCTTAGTCATCTATTGGTCAATATAATTTTATTACATATGTCCATGCGCGCGGGGCCAATCCCGACGCCGTTGTTTTGAATCGGCGGTGGCGGTGGTACCGGGATTCACATCCACTGGGATGACGAGGGGGCCACATGAGGGTTATTCCATGTGGACGGCAGGGGGAGGAACCCAACACCTGACTTTAATCCTGGCAGGATCTGATGTCCAATCAGCTATTATCAACAGGTACTTTAGGCACACTCCCCATTAGGACTTGTCAGTTGACTTCCTGGGAGCATACTTGACTGGCCATTCACCATTTGAGAGGTAAGTGTGGAGCTAGTAGGCTACGATTATTGATCCCTCTGAGCATTTTATATGCATCAACGAATCAGACTATTGATAAAACCTTTATTTTCCTTTTTAAAGGCCTTGGTATACATGCTGCCTTTTTTTGTAAAGATCGACAGACTCAACTACGTGAGTATATGTAAATCTTTATACTCATCCTTTGGTTGATGTCCATCTACCTATTTATCAAAAAACAATCACTTTATTGCACCTTTTTTATTGTTCAACCTTCCACCTGAGTGCTAATCATGTCTTCTGACATCCTTACCACCATGCAAGGGGGTTTTCTCTAACTTGCTTGCTTAGCAGCATTATCCTTAATTACCATTCATCATACACATGGCTTCACACTTGGCATTTATTTGCCCTGATTTCTACCACACTCCCTCACCATTATACATTTTTGATACATTTTTATTTTTACACATGTTTTTTCTCATTCTTAATTTTTTTTCACCCAACTCCACTTACTCCATTGTTATATGAGATATATTGCATACCCATACATATTAATTATTTGACATGTTCAAACGCATCCTATTTCTATAAATTAAGTCTTCCCACCTTATTATATTTTTTCATTATTATCACTTATATACATCAGTTATTACTATCATTATTAAATACCATATCATATATATATATATATATATATATATATATATATATATATAAAATAGTCTTATATTAAAATAAATCATCCCCCCTATTTAGGGGGCCCATGAATAGTCTGCATTGGTTACATCCGAACCGATGCTGACATTTCGGTCTTAATACCATATAGTATCTAGTGCCCCTAAAAAGCTCCTTGAACCTCCTTGGTTGAGGGCACGTATGCCCAGTGCCGTTTACCCTGTTTAAGTCATAACTGAGACTGTAGTACATATGTAATAAAATTATATTGACCAATAGATGACTAAGAGTATTATATGAAATATAAGATGATTGAAATTATAACCTTCAGGTGTTGGTTACATGGTACACTGTTACCCTCCTCCCCTGCTTTCTTGCCCGCTATTGGGATACTCCCGAAACGTGTGACCCCTTTTGAGTCGGACGAGCCGTGGAGCGGATCCGCCATGGAGTGGGAGGTTGGCGCCTTGGCCAATACGGACCCCTATTGGGAACCCTGGGAGTGCATACGCAATCATGCTTTTAATACGAAAGTCTCCGGTTTCACCATTCAATTCGACACAGAGGGTAAATATGCAATTTTTCATCAACTATGATCGATTTAGCAATCTGTTTCCCCTGTGCGTTTCTTAATAAATATTAATACTTTGAAAAATTTGCCTACCCAATTACTCATTATGACAGAAAACGCAGGAAACATGATTAATTTGTATATATAATCTTCTATTATTCTTTTTGATGTCCTATAGAACAATTTAATCCCCTTGAGGAAGACCTAGAGAGGTCGAAATGCATCGGGGTCTCTTCTACAGTACATTGTAATGCATTAAATTTGTAATGTCACACTATCCTAAATGTACATTATATGTATGTGAATTGTATTATTTCTGTGTTCCATTGTTGGTTTTTTAAATACCGGAGCTCACAAGATCCATGAATTTATCTTTTTATGCTATATGCGTCATTGCAATCTTTCCAATAAAATTTACATTTTATCTACCATTGATTCCTCTTTGCTGCTTTAAAGTCCCACGGGAAAATATTTCCTGTGCTTACCTAAGCACACTTCAGATTCATCTTTTTGCAATAATGCTATCTTTAAGTTTGCTAAGTTCCACTCACCATCATTCATCCCAAGAAAGGCAGCACCACACAGCTAGCTATGTTCTCATCGTCAGGCCATCCCAGAGCAGACTGTCCCCTGGGATAGCCAGCTCTCTTTATTTATAGTCAACATGGGCAACAAAAGAAGGTGTTGGCTTCAGAAAACAGCCACTCAGACATTTTGTATATTTTCAAAAGAACCAATCACAGACATGTTTAAATTCAAATAAAATGCTAGCAGTGATGTGTGCAAACGGCTGTGTACAGGGGTCATGCTTTCTGTGAGACAAAGGAACAGTAGAAAGCATGGCTTTGTACAAAGCCGTGTGCAAACCAAACTCTCTGCTACCAATGACGGGAACTATACGACAATTATGCCTCAATGGACCACAACTGTCGTATAGCTATGCTACTGTTCTTGTGGACACTGATCTGTGCGCTCGGAGTCATTTAACGCCCCTGTCAGGAGGTGGCCAGTCCCCCGACGAGGCGTAAAACAACATCTCTAAATGGAGCAAACATAGCTGTTTCCATAGGAAGATTTTCCCACCACCGGTCTTCCACCAACGTCTGTATGTGCAAATACGCCCAGATGAGCGCATTACAGCAAAACTGACATTGGGGGGACATCTGACAACATACATTAATAAAATATTCCACAACAGTCCTCCCTTTTTTGTCATATGCACCCCATGTCCATCGATGAAACTTGATCTGCTTCTTACACCTGGAAATGAATCAGTCCTTAGTCCATAAAAAGGAAAACACGGCTTGACATGTAGACTCTACTCTTCAGGGGCATGACTTATAAAAGGAGGACACGACATGGTGAGCTGTAGTAATCGCCGATCCGTCTGTGATCCTCTGTGTCTTGTATGTGGGTCCGGCTTCGGGGCGTCTCATCAAGGAAACTCTGGTCACGCGTCAAATCAGGCAACAGGAGCACCTCGTCACGACATAGAAAGAATAGAAATAAAAATGACATGAGTATATATATTCCCACTTCCTTTAACCACGATCCGCTGTAAAAATAAAAATTAGATCCCCAAAGATCCCCAGACCCTTAAAAGGACTCCCAACCTTCACTTAGCTACAGCTCTGGCTTCAACAGTTACATGAAGAACCCTATCCTTAATGGATGAGAATTGTTCAATCATATCCCAAGCTCGAGCCCCCTCCACCTTGTACATGCAGGACACCATGCCCAGACCTGGTCGGGGTTGGTGAACAAATCCCTTCTAGCTGTCTCTGCCATTCTCAATTTCTCGCGCCATCAGATCCTCGCGATCGGCCACGAGATAAGATGCTGGGACAGCTTCACCATCACGCATGAACCTCTTGCTTTGGGGCAATTACCTTTATAAGCTGCAGATCCACAGAAGCACCAAACTAAAGTTCAAACACACTTGTGGGCTACCTAGATACCCAAACCGACAAGAGGCAGAGCCATTAAAACTAAACAATTTTACCCTCTAAAAATACATCGTTAGATTCCATTGACAAGTGTCTGTTTGGAGTCTTCACCAGTCTGTCAAAACTCCTCATACCCATAATAACATCATAAATGGCATGTAAATAATAACTTGGGATGCTTTTCATCGTTACCCTTGCTAAAATTTACTAAACAACAAAAATATATAAATAAACAAAGATACTCCTCATTCTTTGGTGTGGTTGAGCCGCTTCTTGCAGTGGCTGGCGTGGTCTCATCCCTCAAGCTCCTTTACAACGACCCAGTCACCTGGTTGGAAAGAATGTAAACTGATTATTGTGTCAGGGTCCAGGAGGGACTCATGAACCCTGTGGTGGACATTTTGAAGTTCATGTCACAGTGATCGCACCTCCCCCATCAGCCGAGAATATAAGTGACAGCTAATGAGGAAAGTACGACTCTGGTTTTGATTGACCTCCAAACAACCCTCATATGACAATAACCCAGACATCAGGACTGTGGTCACTGCATAACCTGTGCGTGGCTTACAATACCTAGAACCATTGACAAAAGGTTCTTAGCCTCTGGGATGGGAACCTACTTCACCAGACTGCTGCTCGCCGATTCTATCAAAGAAAGACAGTCTTGGCACAAACTTGGTTAGAATTACAGAGGTTATTATTAGTTTGAAAAAAAAAAAAACTGTCACTCTTACATTTATCACTTCTCCCCCCTTTTCTTCCTCATTACAGACTTAAAGCGGTTGTATACCGCAAAACTTTTTTTTTTTTTACAACCTGCAAGGCAAAGTCATAATGAGCTAGTATGACTAGCATACTAGCTCATTATCAATCAAATACCTTAGATCGAAGCCCCCGCAGCGGTCCTCGGACACGTTCTCCGTCGCATCCATGATACCCGGAGTGACTTCCGGGTATCGCCGCTCCGGCGCTGTGATTGGCCGGAGCGGTGATGACGTCACTCCCGCGCATGCGCGGAGAATGGCACGATCCCCGCGCATGCGCGAATTCCGGCAGTGTCCGGCAGGCTGCCATTCAAAGAGCCGCCGCGCTCAGTGCGCCTGCGCCGTTATCTACGGCGCGCATGCGCCGTAGATAGCGGCGCACTCTTTTTTGCAAATATCTCCGAAACCGTGTAGGTCTCGGATTTATTGCAAGCACCTACAGGTAATCCTTAATGTAGGCTTACCTGTAGGTGCATTTCATATTTGTGGGTATACAACCACTTGAAGGAAGAAATGCGTGGTACAGGAAAAAAAAGAAACAATGAAATAGCCTATGATACTTTTACTTCCTTAGACTCATGTATTTATCCATATGTACAGCTGTCTACATACACCTGTTCTCTGTGTACAAACTCCTTGGACCTGAAAAATACTTATAAACAAAATCATTACTCTATCCTTCATATTTAACCTGCAAAGAATGGTAAACCATAATGACATTCCTGTACATTGGTAAATTGTCAATGACATTCTTTCAAAACTGATTCAAACAAAACCCTCTGTAACCCTTACTTTTCCCGTTCCTACAAAAATACAACAGCCGCGACGCATCGAAGGATCGCCGCGGTAAGTTCGAACATATTCATGTTACTACATGCAAACATTCAGATACAAACGTGGGGGAGATACTTCCCAGTTTCCAAAACCACAAATGAAAAAAACAAAAACAGCCAGAATTCTACCTTTACTCTTTCAGCAATAGAAAAAAATACAATGGGACAAACATGAGAGCAGCTCGAGAACTTTGCATGGACCAGCCATACAAAGTTCAAACAAACGGGCATGAGAATTTAACCACCATTCCTCCTCTGAGAATCACAAAAACGTGTACTACACCTCCATCAACACTCATCATTACAGATTTCTGAAGCCGCAGCTGAACTACATCCATTCCAGAGGGATACCCAAAATAGTATCCTTGGACCACCTATGTTAATCTTTTTGGGGTTCAAAGGCCTTTGCCCCAAAACTAGGCTTCGTGCACCGTGTGACCGTCTGACTGTGGGAAGCCTCCATTCCTTCCCTTTTCACAGACCTCCTTGTGTCCATGGCGATTCGAATCGGCTTATCGTCTTAAACCTGCGTCCAGGTTAAACCGTTGCACCCATTTCGGAGAGCACCGCCCGGTGTCTTCTTATACGGTGGATTGAAGAACTACAACCACTATATCTGGTCAAGTCCTCCAACTAGAAACCCTAACCGAGGCGTCAACTCTATGGCTTGTTGTCCCAACACTTTTGGAACTACAGTAACAACCACAGATCAACCCCTGAATTAGGCCTCTACCCCTCACAGTGTATGCATACACAAGCATTTTCCGCTATACACCCATACACTGCGTTGCCAGACTAAACCACACAGAACAATTACACCAGTTTACCACCTGCAGAACAATGTGGCTTCTCTCTGTATCTAGATGATACAATAATGGTGATGCCCCCCTGTTTGCTCTCTACCCAAAACTGTATTACAGTACAAAACTTCACAAAACTGGAACGAAATATAAAACACTTTTAAACGCAAAAATGCTTTCCATTTTCCTTCCAAACACAAATCTCATTGGCCAACCTTTCAGACAACCCCAAGCTCCTCCCACCAACTTTCTGCTGATATATAAATGCTGAAAAGAAACTTCCGGTTACATGCTCAGCTCTCAAAAAAAACAAACTGGTTTATTTACATATCAATTGTTCAGGAAGAGGGAGGGGGAGGGGGGAGCCTAGCCCCAATCGCCTTTTCTATCAAGACTCAAAAAAAAATCCTTGGCTAAACATCATATATTTCAACAATTTAAAAAAAAAACTTTGTCAAGGAAATGATGGAATAAACCCCCCTTTGCAAGTGGGAGGGAATCCCCCCCTGACCCAAATATCCCCATGAAACAAAACCACAAGTTGAGACTCAAATACAAACTCCTGCCAAAAGATGGCTATACAGTACAAGTTTCAAAAACAATATGAATTGCCTTCTGGGAAACTCCCAAATATTTAAACATAAAAACACACCATTGTACAAAAACTCTGTTAGTCTTACAATCTATCAAAATTCAGTGTAAAGTGGAGTTTTTACTTAAAAACGAAATCCAATACAAAAACCGCGGCTCATATACTGCAAAGTCAGCTGACCCTGCAATAGCTTACATTCACTTAAATGAAAACAGAGAAATCCCCATCCTTACACCATCTGCATGGAGTTTGCATGTTCTCCCTGTGTCTCACTACTCTCCCCAGCAGTGCACAGGTCAAACTGTAAACGCATAAAACAGGACAAAACTGCGCCAATCAACAAATGCCATACAGCATATCCAGGGGCCGTGTTTGCTAAACTGGAACTTCCTATCTCAAACTGTAAACGTCTCTCAAAATGGCCGACAAGCCAGGACAACAAAATGGTGGATGACCACCGCACACCTCATGGACAACAACCAAAATGGCGCCATTGACGCATGCAATTTTTCCCGCCAAAACCAGCATGGGACATCACAATGAACACCACATGGGTTCCCCCACACAAAGAAAAACACAAATGGCCTCCAGATTCCAATGCAGAAAAGACCGCACCAAATTCGCACCAAACATCAAAAACTGAGAAATTCCACCAGCAAAATAGCTGACGAATGCCACAGCACGGTCACATGATATCACACCCAAAGGAAAGGTGGCGGCACCTTCCCTTATAGGATACCCACAGGCTAAAGAAAAACTGCGCCTCAAAATGGCAGACAAACCACAAGGCTAACAAAAGCCAAGAAATGGCGCCATTAAAGCATGTATTTTTTTCCCGCCAAAACCAGCATCTCTTTAAAAGAAAATCAAAAATGTTTTTCTCCACAAAGACAGACTACACTTGAGATTCACACTCAACCATAGACACACACTCTAGGCTACTTCAACTCAGACCCGTTGGCCAACTAAACAGCACATTTAAAAAAATGTTAGTTACATAAACAATATTAAAAACATATTAATTTCTCTAAGTTCATATACTCTGAGATATTCACCACACACATACAGTACAAGGTTGCCTGCATGCCTGCTCAGAGTTTCCTTCCCTTAGGGCATAGCCCCAGCAACACAAAGCAGTGGGCAAGCCCTTCCCCCACTCAAGCACATGGCTGCTCCGACAAGCCTCTGAGAAATACAAACAGATCAGCCAAACACACATTGCAGGCTGAATAATCCCACATCTATACCTTCATTTCATACACAATATACAGTTTCCATCAGATCATCTCTCAGGGCGTAGCCCTCCCCCAACACAAAACTCCTCCATGCTATTTACAGAGAGTCACCAACTTTCACCATTGTAACTGATGGCCATGCTGCCTGCCCACCCCCACTAAAGCACATGGCTTATGGTTAAATGCAGCGGCCATCAATAACAATGCAGCCAAACACTCTTACAGCAAGCAGCTTCCCCACATAAACATCCAGGCTCATACGATCGGATTCACAGACATACAATCTCTCTCCCAACAAAATCACACACACACACACACACACACATCTCTCATACTGCAACCCTACAGCATTACCTCAAAAAGACGAAAAATGTGTTCTTTTACAGAGTAGAGCCCCCACACATCGGAACGTAGATCCACTCTCCCCCCCCCCCCCCCATTTCGATCCGATGTCCAAAGGGACTCCATCTATTCCCGAAGGTCCTGGCCCGCCATTTAACTGTCGTGGAAATACAGCTTGTGTACAGAGCACACAGCCTATATTTCCTGTGCTTACCTAAGCACACTTAAGATTCATCTTTTTGCAATAATGCTATCTTTAAGTTTGCTAAGTTCCACTCACCATCATTCATCCCAAGAAAGGCAGCACCACACAGCTAGCTATGTTCTCATCGTCAGGCCCTCCCAGAGCAGACTGTCCCCTGGGATAGCCAGCTCTCTTTATTTATAGTCCACATGGGCAACAAAAGAAGGTGTTGGCTTCACAAAACAGCCATTCAGACATTTTGTATATTTTCAAAAGAACCAATCACAGACATGTTTAAATTCAAATAAAATGCTAGCAGTGATGTGTTCAAACGGCTGTGTACAGGGGTCATGCTTTCTGTGAGACAAAGGAACAGTAGAAAGCATGTCTTTGTACAAAGCCATGTGCAAACCAAACTCACTGCTACCAATGACGGGAACTATACGACAATTATGCCTCAATGGACCACAACTGTCGTATAGCTATGCTACTGTTCTTGTGGACACAGATCTGTGCGCTCGGAGTCATTTAACGCCCCCGTCAGGAGGTGGCCAGTACCCCAACGAGGCGTAAAACAACATCTCTAAATGGAGCAAACATCGCTGTTTCCATAGGAAGATTTTCCCACCACCGATCTTCCACCAACGTCTGTATGTGCAAATACGCACAGATGAGCGCATTACAGCAAAACTGACATTGGGGGGACATCTGACAACATACATTAATAAAATATTCCACAACAGGTACACTCTGGGCTGGCCAATCCTTCGCTGTTCAGCCCACCTGTACCAGCTGCTCCTGCTGTTAATATTTTCAGAGATCTAGTTTTGAAGGATCTAGCCAATCTCCCCCCCCAAAAAAAATTTCAACAGTCCTTTCGCATAGCAGGGTTTAAATCACTGTGTGATAGGAATATCTTCCAGTTCTTTCCCATGATCCTGTATATTCCCAAATTTTGGAGAATGGCATCCGGACCGTATCCCGTAGGGCACCATCTTTAAATAGTATGTTGTCACCAAGTCTTTTTTCAAGCACCACCAACTCAAATAACTGGTTGTCATTTAAAGGCACATACAAATGTGGAGGCCAAAACTGTGTGTATTGTCCTTTCATTAAGAAAGGGGACTCAGTCATCTCCACATCTACAGGAAAGTCGCATAAAATACTTTCATTTATAAACTGTAACACACGTTACATAATATATGTGATAACCTGTACAACATGCTCAGTTCAATACGTAGGAAGGACCACACGGAGACTTAAAGATCGCCTCTATGATCATTTATATGACATTGACAAAGACCACATGACCAATGTTGCCCGACACTGGACCACAGTTCATCAAAAAGATACGTCCAGCCTCATCATACAGGGCATTGACAAAATAGTGCAACCTCAAAGGGGGGGTGATAAATTTAATTTACTTTGCAAGCAAGAGGTTCGGTGGATTTTCCTTTTAAACACCAGACGTCCTTTGGGGCTTAACTTCGAATGGGATGTGTCCCATTTTTATTAGGCACGATAATTATATGACAATCTTTTATATATTCATTTAAATTTATATTTTTCATTACATCTTTCATTACATCTATGATTGTCGCTTGCCTGGTGAGCCAGTGTATTTTATACACATCCCCCCGTTTTTCCATTTATTCATTTATTCATTGGTCATCTTGCGGTTGAGGTCCTATTCTCTTTTATCCTTAATATCTGGCGGTGCAGTTGGTGATATTCGGGCACACATTTCAGCCTCTTAGCCCCATATTTTTTCTGCATATAGTGTCCATCTCCAAGGATTAAATTTCTTATTTTTATTTCTGTTATTCTTTTTCAAAGTGTTAGAACCATGCATCGTTTTTTTCACAAAAATGCATGGGTTTCCCACGTGTATATGCATTTATACACATGCATTTACGTCTTGCCCCGTAGGTTTGTTATTCCTCTTTGGTTTAATATTGATGAATGTCCAATATTTTAGAGTTTTAGGAAGCCTGTAGCATGTGACGTTACCATTACACATACATATATTAGATACGTTAATTATTATCAGTGTTATTATTACTATAAACATGTACACATTGCTCTGCTTCCCTTTTTCTCTTGTTTCTTTATTTTTCCTTTCTCTTCCTTTCTGTTTTTTTTTTCCTTTTTGTCTATTTTTTATTACTTTTCTTTCTGTCCCCCCTCCTTCCCACCTTCCCCCCCCCCCCCTCGCCTCCCCTTCTTACCCTCCCTGCTTCATTTCCCTTTTCCTCCTCCCTCCCCCCCCTTCTTTTTCTTTTCCTTTTTCTTTTTCTTTTTTCTTTTCTCTCCTTTTTCTTTCTCCTCTCTCCCCCCTCCCCCCTTTTTCTCTTTCCTTTCTCTTCCCTTTCTCTCCTTTTTTTTTTCTTTTCTTTTACATTCCTTTCTATAATATTGGACGCATGTTTTCTTTTCCTTCTTTTATTTACTACAGTGATGGTATTTTAGGCTAAAAAGTATTTCTTCTCTTTCTTTGTTTTTTATTCTTTTTCTTTTTTCCTGCTCTTCCTTTCTCGCTTTTCCTTCGCCCTTTTCTCCCCCCCCACTCCTCTTTTTCTTCTCCTTTTTCCTTCTTTTCTTTTTCCTCCTTCGGTTTCTAAATGCCGTTTATAGATATACTCAAAGGGTCCTTCTGCATAGACATTTTTTATAATATTAAATTCATTGACAACAATTCTATATAAAATAATTTAATATTGATCTCTCGAGTCGGACCCATCGTTTTTGTCACTAGTTTGATGGTTTGGCTAATGCCGACCAGTGACTAGGTTTACATGCATATATTTACATATTTTTTTACCTTATTATTTTTCCGATTTTACTTTTTTGCTTAATCGGCTATGTAATATCGGCCATACACCATGAGAAACCCACTTCCTCCTTTCCCTTTCGACATATATAATATCATATTGTTTTAGACTTCAAAGTTTGGTTTCATACTAGTGCCTTTCTTTTGTTTTAACTTTTTCATACATACATACTTACACATCTACGAGTATAAGCCCATGAGGCTATTTTTCACCATGCTTCAGCATACAATCTTAGATATATGATTAATTTTTTATCACTCCCCCAGAGTGGGGTTCTCATTTACCATACCTCATAATCATCACCGTTGTTCCCCTTCACCTTTTCCACCCCTCCTCTCCCTCTCTCCTCCCCCCACCTTCACTTTTCCCTCCCCCCCTCTACTCTAATTCACTTCTTCTTTTTTTACTCTTTCTCTTTCTTCTTTTTCACTTCACTTTAACAGGTCTGTCCACATTCACACACACCCATGTTTTTTCTTAGATAAATCTTAATAGCTTAATTTTTAACCAATTGATTCTTGATGTATGTTTATACCTGATTTATATATTCACCTATACAATGGTTAATCATATTGATTGCTGTTACATCTTTTCACATCTTTTCACATTCACAGGTGTGTGCCTTTTGCATGTGGTTTTGACCACTTTGGATTCAATTATGTGTCTAATAGTTTTCACCTGCTTTTGCACTTCTTGTATTGGATGGTGGTTTACTCTACTTTCCTCATATATACACGTTTGAATCCATGAGTAAGCATCGCATGATGTGAAACACGTTAGCCTTATCCTTGTTCACAATATAGACGACATCCTCCTCCTATGGGAAGGTACACCCAAATCTCTTAAGGATTTTTTTACATTTTTGAATAAAAATGATCGAGGCATCAAGCTCACATATGAGTTTAGCCCTTCTAAAATTCATTTTTTAGACCCCACAAATGCCCAGACTATATAGGGAGCACTGGCAGGATTGTTTGGGACTTGGTGTCACCCTTATTCGAAAAGAGGTACCACTTGTACATGGACAATTATTAAACTATTTTTTACTCCTTTTTTTGGCACAGATTGCAATAAAATAAAATAAAAAATATTGAGACTCCAGCGCTGTAGGAGGTGATTTCACCACCACAGTTAAAAGAAAAAACGATGCATGTATGCCCATCATTAGAAGTGCTACATGCTACATGAAAAAAAAGAACATTACAATATATGCCCAACAAGGACCAGCGATATACTGGTATGTTGCTGGACTTTGGGTGGTTATACCAGAATGATGCCTGCAGGTTTAGGTATCATCTTGGTATCGTTCTTTTCTTTTTAGCCAGCAGTCGGCTTTCATGATAAAGCAATTCTATTGGCTAAATAGCCACTAGACTGCTTTTACAAGCAGTGGGAGGGAAGGCCCCCCACCCGCCCTCTTCCATGCTTTTCTTGGGCTCTCCAGTCCCACCGGGGAACCTGAGAATACAGCCGGTGGTTTCGCCAGCTGACCATAGAGCTGATCGGAGACCAGAATGGCTCCAATCAACTCTATGGCCTAAGACACCGGAAACTACAAGCATTTTATGACTTTGGTTTCGCCGGATATAAACAGCGCCATTGGGAAATTGGGAAAGCATCTTATCACACCGATCTTAGTGTGGTCAGGTGCTTTGAGGGCAGAGGAGAGATCTAGGGTCTAATAGACTCCATTTTTTTTTTTTAAAGTACCTGTCACTACCTATTGCTATTATAGGGAATATTTACAATCTAAACGGTGGGTCCTGAACAACAGACACAAGACCTAGAGATCCTGTAATAATCTTTGAGTAGGTGCTCTCTCACCCAACCGGATCAGTCAGTGTCAGTGTCTTCCATAGCTGTGTCTCGGTACACAGGTCCCACGACACCCGGGTCTTCGGTCCCCCTGGAAGTAGTAGACAGGCGGCAGGATCAGACGTCTCTCGGGCTCCTCAGTGGAAACGGAAGGCTCTTTGGAAGAACAGGGCCCAAACTTCAGGCCCTGCCAGGAACAACAGACTCAGCACAGAGTTCCACTTGCTGGGCAAGCGATGTCCAAAGAGAGCATTCTCCTGTCCTCCCCCTTCTTAAATAGCCCATCCCAGCAGTCCTTGCGCGGGACAATGCACCCTGGGTGTCTCACTGTACCCTGGGTACGGTAGTCTCTGGGTCCTTAAAGCAACACCCCGCTACACACTCCCCCCACTTAAAATCTTTGGTCCCCAAAGATATCGTCAGCATTATTACATCTACACATAATACAGTTTACGGCTGCAAAGGAGGCTGGCAGAGGAATCTCCCACCAAGCTTGGTAAGGGAGATTGTCCTGCCCACAGGTCACATTGATGGAAGTGGCCTGCCTAACTGTGCCAGAGAGTGAGCTGGGGTTGCCCTCCACCAAATTCACAGTGGAGGGGCAGGTTTCTCTACTGTCCTTCTCGCAGTCACTACAGTATCTTCAGAGCATTCTCCCATCTGAGTGTAAGTTAATTTTTGGGGAGGGCTGATAGTTCTCTTCGCTCTTTGTTCCCTGGGTGCTAAGGTGTCAGATACTATGGGTTCTTCTATTTGGACAGGTGTACCGGATCCTGCTGTTTCAAGGGCATCCAAATTAGGCGCATAGAGGTACAAGGAGTCTCTTGGGTCTTCAGCTGGGAATGACTCAAAGGCATCTTCCCATTCCTCAGTTTGAGTACCCGATGGAATGAACTCAACAGCTTCAGCATTCAAGGTGCTATCGATTGTAACTTCAGAGGGTGAGAGATCCATGGCCCTGGGTTCAGGTGCCTGAGATGGCCACAGCCAATCCAGTTCCAATTCCTCATCTTCACTCTGGTCTGTGACATCCATTTCTCCTGACAGAGTGGTTTGAGACCTGGTATTGGGCCTAGGAGTATTGGAGGTTGACGGTGGCTCAGGAGAACCCGGAGTAGAAGGTATCCGAGCTGCTTCGGAGAGAGGTAGTAGGTGGTTCCAGGGCCAAGTTTTCTAGGGTCCCACTTTCCCTTTGGGCTTCAGCTGGTACACTGGCAAACCAGGCAATTTTTAGCAAATTACATATGGCTGTGATTTCCATCGGTCAGCCAGCTTATGCTTTCCTGGAACACCCAAATTCTGTAGCAACACTCTGTCTCTCGGTTGCAGGTCATGGACCTTAAGGTCAAAATTCCGCTTATTCCGGACTCCTCTCTGGTCAGAAGTCACTTGGGCCTTCTCATATGCCAGTCTTAGGCTTTGCCGCAGTCTGTCCACGTATCCCTTGTGTGAGGCAGCTGACGTGTGGTCTATTGAAATGCCAAAGGCCAGGTCTACAGGTAGTCTCGCTTCCCTACCAAACATTAGTCTATAAGGGGAATATCTGGTGGCGTCACTAGTTGTGCTATTGTAAGCATGCACTATGGCAGCTATGTGCTTGCCCCAATGTTGTTTCTTCTCGCTGCTCAGTGTCCCCAGCATATTCAACAAAGTTCTGTTAAACCGCTCCGTCTGGGCATCTCCTTGTGGGTGATAGGGGGGTTGTTCGGGTTTTTTTTATACCTAGGGAATCCAATAGCTTCCGGATCAGTCGACTCTCGAAGTCCCTCCCTTGGTCCGAGTGGAGGCGTTGAGGTAGCCCGTAATGTACAAAATACTTCTCCACGAGCACCTTGGCCACAGTGGAGGCCTTCTGGTCTTTAGTTGGAAAGGCCTGGGCGTATCGGGTGAAATGATCGGTTATGACCAGAACATTTCCATGTCCACTCAAGTCAGGTTCCAGACAAAGAAAATCAATGCATTCTAAGTCAATGGGCCCTTGGCTTTTGTAGGTGGCCCATTGGGGCAGCTTGATGGGGCAGTGTCTTTCTTTGTATGCAACGAGCACATGAGTGACAGTACTCCTCTACTTCAGCCCGCATACAGGGCCAGTAGAATCTGCTCCTTATAAGCTGAAAGGTTCTCTCTGCTCCCAGGTGTCCATGGTTATCATGTAGGGCACCCAAAACAGTCTTTCGGTGCTTTTCCGGCAGGAATAGTTGCCACTTGTCTTCCAGGTCATCAGAGGGGCCCCTTCGGTAGACCACCCCTTGATGCACCTGCAACCTGTCCGATTCACTGTGTAGTAAGCGGGCCTCCTTTGAATGATCATGCAAGAGTCGGTCCAGTATCTGGTCTTCTAAGGCTTCCGAAGCCAATCTCCCCAATGGGTCTTCCAGCTGGTCCCGTCTTATATCCTTCTTTGATAATTTAGGCAAGTCCTCTTCGCCAATCTGGGTTACATCACAGTAATATTTGGGCACTCCAACCACTGAGACTCCTATCTCTTCTGCTCTGGATCCACTATTAGCCTGGAGCTCCGCTCCCTGACACAAGGCCCGCACTCCCTCTGGGGTCACCTGGGTCCAGTCTTCTGCCATGCAAGAGGGAGCATGAGATCTTCTGAACAAGGTGTCAGCATCTCGGTTTCCAGTCCCAAGCCTGTACTTCAGACTGAAATTGAACCCTGAGAGGGCTGCCAACCAACGTGTAATCCAGCTTGGCTGTGGTTAAAAGGTAGGTGAGTGGGTTATTGTCTGTTTTTTTTTTAACATTTCACGTTTATTGAAGAAAAACATATAGTTGACAAGTGTGCGCAGTCAAATGCAGGTGCAACTGCAGATGTAAGTGACATAAGAACCAGTACAAGATATCACATAGCTGTTACTTTTAGCAAACAAAAACATTTAGGTCAGGTCATCAGCTACTAACTAGTGTTGAGCGAACCCGAACTGTAAAGTTCGGGTCCGTACCGAACTTTAGCTTTTTCCCGAACCCGAACCCGAACCCGGACTTTGCCCAAAAGTCCGGGTTCGGGTTCGGCAATCTAATTACGCATTTAGAAATGCTTCAGGGGCCAGCCAATCACCTTTTGATTAGCTGGTGTGCCCTTAGAGGCCATCATAGCCATGCCTACTAATGGCATGGCTGTGATTGGTCAGTGCAACATGTGACCCAGCTTCTATATAAGCTAGAGGCACACAGCACACATGTCACTCTGCTTCAGAATAGATAGGGAGAGGATCTAGTCTGCTGCTGCTGCTTTTAGGGAGAGATAGAAAAATAGATGAGGTAGTCCTGATTCTACAATCTGAGGGAAAAGATAGAGAGATAGTGTAGTGTAGGGCCAGGTTCCTGTGTTGGTGCTTTCAGGGAGAGAGAATATTATATAGGAGTCCAGATTCAGAGATTAAAATCAGCGATCTGCATAGGTTTACCTATTTGTGTTGCAGTGCAGTCTTTTTACACTGCCATGAGCCCAGTGTCAGAGAAAATCTAACTTTTAGGGGGAAAAAAAAGGCACTTTATTGTGCTCTTTTCCAAAAGACCCATAGGGCAAAAAAAAAAAAAAAAAAAAGCATTTTATTTTGCTCGTGCAAAAAAAGACCCGTTTAGGGCAAATTTTTTTTTTTAAAAAGAGCCATTCAGGGGCACAAAAAATAGTTTGCAGTGCGTTATACATATTTGGAGGTGTGTGAAATAAACAATTTCTATATAGTTTTCTCCTACTGTGCTATACTAAAAAAACAAAATTTTTTTTGAATAGCATTTTCTGCAGTTCTGTAGCTGTGCGATTCAGCGGTTACGTACTGTGGGTGTGTTCTGCTCTTCCAAAAAACGCCGTTTAGGGGCACAAAAAATAGTTTGCAGTGTGTTATACATATTTGGAGGTGCGTGAAATAAACAATTTCTATATAGTTTTCTCCTACTGTGCTATACTAAAAAAAAAACATTTTTTTTGAATAGCATTTTCTGCAGTTCTGTAGCTGTGCGATTCAGCGGTTACGTACTGTGGGTGTGTTCTGCTCTTCCAAAAAACGCCGTTTAGGGGCACAAAAAATGGTCTGCAGTGTGTTATACATATTTGGAGGTGTGTGAAATAAACAATTTCTATATAGTTTTCTCCTACTGTGCTATACTAAAAAAAAACATTTTTTTGGAATAGCATTTTCTGCAGTTCTGTAGCTGTGCGATTCAGCGGTTACATACTGTGGGTGTGTTCTGCTCTTCCAAAAACACCCATTTAGGGCAAGATCCTAAATTTGGAAAATATGAAGAGAAGGTCAAAGGGACGTGGTGGCCCCGGTCGTGGTGCTGCTGGTGGAGCTCCTGTTGCAGGGAGAGGACGTGGTGGATCTGTGCCAGATACACGCACAAGTGAAACACCTTCCTCAGGTGCGAGTAGGCGACCGAGCCTGCGGCGGTATTTTGTCGCGCCTAATGAGGCTGTACGAATGTTTAGGCCAGGACAAGTACAGGCGATGGTAGATTGGGTTGCTGACAGTGCCTCGGGTTCCTTCACATTGTCTCCCACCCACTCTTCTGATGAAAGAACAGAGTTGGCACCTGAAACCCATGTCCATCAGTCTTTCACCTCACACCCTTGCAAATCAGCCAAGCAGTCTGAGCCCCAAATCATGCAGCAGTCTCTTCTGCTTTTCGATGACTCTGTTAGCAGGGTTTCCCAGGGCCATCCACCTAGCCCTGCCCCAGAAGTGGAAGAGATTGAGTGCACCGATGCCCAACCACTTATGTTTCATGATGAGTACATGGGAGGACCATCGCAGTACGTCTCGGATAATGATGAAACACAGGTGCCAACTGCTGCTGCTTTCGCAATTGTGCAGACAGACAAGGAGGGCAGGGGTGAAGACTGGGTGGAAGATGATGTGGAGGACGATGAGGTCCTCGACCCCACATGGAATGAACGTTATGCAGGTGACCAGTGTATATAAACAAAAAATAAAGAAAACTTACTAAGGCGCAACCTAGTTCTCCTTATACCCAGCGCTATGGAGCCTGTTCCAATTCTGTATACACCTTAGATCTCCTTATAATGACACAGACCAATATATCTGTGTGACTATTTTTATGCTAAGCTGCCACATTCAAAATATATAAACGCATATACTAAAAAGACATATAAATTTTACCACCTACAAGTGTCAAACAAATTTGTCTAATGCGGCGCTCTCATTGATACTGAAATCAATAAGGATCACTATTGTCCTAAAAACAATAGTGGGAAATCCAGAACTCCCAATAGGGCAAGAATATCCTAATAGATACAATTCAATATGTCCTATCACAATATTCTTTAGAAATTTTTTTCATCCAATGTGCATCCTCCTCACACGTTACTTCGGACAGCTTTCGATACGTTTGTCCGAAGTAACGTGTGAGGAGGATGCACATTGGATGAAAAAAATTTCTAAAGAATATTGTGATAGGACATATTGAATTGTATCTATTAGGATATTCTTGCCCTATTGGGAGTTCTGGATTTCCCACTATTGTTTTTAGGACAATAGTGATCCTTATTGATTTCAGTATCAATGAGAGCGCCGCATTAGACAAATTTGTTTGACACTTGTAGGTGGTAAAATTTATATGTCTTTTTAGTATAGGTGACCAGTGTAGTTTGGAGGAAGAGGCGGTGGTCGCACAGAGCCACCAGCACAGCAGAAGAGGGAGCAGGGTGCAAAAGCGGAGCGTCCGTCCGCTAGACAGTATGTCTGCTACTGCCCAACGCAGCAAGGGACCGAGCACACCAAAGCCAGGTCCAAGGAGTTCCCTAGCGTGGCAGTTCTTCACACAATGTGCTGATGACAAGACACGAGTGGTTTGCAGGCTGTGCAATCAGAGGCTGAAGCGAGGCATAAACGTTCTCAACCTGAGCACAACCTGCATGACCAGGCATCTAAGTGCAAAGCACGAGCTGCAGTGGAGTAGACACCTCAAAAACCAAGAAAGGTCTCTGGCTCCTCCTGCTTCCTCTTCTGCTGCAGTCTCGGCCTCTTCATCCACCTCTGTAGTGACAGTGGCACCTGCCACCCTGCAAATAGAGGATCTGCCAGCAACACTACCACCTGGGTCACCAACCATCTCCACAATGTCCCATGGAAGCGTTCAGCTCTCTATCTCCCAAACATTGGAGCGGAAGAGGAAGTACCCCCCTAGCCACCCGCGATCCCTGGCCCTGAATGCCAGCATTTCAAAACTCCTGGCCTTTGAAATGCTGTCATTCCGTCTGGTGGAGACGCAGAGTTTTAAAAGCCTGATGGCATTGGCTGTCCCACAGTACGTCGTGCCCAGCCGCCACTATTTTTCCAGGCGAGCCATCCCTTCCCTGCACAATCAAGTGGGGGACAAAATCAGGTGTGCACTGCGCAACGCCATCTGTGGCAAGGTCCACCTAACTACGGATGCGTGGACCAGTAAGCACGGTCAGGGACGTTATATCTCCCTAACAGCACACTGGGTAAATGCAGTGGCGGCTGGGCCTGAGGCAGATAGCAGTTTGGCGCATGTCCTTCCACCACCGAGGATTGCAGGGCGCTTCAGTTTGCCTCCTGTTGCTAACTCCTCCTACTCGGCTTCCTCATCCTCTACCGCCTCCTCATCCGGTCAGCATAACACCTTCACCACCAACTTCAGCACAGCCAGGGGTAAACGACAGCAGGCAGTTTTAAAACTTTCCTGTTTAGGGGAAAAACCCCACACCGCGCAGGAGTTGTGGAGGGACATGGAACAACAGACCAATGAGTGGTTGCTGTCAGTGAGCCTCAAGCCCGGCCTGGTGGTGTGCGATAATGGGCGAAATCTCGTAGCAGCTCTGGGCCTAGCCGGTTTGACGCATATCCCTTGCCTGGCGCATGTGCTGAACTTGGTGGTCCAGAGGTTCCTTAAAAATTACCCCAATATGCCAGAGCTGCTGCAGAAAGTGCGGGCTGTGTGTGCGCACTTTCGGCGTTCTCACCCTGCTGCTGCTCGCCTGTCAGCGCTGCAGCGTAACTTCGGCCTTCCCGCTCACCGCCTCATATGTGACGTGCCCACAAGGTGGAACTCCACCTTGCACATGCTGGCCAGACAGCAGGTGATAGTGGAGTTTCAGCTGCAGCAATCACGCGTGAGTCGCTCTGCGGAACAGCACCACTTCACCACCAATAACTGGGCCTCCATGCGAGACCTGTGTGCCTTGTTGCGCTGTTTCGAGTACTCCACCAACATGTCCAGTGCCAATGACGCCGTTCTTAGCGTTACTATCCCAGTTCTATGCCTCCTTGAAAAAACGCTTCGGGCGATGATGGAAGAGGATGTGGCACAGGAGGATGAGGAGGAGGAGGAGGAAGCGGGATCATTTCAAAGGCTTTCAGGGCAGTCTTTCACAAGTGGCTACGAGGGTGGGTTCCTGCACCAACAAACGTCAGGTACACAATTGTCCGGCAGAAAGGGCACAGTTCTGGAGGATGACGAGGTGGAGGAGGAGATGGAGGAGGAGGAGGAGGAGGAGGACCATTTTCACAGCAGGGTGGCACCCAGACCAGCTCGTGGCCATCACTGGTGCATGGCTGGGGGGATACAGAGGACACAGACGATACACCTCCCACAGAGGACAGCTTTTCTTTGCCTCTGGGCAGCCTGGCACACATGAGCGATTACATGCTGCAGTGTTTCCGCAATGACCGCCGAGTTGCCCACATTTTAACTGGTGCTGATTACTGGGTGGCCACCCTGCTGGATCCCCGTTACAAGGACAACGTACCGTCCTTAATTCCCTCACTGGAGCGGGATCGTAAGATGCGCGAGTACAAGCGCACGCTGGTAGACGCGCTGTTGGTGGCATTCCCACCTGACAGCGGGCGTACGGTGGAAGCACAAGGCGAAGGCAGAGGAGGAGGAAGAGGTCGCCAACGCAGCCGGGGCACCGGCAGCACCTCAGAAGGCAGGGTTAGCATGGCTGAAATGTGGAAAAGCTTTGTCAGCACGCCACAACAACCAGCACCACCAGCTGAGATGGAACGTCTTAGCAGGAGGCAGCATTTCACCAACATGGTTGAGCAGTATGTGTCCACAGGCCTACACGTACTGGATGACGGGTCTGCCCCCTTTAACTTCTGGGTCTCCAAATTGGGCACATGGCCTGAGCTTGCCCTTTATGCCTTGGAGGTGCTGGCCTGCCCTGCAGCCAGTGTATTATCTGATCGTGTATTTAGCACGGCAGGGGGCGTTATCACAGACAAGCGCAGCCGCCTGTCCAGAGCCAATGTGGACAAGCTCACGTTCATTAAAATGAACCAGGCATGGATCCCACAGGACTTGTCCGTACCTTGTGCAGAATAGACATGTATACCTACCGGTGTTGTGACAAAAACTGTCCGGCCATCGGATTGTGTCCGGCCCATACTGCGAAGGCGCAGCGCTTGCGCAGTACAGAGGACAAGGAGATTCACAAAATCTCCGAAGATGAACGGCGCCTGCGCTGTGAGTGCAGGTTCAAGCCCCACCATCCAAGTGGACATACGGTAGCACATAGTAACAGGGCCCCTCATGGGCTCGGTTCGATCGCCACGCTTCGGGCACGGCCTCACTTGGCTCGGCTTGAACCACGGATGGTGTGGCCTTCACCTGAACTCACCACGCAGGCGCCGTTCGTCTTGGGAGATTTTAGAAATCCCCTTGTCCTACATACTGAGCAAGCGCAGTACAGGGTGGACTCTATTTGACGGGGGACAGAATTCGACACATCACCGGCCTTACCCAGCCATTGTTGTATTTTTGAATCAGTGTTGGCTACCTCGTCCTCCTCCACCGCGGCTTCCACCTACACAGCCACATCCACCGCCACCTCAACCTCCTACTCCATATGGACCTCGTCCTCCTAGGTCAAGATTATTATTTTTTATTTTTATTTTTTTTATGTTATTTTAAGTTATTTTCCTATCCACATTTGTTTGCAGAGCACTTGCCATGCTCTTAACAACATTTTGCTGCCATTTGCAGCCCTCTAGCCCTTTCCATTACTTTTTTAGAGCCTTTTTAGTCCTTAGAAGTCCGGGTCCCCATTGAGTTCAATGGCGTTCGGGTTCGGGTTAAAGTTCGGTCCCGAACCCAAACTTTTTTCCGAAGTTCGGCCGAACCCGGCGAACCCGAACATCCAGGTGTCCGCTCAACTCTACTACTAACCATATAAATGCGGTCTACACCGCTGGGATTTCCTTCTCTGCCCGGTAGTACTACATATGAACTACATCAGTTCTTTACATTCACACCCGTAGGGGCGGTCCGTAATGTGAAGTTACTGAATGCACAGCTGCAACTTGCAACTATAGACAAAACTGGAAGATATAATTGAAATATAGAAAATTATAGGGAAAAGAAACAGGAGGAGTATAAGAAGAATTAGAGTCGAGATCAGGGAAAAGAGATAAGAGAAGAGAGAACAGCAGTAGAGGGTGCCCTTCCCGTGGCTGCCCACGTCCGGGCCTCCCAACACATTGAGGGAAGACCCTTAAGACATGATGTCTGTGTAAGCAGAGGAGTATTTGAATAGTATCCAAGGTTGCCATGTTTTGTGGAATTTGTCCACGATATCATTTGTTTGAGTCAGAGTCTCTTCCATTTTATGTACTTCCGAGACCCTGTTCAGCCAATCCGCAGTGGAGGGAACCCTCTGGGACCTCCAGTACAGGGGGATAAGGGACTTGGCCGCGTTCAGTAAATGTCTCGTCAAGGTCCTCTTGTAAGTCCCCAACGAGACATCAGTGATGTGAAGCAAGCAGGCAGCAGCATTCAAAGTGATTTTAGTGTACGTGATGTGCTTAATCAGAGAAATAACTTTGTCCCAAAATCGAGCAATTAGCGGGCATTGCCACCAAATGTGGAATAGAGTGCCCCCATCCTGCTGGCATCTCCAGCAAGTGTCAGGTATCAAGGGGCTCCAACAGTGCATCTTGGCCGGGGTATTGTACCAATGCGTCATGAGTTTGTAGGCCGATTCCTGCGTTCTAGTGCTTATGGAGCATTTATGTGCTAAAATACATGCATGCCTCCATTGTGTGGGAGTGATCTCCATCTGCAGCTCCTCTGACCATCTCACCCTGAGTCCGTCCGATCCCTGATGTCCCGAGTCCTGCAACCATCCATAAGCCATGGAGGTGGTTTTGAAACAACGCATGCCCTCAAAACAAACAGATTCCAGAGCCGTGAGGGGCCTGTGAAGGGCATCTCTATCAGCCTGCCTCCCCAAGTAACTGCGGATTTGGAAGTATGTCCAGAAGGGTAGATGTGAATTGCTAGTTTGGTCCCTGAGAGTAAACCATTCTAACACCCTACCGTCAGAGAAACAGTCTCTCACCAAAAGGGGGCCCGGGTGGCTCCCAGACTGAAGGCTACGGTTACGCATACCCGGCGCAAAGTCCGGGTTGTCACCCAACGGCGTCAAAGGGCCTGGTTGGGAAGACACATTCATGGACTTTAACAGTTTGTGGAAGATCTCTAATGTACATCCAGTTATGGGTTGTCGTCTAAGGCTGGTCGGGCAACTCCCCCATGGAATCCAGGGGGCAAACCTCAGGGGGACTGGGCTCAGAGCTTCCTCTAGGGAGACCCAGTCTTTCGTTGTGCCATGGCAGTGCCAGTCCACAATTCTGGTCAGGTGAGTAGCTTGGTAGTAGGCTTTAAAGTCTGGGATACCCATACCCCCTAGCTCCTTAGGCTTCATCAAAAGGGAGTACCTAATCCTGGGTTTTTGTTCGTTCCAAAGGAACTTAAGGAGGATTGATTTAAGCGTAGAGAAAAAGGATGTCAGGATTTTAACGGGAAGAGCATGCAGTAGGTAAAGCAGCCTAGGAAGAAGGGTCATTTTGATTATGGCTGCACGGCCAAACCAGGAAAAATAGCCTGAGCGCCACCTGACTAAATCCTCCCTGACAGTCGTGAGGAATCTAGGAAAGTCATGCCGCCTGAGTCATCAACATGGCCTTTATGACATTATCCTTTGCCTCTCGGCCCGGCATAAAGCCTACTTGATCCAGCCCAATCAGGTCTGACAACAGGGGGCTCAATCTGGATGCCAGTATCTTAGCGTAAATCTTAGCGTCCAAGTTTAGAAGGGAGATAGGGTGGTAGCTGGCACAGTCTGCTGGGTCCTTTCCTGCTTTGTGTATTACAGTGATATGAGCAGACAGAAAGTCTGGGGTGACTTTCCTGGGTTCTGACATGGAATCCAGTGCAGCTCTGAGGGGGGTCTGCCAAAATGTGGGCAAACGTCTTGTAATAAATGGATGTATAGCCATCAGGACCTGGGCTCTTTCCAGATTTGAGTTGTTTAATGGCCAATTTGATTTCTGAACTTGTCAATGGTTCCTCCAAAAGTGAGACGTCTGAGTCCGACAGGGCAGGCAAATCGCTTCTGGTAAGGTATTCTCGTATGATCTGCGACCTCTCACCTCCCATGCCCATCAAATTATGGTGGGGTGGAAGGTTATAGAGCCTTGTGTAAAATTCATGGAAATGTTTAGAGATTGCTTCTACCGAAACATCTATCTTGCCATCCGCCCCCCTGATGCCATGGATGAAATTTTTAGCTGACTGGTCCTTCAGGGCCCTGGCTAGTAGTTTACCAGTCTTATTGCCGGATTCATAGTAAATCCTTTTTTTTAGAAACAAAAGCCTCTTTGATTTGTCATCAAAGAACTGTTGAAGGGCCTTCCTCTTTTCCAAGAGTTCAGTTGCCGTTTGAATACTGAGGGACTGTTTGTGCAGGTTTTCTATGTGTCTTATCCTGTCCGAAAGGCTTTTAATATTTTTGTCCCTTTCCCTCTTACGATAAGAGCCCATTCTGATAAGTTCTCCCCTCATCGTGCATTTATGAGCCTCCCAAGTCGCCAGAGGGTCTACATCCGGGGCCGTATTGCGCTGGAAGAAGTCGGTCAGGGAGGAGGTCAAGGTCGTCAGCAAGTCGGGGTCAGTCAGGAGTGATGCATTCAGTCTCCAGGATCCAGTGCTAGGTCTAGGGGGAGTAACTTTCAGGGATAGGGAGATCGGGGCATGGTCTGAGAAGGATTGTATGCCTATGTGAGTCTCAGTGACAGACGTCAGGTCTCTTTGCGAGATAAATAGATAGTCAATGCGGGAGTGTCTATTATGTGGAGGTGAGAAGAATGTATAATCTCGCCCCTCAGGGTGTTTGAACCGCCACGTATCTATCACTTGTAGGGAATGGAGCATGGATTTAAGTTTTTTTAGAATCCTATATGTCAGACAAGTCTTCCCATTAGAAGTGTCAGCTATGGGGTTAAGAGGAACGTTGAAGTCCCCCCCAAGAATCAGGCATCCTGATGCGAAACCCATTAATTCCTGAGTCACACGTTGGCAGAAGGATACGTGGGCCCTATTGGGGAAATAGACATTGGCCAGTGTCAGTGGGGTATCATGGTACATGCCTTTCAAAAAAACAAATCTACCCTTGGAATCTATAAGCTTCTCCTGCAGAACAAAGGGAGCGTCTTTACTGATCAAAGTGGACACCCCCCTGGCTCTGGAATCATCACACGTTGCATGGTATGCCTCTGTGAAGAAGGCGTCCGTCAACTTAGGGACGTGGTGTGTTTTAAAGTGGGTTTCCTGTAGGAACACAAAATGCGGCCTACCTTTTTTCAATTCTCTCAACAGCGTTGAGCGTCTTTCAGGTATGTTCAGACCCTTGACATTATGGGAGATCACAGAAGGACCCCGGCCGAGGCCTGAATATGCCATGGTAAGGACTCAGAGCGAGATGATCCAGAGGGTACCTGTAAAACAAAACTGTTCAGAAGACGTGAGAGTCAAACCGACTACAACCACAGGAGGGCACTCGAGAATAAAAAGAGAAAAGAGATAGGTAAAGAGAAGAGGTAAATGATATCGAAGATAATCGTAGAGATCCCTTACCAGGCAAAACTCTTTGTCCTGGATAAGGAGTAGTTTAGTGCGTCCACCCCCAGTAAATGGGAATGACTGCACTAATCAGTGGGGGTAGAGGGAGGCGACTAACAACCAGTAAACAGACAGTTACTAGCCTCTTCCAAATGTAAATTAAACACCAATCAAAACACCAAAAAAAAAAAAAAATAGGTAGTTGAGTGCAACATAGCACACACACAGCCTGCACATGGAAGCTTGCGTAATCTTAACAGATAAACATCTTAACCTATATTAAGGCAGCAAGGCCTCTGATGGGCAATACATAGAACAGATATGACCCATTTGCCGAAGGGAGGGTATCTCCCCATCCCTCCAGTTCCCTGCAAGGAAGGCACAGGAGGGCAAGCCTCTAGCCAATGCATGCGTCCCATCTCCCACAATAACATATCCCCCAGTTGGAGTCCGATCCCTCAGTAAGATATGTACAGCACTTTGGCACACTTCCCTCAATACCTCCACTGTCCAATGCTGCTAAAGGCCCATAAGGCACAGTTAGTAAAAGCTAGGCTTCCGCCACAAAGTCTTGGAGAAGATATTCAGTCACATGGTAGGCCAAGCGTGCGCCAAAAAAGTGGAAGGATGTGGAGGAGATGGTACTGAAAATCTCCTCCACATCCTTCCACTTTTTTGGCGCACGCTTGGCCTACCATGTGACTGAATATCTTCCCCAAGACTTTGTGGCGGAAGCCTAGCTTTTACTAACTGTGCCTTATGGGCCTTTAGCAGCATTGGACAGTGGAGGTATTGAGGGAAGTGTGCCAAAGTGCTGTACATATCTTACTGAGGGATCGGACTCCAACTGGGGGATATGTTATTGTGGGAGATGGGACGCATGCATCGGCTAGAGGCTTGCCCTCCTGTGCCTTCCTTGCAGGGAACTGGAGGGATGGGGAGATACCCTCCCTTCGGCAAATGGGTCATATCTGTTCTATGTATTGCCCATCAGAGGCCTTGCTGCCTTAATATAGGTTAAGATGTTTATCTGTTAAGATTACGCAAGCTTCCATGTGCAGGCTGTGTGTGTGCTATGTTGCACTCAACTACCTATTTTTTTTTTTTTTTGGTGTTTTGATTGGTGTTTAATTTACATTTGGAAGAGGCTAGTAACTGTCTGTTTACTGGTTGTTAGTCGCCTCCCTCTACCCCCACTGATTAGTGCAGTCATTCCCATTTACTGGGGGTGGACGCACTAAACTACTCCTTATCCAGGACAAAGAGTTTTGCCTGGTAAGGGATCTCTACGATTATCTTCGATATCATTTACCTCTTCTCTTTACCTATCTCTTTTCTCTTTTTATTCTCGAGTGCCCTCCTGTGGTTGTAGTCGGTTTGACTCTCACGTCTTCTGAACAGTTTTGTTTTACAGGTACCCTCTGGATCATCTCGCTCTGAGTCCTTACCATGGCATATTCAGGCCTCGGCCGGGGTCCTTCTGTGATCTCCCATAATGTCAAGGGTCTGAACATACCTGAAAGACGCTCAACGCTGTTGAGAGAATTGAAAAAACGATCACATTTATTTAAAAAAATCTCACTCACCCCCCGGAGGGGACCATTATGTGACATTCCATCCAGCAATACCCAGAAGCTTGCAACCGAAAGACGCTGTGTCTATAAAACAGGAGGCTCATGTTCCTAGCACTGGGCTCAGTGCTTTTTATGTAAGTGAGATTTTTTTAAATAAATGTGATCGTTTTTAAATGAAACAGAGAGCACTATGGTTGTCTTTATGTCTTACATGAATACTGCTGAGAATTAATGTTTGGAGGAGCATCGCCATTTGTTAATGATCATCTGAAGACAGGATTCATCTATAATTATACCCCTCCAAGGGGAATGTTTATCTTGGTCTTCTGTTAGCTCAGAGACCCAATCTTTGAGGTGAGCGGCCTGTGAAGTTGGTGACGGGAACACATGTATTGAAGCACTATTGATATATTGTTTTCAAGCACTCTGATCACTTTTGAGGATTTTCTACATCTAGCAACTTTTTTCCTTTCATTTGTTATTGTTCATACTGAATTTTGGGACAATTTTTTTCTTGATTCTTTTTGGACTTGTTTAGAAATTACTAAGTTATTTAGCGCTGCACTATTTTATTTGTACAGGATGTGGAGGAGAACTTAGGAGGGTGTACCCCTAACCTAGGGTCCTAGTATCTTCCCTTAGATCATCAGGGCTGAGGGGGGGAGTGGGAAAGGGGGGAGGCTAGGCAGGAGAGGAAGGTGAGGAGGGGGATGGGGTGGGGGGAGAGGGAGGGAGGGAGGAGGTTGGTGGGTAAGTAGGAGGAAAAAAGAAAAAAGTGGGGGCAGGGGAAGTGGGGGGGGAGGGAAAGATATGGGGGGGTTATGTGGCGGGGAGCATGGAGGATCCTGGTTCACCGTAACGAAAGAGCGTTATGGCCACAAAAAAAAAAAAAAAAAGTGGAGAAATCTATGTAGTAGAAGTCATATCTGTCACTGATGTGGACAAAAACTGACCAGGCCTAGTGAGGCAGAATATCCGAAAAAGAACAGATATAGAACAAAATGAGTAGAAGAAAAATACAACATTTAGAGCAGCGACTTAGCAGGTGGGTCTCCCCAGTTCCAGGTTAATCTGCAGCAGGTCCCCTGCGGTCATCTCTTGCGGATCGGGGCGTTCCAGCTTTTGTTTCTTGCACAATCTTTTGTCAGGAGTGGAGAAAGGAGAACCCGGGGGTGATCCATCTCTTGGTGCCTCCTGGAATTCTGCGTACCAATCCGGAACAGAAACACGCTCAAGATCCAAGGCATCACAAAAGTCTGGCAGGTCATCAGGCTCACGCAGTACGTGCTGGCGTCCGTTGTGTGTCACCGTCAGAGCAAAAGGGAATCTCCATGTGTATCTCAGCTCCCTCTCCCGTAACTTGTCCAGCAGTTGGCGCAGGGCCCTGCGATTCTTCAATGTGATTTGGGAAAGATCCTGAAAGAGCATAATGATGGCTCCATTGAAAACAATCTGATCGTTTCCCCTTGCTCTGCGCATGATGTCTTCCTTGAGTGGGAAGCTCTGCAGGCAGCATATGATGTCACGTGGAGGTGCATTGTTGGGTCCCTTCGGCCTGAGTGCTCTATGCGCCCTCACGAAATCGATCTCCATATCCTACTGTCTTTCTAGTAGGCTATTAAACAGCCTCCTCAGGGCCGGGATGATCTGGATGGGTTTGACAGATTCAGGGATACCCCTTACACGTATATTGTTCCTCCGTCCCCTATTATCTAAATCTTCCAGGTGTCGATTCACTTCAATAAAGTGACGGCTATGTGACACATTTACAGTCTCAAGTCTGCGGATAACTTTATCCCTGTGCCTGCCCGCTGCCTCCGTCGCCGCCATTTTTTCATTGAGGGCCAGCAAGTTAGATTTTAAGTCTGTGATGGCGGCGAAGAACGTAGATTTAATGTCCGCCGCTATCACCGACATGTCCGCAAACGTGAGGGGATGATCAGCGCGGGCTTTCCCCCTACCTGAGTCCTCCGGAGCAGATTGGGAGTCCTCACTGTATTCCTCCTCGTGGTGTATCGGCGCCATCTTGGATTTCTCCACGCTGCTGCAACCTCCTGATCTGGTTCTAAAGAGGTCAGCTATGTTCCTCGAAGAGGCAGCAATGGACCCTCTCCTCATGCGCGGGTGTGGGGTGTTATATAGCCGTTTGCCCGGCATCAGAGATCGCTGGGTCGGATGTTTTAGGCAGGTGCAGGCCGTATGTGTCTCAGAGCTCACTCAGCAAGCGTCCATACCCGTTGCATGCCAAGCCACGCCCCCGTTATTGTCTGTTTTAACCACAAAGTCAGCTCCATATAGGTAGTCCCTCAGTTTGTCCACCACAGCCCACTTCAAGGCCAAGAATTCCAACTTGTGGGTGGGGTAATTCTTTTCAGCTGGGGTCAAGCTCCTGCTCACATAAGCAAAGGGTCTTAGCTGTTCTTCATGCTCCTGATACAGTACTCCTCCCAGACCATCATGACTGGCATCCACATGTAATTCATATGGCTTCTTGGTGTCTGCGTAGGCCAAGACTGGGGCAGTGGTCAAACTCTTCTTCAACCTTGTGAAATCCTCCTCACACTTCTCAGTCCACTGGTCTTCCACCGACTCCCCCGGTTTTCTTGGGCCTGAGTCATCCTCCTCTCCCTCTGTCTTCAACAGTTTGTTCAGAGGCTTGGCAATTCTTGCAAACCCTTCCACAAATCTGTGATAGTAGGAACAGAACCCCAGAAACGACCTAAGCTCAGCCACAATGGTGGGCCGGGGCCAGGAGGTCACTGCCTCCAATTTGTCAGGATCTGTAGATACTCCCTCTTCAGACACTATGTGTCCCAGGTAATGGACTGAAGATTGGTAGAACTGACACTTTTCCAGGGAGAGTTTGAGTCCCTCATCACTGAGTCTCTTCAAAACCTTCTCCAGTCTCTCCTCATGTTCCTCCAGAGTCTTCCCAAAGACGATGATGTCATCTAGATATACTAGGACTTCAATGAGGTTCATGTCCCCCACTGTCTTCTCCATCAGCCGCTGGAAAGTGGTGGGTGCTCCCGACATACCTTGAGGCATGCGGTCGAATTCATAGAACCCCACTGGGGTAATGAAGGCTGTTATCTCTCTATTTTCCGGGTGCATTGAAATCTGGTAATACCCGCTCTTCAGGTCCATTACACTGAACCACTTGGCTCCAGACAGACTCTGGAGGGGATACTCTATTCTTGGGGTGGTGTATTGGTCAGGGATTGTTCTCTTGTTGAGGGTTCTGTAGTCTATACAGAGTCTCAATGAACCATTCTTCTTCCTGACCACCACAATGGGGGAGGCGTATGGGCTCCTAGATTCTCGGATGACACCAGTTCTCTTTAGCTCTGCTAGCTGTTCTCGCAAATCTTCTAAATCAGCCAGGGGGACTCGCCGGACTCTTTCCCTAAAAGATTTGTCTTCTTGTAGACGGATCCTGTGGGTGGCAATTTTAGCACATCCCACATCAAACCTGTCCTTGGAGAAGATCTTCCGCCACCTGGCCAACTGGGCCCTGGCCCTCTCCTTCCATGCCGGTGGTAAGGTTGTGTTCTCCAAACAGAGCGTCTCCCAGGTAGTTTTCCCTCCTTCTTCCTTCTCCAAGTCGGACAGGGCAACTGGGGTAGCAGGATTTACTTGGCCCAACAGCATCCGGGCTGGGATTTTCACAGGGGTATCTGTGGTGTTTCTAATGCTCACTGACACCCTGCCATTTCCTTCTTCAGAACTCTTAGTGGGACTACTTCAGGGATGACTTCCAGTCCTGGGTGTGTATCCAGGGTACCCAGTTCGAGGACCACATAAGGGCCGGGTTGTTCCCAGGTGAGCTTCACAGTGGCCCTCAGACAGGTTACTTCACCCGGCTGCAACACTCTCTCCTTCTTTTCCAGTCTCCAAACTTTCCCTACCCCTTCTTCTGGGGCCTTCTGTTCCAAGACAAATCGCTGATAGGCCAACTGCAACATAGGGTGGATTCTGACTGTTGAGGTGCCCTGCTCTTGTGCTAGAGGGGCCAGTAGTCTCTTGACCAGGTCAGTGTTTGTCCCTATTATCAGGGAACTTTTGTTGGCTCCTGGTGGGCGAGGGCAGACTACTACCAGGGTGTTGAAGACTTCAGCCTCTCCGGCTACTGTGGGGTCGAAAGCCAATCTAATCGGGAGGTAGCCATCATATGGAAAACTCTGGGTTCCAATTCCCCATATTTCCAAGTCTTCTAACTTCTGCAAGAGCAAATGTCTCAGATGCTTCTGGTAGAAGTCCAGATACAGAAGGGTTTCTTGGGCCCCTGTGTCCAGAATGGCCTTCGTGTAGACTCCCTCCACTTGAATGGGGACCACTGGAGAGGGTCCCACCAATTTAGCTGGAAACTTCCTCGGGAGGCCTCCTTCCTGAGGCCCATGGGTTTTGCCTTCGGTGTTTTTTTCTTTTTCCATCTTTTCCTGGATCTTAATCCCTGTTGGGCCTGGTATGCATTGATTTCTTGCAGTTTTTGGGGTTTGGACTCCAGGTAAGAGGTATTAAGTGCTTTTGATGGGGAATTGTTCCACTCACTTCTTGGCTTCTCTTGTTTTCTGATTCCAATGGAGCTTGCTGGGGATGATGGGCACCCGGTTGACTCCTTCACCGGGGCCCCCTGGAGTTTTTCAGAACTCTTAGTGGGACTACTTCAGGGATGACTTCCAGTCCTGGGTGTGTATCCAGGGGGCCCAGTTCGAGGACCACATAAGGGCTGGGTTGTTCCCAGGTGAGCTTCACAGTGGCCCTCAGACAGGTTACTTCACCTGGCTGCAACACTCTCTCCTTCTTTTCCAGTCTCCAAACTTTCCCTACCCCTTCTTCTGGGGCCTTCTGTTCCAAGACCAATCGCTGATAGGCCAACTGCAACATAGGGTGGATTCTGACTGTTGAGGTGCCCTTCAGAACTCTTAGTGGGACTACTTCAGGGATGACTTCCAGTCCTGGGTGTGTATCCAGGGGGCCCAGTTTGAGGACCACATAAGGGCCGGGTTGTTCCCAGGTGAGCTTTACAGTGGCCCTCAGACAGGTTACTTCACCCAGCTGCAACACTCTCTCCTTCTTTTCCAGTCTCCAAACTTTCCCTACCCCTTCTTCTGGGGCCTTCTGTTCCAAGACCAATCACTGATAGGCCAACTGCAACATAGGGTGGATTCTGACTGTTGAGGTGCCCTGCTCTTGTGCTAGAGGGGCCAGTAATCTCTTGACCAGGTCAGTGTTTGTCCCTATTATCAGGGAACTTTTGTTGGCTCCTGGTGGGCGAGGGCAGACTACTGCCAGGGTGTCGAAGACTTCAGCCTCTCCGGCTACTGTGGGGTCGAAAGCCAATCTAATCGGGAGGTAGCCATCATATGGAAAACTCTTGTTTCCAATTCCCCATATTTCCAAGTCTTCTAACTTCTGCAAGGGCAAATGTCTCAGATGCTTCTGGTAGAAGTCCCGATACAGAAGGGTTTCTTGGGCCCCTGTGTCCAGAATGGCCTTCGTGTAGACTCCCTCCACTTGAATGGGGACCACTGGAGAGAGTCCCACCAATTTAGCTGGAAACTTCCTTGGGAGGCCTCCTTCCTGAGGCCCATGGGTTTTGCCTTCAGTGTTTTTTTCTTTTTCCATCTTCTCCTGGATCTTAATCACTGTTGGGCCTGGTATGCATTGATTTCTTGCAGTTTTTGGGGTTTGGACTCCTGGTGAGAGGTATTAAGTGCTTTTGATGGGGAATTGTTCCACTCACTTCTTGGCTTCTCTTGTTTTCTGATTCCAGTGGAGCTTGCTAGGGATGATGGGCACCCGGTTGACTCCTTCACCGGGCCCCCTGGAGTTTTTCAGAACTCTTAGTGGGACTACTTCAGGGATGACTTCCAGTCCTGGGTGTGTATCCAGGGGGCCCAGTTCGAGGACCACATAAGGGCTGGGTTGTTCCCAGGTGAGCTTCACAGTGGCCCTCAGACAGGTTACTTCACCTGGCTGCAACACTCTCTCCTTCTTTTCCAGTCTCCAAACTTTCCCTACCCCTTCTTCTGGGGCCTTCTGTTCCAAGACCAATCGCTGATAGGCCAACTGCAACATAGGGTGGATTCTGACTGTTGAGGTGCCCTTCAGAACTCTTAGTGGGACTACTTCAGGGATGACTTCCAGTCCTGGGTGTGTATCCAGGGGGCCCAGTTCGAGGACCACATAAGGGCCGGGTTGTTCCCAGGTGAGCTTCACAGTGGCCCTCAGACAGGTTACTTCACCCAGCTGCAACACTCTCTCCTTCTTTTCCAGTCTCCAAACTTTCCCTACCCCTTCTTCTGGGGCCTTCTGTTCCAAGACCAATCGCTGATAGGCCAACTGCAACATAGGGTGGATTCTGACTGTTGAGGTGCCCTGCTCTTGTGCTAGAGGGGCCAGTAGTCTCTTGACCAGGTCAGTGTTTGTCCCTATTATCAGGGAACTTTTGTTGGCTCCTGGTGGGCGAGGGCAGACTACTGCCAGGGTGTCGAAGACTTCAGCCTCTCCGGCTACTGTGGGGTCGAAAGCCAATCTAATCGGGAGGTAGCCATCATATGGAAAACTCTGGGTTCCAATTCCCCATATTTCCAAGTCTTCTAACTTCTGCAAGGGCAAATGTCTCAGATGCTTCTGGTAGAAGTCCAGATACAGAAGGGTTTCTTGGGCCCCTGTGTCCAAATGGCCTTCGTGTAGACTCCCTCCACTTGAATGGGGACCACTGGAGAGGGTCCCACCAATTTAGCTGGAAACTTCCTCGGGAGGCCTCCTTCCTGAGGCCCATGGGTTTTGCCTTCAGTGTTTTTTTCTTTTTCCATCTTCTCCTGGATCTTAATCACTGTTGGGCCTGGTATGCATTGATTTCTTGCAGTTTTTGGGGTTTGGACTCCTGGTGAGAGGTATTAAGTGCTTTTGATGGGGAATTGTTCCACTCACTTCTTGGCTTCTCTTGTTTTCTGATTCCAGTGGAGCTTGCTGGGGATGATGGGCACCCGGTTGACTCCTTCACCGGGCCCCCTGGAGTTTTTCAGAACTCTTAGTGGGACTACTTCAGGGATGACTTCCAGTCCTGGGTGTGTATCCAGGAGGCCCAGTTCGAGGACCACATAAGGGCTGGGTTGTTCCCAGGTGAGCTTCACAGTGGCCCTCAGACAGGTTACTTCACCTGGCTGCAACACTCTCTCCTTCTTTTCCAGTCTCCAAACTTTCCCTACCCCTTCTTCTGGGGCCTTCTGTTCCAAGACCAATCGCTGATAGGCCAACTGCAACATAGGGTGGATTCTGACTGTTGAGGTGCCCTTCAGAACTCTTAGTGGGACTACTTCAGGGATGACTTCCAGTCCTGGGTGTGTATCCAGGGGGCCCAGTTCGAGGACCACATAAGGGCCGGGTTGTTCCCAGGTGAGCTTCACAGTGGCCCTCAGACAGGTTACTTCACCCAGCTGCAACACTCTCTCCTTCTTTTCCAGTCTCCAAACTTTCCCTACCCCTTCTTCTGGGGCCTTCTGTTCCAAGACCAATCGCTGATAGGCCAACTGCAACATAGGGTGGATTCTGACTGTTGAGGTGCCCTGCTCTTGTGCTAGAGGGGCCAGTAGTCTCTTGACCAGGTCAGTGTTTGTCCCTATTATCAGGGAACTTTTGTTGGCTCCTGGTGGGCGAGGGCAGACTACTGCCAGGGTGTCGAAGACTTCAGCCTCTCCGGCTACTGTGGGGTCGAAAGCCAATCTAATCGGGAGGTAGCCATCATATGGAAAACTCTGGGTTCCAATTCCCCATATTTCCAAGTCTTCTAACTTCTGCAAGGGCAAATGTCTCAGATGCTTCTGGTAGAAGTCCAGATACAGAAGGGTTTCTTGGGCCCCTGTGTCCAAATGGCCTTCGTGTAGACTCCCTCCACTTGAATGGGGACCACTGGAGAGGGTCCCACCAATTTAGCTGGAAACTTCCTCGGGAGGCCTCCTTCCTGAGGCCCATGGGTTTTGCCTTCAGTGTTTTTTTCTTTTTCCATCTTCTCCTGGATCTTAATCACTGTTGGGCCTGGTATGCATTGATTTCTTGCAGTTTTTGGGGTTTGGACTCCTGGTGAGAGGTATTAAGTGCTTTTGATGGGGAATTGTTCCACTCACTTCTTGGCTTCTCTTGTTTTCTGATTCCAGTGGAGCTTGCTGGGGATGATGGGCACCCGGTTGACTCCTTCACCGGGCCCCCTGGAGTTTTTCAGAACTCTTAGTGGGACTACTTCAGGGATGACTTCCAGTCCTGGGTGTGTATCCAGGGGGCCCAGTTCGAGGACCACATAAGGGCTGGGTTGTTCCCAGGTGAGCTTCACAGTGGCCCTCAGACAGGTTACTTCACCTGGCTGCAACACTCTCTCCTTCTTTTCCAGTCTCCAAACTTTCCCTACCCCTTCTTCTGGGGCCTTCTGTTCCAAGACCAATCGCTGATAGGCCAACTGCAACATAGGGTGGATTCTGACTGTTGAGGTGCCCTTCAGAACTCTTAGTGGGACTACTTCAGGGATGACTTCCAGTCCTGGGTGTGTATCCAGGGGGCCCAGTTCGAGGACCACATAAGGGCCGGGTTGTTCCCAGGTGAGCTTCACAGTGGCCCTCAGACAGGTTACTTCACCCAGCTGCAACACTCTCTCCTTCTTTTCCAGTCTCCAAACTTTCCCTACCCCTTCTTCTGGGGCCTTCTGTTCCAAGACCAATCGCTGATAGGCCAACTGCAACATAGGGTGGATTCTGACTGTTGAGGTGCCCTGCTCTTGTGCTAGAGGGGCCAGTAGTCTCTTGACCAGGTCAGTGTTTGTCCCTATTATCAGGGAACTTTTGTTGGCTCCTGGTGGGCGAGGGCAGACTACTGCCAGGGTGTCGAAGACTTCAGCCTCTCCGGCTACTGTGGGGTCGAAAGCCAATCTAATCGGGAGGTAGCCATCATATGGAAAACTCTGGGTTCCAATTCCCCATATTTCCAAGTCTTCTAACTTCTGCAAGGGCAAATGTCTCAGATGCTTCTGGTAGAAGTCCAGATACAGAAGGGTTTCTTGGGCCCCTGTGTCCAAATGGCCTTCGTGTAGACTCCCTCCACTTGAATGGGGACCACTGGAGAGGGTCCCACCAATTTAGCTGGAAACTTCCTCGGGAGGCCTCCTTCCTGAGGCCCATGGGTTTTGCCTTCAGTGTTTTTTTCTTTTTCCATCTTCTCCTGGATCTTAATCACTGTTGGGCCTGGTATGCATTGATTTCTTGCAGTTTTTGGGGTTTGGACTCCTGGTGAGAGGTATTAAGTGCTTTTGATGGGGAATTGTTCCACTCACTTCTTGGCTTCTCTTGTTTTCTGATTCCAGTGGAGCTTGCTGGGGATGATGGGCACCCGGTTGACTCCTTCACCGGGCCCCCTGGAGTTTTTCAGAACTCTTAGTGGGACTACTTCAGGGATGACTTCCAGTCCTGGGTGTGTATCCAGGAGGCCCAGTTCGAGGACCACATAAGGGCTGGGTTGTTCCCAGGTGAGCTTCACAGTGGCCCTCAGACAGGTTACTTCACCTGGCTGCAACACTCTCTCCTTCTTTTCCAGTCTCCAAACTTTCCCTACCCCTTCTTCTGGGGCCTTCTGTTCCAAGACCAATCGCTGATAGGCCAACTGCAACATAGGGTGGATTCTGACTGTTGAGGTGCCCTTCAGAACTCTTAGTGGGACTACTTCAGGGATGACTTCCAGTCCTGGGTGTGTATCCAGGGGGCCCAGTTCGAGGACCACATAAGGGCCGGGTTGTTCCCAGGTGAGCTTCACAGTGGCCCTCAGACAGGTTACTTCACCCAGCTGCAACACTCTCTCCTTCTTTTCCAGTCTCCAAACTTTCCCTACCCCTTCTTCTGGGGCCTTCTGTTCCAAGACCAATCGCTGATAGGCCAACTGCAACATAGGGTGGATTCTGACTGTTGAGGTGCCCTGCTCTTGTGCTAGAGGGGCCAGTAGTCTCTTGACCAGGTCAGTGTTTGTCCCTATTATCAGGGAACTTTTGTTGGCTCCTGGTGGGCGAGGGCAGACTACTGCCAGGGTGTCGAAGACTTCAGCCTCTCCGGCTACTGTGGGGTCGAAAGCCAATCTAATCGGGAGGTAGCCATCATATGGAAAACTCTGGGTTCCAATTCCCCATATTTCCAAGTCTTCTAACTTCTGCAAGGGCAAATGTCTCAGATGCTTCTGGTAGAAGTCCAGATACAGAAGGGTTTCTTGGGCCCCTGTGTCCAAATGGCCTTCGTGTAGACTCCCTCCACTTGAATGGGGACCACTGGAGAGGGTCCCACCAATTTAGCTGGAAACTTCCTCGGGAGGCCTCCTTCCTGAGGCCCATGGGTTTTGCCTTCAGTGTTTTTTTCTTTTTCCATCTTCTCCTGGATCTTAATCACTGTTGGGCCTGGTATGCATTGATTTCTTGCAGTTTTTGGGGTTTGGACTCCTGGTGAGAGGTATTAAGTGCTTTTGATGGGGAATTGTTCCACTCACTTCTTGGCTTCTCTTGTTTTCTGATTCCAGTGGAGCTTGCTGGGGATGATGGGCACCCGGTTGACTCCTTCACCGGGCCCCCTGGAGTTTTTCAGAACTCTTAGTGGGACTACTTCAGGGATGACTTCCAGTCCTGGGTGTGTATCCAGGAGGCCCAGTTCGAGGACCACATAAGGGCTGGGTTGTTCCCAGGTGAGCTTCACAGTGGCCCTCAGACAGGTTACTTCACCTGGCTGCAACACTCTCTCCTTCTTTTCCAGTCTCCAAACTTTCCCTACCCCTTCTTCTGGGGCCTTCTGTTCCAAGACCAATCGCTGATAGGCCAACTGCAACATAGGGTGGATTCTGACTGTTGAGGTGCCCTTCAGAACTCTTAGTGGGACTACTTCAGGGATGACTTCCAGTCCTGGGTGTGTATCCAGGGGGCCCAGTTCGAGGACCACATAAGGGCCGGGTTGTTCCCAGGTGAGCTTCACAGTGGCCCTCAGACAGGTTACTTCACCCAGCTGCAACACTCTCTCCTTCTTTTCCAGTCTCCAAACTTTCCCTACCCCTTCTTCTGGGGCCTTCTGTTCCAAGACCAATCGCTGATAGGCCAACTGCAACATAGGGTGGATTCTGACTGTTGAGGTGCCCTTCAGAACTCTTAGTGGGACTACTTCAGGGATGACTTCCAGTCCTGGGTGTGTATCCAGGGGGCCCAGTTCGAGGACCACATAAGGGCCGGGTTGTTCCCAGGTGAGCTTCACAGTGGCCCTCAGACAGGTTACTTCACCCAGCTGCAACACTCTCTCCTTCTTTTCCAGTCTCCAAACTTTCCCTACCCCTTCTTCTGGGGCCTTCTGTTCCAAGACCAATCGCTGATAGGCCAACTGCAACATAGGGTGGATTCTGACTGTTGAGGTGCCCTGCTCTTGTGCTAGAGGGGCCAGTAGTCTCTTGACCAGGTCAGTGTTTGTCCCTATTATCAGGGAACTTTTGTTGGCTCCTGGTGGGCGAGGGCAGACTACTGCCAGGGTGTCGAAGACTTCAGCCTCTCTGGCTACTGTGGGGTCGAAAGCCAATCTAATCGGGAGGTAGCCATCATATGGAAAACTCTGGGTTCCAATTCCCCATATTTCCAAGTCTTCTAACTTCTGCAAGGGCAAATGTCTCAGATGCTTCTGGTAGAAGTCCCAAAACAGAAGGGTTTCTTGGGCCCCTGTGTCCAGAATGGCCTTCGTGTAGACTCCCTCCACTTGAATGGGGACCACTGGAGAGGGTCCCACCAATTTAGCTGGAAACTTCCTCGGGAGGCCTCCTTCCTGAGGCCCATGGGTTTTGCCTTCGGTGTTTTTTTCTTTTTCCATCTTTTCCTGGATCTTAATCCCTGTTGGGCCTGGTATGCATTGATTTCTTGCAGTTTTTGGGGTTTGGACTCCAGGTGAGAGGTATTAAGTGCTTTTGATGGGGAATTGTTCCACCCAATTCTTGGCTTCTCTTGTTTTCTGATTCCAATGGAGCTTGCTGGGGATGATGGGCACCCGGTTGACTCCTTCACCGGGCCCCCTGGAGTTTTTCAGAACTCATAGTGGGACTACTTCAGGGATGACTTCCAGTCCTGGGTGTGTATCCAGGGGGCCCAGTTCGAGGACCACATAAGGGCTGGGTTGTTCCCAGGTGAGCTTCACAGTGGCCCTCAGACAGGTTACTTTACCCGGCTGCAACACTCTCTCCTTCTTTTCCAGTCTCCAAACTTTCCCTACCCCTTCTTCTGGGGCCTTCTGTTCCAAGACCAATCGCTGATAGGCCAACTGCAACATAGGGTGGATTCTGACTGTTGAGGTGCCCTGCTCTTGTGCTAGAGGGGCCAGTAATCTCTTGACCAGGTCAGTGTTTGTCCCTATTATCAGGGAACTTTTGTTGGCTCCTGGTGGGCGAGGGCAGACTACTGCCAGGGTGTCGAAGACTTCAGCCTCTCCGGCTACTGTGGGGTCGAAAGCCAATCTAATCGGGAGGTAGCCATCATATGGAAAACTCTGGGTTCCAATTCCCCATATTTCCAAGTCTTCTAACTTCTGCAAGGGCAAATGTCTCAGATGCTTCTGGTAGAAGTCCCGATACAGAAGGGTTTCTTGGGCCCCTGTGTCCAGAATGGCCTTCGTGTAGACTCCCTCCACTTGAATGGGGACCACTGGAGAGGGTCCCACCAATTTAGCTGGAAACTTCCTCAGGAGGCCTCCTTCCTGAGGCCCATGGGTTTTTTTTGTTTGTATAATCTGTATTTATTGAGCAAAAACATATACACATAAACAAAAGTTCAACTTATGGCATACATGGTCCTCATCAAGCATACAATCCTGTACGGTGCAAAAGGTATAACTCGGCATCAAAAGAGACAGGTACCATTTTCCAGACAATGTAATGAAACCATCGGGGGGAACCTCACCCCCGTAACTTGCTTACCAGTCCGCTAACAATTACCGGGGTCATGGACTGAGCTTATCAAGGGGATCCCACATCTCCGTGCCCCATATGGGGAGAGGGGGCCCAAGTAGCCTCCATCAAACCCTCCCCGGGCCAAAACCGGCCCTTGGACACAAAGAGGTGGGGGAACCCTGCATGTCTAGGAGCCTCCCCTCCCAAGCAGAAGGAGAGGAGACACCCCCTGCTTAATAAGAGTTGACCCGAGCATGGGGCCGACCCCTGCAGCCAGTAAACAACCTGGGCATAACAAATAAGTGAGGATCCACATATTGAGTTAATAATAAAAATAAAAATAAAAGCACAGACAAGACAAACAAACATAAACGGGAAACAGCAGGGTAAGAAAGCCAGAAAAGGGGAATAGAAGAGAGAAGTATAGGGAAATAGGACCTCTTCCATCAGGCATGCTCCCCCTGCGTCGGCCCATGGGTTTTGCCTTCAGTGTTTTTTTCTTTTTCCATCTTCTCCTGGATCTTAATCCCTGTTGGGCCTGGTATGCATTGATTTCTTGCAGTTTTTGGGGTTTGGACTCCTGGTGAGAGGTATTAAGTGCTTTTGATGGGGAATTGTTCCACTCACTTCTTGGCTTCTCTTGTTTTCTGATTCCAATGGAGCTTGCTGGGGATGATGGGCACCCGGTTGACTCCTTCACCGGGCCCCCTGGAGTTTTTCAGAACTCTTAGTGGGACTACTTCAGGGATGACTTCCAGTCCTGGGTGTGTATCCAGGAGGCCCAGTTCGAGGACCACATAAGGGCTGGGTTGTTCCCAGGTGAGCTTCACAGTGGCCCTCAGACAGGTTACTTCACCTGGCTGCAACACTCTCTCCTTCTTTTCCAGTCTCCAAACTTTCCCTACCCCTTCTTCTGGGGCCTTCTGTTCCAAGACCAATCGCTGATAGGCCAACTGCAACATAGGGTGGATTCTGACTGTTGAGGTGCCCTTCAGAACTCTTAGTGGGACTACTTCAGGGATGACTTCCAGTCCTGGGTGTGTATCCAGGGGGCCCAGTTCGAGGACCACATAAGGGCCGGGTTGTTCCCAGGTGAGCTTCACAGTGGCCCTCAGACAGGTTACTTCACCCAGCTGCAACACTCTCTCCTTCTTTTCCAGTCTCCAAACTTTCCCTACCCCTTCTTCTGGGGCCTTCTGTTCCAAGACCAATCGCTGATAGGCCAACTGCAACATAGGGTGGATTCTGACTGTTGAGGTGCCCTGCTCTTGTGCTAGAGGGGCCAGTAGTCTCTTGACCAGGTCAGTGTTTGTCCCTATTATCAGGGAACTTTTGTTGGCTCCTGGTGGGCGAGGGCAGACTACTACCAGGGTGTTGAAGACTTCAGCCTCTCCGGCTACTGTGGGGTCGAAAGCCAATCTAATCGGGAGGTAGCCATCATATGGAAAACTCTGGGTTCCAATTCCCCATATTTCCAAGTCTTCTAACTTCTGCAAGAGCAAATGTCTCAGATGCTTCTGGTAGAAGTCCCAATACAGAAGGGTTTCTTGGGCCCCTGTGTCCAGAATGGCCTTCGTGTAGACTCCCTCCACTTGAATGGGGACCACTGGAGAGGGTCCCACCAATTTAGCTGGAAACTTCCTCGGGAGGCCTCCTTCCTGAGGCCCATGGGTTTTGCCTTTGTTGTTTTTTTCTTTTTCCATCTTTTCCTGGATCTTAATCCCTGTTGGGCCTGGTATGCATTGATTTCTTGCAGTTTTTGGGGTTTGGACTCCAGGTAAGAGGTATTAAGTGCTTTTGATGGGGAATTGTTCCACTCACTTCTTGGCTTCTCTTGTTTTCTGATTCCAATGGAGCTTGCTGGGGATGATGGGCACCCGGTTGACTCCTTCACCGGGGCCCCCTGGAGTTTTTCAGAACTCTTAGTGGGACTACTTCAGGGATGACTTCCAGTCCTGGGTGTGTATCCAGGGGGCCCAGTTCGAGGACCACATAAGGGCCGGGTTGTTCCCAGGTGAGCTTTACAGTGGCCCTCAGACAGGTTACTTCACCCAGCTGCAACACTTGACCAGTGTACTCGAGATACCTCCCCACACCTTACCCCTACCAGTTACCCCTCTTAACCACTATCTTAACTTATCCAATCTATAGTAATTTAGACCACACCGGAGTTGGAGTATAAAATGGCCACAACAGCCTTTTTATTAAAACCATATCATGTAAAGAACTCCAATATAAAATATATATTTTCAATAACTTTATTAACACAATTTTACCATTATAACTCCCAGTCTGTTGGTCTCTGATGGCACCCCCAAACTTTTGAACCCCTTTTTACACCAATACACTGCGGTACAAAATTTTTGAACCATACCAGGCCTCCAGCCGTATAACAGCTCGGAGACAACCCCTTCCCGCAGTGCAACCATACCCGTACTCCAGCGGACACCATTCCACTGGAATACACCAGAGGGGCACATACCACCGATGAGCCCCCACCACTTTAATACCATCTGTTTTCTGCCACCGTCAAAGACCAAAGACACCGCCAACACACAGCTGTTATGACGACCTTTTCCTTCACAACCTGAAAGACAAGAAAACAATAGCCAGAAAAACACCAAAACAACAGGGAGGGTGGGTGGAAAAAACTTCCTCTCCTTTCTGTCCCCACACAAAATGATGCCGAGTGCACCCGCCTCCAGCTATTTAAAGTGCCCCTCCCCTCACATTAAAATTCACCTCTGCCTCCACCCACTCACTTCTTCACCAAATGTTAACCCCGTCCTGTCTGTACTCTCCACCTTGTCATGCATGGCCCTTCATTATATTCTTTTTTGTCTCTTCATTCCGGGCCTCCCTTGACCAGTGTACTCGAGATACCTCCCCACACCTTACCCCTACCAGTTACCCCTCTTAACCACTATCTTAACTTATCCAATCTATAGTAATTTAGACCACACCGGAGTTGGAGTATAAAATGGCCACAACAGCCTTTTTATTAAAACCATATCATGTAAAGAACTCCAATATAAAATATATATTTTCAATAACTTTATTAACACAATTTTACCATTATAACTCCCAGTCTGTTGGTCTCTGACGGCACCCCCAAACTTTTGAACCCCTTTTTACACCAATACACTGCGGTACAAAATTTTTGAGCCATACCAGGCCTCCAGCCGTATAACAGCTCGGAGACAACCCCTTCCCGCAGTGCAACCATACCCGTACTCCAGCGGACACCATTCCACTGGAATACACCAGAGGGGCACATACCACCGATGAGCCCCCACCACTTTAATACCATCTGTTTTCTGCCACCGTCAAAGACCAAAGACACCGCCACAGCCTGCAAAGGGTAACCCCTTACCCTTAAGGGCCCCTCCACACCCGCAGGGCACACTGGATCTCATCCTGACTCCCCAATGCCCACAAATCCATCCCACGTCAGAAAGATGCACACCATCCCTCCGTAAATACATGCCCACATTAACCTCCAACTCCATGTGCCTACCACCAGCCCCCCGTTATTGGCAACCAACCTAATCACCAGTTCGTTAAACTTGATTCCCGCCTTATTAATCTGCGCCACTGATCTCGCCCTCCGCCACGAGGTGTACTTCATAACGTCGGACTATACTACCAACGTCCCCAGGAAGACCTCTCTAAGAAATCCGACGTTATGGCCGAGAACAGAGCCCCAATGGCTCTGATCCCCAAGTCATCCTCCCCCCACATGTAGTACCCAAACGACCTGTTGTCTATCCAACCGGGCGTACCGATCCACTCCTGGCACCACCCTACTCCACTCTATGCCCGTGAAGCCTATTCCTCCCAACGCAAGCCTCCATCCTGGGTATCCCCAACAGCCTGCCCGCCTGTCATGTATCTGCCCTCCTTTTTCCCCCAAAAGACATATGAATGCCCTACCGTCCAGATGAGGCGTGTAGAACCTCCATCTGAACTGAAAATACCACAGCACAATTCAAAAACCCCAGAAAATTACCCCATTATTACCAATAACCACACTTGCGCACCCCTTCACTTCCCACATATTTCCACTCACATCCGCTAATAAATGGGGGCGTACCTAAGAACAAAACCATCTGGACTCCCATCTCACGATCCATTTTACCGCTGCCAAATCCAACCCGCCCCGGGCAGCCCCAGTGGCCGCCCCGATGCGGAAGGAGTGTGAAGCGATATGCTTGCAGTTGTTCCCAACCGCCCACAGGCCTTTCCGGAAACCCAGCCATGCATTAAAAACGTACTAGAAAACGATCCATCCTCATGCACCAAAAAGCCCACCCCCCGGCCGTCCTAACTTCCAGAACTTCTTACACCACCCTCACTGAACAGTCCTGATCCCCGGGCAATGAAGACAGCTGTACCATCACCCCTCACACAGGGAGGGTGGCCCATTTGATCCATCTGTAACCTCCTGAACCGCAAACTCACCCTTCCGCCCGATAACTCCACGTCCTGTACCAGTAACCCCTCCGTCCTCTGTTTTTGACAGGCCCACCAACTCCCCCACCCTAAATGCAACAAAAAACGCTGTATAGAACAACTTAACCCCTTAACAGATGAACACATCCCGGCCAATGCCCCGCAAATCACTTGTGAAAGAGAAACAGAAAACAGGACTTCCTGCATTCCTATGAGGGTGATCCTTTTGACACCCCTTTACCGCCTCCCTTACCCAGAAAACCGTAGTGAAATCTGCATGCCCTGGAGTTCGAATAGAAAACGCCAAGCCTGCCCGCTTCTTCTCGATCCCTGCCACCGAACCCCTTGCCTCCATGCACCGAGTTACTAAGTAAACTACCAGCAACTCCGTCTCAGACACATCCCGCTAAGCATCCGCTAGCCGTCTGAATGCAGCCCATTCCCTCCAGATTATTTGTACATGCCACCCATGTCGACCCACTTCCTTACTTCCCAATCCGGAAAACGGGGACAGTGAAACAGCTAAAGTGTAGTCTAACCCCGGGATACGCCTAGCATAGAGAAAACGTTCACTTGTAAGCACTCCAGTCGATGACTTGCACCACCCCCAAATCGTCACCGTGCAATCTAAACTTCATGTCCCTACTCATTGCCTCCCACAGTTCTGTAGCCAATACCGCCGGAAACAGGTCCAGCAATACCAGGTGATGAATGAGCCCCTCTTCCCCCAAAGACTTAGTCCATGCCTCTGCACTCCATTACCCCTGGCAAATGCCCCAAAAAACCCAGTGAACTTTGCATCATCAGTGCCCCATCCTAAATCAAAAATTGGTCACCGGGTCCCACATCCACCCCCATTGCCCGTTGTAAGTTTCCAAGAACGTGTGCCCCACCTTCAAAACATCCCTAAGCTCCTCATAGAGTCAAATAAAATGCGTATTGGCCCGCACCCCCACTGCCGCAGCCGACCATCCTTTAACAAAAAACCCACCCATGGGAACAATTTCCCAGGAATTGGATCGCCTGACCCGTCACGGACCACCCTTTAACAAAAGGAAGCTAAATTGTCAGACATGGCGCCTGAGAAGGAGCATACCATGGGTAGACACAGATTCACATAAAATTCCCCCCCAGCAGCACCCCAAACGCCAAAACTGTCCGGATGAAACGGCAGCCGCCGGAATGCCGACTCAACGTCCGCCTTTGCATGAGTGCCCCCCACTGTGCCCACTTCAGGACCTATCAAGGAATTAACTCACCCCCTGTTTGAGAACAAGAGATAGTGAATAAGCAGAAGCTTGATCGATTCCTTCTTAACCACCACCCCCATCGGTGACACCACCAGATACACGATTGGGCTCTCCCGAAATGGCCCCCCCATACGATCTAAAGCCACCTTTTTAGCCAATGTTTTCTGAAACCACCCCCGGACTAACCAGTGAGGACCCCAAAATTTGCGCCAAGGGCGGCACGACCTCTTGAGCGAACGCACTTTTTAAAAAACCTTCCCAGAAACCCGCTCTCAGCAACTCTGCCGACGCCCTAACCAAATATCTACTTAGAAAAAAAAAAACGCATCCTTACCTCCTGCACCGGTGTCATCCTTCTTGAAGCAAAATCCCGGGGACGCTTTCCGTCTTTTGAAGCACCGAGACAAGAGGTGCGTCCCCCCACATCCAGCATTCCTGTTAAAACGACAGGACCCAACCCAACTTGCCAGATTCCTTGTTAAACTGACAGTACACCCCCACCATGTTTTTCGTTCAGTGGTACAGAGTCATTTGTCCCCCCCGACCGACCCCCTTGAAAATTGGCTTGGTGTCCCAGCCGAGGACATCAAACGCAGCCAAAGGCTGATATCCTTATGCACCCAACAAAGCGTCTGACGAACTGCCCCCCGCTGCCGACTGTTCGTAATAACGCAGTAAAGCAGTCCCAACATAACCCCCTAGGCCTCTCCCAGCGCATCCATATAACAGCACATTGCCGATCAATGTTCCCGGGTTTACTCACCTAACACGCTGGCCAAGCTGGCGAATGGCTGCAGCCTCTTGCCAAACCTCCTTGGGACCAATCGACACCTCCTCATCCCCTCATCTTCCTTTCCGGAATCGTCCGGCTTACCTTTTTCCAAATAAATTTTTTCTAGGGGCAGTAATAAGAAAATCTCGACATACTCACCTTTCCAATTTTGTCTCTCACCCCCTGGTCAGGTGAGCCCCCCAAGGGGCCCTTCAAAGCAAACGCAAACCTCACACTTAGCGGCATCGGCGATACGTACTATAACCGCTATGGCCACCACAGCAGGATCCCCCGCGTTCACCCCCACGGCCATACTCACCTGATCACCTCCAACAATGTTCCGTCACGGTCCCCGTAGTGAACACGGGTGCCACCACCTTAACCGACCCCTTTACCTGCCCGCCTACCCACAGCGCCACCTGCGGGGGACCCCCTTCACCCACGAACATCGCTGCACCAAATCCCTCAATAATCTGCAATAGGGCCACTGCCCCGGGAGAGGCAGGCTGGTTGCCCGCCACCCCCGCCACAGCATCCCTGACCCCCGGCGTGGCCCCCACACCGTTGGCAACGCCCCCCCAACCCCACACCCAACAACTCACACAGTGCGTTCGTCAAATCAACAGGAGAAATGATAGTGGTAGACTTACCGGGCTGACGGGGCACGTCCCCCCCCCACAGCCGCAGATCTCGCCTCCCCTGGTGCTGCGACCCCTCTGCGATCCTCCTCTACCGATCCGAACAGCTCCCCTTCTGACCTCCGCTCCCAGGCTGGAAGCATGGCGTGATGAGCCCCCCAGGCGAAACTTACCTGGAGGCAGCGACTCCCCTTGGCGCCGAATTGAAGTCCCCTCCTGGGGATCCACCACCACCTCCCTGCAGCGCCTGCGCCCTCTTAACGAGCCCCGGGTAGGCCGCGACACCTGATCACTGCTGTTCTGCACGTCCCTCAGCCCACTGCTTCACCCAATACCGCCAGCCTCGTCTGGTAGAGGCCCTGCGGACGTGGCACCGCTTCTCCCCCGCTGAACCTCCCCTTCCCTGCCGCCTGCACAGAAGGGGGGGTCCCACTTTCTGAGGTCCTCCGCCGCGAGGGCGAAGCATGGGCGCCATTACAGTCTGTAGCCCCGCCCCCTGCCGTTGCCGCGTGTACCGTCCGGCTCACCCCACGGCTGAAGCAGGCGCACGCCTTTCCAGGGGTGGGCCGACGAGTCAGCCTGTGGGCTCCTGTTGTGGCAATTTTTTTATTTATTTTTGGGGGGGGGGGGCGCGAATCGTGGGGGGGGGCAGCCGCGAATCGCGGGGGGGTGCCGCGAATCGCGGGGGGGTCGCGGGGGGTGCCGCGAATCGCGGGAGGGGGGGTGTGCCGCGAATCGCGGGAGGGGGGGGCGCGTCTGCTGAGGCCCCAGGCCAAATCGGGCCCCAAACAGACGTCCTGTTATGATGGCCCTGAATGAGGGCACTAACCTGGTCTCCCAGACAGTCTGGCCCCTTCGTCGCCGCAGCCGCCCGCAACCGAGCGAGGATCAAAGCCACGTCCACCATTTTGTCTAAGGAGAGAAGTGAAAAAACTTCCTCTCCTTTCTGTCCCCACACAAAATGATGCCGAGTGCACCCGCCTCCAGCTATTTAAAGTGCCCCTCCCCTCACATTAAAATTCACCTCTGCCTCCACCCACTCACTTCTTCACCAAATGTTAACCCCGTCCTGTCTGTACTCTCCACCTTGTCATGCATGGCCCTTCATTATATTCTTTTTTGTCTCTTCATTCCGGGCCTCCCTCTCTCCTTCTTTTCCAGTCTCCAAACTTTCCCTACCCCTTCTTCTGGGGCCTTCTGTTCCAAGACCAATCGCTGATAGGCCAACTGCAACATAGGGTGGATTCTGACTGTTGAGGTGCCCTGCTCTTGTGCTAGAGGGGCCAGTAATCTCTTGACCAGGTCAGTGTTTGTCCCTATTATCAGGGAACTTTTGTTGGCTCCTGGTGGGCGAGGGCAGACTACTGCCAGGGTATCGAAGACTTCAGCCTCTCCGGCTACTGTGGGGTCGAAAGCCAATCTAATCGGGAGGTAGCCATCATATGGAAAACTCTGGGTTCCAATTCCCCATATTTCCAAGTCTTCTAACTTCTGCAAGGGCAAATGTCTCAGATGCTTCTGGTAGAAGTCCCGATACAGATGGGTTTCTTGGGCCCCTGTGTCCAGAATGGCCTTCGTGTAGACTCCCTCCACTTGAATGGGGACCACTGGAGAGGGTCCCACCAATTTAGCTGGAAACTTCCTCGGGAGGCCTCCTTCCTGAGGCCCATGGGTTTTGCCTTCGGTGTTTTTTTCTTTTTCCATCTTTTCCTGGATCTTAATCACTGTTGGGCCTGGTATGCATTGATTTCTTGCAGTTTTTGGGGTTTGGACTCCAGGTGAGAGGTATTAAGTGCTTTTGATGGGGAATTGTTCCACCCAATTCTTGGCTTCTCTTGTTTTCTGATTCCAATGGAGCTTGCTGGAGATGATGGGCACCCGGTTGACTCCTTCACCGGGGCCCCCTGGAGTTTTCCGCCGGCTGGCGGTAAGTGCCATGGGTCTTCCTTGGACTAGGTCACACTCGCCCGAAGTGGCCAACTCCTCCACAGTTAAAGCAGACAGCTTCTCCTCTATCCCGCGGGGAGACTGGTGTTGAGGCACCCTGGAACAGTTCTTTCCTGACTTCTTCTTTCTCTGTGACTCCTGAGTTTTTGGCCATTAGAGAGATCAGCATTTCTAATACTTGGGTCATCTGTGACTTCAAGACAGCCACCTCCGAGTCCTGTTCAGTGGCCATGGCGGATCTGACCCCAACTGAGGGGGAAAGAGTGGGTTTCTCGGTCGCCTGTTGGTCTTTCAGCAGAACCTCTTCATCCCTTATTATTCGCACAAGGTCGGGATAGTTCAGGGACATGATTCCTCCAGAGGTTTTCAGATGGAGCCAGACTGGATCTGAGCGCAATGCTCCCCTCAAGATCTGCTTCATCCTAGCCGCATCTATGGCTTGTGGCACCATCCCCTTCTTAAGGACAATTTGTCAGAGCATTTTGTTTAATCTTCGAACGTATTCAGACTGTCTTTCTCCTGGCTGTTGAAGGGTATGTTCGAACTGGTAAACGAAATCAGCAACTTTTTGCAACTGGCCAAATTCTTCCTGCAACATAGCCAGATAGTCATAGGCAGTACAAGCAGCATTGCTGAACCTAAGGTTCTTCACGGCTTCAGCAGCAGCACCCTTTAGACTTTCACTTATGCGCTGCTTCTTTTGGGCTTCCGGTACTTCCCATCCTTCCACAGCCTGCATCGCTTGTTCAATCCAGGTGTCAAAGTCCTCTTCTCCGAGTGGCACAGGTTGTTTTCCTGAAAAGATCCTGAGCTTCCGGTACCCGGCCTCTACGTGTACCATATTACTCTTCTGGCACTTCGTGACAAGGTCCCCTAAAGCGTTTCAAAGTTCAGGGCCTATAGTGGTTAGAGGTGCCCCAGAGGCCATCTTCTCTTTTGGATTCCTTGGAGTTGTAGGTGATTGCGGAGGTTCCTTCTTTATATCCTTCGTGTGTGCCAATCGGTATGTCTTATTGTCTATGGACTGCACGCTCTGACCTCTGAAATTCTCCGGTATCTCATCCCTCCATTCTATCAGCGCGAAGGTGCGGGAATTCCCTTCGTCTGGCCTGAGGTCAATTAACCATCCTTCATGGCACGGGGATAAGAGCTCTATGAGCCGTTCTATGTCACTCCCCAACCAATCCTCTCCGGGGAGTTCAATCACTGCAGCCATGTCCAGGGAAACATCCGTGGATAAACACCACTGGGTCACTGTTAACAGATCCATGCCGGTACTTCTGGCATGCTTGATTGCAGCGTACAGGATCCCGGACTCTGAGCCCCCACGTGTAGCGATACCCCCAGCTAAGAGAGCCGTTGGTATGATTTTCGGGCCTGTAACGCACCGCTGTCAACCCCTAGTAATTGGCTCTACCCTCTCTCGGCACAGCTAGTAGGGGATGATAGGATTGTGGAACCTATAGCTTTAGGTAACACAATCCGGCAACAAAGGCACACTGTGATACTATATGGCTGACACTAACCGTCTCTTCTGCACAGTAATAACACCAAACAACTTGTCTGCTTAATCCTAATACTTTTACTGAATGAAATAGATCAGCAGATAAACAGTACACAGTAATATATGCAGAGCCCTGCAATAAAAGGTATTTATCAAGCAAACAGATATACAATCCTGTACACATACAGCTAACGAACATCTCTTCTGCACAGTAATAACACCAAACAACTTTTCTGCTTAATCCTAATACTTTTACTGAATGAAATAGATCAGCAGATAAACAGTACACAGTAATATATGCAGAGCCCTGCAATAAAAGGTATTTATCAAGCAAACAGATATACAATCCTGTACACATACAGCTAACGAGCCCCGCTTGCAGCTCCCCTCCCTCGTGGGCAAGATGGCGCCCAGCAGTGTCTAAACTTAGAAGTCAGGCCTGACTGTTCTATATGCAAGTTCCGTAGAGAAGGATCTTCGCTAGCAAATGGTGGTGCACTTTTTTGAAGATAAATTGTAATCCACAGGATTAGGTACTGGTAACTCGATGGATAACAGAAAGTAACTAAGCTACTCAATGCACTGTCCCTCCGCAAATGCAGACTCTAAACGGTGGGTCCTAAACCATAGACACAAGGCCTAGAGATCCTGTAATAATCTTTAAACAGGTGCTCTCTCACCCAACCGGATCAGTCAGTGTCAGTGTCTTCCGTAGCTGTGTCTCGGTACACAGGTCCCACGACACCCGGGTCTTCGGTCCCCCTGGAAGTAGTAAACAGGCGGCAGGATCAGACGTCCCTCGGGCTCCTCAGTGGAAACGGAAGGCTCTTTGGAAGAACAGGGCCCAAACTTCAGGCCCTGTCAGGAACAACAGACTCAGCACAGAGTTCCACTTGCTGGGCGGGCGATGTCCAAAGAGAGCGTTCTCCGGTCCTCCCCCTTCTTAAATAGCCCACCCCAGCAATCCTTGCACGGGGCAATGCACCCTGGGTGTCCCGCTGTACCCTGGGTACAGTAGTCTCTGGGTCCTTAAAGCAACACCCCGCTACATATATATATATATACAGTATATACAGCATACAGTATATAGTTTGCATATAACAAAAAGTAGTATTCATTTACATTAATGACATCAAGAAACAGTGTGTCTGATTCAGTTTCCTCTTTTCATGATATTTAGCCTGGTGTTGCCGTATTTATAAAAAAAATAATGAAATTAAGGTACATTTTTCGAGAGATGTGTATATGACTCCAGGCAGTTCACCTACTCCCCCCCGCATTCTCCAGTCTCACTAGTAACCTAAACTGTCTGAGTTTCTAGCATAGCATCTGCTTTTCATAACTTGCCCGATTATGACCTGGCTGTGCTTCTTCAACATTTTTGTGTTTCCCCAATTTGTCAAATCATTTATTTACCATTCTCCTTTCTATCAGCATACATATTTTCCCAGAACTACTTTGCTTATTTTAATAATAGATTTCTATGACATATTTAATTCAACTGTAGCATGTTATGGAGATTGTGGTGGCAGGTTTCCTAAATTATTTAGTGGTACAGGGCAGCAGCTACTGTTATATTACTAGCTGGAAAGGACTCAAGGTGGCCAAAGGAAATTGTTTAGTTCACACTACTCAACCGTCGATAATATAAAATATATTGTGACAATGCGAGGCCTCAGTTTAATCATCTGGATCTAGTCTGATGCCGCGTACACACAACCGTTTTTAATGTCATTGAAAAAAACAGCATTTTTCTCGACTTGATTTTTCGTGTTTCCTCTCAAGCCTGCCTTGCCTACACACTATCGTGGAAAAAAATGCTTGAGCAAAGCGCGGTGACGTACAACACGTACAACGGCACTATAAAGGGGAAGTTCCATTCGGATGGCGCCACCCTTCATGTTAGTAAAGTTTGTTGAGCGACGATTCACGCTTTTCAGCTTCGTGCTTTTCAGTCCATTAAAGCGTGACAAATCTGCTATCTCCATTACGAACGCTAGTTTTAGCAGAACGAGTGCTCCCGTCTCATACTTGATTCTGAGCATGCACATTTTTTTTCACGTCGTTAAAGCACACACATGGGCATTTTTCATGATGAGAAAAACGACGATGTAAAAAAACGACGTGAAAAATTAGAGCATGTTCCAATTTTTTCATGGCCATTTTTCACGTCGTGAAAAATGCTCTGAAGCCCACACACGATCATTTTTAATGACCATTTAAAAAAAAATAAAAAAATCTCGTCATTAAAAACGGTCGTGTGTACACGGCATGAGAAGCTCCAGCGGATGGTTTGTGAGTAGAGAAAACTGTCCTAAGTTTTCTTAGGATTTGGTAGTTCCGAATTGGGGCCTGTAGCTTGAAGGTTCCAAAGAGTCTTAGGCTGTGTTCACACATATGCGAATTGGATGCGGCTTTCTAGGGTAGCTAGTCTGTCCAGTGGGACTGGAGGAAGTCTGGAAGTTTATAAAAGAAGGATCATAACCAGGGCTTTTTTTTCTCAGACAATAGGTGCAGGAACTCCCCCGTTCCGAGTCACCCCTTTTCTCCAGCCCTACCCACCTCCCAGTACCCTCCCTTTTAGACAATATAGGACCAAGTATCATTTTGTGGTGCTAAGTAATTTGTATGGAATTTGGTAATGATATCAAGAAAAGCAGAAAAATAGATCCCCTGCAGCCAGCAACAATAGATCCCCCTAACAACAATGGACTACCCACAACCAAATTTCCCCACCAGCAACAATAGACTCCCGGCAGCATCAACAGATCTCTGCACAGCCAGCATTAATAGTCTCTCTGGCTGCCATCAACAATAGACCCCCCCTAACAGTAGATCTCTTTCATCAACAACTGACCCCCCCAGCAACATAAGACCCCCCCATCAACAATAGGTCCCCAACCAGCAACAATAGACCTCCCCAGCAACAATAGACCCCCCTGCAAAAATAGATCCCCAGCAGTGAGCATCAATACCCTGCAGCACACCCCAGCACCCCTTGTCATTACATACAGTCAGTCCAGGAGGTGCTGGAACTGCTTTCCCCCATGTTCCTGCTGAAAAAAAGCCCTACAGAGAAAAGGGAGCCGCTCAGGTGTAGAAATCCTCAAAATTACCTCCTCCCAGCAGCCAAGGGTGCAGGCAATGCCAATATCAGCAAACAGGAACAAAAACATTTTCTGGATAGCAGCACTCCAAAAATAAAAGCCTTTATTTTAAAATTCAGGAATCCAAATACTATGAATAAGCACTTTTACAGTGTGAAACGCGTTAGCCAGTTTTTGACCAGTGTGACGTGATGTGCAGTGTGTATTTGGATTCCTGAATTTTAAAATAAAGGCTTTTATTTTTGGAGTGCTGCTATCCAGAAGACTTTTTTGTTCCTGTTTGCTGAAAAAAAGCCCTGATCATAACACAGGGGAGGGCTAAAGAACTTGGAGGCCAGTAGCTGGCCCGTGTAGCAAGGTACTGCAACGGTGGCTGAAGCGAGCCTAGGAGCCAGGTGGCTTGGTATTTTCATTATTTGTTTTCTGGAGAAGAACTACTGCATGGGCAGTCCATTTGTGGTGGACTTCTACTTTGCTTTTCATTTAATAAAAGTGGGCTGCCGAGTCCTTAAAGGGGTTGTAAACCCTCGTGTTTTTTCACCTTAATGCATCCTATCCAATCATGGCTCATTGCTCTTAGTCCCGCCCCACACTATAAAAGTATTCTTTCAATAGTGGCCATTTTTTGTGTGATATCAGCATGGAGAGAGATAGAACAGGGCTCTGTTCAGTGCTACTAGAGAGTTAGGCCGCGTACACACGACCGGTTTTCTCTGCAAAAAACGACAAGAAAACTGCCGGGAGAGCTTTCTTGCCGAGAAAACCGGCTGTGTGTACGCGGCTTTCAGTTTTCTCGTCAAGAAAACTGCCCAGATTCTCGACGAGGAAAAAGAAGACCTGCGGTCTTTTTTCTCGTCGAGAATCTCGTTGGCCTGTTTCTCGACGAGAAACCTGAGCGTGTGTACACTTATCTGTCGCCGTGGAAACCCGCGCATGCTCGAAATGACTTCGACGCATGAGCGGTAGCTTCCTAGGCATAGGCATAGGGTGTAGCAAGATGGCGGCGACGGCATCGAATGTGACAAGCGCACGCTTGTCGTAGTCGATGACGTCACCGCGTTCGTGCCATTCAAAAGAACGGCTGACGAGAATCTCGGCCGTGTGTACGAGGCTTCTGTGTGCTATAGTGTGCTATAGTGATTCTATTGTCAGTGTAGAATATCAGTTAAGTGTGAATCTAGTGAGTGACCATTCAGTGTGAGTGTAGTGAGTGACCATTCATTTTTACTTTAGCGTCACTTTATTGTGAATCTAGTGATAGTTCAAGTGATTGCAAAGGCTCGTTTTTAAAAAGAAATGTATAACAAACATGTCATACTTACCTCCTCTGTGCAGTTGGTTTTGCACAGAGCAGCCCAGATCCTCCTCTTCTCAGGTCCCTCTTTGCTGCTCCTAGTCCCTCCCTCCTTTGAGTGCCCCCCAGCCAGCAGTTTGCTACAGGTAGCACCCAAGCCGAGTCAGAGCTCCTTGTATCCATTCAGACATGGACCCCCAACCTGGCCCCGCCCCTTCTCTCCCCTGGTTGGCTGACTGACTTTGATTGACAGTTGCGGGTGCCAATTGCGCCACTGCTCTGTCTCAGCCAATCAGGAGCAGTGTCCTGGATGGCTGAGGGGAACATGGACATCGCTGGAGAGAGAAGGGGCTCAGGTAGGTAATTAGGGGGTACTGGGGGGGCTTCTACACACAGAAGTTTTTTTTATCTTAATGCATACAATGTATTAAGATAAAAAACCTTCTGCCTTTACAACTCCTTTCTGTCCATGTGAGTGTAGTGAATATAACGCAGTATATTTCAGTGCAGTACTGCAAGTTTAACGCTGTATATTTCAGTGCGTTAGTGCACGTTTAACGCAGTATATTTATGTGCTTTACTGCACATTTGACACCGTATACAGCAGTGCGTCAGTGCAGTTTTACTGCAGTATATTATAGTGTATCAGTGGAGTGTGTCTGTGTAGTGAGTACTCAAGTTAAAGTGCACCAAACACCACTTTCCACTGATTAAAGTGCATCCGCGTTCACATTTCCACATCTTTATTACATTTTGTTAATAAGCACCTCCCCCATCATGTCTGGGAGAACAATAAGGAGAGGCAGTAGTTCTCATGAGACTGTGAGGGGGCCAGCAGCGTATGTGTCCACAGGCAAAGGTGGACGTGGTCAGTACTCAGGCAGGACATCATTTCCTCTGTTTAGTGATGTTGCTTGTGCTATCCAGCCACAGCATGCAGAGGAGGTGGTGGACTGGCTTACTAAACCATCCTCATCCTCCTCATCCTCCGTCACCCAAGCAGAGACTGGTGCAGAGTCCACTGCAGCTGCCAGAGTGGCTAAATCTGCCTCCTTGTCCACAGATATTCCTGCCATAGACCCAGCATCAGGCATTGAGGAGTCAGCTAAGTTATTTGAACACAGCGTCAGCCCTTTGCTCCTTGACGATGCACAGCCATTACTCGATTCAGATGTTGGTTCTGAGGTTGAGAAAGGCAGGAACATGAGTCTTCAGAGAGGGGAGAACACTGATACACAAATTGGCAGTCATGTTCCCCCAGCCACAGCGTATTGCCAAGTTGTCTCCAGTGGTAATGAGGATGGAGGAGATGATGATGATGAGGTCACTGATGTGACTTGGGTGCCAGATAGAGCAGAGGTGGAAAGTGAGAGTAAGGCACAACCCTAACGAGGCAGCCATCATGGAAGAGTAGAGAGCAGCCACCCTATTCCATCACATTCTGGAGCTGTTATCTCTCGGCCCACTTCCCACAGTGCTGCTCATGCACTGTACTGTCACCATTTGAGGAGGCCACAAGGTTGGTGAACCGTGACAATGCATGCATCAGTGACACAATCCCTGTTGTTTTCCTGCAGGAGCAGACTCTGCGTGGCATTATGGACAGGGCACTTGAGGCAGAGCAGCGGGAGGAAGAGGAGGACTTCCTTTCCTCTCAAGGCCCACTTTATGCAGACACCATTGTTCCTACGCCACAGAACACACAAGAGAAAAGGGAGAGGGAGAAGGATTCTGGCAGTTCTGGAGGCATTGAAGCAGAGGAAAACATGCGTCAAACAGTAAGAGATGGTTTTCCACCCCAGAACCCTTGGGAGTAGTACGTGGCTTGGAGGAGGCAGTTCCAGTTATTATAATCCTCAGTGCCCCCGAGGAGTCTGCTTCTCATGCCCCCAGGAAATTTTCGGTGCATGGGCTCCTTCATGCTTCAAAGCCTGCGAAAGGACCCAAGAATACGTGAGGAGTAGTGGTTGGCAACCCTCCTTGACCACTGTTACAAGGGGAAAGTCTCAGAACTCATCCCATCCCCACAGAGAGTGCAGAAGATGAAATCTCTTGAGGATACCTTAAAGAGGAGTTTATCTAACACTTTTCCTGACTCTGGTAGGTTACAGTTTCATGGAAAACTTTGTTTTGAGGCTTCTGTTGGTCAAGAGAGGAGCGGTGAAGAAGGCGGCTGCCTAAGTGCTGTCCTGGCCCCTCCCTCCTTTGAGTGCCCCCACAGTAAGCAGCTTGCTATGGGGGCACCCGAGCCAAGTCACAGCTCCCTGTGTCCATTCAGACACGTAGCTGCGACCCAGCCCCGCCCCCTTTCTCTCCTCATTGGCTTACTGACTTTGAATGACAGCAGCAGGAGCCAATGGCATCGCTGCTGTGTCTCAGCCAATCAGGAGGAAGAGTCACGGACAGCAGAGGGACTTGTGGACATCGCTGGAAAGATATGGGCTCAGGTAAGTATATAGACATCTCACATTCCTGTTCATTAACGTCTATTTCTTTATGTGCCCGTCCGGAGCGTCATAGGTACGCGACGGATAGCGCACTGACGTCACTACGTCTGCGTCGTTTACCGGCGCTTTCTGACGCATGCGCAGATGTCTTTGAGACACCATTTAAAGCTCTCAAGGACCAGTCGGAGTCCACACGAGGTACCTCACGCAGCGATCATTGGGACACCCGGGATCCCTACAGGTAAACTCTTATAGGACAGTTCCTTGAAACTTTGTATTTTGTTTATTTACCTTGGACAAATTTAATGCTATATCTACCTATTGTCCCCTGTTTTTCCATCCATATTACCCTTTAGATTCTCTGGATTTAAATCAGATTGAAACGATGCACATATTTGCTTCATCACTACAATAGTGCATATTGGATGCAATTTTTGTATTGAGGACTCCCTCTACTTTTGAAGCCGTTTCAAGTTTCCACCAGACACCTCCCTGATCTGGAATACTTTTCCATACTGGTAGGTTTCCTTGGACACACATTATACATGTAATGAATTCACACTATCTATATATGGGACTTAAGTTAGGGTCTATAGGGCTAGGGTCTATGGGGGGACTTTACTACATATTAGGGACTCACTAATGTGATTTCCCCCTTTTGCCTCCCACCCTTCATAAATTTGTCTTTTAGATAATTACCTTACCGGATTCCTTGGTCTCTCTCTGGCCTGTCTGCGTGTCGTCGCCTGGGGACCCCCGTTGTTGGGATATTGGACCCCATCGATCTTGGAGCCTCCTCATTGGTGGGGTGTTCTCTTTTTTCACCCCACATTTACTGCCGTGCATGTGGTCCCCCGGTGCACCAAATATTAATTTCTCTTTGGATAGATTACTGTAAGCATATATTTATTTAATATATATATTTTTTTATATGACTGTTTGTAATGTATGTATATGCATACATCGTGATATTTATCTGTACTATATTATGTATTCAACAGAGTTTGTCTGTCTTATTGAACTGTATGTCTACAATTCCCCCGAAGAAGGGCGTAACCGAAACAGCTGTCGGGTTTGACTATCAATGTTTCAATTTTTCTCCTTACCCACGTAACCAATTTTCTGGACTTGTACACAATTCATGTGATTTATATTCATTTGTCCTTTTTGTACTTATTTATTAAATCTATACAATTTCAATATACTTTGTGTGTTTTGCAGTCACTTTCAAAGTCCCACCTCTGAGGGGGTTTTTTGTTTTTTACAGGTAAGTATAAGGGGGGGGGGGCTGAGGGGGGCTGCTAGACACAGGAGGCTTTTTATGTTAATGCATAGAATGCATTAGGATAAAAAAAACTTCTGACTTCACAACCACTTTAAAGTATATGTGAACTCTCACCTTGTAAAACAACTAATTCAGTTTAAAATAGAAAAAAGGGAAAACGTTAGTATATAGATATAAAAAAATATTATAAATACTATTTTTTCCCCTTTTTTTATAAGTGATCACATACCCTATGTTCTCAGCTGTGTAAGCAGCTCAGAGAGCTGGGAAAGGAGAAACTGCAGCACACTGGCCTTCCCAGTGAATAGCTGGGTCAAGACAAGTTTGACAAGTCTGATCATTTGAGCACAGCATGCTACGTCCTAGGACAGCTAGAAAACTGACCACACTGAGCTCTCATGCCTAATGTGGTCATTTTTTAATAGGAAAGCAGAGAGACTGGCAGGAATACCAGGGATTTCATACAAAGGAAACATTACAAAGAGAACAAGATACTTTTTTATACAAGTACATGGTACAGCAGGCACATATCAGGAATATGAAATGTTGGGTTTACATATTCTTTAAAGTTCAAATTTCAACACTTCCAACTCTCCTTGCTCTGACAATGACTATTCTTTAACAAACTGTTGTACTTTAGACAAGCACCATTTCCACTACTGAGTCTGATGCCGCGTACACACGATCGTGATTCATGGCGGTTAAAAAAACGGCGTGAATCATGACATGAAAAAAGAGGGAATGGCTTGTTCCCCCACACACGGTCGTTTTTCCCGTCATTTTTTCTCTTGTCGAGAAAAACGACCGTGTGTAGGCTCCGTGGCAGTGTTTCCCTATGGGAAAACTGCCGCGGAAAAAAATGACAGGAAAAACGACGAGAAAAATTAGAGCATGTTCTAATTTTTCTCGTTGTTTTTAATGCCGTTTTTCACGTCGGGAAAAATTACAAAAAGACCACACACGGTCGTTTTTCTTGTTGAAATTTTTTTTTTAATTTTTCACGACGTGAAAAATGATCGTGTGTACGCGGCATAAGGCCTCGTACGCGCGGCCGAGAATCTCGTCAGGAAAAAACTTGTTGTTTTTCTTGTCCCGGCCAAGTGTACACACGCTCGATTCAAAGAACCCGCGGTGACGTCATCGACTACGATGAGCGTGCGCTCGTCACATTCGATGCCATCGCCACCATCTTGCTACACCCTACCTATGCCTAGGAAGCTACCGCGCATGCGTCAAAGTAATTTCGAGCATGCACGGGTTTCCACGGCGACAGGTAAGTGTACACACACACACACTTTTCTCTTCGAGAAACATGCTGACGAGAATCTCGACAAGAAAATGGAGAATCCTGACAGGAAAATAGAGAGCAGGTTCTCTATTTTTCTCGTCGAGATTCTTGTCGGTTTTCTTGACAAGAAACCTGAAAGCCGCGTACACACGACCGATTTACTCGGCAAGAAAGCTCTGCCAGCAAGTTTCTTGCTGGTTCTTGCCGAGAAAATCGGTCGTGTGTACGAGGCTTTTGAAGTCGGAGTGTGTTCAAGTTCTTCTATGGGTTCTGTGGCCCATAGGTCTGTAGGCCCTCTGAGATTATGGTCAAACATAACATGGAAGGGTAAGCAACCTGTCAAGTCATGTACTGTATGACTGTATTTCCAGACCACTTTGGCTAAGTAATAAGTCTATTTACTTTGTTTTTCACAAGCTAAACCTCTAAGATGTTATATCAGGGTGTGTTTGAACAACTCACATGCCCCATTGCCTCTTGGATGGTACAGGGTAGTGTGTGACTTTCCCCATTTTTACTAAAAATCTATTTGGCATGCAGCTCTGCAAGCTGTTATGAAATCATCTTATATTCATTAGTTAAGCCAACTTTTTTTGCTTTTGCCTAGAAGTACTGTTTTTCCATTTCCTAATTAAGAGAGACACTGGTGATGTAGCTCACAGTTGCATCCTGGGAAGGCTACATCACCAGTGCCTTCTCCTTCAAATGATGTGCACTGTCACATGCTCCAGGAGGCAGACCCAGAGTTCTAAGAATTGGATTAGATGGATTCTTCTGCTTTTAGTGAAAATTGCCACTGTAAAGAATGAGGAGGAAAATGAAAAATAAGCAATTCAAAGAATAAAAGCCTGCAATTATCTATAAGTATCTGTATGTAGCCTGCCATGCCTAAACATTTATAAATGTCACTTTGTTGTAATTGTAGCACTCACCCCTGGAGGGCCAAATAGCATCTCCAGTACACATGCAGCATCCCAAGGGCAGCAGCTCCAGGCCAAAAGCACTTTGAGCATGCCTCACAAATATTTATCACCTCTCCAGCCACCTTCTGGGCACCCCTTCCCAGGGATTGGCTAGGGTTTGATAAATTTTCACAAATTAGTGGTTGGTCCTCCTATTCTATTTTCTGAAAGCTTCCTCCAAAAGCAGACAGAAGCAGTAAACCACTGACCTTAAGGAAACCCTGACCACACCAAAAAATAGTTAAATTCCCCACTGAATACAGTGAAGCCTAAAACAAAATTTTCCCTTACTTTGAGCAGGGCACTACGTAATTTTTATCAAAAGGCTAGGGTTTATCTTTAATGCTTAGTGAATGGCAACATTCTTGGAAGAACTTTTGAAACAGGATGCATGGTCTAAATGTATCCTCTGTGAAGAGCCATAAGGAAGGCAGACTTGCTTTCACAACCAGACACAACAGCATTTTTCCCAGCATTACATAGGGAGCAAATTTTCTGCTGCAGGCACTAAATCCCCAGGTCTACCATCAACCACGGAAGCTGGTTTCTATAGTCATTGTTCTCTAGCACAGTCTCTACAAGGGTGCGAAAGAGGGAGAATGGAACCACTCACCATAATGAAAGCCTTGAAACTTTTATTGAATCATCCAACGCATAGATTACTACATCAGATTTACAGACCCTCTAATGTGTTTCACTCAGCAGGAGCTTACTTGTGATGCACTAACCAGCTTTTAAATGAAAACATCTAACAATTTATTAATGTGCAGAATGAAAAAAATTGTTTCGTTTTGTTTAGATGCGTTATTTACATAAGTTTGTTTAGTTAAATTTGTTTAATCCGTTTAATTTCTTTTCGGAATTCGTTTCATTTATTCATATTCAAATTGATTTGAATTTTCGAATTTGAATCAATTCGAAAGGTTTTCAAAACAATTTTGAATAGTTTTCTAATTCGAATAGTGTTCTTATTTCAAATAGTTTTCGAATTGTTTTCAAATTGGAAACGTTTTTGAATTGTTTTCCAATTTCCAAAGAGAATAAAATAGAATAGAAAATAAAGGAATAGAATAGAAAAAAATAGAATAGAATAGAAAAGAATATAACAGAAAATAAAAGAATAGAATATAATAGAGTAAAACAGAACAAAATAGAATAAAAAAAACCCCAGAATAGAATGGAATAGAATAGAATAGAAAGTAATAGAATAAAAAAATATTATAATTAAATAGAAAGATTATAACCATCTTCTGAAATTTGAATAGAATAGAAAAGAATAGAATAAAAAAGACAATAGAATAGAAGAGAAATAATATAACCATTTTCCAAAATTCAAATAGGTTCATTTTGAATTTGAATAGAATAGAAAATAATACAGTAGTATAGAAAAAAACAACAGAATAGAATAGAGTAGAATGAATATAAACGTCTTCCTATTCAAATATATTTTTTTCTATCCTATTGAAATTCGAATTGATTCTATTTGAATTTTGGGAAATGGTTATATTCTTTCTATTCTGTTCTATACTATTCTACTCTATTGTTTTTTAAATTGTATTCTTTTTTTATTTGCTTATTCTATTCTATTATTTTATTTACTATTACTATTCTATTCAAAGTTATTCTATTCTAAATTCGAATTTGGGAAGATTGTTATCTTCTTTCTATTCTGTTCTATGTTGTTGTTTTTTCTACACTATTCTGTTATTTTCTATTCTATACTGTTGAATAGATTCTATTAGAATGTTGGAAAATGGTTATATTCTTTTATTCTATTCTATTGAAAGAAAAACCTAATGAGCAAAGGGTGGTGGTTGCTAATGCCATCCTACCCATGATTGGCCAATTAGGAAGGGATGAGGATTGGATTTTTTGGGCACTGATACAACGACAATCAAGTCATATAAAAATATATATTTTATTACATACAAAAAACTATACAATTAAAACATAAGCCAAACCCCACAACAATGGAAACAGCGTATGTAGGTAACGGAGCCACCTGTTACAATCTGTTTAGGGTGTTCTATTCTATTTTATTCTAAAACTATTCAAATTCTAAAACTTGCCGAATTTGAAAACTATTCAAATTTGAAAACTATCAAATTCGAAAAGTATTAAAAAACTATTTGAAAACGATTCAAATTCAAATTTCGTCCGAATTTTTCTTTTTGTTATTTCGGATTTAAAAAAAAAATATTACTATTGAAATATGTAATATTTTGTATTGTATTGTATTGAATTGTAAAAATGAAAATTCGTTCAAATTTAAATTTGGAACAAAACGAACCGCTACAATTTATGTTAAAAACAAAAGTTTTAGTTGCATAACATTTGCCAGTATATGCCACACTGCCTCTATAAAGTGCCCTAAAGTCAACAAGAGCTTCAATGTTGGACAGGGGCGGATCCAGAGTCTAATCTCGGGAGGGGCACTGCCAAAAATTTTGCGGGCAATTTGTTGGGGCAATGGCTGGTGTTAGCGCTTCAATCATCATGGCGCCATCGTTGTTATGGTGTCAGGATGATTGAAGCGCATTATTTCTATTATTACCGTATTTATCGGCGTATAACACGCACTTTTTTCCCCTTAAAATCAGGGGAAAATCGTGGGTGCGTGTTATACGCCGATACTCCGTCGAATTCCCCTGCTGAAAACGAGCGAGAGGAGCGAGCGGAGCCGAAGCCGAAGTACAATCGGCTTTACTCGGCTCCTCTCGCAGTCCCGCCCATCTCTGACTGCGCCGCTGACATAGAGAAAGCCGAGTGTACTTCGGCTAGTCTCGGCTCCTCTCGCAGTCCTGCCTGTGACTGTGAGCAGAGCCGAGTCTAGCCGAAGTACACTCGGCTTTCTCCGTCAGCGGCGCAGTCAGTGGAGATGGGCGGAACTGCGAGAAGAGCCGAGTCTAGCCGAAGTACACTCGGCCCCGCTCGCTCCTCTCCACAGAAATCGGCGCCAAATTTTAAAAACCGCCGGGACTGACACGATCGCAAAGGCACTGGGCAAGGCTGCAGATGGACAGATGGACACTGGGCACGGCTGCAGATGGACAGGTGGACACTGGGCACGGCTGCAGATGGACAGATGGACACTGGGCAAGGCTGCAGATGGACAGATGGACACTGGGCACGGCTGCAGATGGACAGATGGACACTGGGCAAGGCTGCAGATGGACAGATGGACACTGGGCACGGCTGCAGATGGACAGATGGACACTGGGCAAGGCTGCAGATAGACACTGGGCAAGGCTGCATGCTGCATTTAAATGTAAGTTTTTTTTCCTTGAATTTCCCTCCTAAAAGTTTTTTTCCTTAAAATTCCCTCCTAAACTTGGGGTGCGTGTTATACGCCGGTGCGTGTTATACGCCGATAAATACGGTACATTGTAATATAAAATGAAATAGGTCAACTCACCATAATGCCGAATCAGTGGGAGCCCTGAGCGTGTCACTTGCCATGTCGCCTGTTATCAGATGCAGCTTGTCACTTACCACAGTTGCTTGTCACCAGATGCAGATTGTCACTGCCAGTGACAGTGTCCCTGATGTCCCAGAGTGAGGGCGGGCAGTGATAGATGATGTCATTTCTTTGCTGCCCGCGCCTGCACAGTAATGGCAGTCTTCTTTTAGATGCAGAAATGCAGTGATGCAGAGGGGCAGTGAGAGACAGTGACGTCTCCAGCTTTCCTATTTAGGGGGGCCCATAGGGGGAAAAGGACAAAAGTAGGGGGCCAACTATAAAATGCAACTATATACACACACATGTAAATACACAGTGTCTTGAAAAAGTATTGGTGGTTGCAGCCAGGTGGAGGGGAGGACAGGGTAAATGCAGCCAGGTGGAGGGGAGGACAGAGTAGGAGCAGCCAAGTGGAGGGGAGAACAGGGTGGGAGCAGCCAGGTGGAAGGGCTGACAGGGTGAGAGCAGCTAGGTGGAGGGGCTTACAGGGTGGGAGCAGCCAGGTGGAGGGGAGGACAGAGTGGGAGCAGCGAGGTGGAGGGGAGGACAGGGTGGATGCAGCCAGGTGGAGTGGAGGACAGGCTGGGAGCAGCCAGGTGGAGGGGAGGACAGGCTGGGAGCAGCAAGGTGGAGGGAAGGACAGGGTGGATGCAGCCAGGTGAAGGGGCAGACAGGGTGGGAGAAGCCAGGTGGATGGGAGGACAGGCGGGATGCAACCAGGTGGAGGGGAGCATAGGGTGGATGCAGCCAGGTGGAGGGGAGAAAAGGGTGGAGGCAGCCAGGTGGAGGGGATGTTGTGGAATATTTTATTAATGTATGTTGTCAGATGTCCCCCCAATGTCAGTTTTGCTGTAATGCGCTCATCTGAGCGTATTTGCACATACAGACGTTGGTGGAAGATCGGTGGTGGGAAAATCTTCCTATGGAAACAGCGATGTTTGCTCCATTTAGAGATGTTGTTTTACGCCTCGTCGGGGGACTGGCCACCTCCTGACGGGGGCGTTAAATGACTCCGAGCACACAGATCTGTGTCCACAAGAACAGTAGCATAGCTATACGACAGTTGTGGTCCATTGAGGCATAATTGTCGTATAGTTCCCGTCATTGGTAGCAGTGAGTTTGGTTTGCACACGGCTTTGTACAAAGCCATGCTTTCTACTGTTCCTTTGTCTCACAGAAAGCATGACCCCTGTACACAGCCATTTGCACACATCACTGCTAGCATTATATTTGAGTTTAAACATGTCTGTGATTGGTTCTTTTGAAAATATACAAAATGTCTGAATGGCTGTTTTGTGAAGCCAACACCTTCTTTTGTTACTCATGTTGACTATAAATAAAGAGAGCTGTCTATCCCAGGGACACTCTGCTCTGGGATGACTTGATGATAAGACCTGTGATGATGCTGCTTTCCTTGAATGAATGATGGGATGAACGGTGAGTGGAACTTAGTAGCCTAAAGATAGCATTATTGCTAAAAGATGAATCTAAAGTGTGTGCATGTTTAGCACAGGAAATATAGGCTGTGTGCTCTGCATGCAACCTGTATTTCCACGACAGTTAAATGGCGGGCCAGGACCTTTGGGAATAGATGGAGTCCCTTTGGACATCGGATCGAAATGGGGGGGGGGGGGGAGAGTGGATCTACGTACTGATGTGTGGGGGCTCTACTCTGTAAAAGAACAAATTCTTCGTCTTTTTGAGGTAATGCTGTAAGTTTGCAGTACGAGAGATGCGTGCGTGTGTGTATGTCTGCGAATCCGATCGTGCGTGTGTGTCTGTGAATCCGATCGTATGTATTAGATTGGCTGCATTGTTAGTCTGGTCCCTGTGTGAGAGAAGCTGAAAATGGCTGCCCCCCATGAGGTTTAGTGGGGGGAGGGGCAGGCAGCATGGCCATCAGTTACAATGGTGAAAGTTGGTGACTCTCTGTAAATAGCATGGAGGAGTTTTGTGTTGGGGGAGGGCTACGCCCTGAGAGAGGATCTGATGGAAACTGTATATTGTGGATGAAATGTAAGAGAGATGGCTGTTTGGGAAAATGACCTTTGTGCAATGTATTGTGCAGCCATGGCATTGTTGAGGATGGCCGCTGCATTGAGCCATGTGCTTGAATGGGGGAAGGGCTTGCCCACTGTTTTGCAATGGAGAATGTTTTGTGTTGCTGGGGCTTTGCCCCGAGGGAAGGAAACTCTGAGCAGGCATGCAGGCAACATTGTACTGTATGTGTGTGGTGAATATCTCAGAGTATATGAATTTAGAGAAATGAATATGTTTTTAATATTGCCATGTAACTAACATTTATTGAATGTGCTGTTTAGTGGGCAAAGGGTTTTAAAAAAAAAAAAAAAAGTTTGTAAGTGTACATGTAGTCCTTGTAGAGTGTAGCTGACACATTTTTCAGTGGATTTGATGATAATTTAGAAAAATCTCAATTGTGTAGTCTGTCTTTGTGGAGAATTTTTTTTTTGATTTTCTTTTAAAGAGATGCTGGTTTTGGCGGAAAAAAAAATACATGCGTTAATGGCGCCATTCTTGGCTTTTGTTAGCCTTGTGGTTTGTCTGCCATTTTGAGGCACAGTTTTTCCTTAGCCTGTGGGTATCCTATAAGGGAAGGTGCAGCCACTTTTCCTTTGGGTGTGATATCATGTGACCGTGCTGTGGCATTCGTCGGCTATTTTGCTGGTGGAATTTCTCAGTTTTTGATGTTTGGTGCGAATTTGGTGCGGTCTTTTCTGCGTTGGAATCTGGAGGCCATTTTTGTTTTCCTTTGTATGGGGGAACCCATGTGGTGTTCATTGTGACGTCCCATGCTGGTTTTGGCGGGAAAAATTGCATGCGTTAATGGCGCCATTTTTGTTGTTGTCCATGAGGTGTGCGGTGGTCATCCACCATTTTGTTGTCGTGGCTTGTCGGCCATTTTGAGTGACGTTTATAGTTTGAGATAGAAAGTTCCTGTTTAGCAAACACTGCCCCTGGATGCTGTATTGGCATTTGTTGATTGGCGCAGTTTTGTCCTGTTTTATGCATTTGCAATTTGACCTGTGCACTGCTGGGGAGAGTAGTGAGACACCAGGGTGACATACTGAGAGGCTGGTTTTGTTTCTGGTTTAAATTGTTTTTCTAAGCATCACCTTTTGAGGTGAGTTGAGAGGTATTTTAAAATAACGCGGTCTTACCCCGAGGGGCCACGACGCGCTTGCGGACACACGCACATGCTGGGGCCTATTTATGGATGGGATCTGGCTGACCTACCAGCATTTGGAGTGTGGAGGGGAGGCCAACGCAGAGACAGGGAGAACATGCAAACTCCATGCAGATGGTGTTAGGATGGGGATTTCTCTGTTTTCATTTAAGTGAATGTAAGCTATTGCAGGGTCAGCTGACTTTGCAGTATATGAGCGGCGGTTTTTGTATTGGATTTCGTTTTTAAGTAAAAACTCCACTGAATTTTGATAGATTGTAAGACTAACAGAGTTTTTGTACAATGGTGTGTTTTTATGTTTAAATATTTGGGAGTTTCCCAGAAGGCAATTCATATTGTTTTTGAAACTTGTACTGTATAGCCATCTTTTGGCAGGAGTTTGTATTTGAGTCTCAACTTGTGGTTTTGTTTCCAGGGAATGTGGGTCAGGGGGGGGATTCCCTCCCACTTCCATCATTTCCTTGACAAAGTTTTTTTTTTTAATTGTTGAAATATATGATGTTTAGCCATGGATTTTTTGGAGTCTTGATAGACAAGGCGATTGGGGCTAGGCCCCACCTCTCCCTCCCTCTTCCTGAACAAATGATATGTAAATAAACCAATTTGTTTTTTTTGAGAGCTGAGCATGTAACCGGAGGTTTCTTTTCAGCATTTATATATCAGCAGAAAGTTGGTGGGAGGAGCTTGGGGTTGTCTGAAAGGTTGGCCAATGAGATTTGTGTTTGGAAGGAAAATGGAAAGCATTTTTGCGTTTAAAAGTGTTTTATATTTCGTTCCAGTTTTGTAAAGTTTTGTACTGTAATACAGTTTTGGGTAGAGAGCAAACAGGGGGGCATCACCGTTATTGTAACATCTAGATGCAGGTAGAAAGAAGCCATAATATTGTTTTGAATAGTGGAGGATTTCATGGTGCTTTGCAGCTCGTCTGACAAACACGTTTATAGTGAGACAGGTCGGGCCGTGTAGAATAATCGGAATTCCTGTGATTAGCATAAACGTGAGGAGTAGTAGAATAATCGGGATTCCAGTGGTCGATTATGGTAATAAAGCCGCAAACCATAACCGCTCTGAAAATAAAGCGCAAGGGTGTCCTGGACGCGGGACACTTCATAAGCGATTCGAATCGTCATGGGTAATGTGCCGTCCATGCTTGGGAGGAAAAAAATTAGGCTCCCCACCAGTCAGACAGCTGCACCGCACATGAGGTCTGGGTTTGGAGCTCCGGACATGAGACCCCTTAAAGGATGACATATCTGGTCAGAGGGTACAGTAAGGTGTACTCCTTTGGAAGGTACTTTTGATGTCTGGAGGACGAGACCTCAGAATAAAGGAACCTTGGATGTAGTTCAGCTGCGGCTTCAGAAATCTGTAATGATGAGTGTTGATTGAGGTGTAGTACACGCTTTTGTGATTTTCAGAGGAGGAACGGTGGTTAAATTCTCATGCCCGTTTGTTTGAACTTTGTATGGCTGGTCCATGCAAGGTTCTGGAGCTGCTCTCATGTTTGTCCCATTGTATTTTTTTCTATTGCTGAAAGAGTGAAGGGAGAATTCTGGCTGTTTTTGTTGTTTTCATTTGTGGTTTTGAAAACTATGAAGTATCTCCCCCACGTTTGTATCTGAATGTTTGTATGTAGTAATGTGAATATGTTCGAACTTACCGCGGCGATCTTTCGATGCATCGCGGCTGTTGTATATTTGTAGGAACGGGAAAAGTAAGGGTTATGGAGGGTTTTGTTTGAATCAGTTTTGAAAGAATGTCATTGACAATTTACCAATGTACAGGAATGTCATTATTGTTTACCATTCTTTGCAGGTTAAATATGAAGGATAGAGTAATGATTTTGTTTATAAGTATTTTTCAGGTCCAAGGAGTTTGTACATAGAGAACAGGTGTATGTAGACAGCGGTACATATGGATAAACACATGAGTCTAAGGGAGGTAAAAGTATCATAGGCTATTTCATTGTTTCTTTTTTCCTGCACCACACATTTCTTCCTTCAGTCTGTAATGAGGAAGAAAAAGGGGGGAGAAGAGATAAATGTAAGAGTGACAGTTTTTTTTTTCAAACTAATAATAACCTCTGTAATTCTAACCAAGTTTGTGCCAAGACTGTCTTTCTTTGATAGAATTAGAATCGGCAAGCAGCAGTCTGGTGAAGTAGGTTCCCATCCCAGAGGCTAAGAACCTTTTGTCAATGGTTCCAGGTATTGTAAGCCACGCACAGGTTATGCAGTGACCACAGTCCCGATGTCTGGGTTATTGTCATATGAGGGTTGTTTGGAGGTCAATCAAAACCAGAGTCGTACTTTCCTCATTAGCTGTCACTTATATTCTCGGCTGATGGGGGAGGTGCGATCGCTGTGACATGAACTTCAAAATGTCCACCACAGGGTTCACAAGTCCCTCCTGGACCCTGACACAATAACCAGTTTTACATTCTTTCCAACCAGGTGACTGGGTCGTTGTAAAGAAGCTTGAGGGATGAGACCACGCCAGCCACTGCAAGAAGCGGCTCAACCACACCAAAGAATGAGGAGTATCTTCATCTATTTATATTTTTGTTGTTTAGTAAATTTTAGCAAGGGTAACGATGAAAAGCATCCCAAGTTATTATTTAAAGTGTATGTCCTGACTAGCTCAGAAAGCGAACAGGACCGATTGCTAGGTCTGTTCTGGGTCTCCACTAGGGATGAGCTCGGTGTTCGAGTCGAACATAGGTTCGACTCGAACATCGGCTGTTCGAACAACAAACGATTTGGGCCGTTCGCGCCAAATTCGAGTGACGCGAACGGCCCACAATACACTGCGCCATCGCAGTGTAATCCCGGCGCTGTGATTGGCCAAGCATGCACTGTGACCCTGCATGCTTGGCCAATCACAGCGCCGGCAGCGAGGAGAGCAATGATTGGCCACAGGCAGGATGCCTGTGGCCAATTATAGCTGAGGGGGTTTAGTACACGCCCCACACTATAAAAGGCCGCCAGCGCGGCGGCCTCGCGTAGTGTGTTCCGGAGCAGGGAAAGTGAAGGATAGGCAGGGACAGTGTCAAATCTATTCTTTGCTAAACCTTGTGTGTAGGGACAGAGAAGGATAGGCAGGGAGAGTGTCAGTGTCATATACTTTGATAAACCTTGTGTGCAGGGAGAGAGAAGGATAGGCAGGGGACAGTGTCAGTGTCATATTCTTTGCTAAACCTTGTGTGCAGGGAGAGAGAAGGATAGGCAGGGAGAGTGTCAGTGTCATATACTTTGATAAACCTTGTGTGCAGGGAGAGAGAAGGATAGGCAAGGGACAGTGTCAGTGTCATTGTTGCTAAGCCTCCTGCACATTATACACCTGAAGTTAGCCCGTATTGCTGCTTTTTCCTGGTGTGTTACACCAACAGGCATTTGCGGCACTTACAGCGGGTGGAGTGTGCCTCCTGAACATTTTACACCTGAAGTTAGCCTGTATTGCTGCTTTTTCCTGGTGTGTTACACCAACAGGCATTTGCGGCACTTACAGCGGGCGGGGTGTGCCTCCTGACCATATTACACCTGAAGTTAGCCTGTATTGCTGCTTTTTCCTGGTGTGTTACACCAACAGGATTTTGCGTCACTTACAGCGGGCGGAGTGTGCCTCCTGATCATATTACACCTGAAGTTAGCCTGTATTGCTGCTTTTTCCTGGTGTGTTACACCAACAGGCATTTGCGGCACTTACAGCGGGCGGAGTGTGCCTCCTGACCATATTACACCTGAAGTTAGCCTGTATTGCTGCTTTTTCCTGGTGTGTTACACCAACAGGATTTTGCGGCACTTACAGCGGGCGGAGTGTGCCTCCTGATCATATTACACCTGAAGTTAGCCTGTATTGCTGCTTTTTCCTGGTGTGTTACACCAACAGGCATTTGCGGCACTTACAGCGGGCGGAGTGTGCCTCCTGACCATATTACACCTGAAGTTAGCCTGTATTGCTGCTTTTTCCTGGTGTGTTACACCAACAGGATTTTGCGGCACCTACAGCAGGCGTAGTGTGATTCCTGCAAAATATACTCCTGAAGCTAGGCCTTATTGCTGGTTTTCCCATTTCCCTGCAGGCCATTAGAATGTCTGGAAGGCAAACAAGGAGAGGCAGACAGTCAGGAGCCAATAAAAGAGGGCAAGCAGGCTCTGTGTCTAGAGACAACAGTGCTGGTCGTGGACGCGGTGCATCGCCATCAGCACGTGGCCATGGGACACGCTTGTCCTTCTTTTCGGCAGCTGGACGTGTTGAGCCGCATCATGCCGAAGACTTGGTAGAGTGGATGACCAAGCCCTCCTCATCCTCCTCATCCTCTCTCACCCAGGCTCAGGGTACTGGCAAAGCAGCTGCCAAAGCGTCCTCTTCCCTGGTATCAATGTCATCATCAGTCACTCCTTCCCTAGACCAACCATGTCCTCCTGAGGAGTCCCCCGAACTGTTTGAGCACAGTGTTGGGTACATGCTCCAGGAGGATGTCCAGCATTTCGAAGGGTCTGATGATGATACCCAGCTAGAGGAAGGCAGTAGCGTGAGAGCAGAGAGAGGGGATGCTCAAGAAGGACACCAATCTGGCAGTCATGTTCCAGCAGCTGCAGCATACTGCCAGATTGGTTCCAGTGATGAGGAGGGAGGGGATGATGAGGTCACTGACTCCACGTGGGTGCCTAATAGGAGAGAGGAGGAGGAGGAGGAGGCACATCTCCAACGAGGCAGGATGCCCTCGGGGGGCCAGCGTAAGGGCAGCACACCGACGGAATCACACCGCAGAGCTCCACCTGTGCAGGGCGCTGCCTCTGCCCGTTATTCAAAAAGTTCTTTGGTGTGGGCCTTTTTTGAGTCGAGTGCATCAGATCGCACAGCTGCTGTTTGCAACATATGTCTCAAGCGTATATCGCGTGGCCAAAACATCACCCGCTTGGGCATTACATGCTTGACCAGACATATGTTGACCTGCCATGCAGCTCGTTGGCAAGCCTACCTTAAAGACCCACACCAAAGAACAAAGCGGACCTCTCCTTGCACCGCATCAGCTGGGATCTCCAACCCCACTATACCTTCAGTCCTCTCTGAAACCTGCACTGAGAGGAATGAAGGTGTAGAATTAGGTGTGTCACAGCCAAGTACTTGCGGGCACTCTGCTAGCAGTACACCGACGTCCGATTGTAGCAGGCAAATTTCCCTGCCCCAGCTGCTGGACCGTCGAAAGAAGTTCACTCCCAGCCATCCACATGCCCAGCGGTTGAATGCTAGCTTGGCTAAATTGCTAGCACTTCAACTGCTGCCTTTTCAGTTGGTAGACTCGGCCCCCTTCCGTGAGTTTGTGCAATGTGCGGTTCCTCAGTGGCAGGTTCCCAAACGCCACTTTTTCTCACGGAAGGCGATTCCGGCTCTCTACCGGCATGTGGAAGGCAATGTCTTGGCCTCGCTGGACAGGGCGGTCAGCGGTAAGGTGCATATTACCGCTGACTCATGGTCCAGCAGGCATAGACAGGGACGTTACCTTTCTTTCACGGCCCATTGGGTCACTCTTTTGGCAGCTGGGAAGGATGCAGGACAAGGTGCAGTAGTGTTGGAGGTTGTTCCACCGCCACGCCTCCAAAATGCTACTACTGGTTGTGACACACCTCTCTCCTCCACCCCCTCCTCTTCTTCTTCCTCCATGGCCTCTTCCTGTGCTTTGTCCTCGGAACCAGCGGTGCTCCGTAGGTGTTCAAGGGGCTACGCAAGTACGCAGGCAAAAAGATGCCATGCCGTGCTTGCGCTGGTGTGTTTGGGGGACAGGAGCCACACTGGGGCAGAGGTTCTGTCTGCTCTGCAGGGGCAGGCCGAGAGGTGGTTGACGCCACGCCAGCTTAAGCTAGGAATGGTAGTTTGCGACAATGGCACCAACCTCCTCTCCGCTCTCCGACAGGGACAACTGACCCATGTGCCCTGTGTGGCTCACGTCCTTAACCTGGTGGTGCAGCGGTTCTTGGGCAGGTACCCGGGCTTACAGGATGTCCTGAGGCAGGCCAGGAAAGTCTGTGTGCATTTCCGCAGATCTTATAATGCAAGTGCTCGCCTGGCTGAGCTGCAAAAGGAGTTGAACCTGCCCAAGAACCACCTTATATGTGACATGCCCACCAGGTGGAACTCAACGTTGACCATGCTGCAGCGGCTGCACACGCAGCAGAGGGCCATCAATGAGTACCTGTGCGACTATGGCACCAGGACAGGGTCAAGGGAGCTCTGGTTTTTTTCACCACGCCAGTGGGGCATGATCAGGGATGTATGCACTGTCCTGGCACCATTTGAGGAGGCCACGAGGATGGTGAGCAGTGACAGTGCATGCATCAGTGACACTGTACCTCTTGTCCACCTGTTGGAACATACGCTGCGTGAAATAATGGACAGGGCACTTGAGGCAGAACAGAGGCAGGAAGAGGAGGACTTCCTTGCCTCTCAAGGCCCCCTTTACCCAGACAGTGTTCCTTCTGTCCCACCCATCGCACAGGAAGAAGAGGAGGAGGAGGAGGATTGTGTCAGCATGGAGGTGGAGCCTGGCACTCAGCATCATCAGCAGCAGTCTTTTAGGGATGATTTACAGTCCCAAGAAACCAGTGGACTTGTACGTGGCTGGGAGGAGGTGGCTGCGGATCATGTCGTCCTTAGTGACCAAGAGGACTTCGGACCGAATACCTCAGCTAACCTACGCTGCATGGCCTCCCTGATCCTGCAAAGTCTGCGGAAGGATCCTCGTATTCTTCGGATCAAGGAGAGGGACCATTACTGGCTGGCCACTCTCCTTGATCCACGGTACAAGGGTAAGGTTGCGGACCTTATCTTACCGTCGCAGAGGGAGCAGAGGATGAGACAACTCCGGGAGGCCTTGCAGAAAGGTCTGTGCAACGCGTTCCCAGAGACTGGGAGGTTACAAACTCCTGGTCCTGGACAACGAGTTGCTGAGGCTTCGGTCAGTCAAAGAAGGAGCGGTGGGGAAGGTGGCCGTCTGACCGATGCGTTCAGACAATTCTTTAGTCCGCAGCCCCAAGGTATGATCGGTTCCAGCAACCATCGCCAGCGTCTGATATACATGGTGCAGGAATACCTAGGGGCAAGGTCAGACTTGGACACCTTCCCCACCGAAAATCCTCTGGCTTACTGGATCTTGAGGATGGATCACTGGCCAGAGCTTGCACAGTATGCAATTGAGCTACTGGCCTGTCCTGCATCCAGCGTTCTTTCAGAACGCACATTCAGTGCTGCTGGAGGATCTGTTACGGATCACAGGGTGCGCCTGTCCACCGACTATGTTGATCGACTGACCTTCATAAAGATGAACCAGGCTTGGATCACCACCAGCTACCAAACACCTGAAGCTGATATAACAGACTCATTTTTTTTCAAATGTCACATCCCTTCAAGACTGATGCTGATGCTGAGAGACTGTCCTGCTATGTTGACTGACTATCCTCCTCCTCCTCAATGATCCGATTGATGATGATAGCTTGGAAGAACATTTTTGTTTCTGAGTGCCGCCACCAGTGGCTAAGGCCCAATTTTTCAGCCCCTGTTTAACAGGGGCGTGTTATTACAATTTTTTATGCAATGCTTTGCAGCAGGGCTCATTCCTGCACTCAAACTAGAGTATCTGGGAGAGGTTGCAGTGTCGTGGCACCAGCACCAGTGGCTAAGGCCCAATTTTTCAGCCCCTGTTTAACAGGGGCGTGTTATTACAATTTTTTATGCAATGCTTTGCAGCAGGGCTCATTCCTGCACTCCAACTAGAGTATCTGGGAGAGGTTGCAGTGTCGTGGCACCAGCACCAGTGGCTAAGGCCCAATTTTTCAGCCCCTGTTTAACAGGGGCGTGTAATTACAATTTTTGATGCAATACTTTGCAACAGGGCTCATTGCTGTGCTCCAAGTACAGTATCTGTGAGGGGTTGCAGTGTTGTGGCACCAGTGCCTAAGGCCCAATTTTTCTGCCCCTGTTTAAAAGGGGCATGTAATTACAATTCTTGATCTAATAATTCACAGCAGGGCCCATTCCTGCGCCCACCAAGAGTAACTGTGAGGCCTTACAGTGTTGTGTCAACACCACCACCGCCACCACCAAAGGCCCAATTTTTCAGCCCCTGTTCAACAGGGGCATGCAATTACAATTCTTGATCTAATAATTCATAGCAGGGCCCATTCATGCGCCCACCAAGAGTAACTGTGAGGGCTCACAGTGTTGTGGCAACACCAACATGTAAGGAGCAAATTTCAGCTGAGTATATACGGCAGGCCCCTACTTTCAAACATCCAACTTACAAACGACTCCTCCTTGCAAACGGAAGGATACAACAGGAAGTGAGAGGAAATCTACCCCTAGGAAGGCAAATTCTCTCCTGTAAGAGTTAATATGGGAAAAAAGGTGTCTCCTCTCCACTGATGCTTTATCACCAATTCTTGTTTCAATAAAAACCCCAAATTTTCAAAAAACATTTGTCATTAGGACGGAAAGTGAGGTGAACTGTTCTGAACAGGTGCACATTGCACACACAGCAAAACAAATGTTACAGGGGTGATAACCCTTCCCTATGTTTTCCAAAAAGCTTAAAAATAGATGTTTTGGCTAGAGCTACACTTAAACAATGTACCTGTTCAAAATTACAAACAGATTCTACATAAGAACAAACCTACAGTCCCTGTCTTGTATGCACCGCCTGTATACGGCTGTTCAGAGTATATAGGGCCTTTTTTATTTTGTGTGCGGGGTTCCCCTTAATATCCATACAAGACCCAAACGGGCTGGTAATGGGCTGGGGTAGGGGGGGCTGTGATGGGGTAGCTATGCCATTTTTCTTAAAGATTTTCATCCATATTACCGGGACCAGACATTACATTAAAGCCGCAAGCAGTTTTAAATGGCTTTTTTTCCTTTAGAAATGTAATTTTGTGCAGGGACAGTTCTAAACACGGGAAATACGTGGCACTTCACAGGCATACTTTAGACACCCCCAGGTACGATATTTAAAGGAATATTTGACTTTTTTTTTTTCACTTTATGCATCATTAACCACTTCAATACCATGCACTTATACAGCTTCCTGCCCAAGCCAATTTTGAGCTTTCAGCGCTGTCGCAATTTGAATGACAATTGCGCGGTCATGCTACACTGTACCCAAACAAATTTTTTATAATTTTGTTCCCACAAATAGAGCTTTCTTTCGGTGGTATTTGATCGCCTCTGCGATTTTTATTTTTTGCACAACAAATAAAAAAAAGAGCGAAAATTTTGAAAAAAACTATGTTTTTCTTTGTTTCTGTAATTTTTTTTTCTAAATAAGTACCTTTTCTACTTCAATGACGGGCACTGATAAGGCGGCACTGAAGGGCACTGATAAGGCGACACTGATGGGCACCGATGATCTGGCACCAATGAGGTGGCACTGATGAGGTGGCACTTATGGGCACTGATGATGGGCACTGATAGGCGGCACTGATGGGCACTGATATGTGGCACTGGTATGCGGCACTGATTGGCACTCATAGGCGGCACTGATTGGCACTCATAGGTGGCACTGATAGGTGGCACGGACGGGCACTGATAGGTGGGCACTTATGGGCATGGATGGGCACTGATAGGTGGCGCTGATGGACACTAGCAGGTGGCACTGATGGACACTGATGCCCAGCAATGCCAGCCACCACACATTGTGGTTGTGCCATCATAGTGCCAGTCAGTGCCCATTTGTGGGCACTGATTGGCATATTTTTTTATTTAATTTTTTTATTTTAATGCTTGGGGCTTCCCTGTGGTCCTGGGGGGCTTCCCTGGTGGTCCAGTGTGGGTATCCGAGGGGGGGCTGCGCTGATAAACAATCAGCGCAAACCCCCCCTGTCAGGAGAGACGCGAGTGAGGAAGAGCCGATCAACGGCTCTTCCTGTTTACATCGTGATCAGCCGTGATTGGACACGGCTGATCACGTGGTAAAAAGCCTCCGCCGGAGGCTTTTTACTGAGATCAGTGTAGCGGTGGGTCAGACTGACCCACCGCTCCACCGATCGCCGCGATGCGCGCCCCCCCGGGCGCGCGGCGGCTGTTATCCCGCAGGACGTCATATGACGTCCAGTGTGGATAACTGAACCACTTCCCGGACGTCAATATGCTATTGACTGGGCGGGAAGTGGTTAAAATGACTGCTCCCGAAAAACGGCCGTTTTTAAAACTTTTTTTGGGATTGATACATGTCCCCTGGTGCAGAACCCGGGTTCCCAAACCCTTTTTAGGACAATAACATGCATATTAGTCGTTATAAATAGCACTTTAGATTTCGAACGTTCGCATCCATTGTATTTAATAGGGTTCTAAAGTTCGTGCGAACTTTCGGTCCGTTTGCGGATTCTGGTGCGAACCGAACCCGGGGGTGTTCGGCTCATCACTAGTCTCCACCAAGTTTTAGTCCCCAGCGATGACAGCGTTACATGCTATTTATGATGTTATTATGGGTATGAGGAGTTTTGACAAACTAGTGAAGACTCCAAACAGACACTTGTCAATGGAACCTAACGATGCATTTTTTAGAGGGTAAAATTGGTTAGTTTTAATGGCTCTGCCTCTTGTCGGTTTGGGTATCAAGTGTGTTTGAACTTTAGTTTGGTGCTTCTGTGGATCTGCAGCTTATAAAGGTAATTCCCCCAAAGCAAGAGGTTCATGCGGGATGGTGAAGCTGTCCCAGCATCTTATCTCGTGGCCGATCGCAAGGATCTGATGGCGCGAGAAATTAAGAATGGCAGGGACAGCTAGAAGGGATTTGTTCACCAACCCCGACCAGGTCTTGGCATGGTGTCCTGCATATACAAGGTGGGGGGGGGCTCGAGCTTGGGATACGATTGAACAATTCTTATCCGTTAAGGATAGGGTTCTTCATGTAACTGTTGAAGCCAAAGCTGTAGCTAAGTGAAGGTTGGGAGTCCTTTTAAGGGTCTGGGGATCTTTGGGGATCTAATTTTTATTTTTACAGCTGATCGCGGTTAAAGGAAGTGGGAATATATATACTCATGTCGTTTTTATTTCTATTCTTTCTATGTCGTGATGAGGTGCTCCTGTTGCCTGATGTGGCGCTGCCCCTCACAGTCTCAAAAGAAAACCATTTGTAACACACTACGCCGTCATGGATTAAAATCCTGCAGCGCACGCAAGCCGACGCTCAAGCCGACGCATGTCTAGGCCCGCCTGAAGTTTGCCAATGACCATCTGGATGATCCAGAGGAGGAATGGGAGAAGGTCATGTGGTCTGATGAGACAAAAATAGAGCTTTTTGGTATAAACTCCACTCGCCGTGTTTGGAGGAAAAAGAAGGATGAGTACAACACCAAGAACACCATCCCAACCGTGAAGCATGGAGGTGGAAACATCATTCTTTGGGGATGCTTTTCTGCAAAGGGGACAGGACGACTGCACCGTATTGAGGGGGGATGGATGGGGCTATGTATCGCAAGATCTTGGCCAACAACCTCCTTCCCTCAGTAAGAGCATTGAAGATGGGTCATGGCTGGGTCTTCCAGCATGACAACGACCCGAAACACACAGCCAGGGCAACTAAGGAGTGGCTCCGTAAGAAGCATCTCGAGGTCCTGGAGTGGCCTAGCCAGTCTCCATACCTGAACCCAATAGAAAATCTTTGGAGGGAGCTGAAAGTCCGTATTGCCCAGGGACAGCCCCGAAACCTGAAGGATCTGGAGAAGCTCTGTATGGAGGAGTGGGCCAAAATTCCTGCTGCAGTGTGTGCGAACCTGGTCAAGAACTACAGGAAACGTATGATCTCTGTAATTGCAAACAAAGGTTTCTGTACCAAATATTAAGTTCTGCTTTTCTGATGGATCAAATACTTATGTCATGCAATAAGTATGCAAATTAATTACTTAAAAATCATACAATCAGATTTTCTGGATTGTTGTTTTAGATTCTGTCTCTCACAGTTGAAGAGTACCTATGATACAGACCTCTACATGCTTTGTAAGTAGAAAAACCTGCAAAATCGGCCGTGTATCAAATACTTGTTCACACTGACCCTTTTTCCTACCTTTGGCTCACTTGCAGGAAAAGGGCACACCGTACTATATGCCTGTACCCTCCTGTTTGAGGAGGTTGAGCGATGTCATGTATTTGGGTCCCACAGCTAGGTTCTCCATCAGTTGGTTCTCATCTCCTAGGATATAGGGACAAGTCTCTGTTTTCCCCCCAAGTAATTCCAATGTCCACACCACTCTAAACTCCAACGTTGAGTTTATTTTTTCTCAACGCTCAGAAGATAGTTAAGGGTGAATAAGAGACAGGACAGCAAGGTTTTGGGAGGTAGGTCCAGGCACAAGTAGATTCTACAATCACCTCTCTATCCCAGAGTAGGTTTAGCTCACCCGGATAGTCCCCTGTAAGAGCGGATCCTAGCAGCCGGAATGATGCTTGAACGTTCACTTTAGGTCCTTTCCCTAGATACGATCGTGAGACTCTCTACCACAGAATCTATCACGTCCCGAACTTCTCAGCTTTTGCAATACAAGGACAGGTGCCAGCAACAGCACATTACTAGGCCCTTGGTGAATAAATGAATCCCTCCAGAAAGTTACCGGGCCCCTTCCTTCACCGTGAACTCTCACCGGTCCTTCAGAAAGGTCCTCCCCCGGCCTCCTCTTCTTAGAAGTGGGCTCCCTCGCAAGGGACACCCTGGCATTCCTCTTCCCAGAAGTGGGCTCCAGCTAAAGGTGCTGGGCCCAGTGCTGAAGTTGCAGCCACAGGGCTAAAGGTGCCTGGGACTGATGCACACGCAGCCCCATGGCCTGGAGAGCCGGGCGCCACGCACCTGGACTCCGACTCCTCTCGCAAACTCCAGAGAGCCACCTCTCCCAGGCGGCGTCTGCCCCTTATGTATCCTCTCCCAGCATGCACAGCAGGCCAACCACGCCCACTGTACCGCTGCCGAGAGAGGACTCCCTAAGGCACAGCACTATTACTGATGGTTCCACCCTGACCTGTCATGGCAGTGCCACCTACAGGCCACAGGGAACTGCACACCAGTATACCCCCTGGAGAAATAAAATAGCATAACCTACCAATGAGAACGGTCTGAGCCTAACTACTAACTCAGACCAGCCCCCTAAATTTGGGTATATAGCACCCCTAAATGGGGTGGGTGCTACATATATATATATATATATATATATATATATATATATATAACATTCTATTTTTTGATCTTCAACATGTGATCTTGATGCAACCAGGCAGCCAAGGAGTCTAATGGTATATTTCTGAGGCAGACTGTTACTTTTACAAACAGCTGGTTGGTGATCCCGAGTTACACATATCACATACTTACGATGAGAGACGTCTACTCTTTCCCTACTGCTGGTACAGACATTGGGACACAGCGTTTCCTTCCCACAGGAGCTTGGTGACATTTAACGTGGGAACCTACCTTTTAGGAGTGTTCATCCACTGAAGAACTGTATCAGTTCATAACACTATATGCCTTGTATGTTTTGCCCAATGGTTAATTTTATGTCCTCAGGTTTCTTTGAACTCTGTTTTTGTTGTTCTCATTTTATGTAAGTTCTTAAAAAAAAACAGTTTTACTTGAACTGAGTATTTCAATTACAGCCCACCATTCACATTTATTATATTCATTTTAGGTAGAGGAACCTGTGTGTTAAATTATCATTATTTCGCTGGGCATTCTAGATGCACTCCCGTTCAGGGCTGGACTGGGACAAAAATTTGGCCCTGGACTTCATCCAGATCGGCCCACTTTAATTCAATAAAATGCTGCCCCCCACCCCCCCAAAAAATCATGCCCACCAAAAGGCCCCTACATCCATTATTGTATATCATGAGAGGGTGAGCGAGAGGGGAATGAGAGAGAGAGAGAGAGGGGGGGTTGAGGGAAAGGGGTTGAGAGGGGGTGGGTGAGAGAGGGGGATGAGTGTAAGAGAGGGAGTGAGTGTAAAAGAGAGTGGGTGAGTGTAGGACGCCTTTCAGACTGAGGCGTTTTTCAGGCGCTTTTGGGCTAAAAATAGCGCCTGTAAAGCGCCTGAAAAACACCTCCGCTGCAGTCCCAGTGTGAAAGTCCGAGTGCTTTCACACTGGGGCGCTGCCAGGGCGTTAAAAAAAGTCCTCCAAGCAGCATCTTTGGGGTGATGGAGTACACACCGCTCCTGCCCATTGAAATGAATGGCCACCGCTGCTGAAGCACCTGCAAAGCACTTCGACAGCAGCGCTACACGGGCGCATTTAACCTTTAATTTGGCTGCTAGCCGGGGTTAAAAGTACCTGCTAGAAGCCGAATAGCGCAGCTAAAACGACAGTAAAGTGCTGCTAAAACTAGCAGCATTTTACCGTCAATGCCCACCCCAGTGTGAAAGCAGCCTAAGAGTCAGGGAGTAAATGAGACAGAGGGGGGAGCTGAGAGACAGAGGGGGGTGCTAAGAGACAGAGGGGGGAGCTAAGAGACAGAGGGGGGAGCTGAGAGACAGAGGGGGGGAGCTGAGAGACAGAGGGGGGGGAACTGAGAGACAGAGAGGGGGAGCTGAGAGACAGAGAGGGGGAGCTGAGAAATAGAGGGGGAGCTGAGAGATAGAGGGGGAGCTGAGAGATAGAGCAGGAGAGCTGAGAGACAGAGGAGGGGTCTGAGAGACAGAGGGGGGGTCTGAGAGACAGAGGAGGAGTCTGAGAGACAGAGGGGAGAGCTGAGAGACAGAGGGGGAGCTGAGAGACAGAGGGGGAGCTGAGAGCCAGAGGGGGAGCTGAGAGACAGAGGGGAGCTGAGAGACAGAGGGGGGAGCTGAGAGACAGAAAGGGAGAGCTTAGAGACAGAGGAGGGGTCTGAGAGACAGAGGAGGGGTCTGAGAGACAGAGGAGGGGTCTGAGAGACAAAGGGGGGAGCTGAGTGACAGAGGGGGGCTGAGAGATAGGGGGCTGAGAGACAAAGGGGGGAGCTGAGAGACAGAGGGGGGAGCTGAGAGACAGAGGGGGGAGCTGAGAGACAAAGGGGGGAGCTGAGAGACAGAGGGGGGAGCTGAGAGACAGAGGGGGGAGCTGGGAGACAGAGGGGGGAGCTGAGAGACAGAGGAGGGGTCTGAGAGACAGAGGAGGGTCTGAGAGATAGAGGGGAGCTGAGAGACAGAGGAGGGGCTGAGAGACAGAGGAGGGGTCTGAGAGACAAAGGGGGGAGCTGAGTGACAGAGGGGGGCTGAGAGATAGGGGGCTGAGAGACAAAGGGGGGAGCTGAGAGACAGAGGGGGGAGCTGAGAGACAGAGGGGGGAGCTGAGAGACAAAGGGGGGAGCTGAGAGACAGAGGGGGGAGCTGAGAGACAGAGGGGGGAGCTGGGAGACAGAGGGGGGAGCTGAGAGACAGAGGAGGGGTCTGAGAGACAAAGGGGGGAGCTGAGTGACAGAGGGGGGCTGAGAGATAGGGGGCTGAGAGACAAAGGGGGGAGCTGAGAGACAGAGGGGGGAGCTGAGAGACAGAGGGGGGAGCTGAGAGACAAAGGGGGGAGCTGAGAGACAGAGGGGGAGCTGAGAGACAGAGGGGGGAGCTGAGAGACAGAGGAGGGGAGCTGAGAGACAGAGGAGGGGTCTGAGAGACAGAGGAGGGTCTGAGAGATAGAGGGGAGCTGAGAGACAGAGGAGGGGCTGAGAGACAGAGGAGGGGCTGAGAGACAGAGGGGGGGGGCTGAAAGAGGGGGGGACTGAGAGACAGAGGGGGGGCAGAGAGACAGAGGGGAGGGCTGAGACAGACCACATAGCACTGTCCCTTTCTGCAGTCCCTCCTCTGCTCACCTCCCCGCTGTCTCAGTGTTCTGGCATGTTTGTGTAGGATGCCATTGTACCTGATGGCCAGCATCCCTCTTGATCCGGGGGGGGTGCTCTCGCTGCTCTGCTCCTTACAGTGGCGCATGGTTCCTGGAGCAGAGAGGAGGTGGAGGAATCGAGGTTCTGGCCGCATGGTTCCTGGAGCAGAGAGGAGGTGGAGGAATCGAGGTTCTGGGAGCGCCGGGGTGGCCGCGCTCGCTACTGTTCGCCTCTTCGGTGGTCAGGGAGGGGGTGGAGCTCTCCTCCCTCCTCGGAATTTTACATCCAACTGCCCTCCTTGCTGGCCACCTTCCCCGAATCCCTGCCGCTGTTTGCTGCCATGCTCCCGCTGCCACTGAACTGCATAAAAAACGAAACTGCCACAAAAAAAGTATTTTTTTTTTAAACGGCCCACTGAGCCATCGGCCCACCGGTAAACTCCCGGTAGTCCCTATGGCCAGTCCATCCCTGCTCCGTTGGAAAAAATCCCTAAACAAGCTGTGGCAAGAGCCCTCTTCCAGGCCCGGAAAATTATTCTGAGGCACTGGAAGTCCACGGAACCCCCCACGCTGCAGGAATGGATTACCCAAATGGGTGACACTATCCGTTTAGAAAAACTCATCTATCAGCACAGGGGTAAAAGAGGCAAATTCAATAGATTGTGGGCCCCATCGTTGGATATTCTCGGTCTAGCCCCGGTAGATTTGGTATATGACCGATTGTTTTAGCACATGTTAACACCTCTCACCTCCCTATTTGAATATATGAAAAATTGCAGTAAGATTTTATTGCCTGCTTGACAGTGTGGGGTGCCAATCTGCACAATGTTATGTATACTGCATTAAAATTGTGTATGTTGATGTCTACAGATTTTGTGTACTTGTTTTGCTCTGAACCGTGTATGTGCAATTACTTTTTATGCTCAATAAACATTTTTTGTTTGAGAAAAAAAAAAGTATCATTATTTCAGTTCCTATGACTTTATCCTCTTCTGTTCCCTGAATGTCAGGGTAGTCCTCAATGAGGTCAACGGGAGCACCCTCACCATCTACACTGAAAGGTATAAAAAAAAGCAGTTCACTAGATGGAATCATAATTCTCAGTGGTGCCTCATAAGAAAATTGGTTAGACTGGGTTGAAAAAAAGAATGTGGCTATTTGAATTTGGGATGGGTTTGACTAAATTAAGGGTGCAATTAACAGATTCCAAGTTCTGTGTATGGAACTCTGGAATGCATATTTATTTAGCGTGATGCAGTGTACATCTTTAAAAAAAAATCATGATAAAAAGTTCATTTAAAGAAATTCTGCTATGACTGGTTTTCCAAGTTGCCTCCTGGATGTGGGAGCTCCGTCCATCTAATCAATACAGGTAGTGTGTGATAAATTACACAGGGCAGTGTGGCACTTCTCCAGCACAGTGGTTTGTGTGACATCATCACAGACCACAAGACAAACCTGGAGTCTTTATAAGTGCCTGAGCCATGAGATGTGATTACCACTTTTTAAATATGTCCCTACCTAATGCATTATTTATGAAATATACAGTTCAGCACTGTTAATGCTGCACAGTGTGCTGGAAGGAATCTTGCCTTTTAATGTTTAAAAGCTATCCTCAGATATATTTTCCTGTTAATGGGTGTGCTAAATATAAAATTATGACCAGCTTCTGTTTACTGAAAAAAAGGGATTTTTATAACAGCTTACCTGTAAAATCCTTTTCTTGGAGTACATCACGGGACACAGAGCGACTTAGTCATTACTAATGGGTTATATAGATTACCTTCAGGTGCTGGCACTGGCCACTTCCAAACCGGAAGTACCCTCCCCTATATAAGCCCCTCCCATCCGGGAGCCCCTCAGTTTTGTAGCAAAGCAATAAGTGTCCCAAAAAGAGGGGTGGGAGCTCTGTGTCCCGTGATGTACTCCAAGAAAAGGATTTTACAGGTAAGCTGTTATAAAAATCCCTTTTTCTTTTTCGTACATCACGGGACACAGAGCGACTTAGTCATTACTAATGGGACGTCCCAAAGCAATGCCAAATGAGGGGAGGGATACATAAGCTGGGCGCCATCAGGCATGAGGCTCTTTTGCGGCCTGCAACACACTGCGCCCAAAGGCGACATCCTCCTGACTTCTGACGTCTACCTGGTAGAACCTAGTAGACGTGTGTACTAAGGACCATGTTGTGGCCTTACAGACTTGAGCCAGGGAGGCTTGGTGATGCACTGCCCATGAAGTTCCAACTGCTCTTGTGGAGTGCGCCCTAACTTTGAACGGAGGCGGTCTCCTTTTCAAGCCATAGGCTTGTATTATGACCTGTCGAATCCACTTGGCTAAAGTAGATTTTTGATGCTGCCTGACCCTTTCTGGGGCCTTCCAGCAGAACAAACAAAGTATCCGTTCTACGAATCTGAGCAGTGGCTTTAAGATAAGCTTTAACTGCTCTTACTACATCCAAAGAATGCAATAACTTTTCCTCTACCGAACTAGGTTTGGGGAAAAAGGAAGGAAGAATCACATCTTGGTTCAAATAGAACCTCAATACCACCTTAGGAAGAAGGCTGGATGAGGACGTAATACTACTCTGTCCTTATGGATAACCAGATATGGCTCCTTACAGGACAAGGCGGCTAATTCCGATACTCTTTTAGCCGAACAAATGGCTACTAAGAAAATCAATTTCCTGGTGAAAAGAACCAAGGAAACGTGCCGCAATGGTTCAAATGGTTGTTTCTGTAGAACCGACAGAACCAGGTTTAAGTCCCATGGACATATGGGAATACTAACCGGAGGGCTAATACGCATCACTCCTTGTATGAAAGCTTTGACTAATGAATGCAAAGCCAAGGGCCTTTGAAAAAAATATTGACAAGGCCGTCTGACCCTTGATAGTACTCAAGGCAAGCTTCCTATGTACAGCCCACTGTAGGAAGTCCAGAATCCTACCTATTACGTACTTACGTGGATGCCATTTCCTGGCCTCACACCACGTGATGTACGCCTTCTAGATCCTATAATAGATCTGCCTGGATACCGGCTTCCTGGCATTGATCATGGTAGATACCACAGGATTAGAGAGCCCTCTCTTTTTTAGAATGTGGGCTTCAATAGCCAGGCCGTCAAACCTAGGGCTGGTAAGGAAGGGTAGTATATCGGTCCTTGCGAAAGCAGGTCCGGACGATGTGGGAGGGTCCAAGGACTTCCCACTGATATTTTTACAATCTCCGTGTACCATGCCCTTCGGGGCCACGCTGGAGCCACCAGAATCACTGGTTTCTTTTCTACCCTGATTCTGCGGATTAATCGCGGTGGGAATGCATATATCAGCTTGAACTGATCCCAAGGGAACACTAGGGCATCCGAACCGCAAGCTAGGGGATCCTTTGTGCGAGACACAAATCTGTCCACCTTTGCGTTGAATCTGGATGCTAGCAGATCTACATCCGGTGTTCCCCACCGCTGGCATATTGCCTGGAAAACCTCGGGGTGAAGAGACCATTCCCCGGGCATAATTGCTGGCGACTTAAAAAGTCCGCTCTCCAATTTTCCACTCCTGGGATGAAAACCGCGGATATGGCTGTGACATACCTTTCTGCCCATTCCAGGATGCAATTCGCTTCCCTCTGGGCTGCACGACTCCTGGTGCCACCCTGGTGATTGATATATGCCACTGCTGTGGCATTGTCTGATTGAATTCTGACAGGTGACCCTTGGAGTTTGGATGTCCATGCTACTAGGGCATACCGGGCTGCTCGTATCTCTAAGAGATTGGTGGGCAGGGCCTTCTCTGCTTCTGACCACTTGCCCTGGAGAGACCCTTGCTCCAGTACTGCCCCCCCAGCCTATGAGGCTGGCATCTGTAGTGACCACCTTCCAAGAAACCGGACTGAAGGGTTTCCCTTTTTCCAGATTCTGGTACCAACCACCAATGGAGGCTCTTGCGAACGGAAGGGGACAGGGACATTGGTAAGTCTAAAGCCTGAACTTTTTTGTTCCAAGCTGACAGTATGGCCCTCTGCAAGTTCCTTGAATGGAATTGACCGTAGGGTACCGCTTCGAATGAAGCCACCATTTTTCCCAGCAGCCTTATACACAGGCGTATGGATGGTTTTTCTTTTTTGTACCCACTAAGTGGGTCAAATCTTTCAAAGACGACACCTTCTCTGGAGGTAAGAAAATCTTTCTCTGATTTGAATCCAGTCTTAGCCCCCAAGTATTCCAGGCTTTTGACTGGTTTTAGGGCTGACTTGTCTCGGTTAATAATGCAACCGTGAGATTCCAGATACTTGATTGTCTTGTGAACGACCACTTCTAGTTTTTTTCACTGAGTGGTCTATCAGCAACAAGTCGTCTAGATATGCCATTATCGTTACACCTTGTGTTCCTAGTTTGGCCAATCGTAGGGCCAAAATTTCTGTGAACACTCGTGGTGCCGTGGCCAGACCGAAAGGTAAGGCTCTGAACTGAAAATGGCGCCCTTCTACTGCAAGGCGTAGAAATTTCTGGTGGGCCGGACAGATGGGAATATGCAAATAAGCATCCCTTATGTCGATCGAGGCTAACCATTCCTGCCCTTGTAGGGCGGTGGCCACCGATCGGATCGACTCCATCCGAAAAAGTCCTGATATGTAGGAACTTGTTTAGCCCATTCATATTTAATATGGGCCTCATGTCCCCATTTGATTTGGGGACTGTGACAAGGTTCGAGTAAAACCCGAACCCGTTTTCTTCCAAGGGAACCTTCATGATTACCCTTGGGGCAATAGTTGCTCTAGTGCCAGAAGGAGGGATCCACTCTTCTGGGGATCGCTTGGCACGTTTGACCTTATAAAATGGGCAGGAGGAATGTCTTTTAACTCCAGCCTGTATCCCAGACTTACTGCGGAGATCACCCATCTCTGATGGTGTCCCGCCAGGTCTCTGTGAACAACTGAAGTCTTCCCCTCACCCGATTGAGTGGGGGCAACCCTTCATGACTTAGGGGGAGGTTTTGTACCTCTCTTGACCCAGGGTTTCTTGTTACCCTGTGATTGTCCCTGATTTCTGCCCCCTGGATTTGACCGCGGAGGCCGTCGGAACTGTTTCACAGCCGATGTGCCAGGGACTGGAGAAGTAGGCCTCCTAAAAGAAGGACTTCTACCCTTGTTCTTAACTGGCAAGAGTGTACTTTTACCGGCAGAAGTTTTCTGGATATATTTATCCAGATCATCTCCAGATAAGCGTTCTCCATGAAATGGGAAGCTAATCAGCAATTTCTTACAGGGAGCTTCAGCAGACCAGTTTTTGAGCCATAGAAGCCTACGCATATGTCTACAGACAGCGTAAAGCGGGATGCCTGTTGGATTGTATCCTTTATGGCGTCCACCGCAACACAAGGCTCTAGGTAGGTCAGCTAGGGCAAGAGCCTGCTGATCTGGTAAGTCCCTTAAGACTTGTTTCAACTGATCTTTCATTGCTTGGCAGACTCCAATCGCTGCTACTGCAGGTTGTGTCACCATGCTTGCTGTAGAGAAAGCAGATTTTAGTAAAGACTCCAATTTTTTATCTATTGGGTCTTTGAACATTGGAACATTATCTACTGGACATGTCAGTGATTTATTTACACAAGAGATGGCTGTGTCCACTGTAGGGACCCTCCATTTTTTTTTTTTTTATGAACTTATCCTCCATGGGATAGATCACTGGAAATCTCTTGGGGGGAGTAAATATTTTACAGGATGCTCCCAATCCTGGTAAATAAACCCTTCCAATAAAGGGTGGATTGGGAAGGAACAGACAGTCTGGGGAGCTTTCAGCGACCCCAGCGAGGAGACAGTAGTGGTTGATGGTTCCGCCAGAGGCATTTAAAATGCTGCTCGGACCATGTTAGTCAGAGACTGAACCCATAATCTTTCAGCCTGAGATGCTGAGAAAGGTTCTTCCACTGTTGATTCCTCTATAACTTTATCAACCTTACCTGATCCCCTTCAGGTAGGTCGATCTCTGGGACTGTTCCTCCACTAACAGGCACTCTGCAGGAGGAGACGGAGATCGGACGCGCTTTTCCTGTGACAGGGAAGCAGCGATCAATGCTGTTAATCTCTCTTCCAATCCTCCCAGAGTTGAGGATAAAACCTCCTCTGTTATATATACAGGAGCAGGTGGACTGGGGACAGCCGCAGTACCAGGTACTCCTGCGGGGTTCCTACGGCTACTGACCTCTGAAATTTCAGGGGAGATTGGCGCAGTACAGCATGCCCAAAATCCTCAGAGCCCGACGGAGACCCCTTTCGCTTCTTGGAAGATCTATTTCCAGAGCGTCTGGACGACATATCCTATAAGCACAAAGCTGAGGTATTCCCGTCGTCATACACCAATTTTGCTGGTAATAGTCTAACACAGTTGCTGCTATATACCAGCTGGTGTCCACTAAAGTGCCTTTCTATGGGGATGCCTGCATCAACCGCCTCTGTGTGCCACTGTTTGTTGCTAGCTCTGTTTGCATCCAGCTGATACTTGTACTGTGTCTTTATACAAGCTGGGACGCCTGCACATGCGCAGAAGTGCCGTGGCGCGCATCGAGCGTCATCCACCCGCCCCGCCCCTTTTTTTTCATAGGAGGCGCGTGCACGCGCCCGCGTGCGCGCCCGTGCGCCATTGGCGCCCTTTTCGAAAATCAAACAGGGACTAGGAGCCAGGGCCCTTTTTGCCGGAGGGCCTGTGCGGTGGATGAGCGCAGCAACAGGGCAGAGGAAGTGGATTCCCACAGAGAAACTTACCAACTGCCTGGATCTTTTGACTTGAGAAAACCAAAGATCCACATGACAAGAAAAATGGACCACAGCGGCCTCTAGTGGTTTAACACAGGTACCGCGGTCCTTTTTTTTTTTTTTTTTCTTGACTACTATTAAAATTTTACATTTTCAGTAGTTACAGGCATACACAGATATTAGCGGGAATACCGTTAGGTAACAGACAGAAAGACAAATTAGGCTTGGGGGTCCCCCAATAGAACCAAGTTCCTGGGGGCCCCCACTTACCTGATCCCCGCCGCAGGACTTTGTTTGGTCCACAGAAGCCCAAACTTCACCTATCACGGCAGGCATTGTAATTAAACCTTCAGGGACCGGGTTCCCAAGGATTCCACTCCCCTGGACCTGTATAGCACCCTGCACAGACAACATCTTGGTCGTGGGTATGACCAGAGCTCTGGATCCCAGGGTCCAGCCCTCCTAAGAGAGGCATTACAGGCAAAACCTTGCTCTTCTGCTGCAAGGCCCGGGTACCGACCGTTTAGCTATGAAGCTTTTTTGGTGGGATCCGGAACAGCTTACTAAGGCCCAAAAGAACCTGTACGCAAGCCCAGTGAAAACACATGTTACTCTTTGGCCAACACCTTAGACACTGGCAAAAAAACTGAGGTGCTCCCGGATGGGAGGGGCTTATATAGGGGAGGGTACTTCCGGTTTGGAAGTGGCCAGTGCCAGCACCTGAAGGTAATCTATATAACCCATTAGTAATGACTAAGTCGCTCTGTGTCCCGTGATGTACGAAAAAGAAAAGAGGAGTAGGTGTTGTAACCACTAACAGCTCCTACCACAGTGACCATGGCTGCCACTTTGATCAATGAGGATTTGCACTATTCTGTATGGTCTTGCATGCCATGCAGAAAGAAATTTAGATAAACTTTACATTGCCCCTCATATATTACATGAAATATTTATAGATCGTCCTAGCCTGGCATGGAAACTATATTCAGAATCAGAAGATGTGCTATGATCAAATAATAGCTACCATTTTGCACCTTCTGGTTGGATTTTGGGCATTGGATAGGGCAGCCATACTTCAGTGGCTCCACCAGACTATCCCAATTTTTCCTTCCGACACTGCCAGACTAACACCCTTAACACATGTGGCTATTCACTTTGCTATGAAAATGAGGAATCATTCATCAAACATAATGCTAATGCATTTGTGGTGTCTATAAATGCCTGTACTTGGTTCACTGTATGAAGTAGTACCAGGGGCGGATCCAGGGGGGGGCAACGGGGCAATTGCCACCCCCGAGAAATTAGTTTTAGTTACGGAACTTGCGGGCGCCTAAGAGTCTGGGCGGGCGGTAGTTGCGGAACTTGCGGGCGTCAGGGAGTCTGAGCGGGTGGCTCCGCATGCGAGTGACAGAGCGGGCGGCTCCATGGGCGGGTGACAGCGTGAGCTGCCGGGTGCCTCGGTGTGTGGGCGGGCGGCTCAGCGGCGAGTGAGAGTCAGAGAGTGGGCAGTCAGCTGGTCGGCTCTGTGGGTGAGCGGGCGACTGGCCAATCAACAAGCCGGCGGCCAGGGGAGCAGAGGGATGACATCATCTCTCACCGCCCCACGCCCGCCCTGCATCCCTGCAGTAACTTCCGCCCTCACTGTGCAGGCAGCAGAGAGATTACATCATCTCTCTGCTGCCTGACTCTGACAAGCAAAACACCACCTTAGCAAGTGACAATCCGCAAGGTGTGGCAGGTGAGGTGGCAAGTGCCAATCTGCATCTGGTGGCAGGCAAGTGACATTCTGCAACTTGTGGCAAGTGACAATCCGCAACTTGTGGCAGGTGACCTGGCAAGTGACAATCCGCAACATGTGGCAGGTGACATGGCAAGTGACAATCTGCATCTGGTGGCAGGCAGGTGACAATCTGCAACATGTGGCAGGTGACGTGGCAAGTGACAATCTGCATCTGGTGGCAGGCAAGTGCCAATCCGCAACATGTGGCAGGAGACGTAGCAAGTGACAATCTGCATCTGGTGTCAGGCACGTGACATTCAGCAACATGTGGCAGGTGATGTGGCAAGTGACAATCTGCAACGTGTGTCAGGTCACGTGGCAAGTGACAATCCGCAACGTGTGGCAAGTGACAATCCGCAACACGTGGCAGGTGACTTGGCAAGTGACAAGCTGCATCTGGTGGCAGGTGACGTGGCAAGTGACACACTCCGGGCACCCACTGATTCTGCATTATGGTGAGTTGAACCATTTCATTTCATATTACAATGTAATAACATAAATAATGCGCTTCAATCATCCTGACACCATAACAACCATGGTGCCGGGATCATTGAAGCGCTAACACCAGTCATTTCCCTGATAAATTGCCCTCAAAATAAAATATTTTCTGGTAGTGCCCCTCCCGAGACTAAACTCTGGATCCGCCCCTGAGTAGTACATAAGCTAATTGTCAAATAAGATACTGAAATTTTGGTGACACCCCTGATCTCCTCCATGAGTTCACAATTATAGATGGTATGAAGTTAAGGCTCTGTAACCAAACTGTAGGCTAATGGTGGGTGAGAGGAGGTCAGAAAAAAAAAAAAAAACTTTCATATAAAGAATAGCAATAGGCAACCCATTTTATTATTATAACATCAATCACAGTGATTTTAGACTTTAGACTTATCACTGTTTGGTTCGCACCAGAACCTTCGACCGGACCGAAAGTTTGCGCAAACTTTAGAACCCTATTAAATACAATGGACGCGAACGTTCGAAATCTAAAGTGCTAATTATAATGGCTAATATGCATGTTATTGTCCTAAAAAGGGTTTTGGGCCCCGAGTCCTGCTCCAGGGGACATGTATCAATGCAAAATAATTTTTAAAAACTGTTGTTTTTTCAGGAGCAGTGATTTTAACCACCTGAGACCCGGGCCATTTTATAATGACGGCCTCAAGGTTGATCTAGAAATCCGGGAGGCCGTTATTATACGGCCTCGGCTATTCCGGACAATGGTCCCAAAATGGTGTCAAAAGTGTCCGATGTGTCCGCCATAATGTCGCAGTCACAATAAAAATCGCTGATCGCCGCCATTACTAGTAAAAAAAAAAAAATTAATAAAAATGCTATAAAACTATCCCCTATTTTGTAAACGCTATAACTTTTGCGCAACCCAATCAATAAACACTTATTGCGATTTTTTTTTACCAAAAATATGTAGAAGAATACGTATCGGACTAAACTGAGGAAAAAAATATAAAAAAAAAAAAATTGGGATATTTATTATAGCAAAAAGTAAAAAATATTGTGTTTTTTTCAAAATCGTCGCTCTATTTTTGTTTATAGCGCAAAAAATAAAAACCACAGAGATGATCAAATACCACCAATAGAGAGCTCTATTTGTGGGAAAAAAAGGACGTCAATTTTGTTGGGGAGCCACGTCGTATGACCGCGCAATTGTCATTCCAAGCGTGACAGCGCTGAAAGCTGAAAATTGGCCTGGGCAGGAAGGGGGTTTAAGTGCCCAGTAAGCAAGTAGTTAATGATGCATAAAGTGAAAAAAAAAAAATGTGAAATATTCCTTTAAATATCGTACCTGGGGGGTGTCTAAAGTATGCCTGTGAAGTTGTGTTTAGAACTGTCCCTGCACAAAATGACATTTCTAAAGGAAAAAAAGCCAACTGCTTTAATGTAATGTCTGTTCCCGGCAATATGGATGAAAATCATTGAGAAAAATGTCATGGCTACCCCATCACCCCCCCCCCCCCCCCCCACCCCAGCCCATTACCAGCCCCTTTGGGTCTTGTATGGATATTAAGGGGAACCCCGCACCCAAAATAAAAAATAGGCCCTATATACTCTGAACAGCAGTATACAGGCGGTGCAAAAATGACAGGGACTGTAGGTTTGTTCTTAAGTACAATCTGTTTGTAATTTGGAACAGGTACATTTTATAAGTGTAGCTCTAGCCAAAAAATCTATTTTTAAGCTTTGTGGAGAAAATAGGGAAGGGTTATCACCCCTGTAACATTTGTTTTGCTGTTTGTGCACCTGTTCAGAACATTTCACCTCACTTTCCATCCCAATGACAAATGTTTTTGGAAAATTTGGGGTTTTTATTGAAACAAGGATTGGTGATAAAGCATCAGTAGAGAGAAGACACCTTTTTCCCATATTAACTCTTACAGGAGAGAATTTCCCTTCCTAGGGGTAGATTTCCTCTCACTTCCTGTTGTCTCCTTCCGTTTGCAAGTAGGAGTAGTTTGTAAGTTGGATGTTTGAAAGTAGGGGCCTGCCATAAATACTTTGCAGAAATTTGCCCCTTAGGTGTTGGTGTTGCCACAACACTGTAAGCCCTCACAGTTACTCTTGGTGGGCACTGGAACGCCCTGCTGTCAACTATTATATCAGGACTACATGCCATTGTTGAACAGTGGTAGGAAAAATTTGGGTCTTTGGTGGTGGTGCTGGTGCCACAACACTGTAAGCCCTCACAGTTACTCTTGGTGGGCGCATGAATGGGCCCTGCTGTGAAATATTAGATCAAGAATTGTAATTGCATGCCCCTGTTGAACAGGGGCTGAAAAATTGGGCCTTTGGTGGTGGCAGTGGTGCTGGTGCCACAAGACTGTAAGTCCTCACAGTTACTCTTGGTGGGCACAGGAATGGGCCCAGCTGTGAAATATTAGATCAAGATTTGTAAATACATGCCCCTGTTGAACAGGGGCAGAAAAATTGGGCCTTTGGTGGTGGTGGTGGTGGTGGTGTTGCCACAACACTGTAAGCCCTCACAGTTACTCTTGGTGGGCGCAGGAATGGTCCCTGCTGTGAATTATTAGATCAAGAATTGTAATCACATGCCCCTGTTGAACAGGGGCTGGAAAATTGGGCCTTTGGTGGTGGCGGTGGTGCTGGTGCCACAACACTGTAAGTCCTCACAGTTACTCTTGGAGGGCGCAGGAATGGGCCCAGCTGTGAAATATTAGATCAAGAATTGTAATTACATGCCCCTGTTGAACAGGGGCAGAAAAATTGGGCCTTAGGCACTGGTGCTGGTGCCACAACACTGCAACCCCTCACAGATACTGTACTTAGAGCGCAGCAATGAGCCCTGTTGCAAAGTATTGCATCAAAAATTGTAATTACACGCCCCTGTTAAACAGGGGCTGAAAAATTGGGCCTTAGCCACTGGTGGCGGTGCCTAAAACCAAAAATGTTCTTTCAAGCTATCAGCATGATTATTGGGGAGGAAGAGGATAGTCACTCAGCATAACAGGATAGTCACTCTGCATCAGCATAGGCAGTCTTGAAGGGATCTGACGTTTCAAAGAAAATTATTCTGTTACATCAGCATCAGGTGCTTGGTAGCTGGTGGTGATCCAAGACTGATTCATTTTTATGAAGGTCAGTCGATCGACCGAGTCGGTTGACAGGCGCACCTCCAGGTCAACCTTGACAGGTTGAAAGCCTCCAGCAACACTGAATGTGCGTTCCGAAAGAACGCTGGATGCAGGACAGGCCAGTATCTCAATTGCATACTGTGCAAGCTCTGGCCAGTGATCCATCTTCAAGACCCAGTAACCCAGAGGATTTTCGGTGGGAAAGGTGTCCAAGTCTGATCTTGCCCCTAGGTATTCCTGCACCATGTAAACCAGACGCTGGCGATGGTTGCTGGAACCGATCATACCTTGGGGCTGCGGACTAAAAAATTGTCTAAACGCATCGGTCAGACGGCCACCTTCTCCACCGCTCCTTCTTTCACTGACCGAAGCCTCAGCAGCATGTTGTCCAGGACCAGGAATTTGTAACCTCCCAGTCTCTGGGAACGCGTTGCACAGACCTTTCTGCAAGGCCTCCCGAAGATGCCTCATCCTCTGCTCCCTCTGCGACGGCAAAATAAGGTCCACAACCTTACCCTTGTAACGTGGATCAAGGAGGGTTGCCAGCCAGTATTGATCCCTCTCCTTGATCGCACAAATACGAGGATCCTTACGCAGGCTTTTCAGGATCAGGGAGGCCATGCAGCGTAGGTTTGCTGAGGCATTCGGTGCCGAGTCCTCTGGGTCACTGAAAACGACATGATCCGCAGCCACCTCCTCCCAGCCACGTACAAGTCCATGGGTGTCTTGGGACTGTAATTGATCCCTTGAAGACTGCTGCTGATGCTAGTCTCCACCTCCATGCTGACACAATCCTCCTCCTCCTCCTCCTCTTCCTGTGTGATAGCAGGAACACTGTCTGGATAAAGGGGGCCTTGAGAGGTAAGGAAGTCCTCCTCTTCCTGCCTCTGTTCTGCCTCAAGTGCCCTGTCCATTATTCCACGCAGCGTGTGCTCCAACAGGTGGACAAGAGGGACAGTGTCACTGATGCATGCACTGTCACTGCTCACCATCCTAGTGGCCTCCTCAAATGGTGCCAGGACAGTGCATGCATCCATGATCATGGCCCACTGGCGTGGGGAAAAAAATCCAAGCTCCCCTGACTCTGTCCTGGTGCCATATTGCAACAGATACTCATTGATGGCCCTCTGCTGCGTGTGCAGCCGCTGCAGCATGGCCAATGTAGAGTTCCACCTGGTGGGCATGTCACAGATTAGGCGGTTCTTGGGCAGGTTGTTACATAGTTACATAGTTATTCAGGTTGAAAAAAGACAAAGTCCATCCAGTTCAACCATAAAAAAAATAAAAAAAATAAAAAAAAATATCGTACAATCCCATATACCCAATTCTATACCCACAGTTGATCCAGAGGAAGGCAAAAAACCCCAGCAGAGCATGATCCAATTTGCTACAGCAGGGGAAAAAATTCCTTCCTGATCCCCCGAGAGGCAATCGGATTTACCCTGGATTAGGGATGAGCTCGGTGTTCGAGTCGAACATAGGTTCGACTCGAACATCGGCTGTTCGCGCGTTCGGCGAACAATGAACGATTTGGGCCATTTGTGCCAAATTCGAGTGACGCGAACGGCCCACAATACACTGCGCCATCGCAGTGTAATCCCGGCGCTGTGATTGGCCAAGCATGCACTGTGACCCTGCATGCTTGGCCAATCACAGCGCCAGCAGTGAGGAGAGCAATGATTGGCCACAGGCAGGATGCCTGTGGCCAATTATAGCTGAGGGGGTATAGTACACGCCCCACACTATAAAAGGCCGCCAGCGCGGCGGCCTCGTGTAGTGTGTTCCGGAGCAGGGAAAGTGAAGGATAGGCAGGGACAGTGTCAAATCTATTCTTTGCTAAACCTTGTGTGTAGGGACAGAGAAGGATAGGCAGGGAGAGTGTCAGTGTCATATTCTTTGCTAAACCTTGTGTGTAGGGAAAGAGAAGGATAGGCAGGGAGAGTGTCAGTGTCATATACTTTGATAAACCTTGTGTGCAGGGAGAGAGAAGGATAGGCAGGGGACAGTATCAGTGTCATATTCTTTGCTAAACCTTGTGTGCAGGGAGAGAGAAGGATAGGCAGGGAGAGTGTCAGTGTCATATACTTTGATAAACCTTGTGTGCAGGGAGAGAGAAGGATAGGCAGGGGACAGTGTCAGTGTCATTGTTGCTAAGCCTCCTGCACATTATACACCTGAAGTTAGCCCGTATTGCTGCTTTTTCCTGGTGTGTTACACCAACAGGCATTTGTGGCACTTACAGCGGGCGGAGTGTGCCTCCTGATCATATTACACCTGAAGTTAGCCTGTATTGCTGCTTTTTCCTGGTGTGTTACACCAACAGGCATTTGCGGCACTTACAGCTAGTGATGAGCCGAACACCCCCGGGTTCGGTTCGCACCAGAACCCGCGAACGGACCGAAAGTTCGCACGAACATTAGAACCCTATTAAATACAATGGATGCGAACGTTCGGATTCTAAAGTGCTAATTATAACGACTATTATCCATGTTATTTTCCGAAACAGAGTTTGGGAACCCGGCTTCTGCACCAGGGGACATGTATCAATGCAAAAAGAAGTTTTAAAAGCGGACGTTTTCCGGGAGCAGTCATTTTAATGATGCATAAAGTGAAAAAAAAAAAGTCAAATATTCCTTTAAATATTGTACCTGGGGGGTGTCTAAAGTATGCCTGTGAAGTGCCACGCGTTTCCCGTGTTTAGAACTGTCCCTGCACAAAATAACATTTCTAAAAGGGAAAAAAGTCATTTAAAACTGCTTGCGGCTTTAATGCAATGTCTGGTCCCGGTAATATGGATGAAAATCTTTAGGAAAAATGGCATAGCTACCCCATCAACCCCCCCCCCCCTACCCCAGCCCATTACCAGCCCCTTTGGGTCTTGTATGGATATTAAGGGGAACCCCGCACACAAAATAAAAAAGGACCTATATACTCTGAACAGCCGTATACAGGCGGTGCATACAAGACAGGGACTGTAGGTTTGTTCTTATGTAGAATCTGTTTATAATTTTGAACAGCTGCATTGTTTAAGTGGAGCTCCATGGCAAATTCCTTTTTTTTAGCTTTTTGTAAAACATAGGGAACGGTTATCACCCCTGTCACATTTTTTTTGCTGTCTGTGCCCCTGTTCAGAACATTTCACCTCACTTTGCGTCCCAATGACAACTGTTTTTGAAATGTGGTGTTTTTATTGAAACAAGGATTGGTGATAAAGCATCAGTAGAGAGGAGACACCTTTCTCCCATATTAATTCTTAAAGGAGAGAATTTTCCTTCCAAGGGGTAGATTTCCTCTCACTTCCTGTTGTCTTCTTCCGTTTGCAAGTAGTAGTAGTTTGTAAGTTGGATGTTTGAAAGTAGGGACCTTCCGTATATACTCTGCAGAAATTGGCCCCTTAGGTGTTGGTGTTGGCACAACACTGTGAGCACTCACAGTTATTCTTGGTGGGTGCTGGAACGCCCTGCTGTCAAGTATAATATCAGGAATTGTAATAACATATAATTGTTGATCAGTGGTAGTAAAAATTGGGCCTTTGATGGTGGTGCTGGTGCCACAACACTGTAAGGCCTGACAGTTACTCTTGGTGGGCGCAGCAATGGTCCCTGCTGTGAATTATTAGATCAATAATTATAATTGCATGCCCCTGTTGAACAGGGGCTGAAAAATTGGGCCTTTGGTGGTGGTGGTGGTGGTGATGGTGGTGCTGGTGCCACAACACTGTAAGGCCTGACAGTTACTCTTGGTGGGCGCAGCAATGCTCCCTGCTGTGAATTATTAGATCAATAATTAAAATTGCATGCCCCTGTTGAACAGGGGCTGAAAAATTGGGCCTTTGGTGGTGGTGGTGGTGGTGATGGTGGTGCTGGTGCCACAACACTGTAAGGCCTGACAGTTACTCTTGGTGGGCGCAGCAATGCTCCCTGCTGTGAATTATTAGATCAATAATTATAATTGCATGCCCCTGTTGAACAGGGGCTGAAAAATTGGGCCTTTGGTGGTGGTGGTGATGGTGGTGCTGGTGCCACAACACTGTAAGGCCTGACAGTTACTCTTGGTGGGCGCAGCAATGGGCCCTGCTGTGAATTATTATATCAATAATTATAATTGCATGCCCCTGTTGAACAGGGGCTTAAAAATTGGGCCTTTGGTGGTGGTGGTGGTGGTGATGGTGGTGCTGGTGCCACAACACTGTAAGGCCTGACAGTTACTCTTGGTGGGCACAGCAATGGGCCCTGCTGTGAATTATTAGATCAATAATTATAATTGCATGCCCCTGTTGAACAGGGGCTGAAAAATTGGGCCTTAGGCACTGGTGGCACAACACTGCAACCCCTCACAGATACTGTACTTGGAGCACAGCAATGAGGCCTGTTGCAAAGTATTGCATCAAAATTTTTAATTACACGCCCCTGTTAAACAGGGGCTGAAAAATTGGGCCTTAGCCACTGGTGGCGTCACCCATAAACCAAAATGATCTTCCAAGCTATCATCGTTAATCGTATCATTGAGGAGGAGGAGGAGGATAGCCAGTCAACATAACAGCACAGGCACTCAGCATCAGCATCAGTCTTGAAGGGATGTGACATTTTAAAATCAATTAGTCTGTTATATCAGCATCTGGTGTGTGGTAGCTGGTGGTGATCCAAGACTGGTTCATCTTGATGAAAGTCAGTCGATCAACCGAGTCGGTGGACAGGCGCACCCTGTGATCCATGACAAATCCTCCAGCAGCACTGAATGTGCGTTCTGAAAGAACGCTGGATGCAGGACAGGCCAGTAGCTCAATTGCATACTGTGCAAGCTCTGGCCAGTGATCCATCCTCAAGACCCAGTAAGCCAGAGGATTTTCGGTGGGGAAGGTGTCCAAGTCTGACCTTGCCCCTAGGTATTCCTGGACCATGTATATCAGACGCTGGCGATGGTTGCTGGAACCGATCATACTTTGGGGCTGCGGACTAAAGAATTGTCTGAACGCATCGGTCAGACGGCCACCTTCCCCACCGCTCCTTCTTTGACTGCCCAAAGCCTCAGCAAGTCGTTGTCCAGGACCAGGAGTTTGTAACCTCCCAGTCTCTGGGAACGCGTTGCACAGACCTTTCTGCAAGGCCTCCCGGAGTTGTCTCATCCTCTGCTCCCTCTGCGACGGTACGATAAGGTCCGCAACCTTACCCTTGTACCGTGGATCAAGGAGAGTGGCCAGCCAGTAATGGTCCCTCTCCTTGATCCGAAGAATACGAGGATCCTTCCGCAGACTTTGCAGGATCAGGGAGGCCATGCAGCGTAGGTTAGCTGAGGCATTCAGTCCGGAGTCCTCTGGGTCACTAAGGACGACATGATCCGCAGCCACCTCCTCCCTTCCACGTACAAGTCCACTGGTTTCTTGGGACTGTAAATCATCCCTAAAAGACTGCTGCTGATGATGCTGAGTGCCAGCCTCCACCTCCATGCTGACACAATCCTCCTCCTCCTCCTCCTCCTCTTCCTGTGCGATGGGTGGGACAGAAGGAACACTGTCTGGGTAAAGGGGGCCTTGAGAGGCAAGGAAGTCCTCCTCTTCCTGCCTCTGTTCTGCCTCAAGTGCCCTGTCCATTATTCCACGCAGCGTGTGCTCCAACAGGTGGACAAGAGGTACAGTGTCACTGATGCATGCACTGTCACTGCTCACCATCCTCGTGGCCTCCTCAAATGGTGCCAGGACAGTGCATGCATCCCTGATCATGCCCCACTGGCGTGGTGAAAAAAACCCGAGCTCCCCTGACCCTGTCCTTGTGCCGTAGTCGCACAGGTACTCATTGATGGCCCTCTGCTGCGTGTGCAGCCGCTGCAGCATGGCCAACATTGAGTTCCACCTGGTGGGCATGTCACATATAAGGCGGTTCTTGGGCAGGTTCAACTCCTTTTGAAGCTCAGCCAGGCGAGCACTGGCATTATAAGATCTGCGGAAATGCACACAGACTTTCCTGGCCTGCCTCAGGACATCCTGTAAGCCCGGGTACCTGCCCAAGAACCGCTGCACCACCAGGTTAAGGACGTGAGCCATACAGGGCACATGGGTCAGTTGTCCCTGTCGGAGGGCGGAGAGGAGGTTGGTGCCATTGTCGCAAACCACCATTCCTGGCTTAAGCTGGCGTGGCGTCAACCACCTCTCGGCCTGCCCCTGCAGAGCAGACAGGACCTCTGCCCCAGTGTGGCTCCTGTCCCCCAAACACACCAGCGCAAGCATGGCATGGCATCTTTTTGCCTGCGTACTTGCGTAGCCCCTTGAACGCCTACGGAGCACCGCTGGTTCCGAGGACAAACCACAGGAAGAGGCCATGGAGGAAGAAGAAGAGGAGGGGGTGGAGGAGAGAGGTGTGTCACAACCAGTAGTAGCATTTTGGAGGCGTGGCGGTGGAACAACCTCCAACACTACTGCACCTTGTCCTGCATCCTTCCCAGCTGCCAAAAGAGTGACCCAATGGGCCGTGAAAGAAAGGTAACGTCCCTGTCCATGCCTGCTGGCCCATGAGTCAGCGGTAATATGCACCTTACCGCTGACCGCCCTGTCCAGCGAGGCCAAGACATTGCCTTCCACATGCCTGTAGAGAGCCGGAATCGCCTTCCGTGCGAAAAAGTGTCGTTTGGGAACCTGCCACTGAGGAACCGCACATTGCACAAACTCACGGAAGGGGGCCGAGTCTACCAACTGAAAAGGCAGCAGTTGAAGCGCTAGCAATTTAGCCAAGCTAGCATTCAACCGCTGGGCATGTGGATGGCTGGGAGTGAACTTCTTTTGACGGTCCAGCAGCTGGGGCAGGGAAATTTGCCTGCTAGAATCGGACGTTGGTGTACTGCTAGCAGAGTGCCCGCAAGTACTTGCCTGTGACACACCTAATTCTACACCTTCATTCCTCTCAGAGCAGGTTTCAGAGAGGAGTGAAGGTATAGTGGGGTTGGAGATCCCAGCTGATGCGGTGCAATAAGAGGTCAGCTTTGTTCTTTGGTGTGGGTCTTTAAGGTAGGCTTGCCAACGAGCTGCATGGCAGGTCAACATATGTCTGATCAAGCATGTGGTGCCCAAGCGGCTGATGTTTTGGCCACGCGATATACGCTTGAGACATATGTTGCAAACAGCAGCTGTGCGATCTGATGCACTCGCCTCAAAAAAGGCCCACACCAAAGAACTTTTTGAATGACGGGCAGAGGCAGCGCCCTGCACAGGCGGAGCTCTGTGGTGTGATTCCGTCGGTGTGCTGCCCATACGCTGGCCACTCAAGGGCATCCTGCCTCGTTGGAGATGTGCCTCCTCCTCATCCTCCTCCTCCTCCTCTCTCCTATTAGGCACCCACATGGAGTCAGTGACCTCATCATCCCCTCCCTCCTCATCACTGGAGCCAATCTGGCAGTATGCTGCAGCTGCTGGAGCATGACTGCCAGATTGGTGTCCTTCTTGAGCATCCCCTCTGTCTGCTCTCACGCTGCTGCCTTCCTCTAGCTGGGTATCATCATCAGATCCTTCCAAACGCTGGGCATCCTCCTGGAGCATGTACCCAACACTGTGCTCAAACAGTTCGGGGGACTCCTCAGGAGGAGGGCATGGTGGGTCTAGGGAAGGATTGACTAATGAAGATAATGATACCAGAGAAGAGGACGCTTTGGCAGCTGCTTTGCCAGTACCCTGAGCCTGGGTGAGAGAGGATGAGGAGGATGAGGTGGGCTTGGTCATCCACTCTACCAAGTCTTCGGCATGATGTGGCTCAACATGTCCAGCTGCCGAAAACAAGGACAAGCGTGTCCCATGGCCATGTGCTGATGACAATGCACCGCGTACACGACCAGCACTGTTGCCCCCAGACACAGAGCCTGCTTGCCCTCTTTTTTTGCCTCCTGACTGTCTGCCTCTCCTTGGTTGCCTTCCAGACATTTTAATGGATGGCCTGCAGGGAGATGGGAAAAACAGCAATAAGGGCTACCTTCAGGTGTATATTGTGCAGGAGGCTTAGCAACAATGACACTGACACTGTCCCCTGCCTATCCTTCTCTGTCCCTAAACACAAGGATTGAAAATATGGTTCAGCAAAAAAGTTTTAGAACAGAATAGCACACTGACACTTTCCCTCACTGTCCTACTCTGTCCCTCCCTACAAACAAGATTTAGCACAGAATAGCACACTGATAATTTCTACGAGTGTCCTTCTCTGTCCCTCAACTCAAGGATTGAAAATATGGAACAGCAAAATTGGTTTAGAACAGAATAGCACACTGTCAGTTTCACTCACTGTACATCTCTGTCCCTCAACTCAAGGATTGAAAATATGGAACAGCAACATTGGTTTAGAACAGAATAGCACACTGTCAGTTTCACTCACTGTACCTCTCTGTCCCTCAACTCAAGGATTGAAAATATGGAACAGCAAAATTGGTTTAGAACAGAATAGCACACTGTCAGTTTCACTCACTGTACCTCTCTGTCCCTCAACTCAAGGATTGAAAATATGGAACAGCAAAATTGGTTTAGAACAGAATAGCACACTGTCAGTTTCACTCACTGTACCTCTCTGTCCCTCAACTCAAGGATTGAAAATATGGAACAGCAAAATTGGTTTAGAACAGAATAGCACACTGTCAGTTTCACTCACTGTACCTCTCTGTCCCTCAACTCAAGGATTGAAAATATGGTTCAGCAAAATAGTTTTAGAACAGAATAGCACACTGACACTTTCCCTCACTGTACCTCTCTGTCCCTAAACTCAAGGATTGAAAATATGGTTCAGCAAAATAGTTTTAGAACAGAATAGCACACTGACACTTTCCCTCACTGTACCTCTCTGTCCCTACAAACAAGGATTAGCACAGAATAGCACACTGTCACTGACACTCTCCCTACCTATCCTTATTTGTCCCTAAACACAAGGAATCCAGGAATAGTAAAGGAAAAATAATGACACTGTCCCTGCCTATGCTTCTCTTTCCCTGCTCCGGAACACACTACACAAGGCCGCCGCGCTGTATTGCTGCTTTTTCCTGGTGTGTTACACCAACAGGCATTTGCGGCACTTACAGCAGGCGGAGTGTGCCTGCTGATCATATTACACCTGAAGTTAGCCTGTATTGCTGCTTTTTCCTGGTGTGTTACACCAACAGGCATTTGCGGCACTTACAGCGGGTGGAGTGTGCCTCCTGATCATATTACACCTGAAGTTAGCCTGTATTGCTGCTTTTTCCTGGTGTGTTACACCAACAGGCATTTGCGGCACTTACAGCGGGCGGAGTGTGCCTCCTGATCATATTACACCTGAAGTTAGCATAGTTGCCAACATTGCAAAAAAAAAAATCCGGGACACTTTTTTTGCATTGAGGCGGAGCCTTGCTATAATTAGAGGGTGGGGCATTCGTTTGTAGGCGTGTCACACTGTAATGAAAAATGGTTGTGGGTGTGGTTTCCACGCGATAGTGGGTGTGGCTTAAATGGGCGTGGCTCAGAAGGGTGTGGTTAGAGTCCGAGATGAAGGAAGGAAAAAAAGAAAGAAAGAAAGAAAGAAAGAAAGAGAAAGAAGCCAGATCCTACACCACAATAGAAATGTGTATTCCAGAAAGTTTAACAAATTTGGCAGATAAAGATACTCCAAAACACCTGTTGTTGGCGCTTCAATCATCCCGGCACCATGGTTGTTATGGTGTCAGGGTGATTGAAGCGCATTATTTCTATTATTACATTGTAATATAAAATTAAATCATTCAACTCACCATAATGCCGAATCAGTGGAAGCCCTGAGCGTGTCACCTGCCACGTCGCCTGCCACCAGATGGCCTCCCCAGCAGTCCGTCCTTGCATCAGGTGCCTCCCCAGCAGTCCGTCCTTGCATCAGGTGCTTCCCCAGCAGAGTCTGTCCTTGCATCAGTTGCCTCCCCAGCAGTCCGTCCTTGCATCAGGTGCCTCCCCAGCAGTCCGTCCTTGCATCAGGTGCCTCCCCAGCAGTCCGTCCTTGCATCAGGTGCCTCCCCAGCAGTCCGTCCTTGCATCAGGTGCCTCCCCAGCAGAGCCCCCTCCACACTTGTGGACAAGGGTCCAAAAATCATGATTGTCCCGGGAAATTCGGGACTGTTTGGCAACTATGCACTACACTGATTACCCCGCCACCCACTTCACCGATTACCCCACCACCCACTACACTACACTGATTACCCCACCACCCACTACACTGATTACCCCACCACCCACTACACTACACTGATTACCCTGCCACCCACTACACTGATTACCCCACAACCCAATACACTACACTGATTACCCCACCACCCACTACACTACACTGATTACCCCACCACCCACTACACTACACTGATTACCCTGCCACCCACTACACTGATTACCCCACCACCCACTACACTACACTGATTACCCCACCACCCACTACACTACACTGATTACCCCACCACCCACTACACTACACTGATTACCACGCCACCCACTAAACGACACTACTCTGATTACTCCGCCAAACCACTACACTGATTACCCCACCACCCACTACACTACACTGGTTACCCCGCCACCCACTACACTACACTGATTACCCCACCACCCACTACACTGCACTGATTACCCCGCCACCCACTACACTACACTGATTACCCCGCCACCCACTAAACTACACTACTCTGATTACCCCGCCACCCACTACACTGATAACCCGCCACCCACTACACTGATTACCCCGCCACCCACTACACTACACTGATTACCCCGCCACCCACTACACTGATAACCCGCCACCCACTACACTGCTTACCCCGCCACCCACTACACTGATTACCCCATTACCCACTACACTGATTACCCCGCCACCCACTACACTGATTACCCCGCCACCCACTACACTGATTACCCCGCCACCCACTACACTGATTACCCCGCCACCCACTACACTGCTTACCCCGCCACCCACTACACTGCTTACCCCGCCACCCACTACACTGCTTACCCCGCCACCCACTACACTGATTACCCCACCACCCACTACACTACACTGATTAACCCGCCACCCACTACACTGATTACCCCGCC